>JAEAOA010002175.1:1012500-1700000 GCA_016746295.1 Potamilus streckersoni
TAAAAAGTAAGTTACTTTATTAAATTTTGTATTTATGTCATTCCAGTTGCTGTTCTATTATTATTATCATTATTATTACTATTTTTAAAAATATTATTATTAATCTTTTCATATAAGACTGATTTTAGAGGGAATTGAAAGGTTAACTAACTTTGATGTAATCAACTAAATAGTGAAATATATCTGATATATGTTGATATTATTACAGAGAATGTGCAATAAGTTCTGAGTACATTTGACAGGCATTGCTGATTTTTCTATCAAATTTTTTTTTACAATGCAAAGCGAATTTCTCAATTACAGCAATGACAAAATGGTTTGAACAATCATGCATAACTTTGTCATATCATCTTAATGAAGGCAGTCAAATGCAATCCATTTACCATGTGTTTGGATGAGGTATTGCAACTTAATTCTGGCCTAACAATGTGTACAAGATGTGTGAATGAATGTCTGTTGCCTGCCAGTTTTATTATAACTGTGTCACTCATAGCTTGCTTTTCTTGCTGAATGTACTGATTGCTATAGAATATCTACAAAACATGTACACCCTCCCACATCCCAATTATGTCTTTAAGATTAATGTTGGATATTAGGGAAATATATGCACATTCTAAGGAAGAAAATTCCAAGAATGGATTAGAAGAATTTCTGCTGAATACCATGTCTCATTCCTTGAGCCAGGCCATATTTCAAATACCCAGTAAAGTGAGTTGAGCAAGTAGGTCAATATGACCTACTTTTACCCATGGTGAGTAGTACCCCTCAGGATGAATACCTACATCCATCCAGTTTATTGACTGTACATGGAAGAATGTAATGTTGAAACCTAAGTCACCATCAACAATCTTGATGCCAATGAGAGCACAGACAAAAACATTAGGAAAATACTATGTTTAATTGTGAAATAAAAATTGCATTACCAATGAAAATCTGTTAAGGTCATTTAGATATAACCATCATCATATTTGTACAACTTCACTGCTATATGTAGCGTTTATTTAATAATGCTAACAAGTAACCAATATATAAATCCTTAAGACTGCATCCATACTCATAAAAAAATTTAGTAACAGTAATTTGTGTCTGAAAAAAAAAGATCTTAATTAGCAGACTTACTAATTGGTTTACCTCATGCCCTTGGTCAGTGACTGACACTGTAATGTCATTGTGGTCAACAGGAATCTCAGACTGAGCAGAAGACATCATGCTAGCATCCATACTGACTGTTGGGGTCATGCTGTGTGGGGTGGCAGTCACTTGGCTCATGGTTGTGATGTTGCTGGTGGCATGGGAAATTTGAGAAACCTGCATGCCTGACTGCTGAGAGACTGGTCCCACCTGGGCATCAGTCATTAAAGACTGGACGATTCCATCCCTGTTATGTATATACAAGTAAACTGTCTAACAGAAAACACTGAAGAAAGATCTCTATATACTGTTTTGTATATATGTGAAGACTGTGCTTCTACTTTTTATATTCTCATCAGATTGGATTAACAGTTGACAATAGAATTCTGTCATTTTTAAATACATACGATAGAGAAAATGATGTACCACTGAAGATGACTTCAGTATGCTTATAACATCTTTATGTTAATGAAAAGAAATGCCAATAAACTATCATTGTTTAAACTATACTTTTGATACTCCTACTAATGATATAAAATTTGTTGAAAATACTCTGTACTTGCAAATCTATACCTGCACTGATGACATAACATTTTATAATGCAATGATATGCTTTTTGTACAATATAGTTTTTCTTTCTATGCCTTATAAAAAAAGGTGTATATATAGGTAAACTAAGCAATGGATAGAGCTTGTCTGGCTGATAGATTCAAACTTTTGCTTCTCAAATCCGCTTTCAAGATGTCATCAAAACCATGATTCACAAATGAATTGTTGTTACCTAGCATACATAATTTGCAGTGCCTGAAGGATATGTCCCAAGGCTTGTTGCTTAGCAATATCAGTCTCCTGGGACAGGATGATTTTGGCAAGGGAAGGTCGATTCTGTTTGTTCTGAGAAGTAGGTGAGGGATTGGGTGCATTTTCTTCATTATCATTTTCTACAAGACCTAAAGAAAGAAAAGGAAGAATGCAAATATAAAAAAGTCAAAACTCCCTGTACTCCATCAATATTATTTTATATCATTATATTTTAAAAACAAATGAAACCTAGGGCTGTCAGCAATGGATGCATAATAATGTGATGCACCTGTACAATTTACCCCAGCTCCTTCAAAGTTTTATCAATACATACAATAGACATGTAAAGATATGAAGGTAATTGACAAAGGCCTCATTTCTGTCCAAAATGGAGTAGATGAGACAAAAGCCCCCCCCCTGCAAATCCAAGTCTATCAAACAATATTCACATAAAAAAAACTGGACCAGAATATGTTGCATGCTTTTTGAGTAATGTTAATTACAAGCAACATTCCCAGTAAAGATAACTGCTCTAGTGACCTAGTGGTTAGAGCATCTGTCTCAGATGCAGGAGGTTGTGGGTTTGATCCCTGTCAAGTCATACCAAAGACTTACAGAAATGGTACTAATAGCTGCCTTGCTTGGAGCTCAACATTAAGAGGTTAGTTTTAGGATAATGTGACTGGGTGGCACATCATGCTACATGTCGTGGCATGATGCCCCAGTACTAGACATCACTATAAACTGTCACACTGAAGACATTGTAGCAATATGACTAAAAAATTGGTAAAACTAAATTAAAAATCATAATCACATCACATCCCTCTGAAAAAGATACAAAACTGACTAACAAGAGAAATAACTCTATCCAAAAAGAAATATATGAGATAAAGCCCATAAGGCAAATTTAGGTCTAAGAGACAATGTGCTTACCAAATTCCATCAGAATAAGTTGAATGGTTCTAAAGAATGATAATTACAAACATCTCATGTGAAGATATGCAGTTAATTGTCATGGGTCATAACTCTATCAAAAATGAGCTCTTGAGAAAAGAAACTGTAAAAGGTACACCTCTGTGAGACAAAATTTAAACAAAACTGTATAAGAATATGTTAGATGTTTTTTTATTACCTGAGCTGGTTACAATTAACACCCATGTGAAGATGGAAAGTTAACAACAAAGGGCCAAAACTATATTAAAAATGGAGTTGACATGACAAAACTCATAAAAGGAACACCTAGCTGTAGGAGACACACAAAACTACATTAGAAAATGTTCAATGGTTCCTGAGCTATGGACATGGGTTACATGGACCTAATGTAAAAGAAGTTTAGGAACTGAATATAAAATGGGCAATAACTCTGTCAAAAAAATGGAACCTGAACAGATGAAGCCTTAAAAAGTCCTATCTGCATGTAATGGGAATTTACAAAACCAAATGACATTCAATTATAAGAATCACAGAGCTTTGGTGATTATGAGAAGTGTGAACAAAATGGAGAGACACTCTAACATACAGGGTGGTTACTATAGGACTGCTGTATTGAATTGCAAGGCCCAATTTATATCATTTATTACTTTCATATTCCACCTTGTAAAATAATATTTCAGTGGATATCCCTCTCTACCTCTCTTTGCTATACAAGTGTCATTAATTTCAATGATAGCAAAGACATAACCATGTATTTAATTAAAAAGGTGTTGAGTCCCTGGATCCTTTAAAACATTTTGTTAAAAACAAACACATCAAAGACTGTAATGATGTATCTTAGATCTTATTCATGTTTTACGCACTGAACATTTTATATAAGATGGAAGAAAAACATGCATGCATGATGCAATTATTTCATATCCGGTTACAAGGAAAAGGAGGTAGAAAAAAACCGGTTGAAGTTGATAGAATTCAATTACTCATTACCTTCAATTTATGCAATGCTTATTTTAAACACATTTCTTGGTCCTAATAATGCTAATGGAGATTTCATTAAAATTTGCATGTGAATAAAGCAAGCAGAATTACAGTCATACCTAAAGAGGTGGCTCCAAGTGGGTCTCTGGATGTGGAAAAGAGGACTGGCTCATGACTGGCTGGTGTGGTAAGGTCTGTTGTTGCCCAGGCAACACTGTGGGAGGAACCACAAGCCACCTTAGTGATCTTGTTACCCTCCAAACCATGTACAAGGGCAGGCTTTCTATTTACTGTAGTGGTGCCATTACCCTGCTGACCATGGTCATTGTCTCCCCAGGCATACACCTGTTTTATATACAATGATATGCATGTATGACTAATGTCCATTTAATTTGACATGTATGCATATATGTCTTACTTGTACAAGGATATGCTTGTATGAATACTGTCCATTTAATCAACATGTATGAATACACCAGTTTGACATGCATATTTGAATACTGTCCATTTAATCAACACATCTGCATAAATGTGTTACACGTACACTAATATGCATGTCTGGTAACTGTTACATGTAAAAATGATACGAATGTCTGAATATTGTTCATTTAATTGACATGCATGGCTAAATGTGTTAAAGGTGAAATGATATGCAGGACTGAATACTGTCTATTTAGCACCTGTATAAAATGTGTGCATATGCCTGTCATCCGTAACAAAGCATTATGTCTGAATATTATCCATTATGAACCTGTATCAATATGTGTGCATACACCTGATATGTGAACAAATTTAGCCAGTTTAATAGAATCCATGACCATACCCACATTATAAGGGCAGCATACTGAAGGGCTTTATTGTAAGAGACCTTTGTGCTGTGGATCACATTGCCAGTGTGTATAATTTCTAACATATATAAATTTATTTACCTGTCCTGTATCAGTAACTGCTAGACAGTGGAGAGCTCCTACAGCCACATGGACAATCTTCTTGCCCTTCAGTCCCTCAACCATCTGGGGTTTCCTCACATGGGCATCGGTACCATGGCCCAGCCGGAAGTAGTCCCCTTTGCCCCTGGAAAACAATAAAACTAAATTACATGCATTAGATACAACTTGATTACTCTACCCTCCCCTTCATTCTTCAGGGCTATGCAATAATGTACACCTAATATATTTTTGTAAATAATGTTTGATCTCCAATATTACATGTACAAACATACATGTGATAAATTATCAACTATACTGTATATAATTCTCTGAAAAAAGACTTAAATAGCTGATCACAGACAGAAAGCCCACCTTTTCAAGAACACAGTAATTTAAAACTTTTTTGCTTTGTTTTTGTTGACCTGATGTCTACTGTAACTAACATAACTGACTGCACTCACCAAGTCCAGACCTGGCCAGCTTTAGTAAGAGCAAGAGAGAACTGTGCTCCACATTCAATCTGGCAGACACCCATTCCATGAAGACGTTCAATTTCCTTTGGGGTATTACACCCCTCACTTCCTCCCCTCCCCAGTTTTCCAAAGTCACCATCGCCCCATGAATAGACAAGACCGTCATCTGTAAGGACAAGTGTCTGGGCATCTCGGCTACCACATGCAACCTGGATGACTCTCTTGCCTGCAAGGTCTTTCACCTAAAAAGATGCAATTAAATAAGTTCAAATGCTAATGTAGCTTCAAGATCCATATCCTATTAAGTTCGCTAATTTCTTCAATGTTATCCTTTAAACACATATAAAGGGGAACCCCACTATAATGCCATAGCTGTGGTCCATAACTGCTGACTACATTATATACCAAGCTATGGTGTAGAGAAAATAACCAAAAATGATATAACAATTGGGATTAAGACAGCCTTAAGCTTGATGAAAATTACTAATTGTTATGTAAGAACATTAATCATTATCTGTAAGCTATATGTTTCTGAAACTTAACTGGTATATTTTTTTATCTTATTGGTCTTAGCTGATTTGTTAAGCAGCCTCAGTGAAAAATGGGACATGTAAAACAAAAGATACAACTTAATTATATTCAAAAATAAGTAAGTCCATTAAAACCAAGTAATCATAATATGAATGTGACCTTCATTACTAATATCAAAAAAGCATTTTAACATGAACGGTCAAAATTAGTAGTAACAGTTCATTCATCAAATGTGAACCTAAGGTGCCACTGACTTTATCAATTTCATGTAAGCCAGCTGTCGGTTTAGCCAAAGCTAAGGCACAGACATTGGCTTTCTGAAAGTCTAACTGTTATTGTGGAAAAGTGAATATAAATAATAAATATATGAACACCTCTGGCCACATGATTTTCAAACTTATCTGATAGGTTTGCTAGTCTAGATACTGGTCTATGAATTCTAGGGTCTAATTTACTACCATTCTGGTAGATTGGAGTAATATATTCACAAACAGTTTATCAGGGAAGACACTTGTATTCATACATGAATTAATCAAAAGAGTCAACCCAGCAATTACAGAAGCAAAGCTTTTGAAGTATGTTGGACTGTAGATTTCATAACCCTCCAACTTTACAATGAAAAGGAAATATACTCACTAAAGGAGCAAACAAAATTACTTCTGGCACTTTCGTTTTTACAAACTTCATTATAGTTTCTATATCAGTTTTTCATCATCACCAGTCGTATATTTGCCTGCCAGATTAGTGAAAAAAATTTAAAATCTTCAGTGTCTTGTGAAGAGAAGTACACAAAGGGACCCAATTACTAAATTTTCCCTAAAGGGCTTTAACCATTGAAAATTGTACTGAGAAACCAATAATAGAAAATGGTCTTTCTAGGGTCATATCTTAAACACACTGAATTCTTGAAACCCAAATCCTACAAGGTCTCATCAATATGAGCTATACCTAGGTCAAGATGAGAAGTTTATTAACAAGGGCCATAACTCTTCTATCCTAAAGAAAACTGATGAGTTAAATCCTATTTAAAGTACATCCAGGTCAATGAAACAATGTTCACATCAAACTGTATTAAAATCTGTTGAATGGTTCTTTAATAATGCTGATTACAATCAATGCTTGATATAAAGATACAAAGTTGATTAACAAGGGCTATAACTCTGTGAAATTGGAGTAGATGAGAAAAATCCCAGGTATAATAGACATTGTTCTTATTGAATTCAATCAAAATATGTTGCATGGTTCCTGATCTATCTGGACTTAAAGCATCATTCTGAGTTTACATGTTAAGACAAGAATTAGCTCTGTGATGGGTATAATTATATTCTACATGAAGCAGATTAGACAAAAATCAGCACATGCAAGTCTATGAGATACTATTCATACCAAATCAAATAAAAATATGGTAAGTGGTTCTACAGCATGCCATTTACAAGTAACATCACATGTAAAGATATAAAAAATAACTCAAGTGTCATAACTCTATCAATAATGGAGATGATCCAACAAAACCTTTAAAATACACATCTATGTCTATGTCTAATTTCATCAAATTGGACATGCAAGGATAAAATGCTTCAAAGACATGTCTATGTACAAGGGGCAATTCACCTTCCAAATAGCATTCACAACCTGACTCACTGGCAAAAAGATGGACTTGCAATACTATACTTATATTAGATTTCACAAAACACATATAAATTGAAAAGAATTCCAAACCAACCTGTTTTGGTTTCAGTTGTGTAGCATTATCTCCATGCCCTAGTCTTCCATACTCTCCGAGTCCCCAGGTGTACAGGTCTCCATTAGAAGTAATAGCTGCACTGTGAGAACTGCCACATGCAATGTCACGCACTCTCTTAGACTTCAGTGTTTCAATGAGTCTTGGTTTGTCAAGGGTCCTAAAATATATGACTCCATTTTATTTGTTAAATTTTACTTTTAGTACTTTTTTGGAAGGGTTGATTTAATGAAATTTCATCTCTGACTTATTTTACATAGACTATTCAACATGGTCTAATGACCTCTCTGATTCAGTCACTTCATGTAGTTGCTGAAATAAAAGCCATGATTTATGTAATGTATATTTATAGGTTACTGCATTTGTATGGGAAAATATGAACGAGCTTTTCAGATGGCTATACTGCACGACCTTGTGAGTGCAGTATATCCATCCAACAAAACAAGTTAATATTTTCCCAGACACATGCAGTAACCTTTTTATTATATGCTCATTTTCTTATTCTACCCAGGGCTTAATTACATAAACAAAAATTACACTACAAGAAATGAAGTAACTGAATTTATGCTCTATTCCAAACTAAATACACATGTGTATATTCATCATTACACAATTATACAACATTTATAATGCACACCTAACTCCGCCCAGATAAATTTGAACTTGGTCACATGCTAGACATAAGTTTCAAAAGATAATGGTGTTTTGGTCTACTAAAAATTGAAATTTGGAGTCAAGTTGTAAATGAATGCACATTGCACAACTTTTCGATTTGATCTGGAATCAATAAATTTTGGTATTTTATTGTATTTGACAAATTTTTTTGATGATGGATTGGATTTATCTACATAAAGTACATCAGATTTCAGTCAGTAGCATCTGTGCCAATTCTACATGAAATATAAATCGGATTGAAGCATCAAGGTTCTCCCTTCTCACATGCTGACATCTGCAAGTGTGTTCTCTTCTGTCATTGAACGATTGAAATCATAATGTGGGAAAAATGAGAAGTCTTTCATTTACAATTATCAAGAAGACACTATGGAATTTAATGTTTATTTAATTTTGAGTGTAGTAAGGAGGATGTAATTGCACTTGGAATATACTCAAAATTACCGTACAGTTTCTAAATGTGTAATCAAGCTTGAGAACCCATGATATGGCTCATGTAATTCAGATTTGCAGTACTAAGAAAGTACATTTTGAGGAAATTCAGAACATAAAACGGTAAGTATATTTTTTGCCATTTTTATTACCCGCTAAAGACAGTTTATGCCTTGTCACTTGCTTGTTATTTGTAAGGCACCTGTCTGGCGTCTTTAGCTAACCTAAATCTGAAACATTGTATCAAAAAAGTTAACGTGGAATGTGCCAAAGCAGCTTGTATGTGGCAGTACACAAAACATTTGCTTTAGTTCATTCAAAAACAAATTGTTTGTTTACAATAGAATAGTTCCTTTATTAAAGTGAATTAAATTAGAATTGAGCATGCAAGTTCAATATCGTAAAATATTGCACGATTCTGACAATGTAAAGTTATCTGTGAAGAAAAAAAATGAGCATATAATAAAGCCACTTATAAATTTGGTCCAACTGCAAACTGCTCATATCCAGATCTGCCATCACATAATACACCAACAGATCTGGCTCTGTGCCGCGTTTGTTAGAAGTAATCAGTACAACAAATAACACAGACCCAGATCTGCAGGTACACTGTACAACAACAGATCAGGATATTTGTTGTTTGCAGTTTGACTTGACTTATGAGTACATATGTAATAACATAAATCCTAAGCCCATTTACATTAAATTATAGTCTTGAATTCAAGGGTTTGAGGATGATAATGGTGGTTTTACTTTTGCTAATTCAGCCCTACTGGCTCAGCTAATACATATAATGGTATCAAATAGGTTTGCTTCATAACTGTACCAGATACAAATTTACTATAAAGAGTTATAAAGGTTGCTATTAAAATGCCACACATGTGCTAATTACTTTAACCTTTTAGTAAAATATCTAACAATTAAATTGTTATGCCAAAAAATACTGTCCAGAATAAATGCAAAATCTCCATGGTGACTTTTCAAGGGAAAACTTACATCTTACTGCAGTGTCCTAGTTTTCCATCATCTCCTTCACCCCAGGAAAACACTTTCCCATCCACAGTCAGAGCTAGGGTATGTCGTCCACCTAATGAAATATATAAATGTGTGTAATTCATATTCATTTAAATTTGTTAGATATAGTTGATCTTATAGACACCATTATTTCAAATGAAGATTTGAAACAAGCTCAATCATCTCTTTCTTATGTCAGAAAGCCTTGATGAGTAAAGACTGAAAATATTAACTAAGTTTCAAAGATTTCATTCAAAACTACAATTATACTTTTAAATACATGTTGTACCCCCTCCTTTCATACAGTGACCCATTACATTGAAAGTCCTCCCCCTGAAAATGCATTCACAATGTTCTGTCAATTTTTTTTCAGAAATGTGACTAATTGTTGTTCTTAATTTATTTTACTACTGTCTCCCCAAGACACCAGATGACCACTAGGGAAAAGCCCAAAAGTATTGCTGCTCTTGCAAATAGTCACCACATTAGAAACTGATACACCATGTTTGGTGAATTTTCACAAAGCAGTTTATGAGATGTGGTTACAGATGGAGACATGGATTACGATAACAGCACTGACTCCAATCAGCTGTTGTAATATGCAAGGTCAAAGTCAGTGTTCAGTTTCATGTGATGACTGAGACTTGTTCAGCTTTAATCAAATCATTTTGTCAATTATATCCATACAAACAGATTACTGTATAACTCATGATGGACAATGAACCATATCATATTATATGGATTAATCTGTACAGATTGAGAGGTCCTTACACCATTACACTCTCTACCAAAATTGTACCAAATATTGTTAAAACCAGTCTGACATTTTTTAAAAGAAGTTGAAAATAGTAACAAGTAACTGAAGACAGACTAATTGTTCTATCTTTGGTGATGACAGTCATATTTAATAGCAGATGAAATATTCCTGCCAGTATGCTTTCTGATGAATGTAATATCATGGAGCTCACTAGGCCTTATGACTAGGTGAAGTAAAATCTCAAACCAAAACCTTAAACAAGGTTGATGCCATCACCAGCTTTGGAATGAGTGATCGGCAGATCCACTCATTGTCTCACCAATTCACATTATGGATTTGAAATGGATAAAGCAATATCATATCAGTGAAATCATAATCAACTTATCAATTACACATGCAGACACAAAACAGCTTTTAATAAACAGTATAATAAAGCAGTATAATAAAGGATCATTAAGTATTGCCCATCAATACTAAACAAGTACTGAGGTCCAAGACCTGTAAATGAAATTTTACAAATTTATTTATCACTATGAGCCAAGTAATTGGCACCAATAAAACATGCATAAACAACTCTCCTTCATTATAATGCACCTCATTATAATGCAATCTGGAACAAAATGTAGTACCTCCATTGACCCTATGACCAAAATCATATCTATGTATGACAATAGGGGTTCAAGAAAACAATGTGAAGAAAGTGTTACATCTATATTCATTTTCAAAACACGACTATTTTAAAAAAAAATTGACCATTCCCAATTGACCAGGTTGTGGCATACACTTCTAAATATATTGTAATTTTTGGTAAATACCACAATTCACACTTTAAAGCAGTTCAGTGGATAATGCAGCTGGCATTTGTAGACCATGACTATTGCATTATAACAAAGGCAAAATGCAGTAAGTATTCAGTACCAATCAGATATAATATACATGTACTGAATGTTATTTAAAAAAAAAAAAAACTGTGTACCATGAACTGTACAGCATAAGCCTGCCTGATCTCTGATAATACTTTGACGACATATGTAGCATAGTTGGCTATAGAGATTATTGATCATGGTATGGAGCCTTAAACTGAATTAAATGTGCAGAAACCTTTTCTTTTCTAATCAGACTTACCATGATCATCACTTATAGACCCACAAAGATAAAGTTTTCATTCTTTCTTATCAGACTTACCATGATCATCGCTTACAGACCCACAAATATAGTTTTCATTCTTTCTTATCAGACTTACCATAATCATCACTTACAGACCCACAAATACAAAGTTTTCATTATTTCTTATCAGACCTACCATGATCCTCACTTACAGACCCACAAATATATAGTTTTCATTCTTTCTTATCAGACTTATCCAGATCATTAGTTACAGATCCACAAGTATATAATTTTCTTTTATACTTTAAGTGAAAGTGATCCAGAATGTTTGTTCAAGAAACTATCTATAGAACAGAAGTTCTTGTGCAAGCCATTTTTCTTGGAGTCACAATGACTTTGACCTCTGACCTGTTTAGTTCAAACTTAATAGGCTCCTGTCTTACCTCAAGTGCATGATATTCATAAAGTTTTGCAAAGAATCATGTTACTGAGCACAGACAGAAAAGGCATGAGTGTATAAAAACATTGCACTTATCTACCTGAGTGTACTGCAACCTTCTTGATGACATACTGGCTAAGGGAGGTTAGCTGTCGAGGAACAGAGACAGTACCAGTGGAAATACCAAGACCAAGTCGTCCATTTGTGGCTTCTCCACATGCATAAATTCTGCCTTCCTGGGTAACTGAATGAGGAAAAAACTGTCAACATTAGCCTTGACACCAAATGAAAATAGTCTGTATAGTTAATAAAGCAATTATCTGCCCTTTTTTAAAAAGCTTTTATGATAACTTTTATCACAGACTTTAGCTTTTCTATTATATAGCCATTTCAGCTGATTTATATGTTTTTATTCAATGCCTCTTTTATTTGCCCAAAATGCTTTGTCTGAAATTTAAGACACCTTTTTAAAAGAGGAGTCAAAATTATAAAGATGACACATCTTACAGGGAATCTATGAACCATTTTAATTATTCTCTGTTTAATAATGCACATATACTGCAACAATCTCATAGAATTATAAAGTTTACTAAATGTACTTTGGAAAATTAGCATATTTCAGGGTACCAGTTTACAGCAATGAAAAATATGACCATATTTCCTCAACACACCTTATTTCTGTGTGTTTAAATGGCAACAATGAAAATTTATTCAACAGCCTTACAGTGGAATCAGGAAATAAGACATGGTTATCAATTACATGACTGAATGTAGCATACAATATATACTTGCTTATAAGTCAAGTCAAAACAGAAAAACATCAAAGATTCTGATCTGCTAATGCATAATGTAAATAAAAAACAGGGTCTATGTTGTTTATTCTACTGATTGCACCTAAAATCTGCACAGATCCAGATCTGCAAGTGCATTATGCTACATCAAATCCGGGTCTGTGCAGTTTGTAGTTGGACCGGTCTTATAAGTGAGTATAATACAGTATATAAAACAGTCTTGAGTGCAATATAAATTCATACAAATATCACAAATGTATACTCACCAAAAAAGAGACTCTTTGATCCTCCTGCAATGTGAGTGCACTTCAGTGATGAGGCAAACTCATTTAGCATTGGCAGCTTGATCTGCAGGTCAGAGAGATAAAATTCATGAAAGCACAGTATGATACTTAAAATGATACATGATGAAAATTTGAAAACTTTAGCTCTTGGTGGTAGGTGTATTGCATAGGGCACAGCACACTACAATTTGATCCATGCATCCTTAAACATAACCTGTGCTGGGAAACCAAATCCATGACTACTCTAAATAATGATGTGGAATGCTTGAATTATAACTCCCTCAAAGTTTCACCAATACAAACAACAATCCATATAACAAAAAAAAAAGATAAAGCTGATTGACAAGGACCAAAACTCTGTTGTAGGAGTGAACAACAAATACAGGTCTATGTAAGCAATGTTCACAATAAACTGCATAAAAATATACCGACTGGTTCTTGATCTATCTTAATTATAAGCAACAACTCATGTAAATATATGAAGTGGACTGCAACTGTGCAAATAAGACAAAACACATCAAAAGTGTACATAGGTCTAACAGATACCATATTTACCAATCCGATCACACTATGGTAAATGTATTTTCAACCATGCCAGTTACAAGCAATATTCAATGAGTGAAGATGTGCAGTTAATTTTCAAGGAACATAATTCTACTAAACCCAAGTATAATAAATGATTACATAGCTCACCTCAATGAAGATTTAGCATTCTCCCAGCAGCCATGGTAATTATTATCACGCAGAATTTATAAAATTAAGGCTCAAGCAAGCCTGATATTGAAATGGATTCCCCTTTTCCAAATAATGAATTATTTTGCAAAGTTTTATCTTTACATTCTTTTGGTGCTGTACAGCCAGTATTGTGCTGATGTTCAATTAAACCACCTAAATACTTGCAATCATGCATACATGCAATCATACATATATACATACATACATACATACATACATACATACATACATACATACATACATACATACATACATGACATACAATAATAAAATTGAATATTCTAAAGTTAGTTAACCCGAACAAGAGATTAGTTTTTTTTTTTAAATCATTGTTCTTAAAAATTGCTTCTGGAGCTATTATTTTCCTGTTCACATGTACAATACAGTTATCCTGTTAAGGACAGCTATAACAAAATTCAATGTATGGTCATTTTTATGGAATGTTTAGCAATCAAAACATTTATTGCTACTTCAACTGCGCTGATTAAAAAAGGCCCTCTGTGTAGGCTTGAATGCATACAGCATGAAAAAAATCTGTCATAAGTTAAACATAAATACTGAAATGTAGATCACAGTTACCATCTTTTGGCTGTAAATGTAAATAACTACCTTTTTTCTTTTCTTGTAATGGTGTGGTACTAACTAAAATGCATTATCAGTTTCATTATTCAAGCATTAATAGTGCCTGAGACATGAACAACAAATACCGATTTTAACATACGTCAATGAAGCATCAAAAATTGGTTATAATTACCTACTTCTGCAATTGGGAAATGGTGCTCACCAAAATGTAACCCCTCACCAAGTTTTGTGATTCAAGATAGGAGAGTATGCACACAGCAGGCAAATAAAACCAATATGGTCACATGCTAATGCAAAAAATTAATTTAAGTCAATAAATGGTAAAACATAGGTATGACTTACCCTTTTTATCCACTGTGGTACTAACAGAGATGTATAAAATCATCTACTTTAATGATTCTGTTATGATCAGTTAAAGCACAAATCTAAGTGATGCATGAAACACTGATCACTGTGATCTACTTTTGTGTTGATGGTGCAGTACTCATCAAGATTCATCCCCAATCCATATTTCATAGTCACAGTTCATAACAAATGGAAATCATAAATATTGGTGGGCCCGTGTGGCTCACTTCCCTACATAACCACTTAAAATTATGAACAAAAATGGGCCATTTTAAAACTGAAGGGGCCACTAAAAATATTTTATCAGATGAGTATCTTTTAACATTGAGGGAGCTGTGGGAGTTCAGTTAGTATAGAGTGTTAGAGTGTTGGTATAGAGTGTTGAACTCAATACAAAGAACCACAGTTTGATACCCACCCAGGCCAACCGGTGTTAGCTGCCTTGGTGTCTCCTTGGGAAAGGTACCAAGCTCTCATTTCTTCTACATGACATAAGCAAGTGTTAATATGACTGTTAAAACCAAGAACTACATCTCCTAATATTGCCCATGGAGCAAAGCAAATGATATTTCATACATTGACCCCCTTCCTTCTTTTTTTCCTCAAGAATCTGAAATTCCATTTTATTCTTCTGTACTACTGAAACTTTTTAAGATGATTTTGTCCCTTTCATCCGGACTGTTTGCTTGTTGGATACCATTTTAAAAATACAAAGGTGGTTCTCTACAAGTTTTTTATTTTGCACAGGGTTAGATTTTTACAGGAAAAGAATTTCCCATTTTCCTCGCTGGTTATACTGGCTATTTGGTAAAAGACTTTAGGTATTGTGCAAAGAACTTTAAATTCTGTTTATGTTGGTTTAAGATTGATTGGAGTGATTGACTGATATGTGCTAGAGTACATACCTTGGTATTACATCAGATACATACCTTCCTGGACATCAGAGGTATATTGCAATAGAGTAGATACTTATTTAATTTTTATATTTATGTTAATTCATTCATTGCACTTTCAGAAACTGGTATTGTTTAGTCTGGCAAAATTCCTTTTCCATATTTTAATAACTGCTAAAGATAGTGTACTTTAGACAAATTCAGGCTGATTTTTTTTTAGCAAAAGGTCATTTTAGTTAGGTGTGTGCATCGCTCATGTACAATTTATACAAGTATAATATCCAAAGAAATGTAAGCCACAATACATGAATGTAAAATAGAGATACACCAATTGTCTCTCTGCTGCACATGTTGCAAATGTAAACAAACAAACAAATTCACCTTACACCCACCACTCTCTCAGAAGCTTTTCACATCTGTAGAGAACACACACCCCAATGGTAATTTGATCATGCAGACATTTTGTATTACAAAATATGTGCAGTTTAAAGCATCTGAGGTATTCTGGTAAAGTTAGTCCAGTTACCTGATCAATTCCACAGAATCCAATATGAAATCCGGATCCAAATCATATATGGACAATCCAGTGTCTGTATTTTAATATAAACAATAGTATTGACATAATCTGTGCTTTTATTCCACATGTCCATATTTTAAGAGTATATTCTGTAAGACTTGCTGACAGGTTTGCAATATTACAACTGCTCTAATCCATAAAGTTAAGGAGAGACAAAACCCAGAAAAAGTTCATCTAGGTACAAGAGACAATGCACTCACCAAGCGGCATCAGAATTCAAGAACTACTGAAAACTAAACATATTACATATACATATTACATGTATATCTTACATATTACATATTACATGTATATCTTGAATGTGATGACACAACAATGATATACATAGAAAAGTCATATCAATTAGCATTTTGAAATAAAAGAAGGTAAAAATCTTCATAAGTCATGAAGGTCTTTACAAGCAAGTTTCATGTTTCACTTTAAAAAAACTTAAAAATGTTTCACAGTGACTGTGGGATTCTGAGAGTCCAGATCTTGCATTTATGTTTTCTTCTAAAATATACCATAAATATACATCCATATAATGACTCCCTCAAGTAATTGTTTTGTTACATACTTATCTAAATTTTAATCCTACCTTTGACCCTTTTGGTCCTCCCAGTTGGTCCTTGTCATTGAGACCCCAGACAAAGACATGTGTCTGTATTTCTTTGGTGCCTGAAACTTTTTGCTTTCTTTTTCCAACCTGGGTTGCATTTTTCTCTTCCTCTTCTTCCTCTTGTTCTGCAGCAAGGTAGGAGTATAGTGCTGCTGAGTTGTCATCCACTCTGTAGCGTCCTATGATTGACAAGCCATGTATTTTACAGTCGATACCACTCTGTCTACACTGTTTAACAGCGATCTCCACAAAACGAAAGTGCTGAAGCAGGAAAGTAGAAAAAAAATGCATTTCATGATCTATTACCCATGGTTCTGGTGAAAACTGACAATTTGCTGATTGGTTTTAATTGAAACTTGGGTGAAATGTTAACCTTCTAAAGACATTAGCACTTACATTTTAAACTTGTGTAAATAAATTTACAATATCATCTGCATTTTCAATATTAGAATATTACTGTTTAATTGTGAAGAGTTGATTTCAAGACAGAGTTTGACCTGTCCAGTTTAAACAGGCAATTTCAAATGTTTGTTAAAATGGTCATAAAATCCTGCAAACTTACTGTCCATTTAAATGGGCACATTTTCATTTAAAAATGAATGCATCCTTTGCCTATAGAATTTGATGGTAAAGCTCTGTTAGGCCTTATTTGACAGAGGGAAACATTTTTCACAAATTTTCAGAAGTGAAATTTTAATCCTCTTTAACACGATGGATACCTCTTGCATGTCCTGCAACAATGTGATAAGGGTCTCAGATGAGCTGATGTTGATAGTGCGGAATTCCTTGAGAGTTCGAGATGACTCTCCACAACTAACGACAACCACTGAGGGCATATAACTAGAGTCTGCTGGCTCAACCCTCATGTACAGACGATGGATCAAGATGTCAGGCTGAAGCTCCAGGCGAATCCAATGCTGTGATAAAAATTTATAATAATATACCATGATCAAATTTTAAATCTAGTAAGGTACAAAGATATATCAATATGTATTGCAAATGTAGATCAGATTATTTTTTGGACATGTTTAAAATTCTTGGAAAACTAGCTACACAAGATCAACATATTCTTTCAATATCAATATGGTCAAGATTTAATTGACCCCTGGGTGTGTTCTGGGTACAACTTACATATCGTCATTGACATTTGTCCAGAGGGCCTGCCAAGTTTAATAGAGCACAAAGAAATCATGTGGTTACAAAATAATGGCAAGATGATCGCAGTCTTTATAAAGAAATGCTATATGATGCAGTACTGTTTAGATTATCAATTTATAGCAATAACCTAAGGATTTGATCTCATAACAATAACCTAAATGCATATATTTAAAAAAACACAATTCTAGACTTAGAATCATGAAGAAAACTATTTAAATCACCTATTAACAGTCAATAGTGGAAAGTGTAAGTAAAGTATTTATGTTATTGCTTATAAATCTGTTGGAAAAAATGCATGATTTAATCTTGACACAAAGAAAGAATGGAAAAAGAGCAAATGAATATTTAGACCTTTATCTATAATTAATTTTCTAACCTTTCCTTGAGATCCTGCACTTTGCCAGTATCCACTGTTTCCATCAATCAGTCGATGAGCCTGATTCTCTCGGGAGGACACAATCAGGTTCTTCACACACATGTGCCAGTCCTCAATTGGGGAGCCGCTGGTTGGATAGACTTGACGCTTTTTCTGCTTTCCTGGTTTTCCTGCTGGGACTGGTTCACTACCTGTAAAAGTATCAAGGATACTGAAATACTTGTTTTTTTCCACAATATTTATTTACCAAATAATGTACATTACATGCATTTAGTGCTACTTATAGCATAGTCAGATAGAAAAAAAAAATCACCCTGAATTATATAAAACAATAAATATGTTGAGCACTCTGAGGACTACAGTGGTTAAAGAATCTGCCTCAAATGTGTGCCGTAATGGGTCCAAACCATGGCTGAGTCATACCAAAGACTTATAAAAATGGTATGAACAGCTGTCTCACTTGGTGCTCAGCATTAAGAGGTTAGTGTTAGGACTGGTCAGCCTGGTATCAAGATAATGTGCCTGGGTGGGACATGAAGCTACATGTCTGCAGCATGATGCCTCCATGCTGGACATCACTATAAACTGTCATATTTCAGATATCATAGTGATATGACTGAAACTGTTAAAACTACATTAAAGATCTGAATCATACATATGTGAATATGTTCTTGGAACATGGCTGCCCCACCAGCATTCCTGAAAACTGACCTAGTTGCAAAACGTAATCTAGATGGGCTGTATGTACAGAAGGACAAAGGATAACTTGCAATACCGCAGTCATGATGAAGCATGCCAAGAATCTAAAACTGAAGATGATGTACTTATGATGTACTTCAGTCACAAAACTCGTAATTTTCTAAATAAAAAAAAAATCCACAAAAACTTCTGCCTGTTAATTTGTAACATATTTTACAAATTATAAAATAAATGAATGATACAATTAAAGATGATTATTAAAGGTTATCAAAGAAACTTTAGGAAATTATCTTCATTGTTATACCAATTTAAAATCCAGACTGATATCTCTTAATGATGTGCTATGAAGAGAAGTTCAGTGAACATTTACCTGGCTCAGCTATCCTGTTGAATGGATGCCTGTGTTTCTTTGTCTTAAAGCAGGCTTCACAGAAGTCAAAATCCTCACACTCACTGCACGTATATCTTGCACCAATAATTGGCATGGCCTGACACTCATCACAGCTGGGAAAATTTTTAAAAAATGTTTACTAACTTTGTTATAAAACAGAGCAACTAAAAGACAACTGAAACTACTGGAATTTACATCTAAATCTAACTGATTTGAAAGCAATGTTATTTATATATGAAGAGAAAGCAGGTATGATGCTCCAGTGGTCTCTCATCTTAATACCAATATTTTGGGTTTATTTGACTGGTTGTTCTTCTACAAGAAGTTATTAGAGCAAACTGTTTCAGTTACATGAATGTCTCTCTTGGGTCAAAGGTTGGCATTTGATAACAAGAGGTTCTGTGCATCAAGACTGCCACAATAAAGGACTGCGCTAATTTTTGTACAAAATTCTATAAATTTATATTTTAGTTAAAACTTGATCAATAATGATGCCCAATTTTTTTAAAATTTCAACTATGCCTCTCAAAACAATACTATTTACACAATCTTTATGCTCCCTTCTGGTGGTTCAGACTGATTCAATGAATTGCTGCATCATGTTATACAAAAAACAATACTATTTACACAATCTTTATGCTCCCTTCTGGTGGTTCAGACTGATTCAATGAATTGCTGCATCATGTTATACAAGTACATTCTTCTTACATTGGGGCGCTTGAGCTCAAGTTTTGTACTCCAAAAGTTTTAATTAAACATGATCTGGATAGATACCATGAAAGTAGACTATTATTTGTTATCTGTCAATACAGAGATTGATAACAGTGGTATCTATGTGTCACATGTTGATTAGGCATTTCTGTGACAGTTAAGAATGATCTTTCCACAAAGCTTAATGAAAATGTGATGCACAAATCAACATTCTCCTTCAATAACAATTTAGTAAAGATTTACAGTACCTGACTCCTGGGTGTGTGCTTGGTACAACTTCCATTTCATCAATGACCCCTGTCCAGTGGGCCTGCTGTGGGAAGTCCACTGTAATGTCACGACCATTTGGGTTCACAGCTACAATCAAATCAATAAACATACACTACTTTAAATAATGTTTTATGTACTCAAAATCATACAAAAATATTCTAAACTTTTTAATTCATTTTAAGGGCAACTAAAACAAGACTTGAAAAGCAAACCACTAACAAAAGGGATCCATATAAATCCTTGCCTTACCTGCAAAAAAAACAAAGCTATATGGCTTTTAAAATCTGTAATATTGTCTTACCAATGAAGCTGTTTTCATTGCTACCAGAAAGTGATTACCTATGTCTTGCAGTGGAACTTGAAATGGGTAAATGTACCAAAGTTATATTATCATTTGTGCTTCATTTGCATCTAAGATACATTTGGAATTTAAAATTTCATTGGCATACCATTCAAATGAGTATTTCAGCACCTAATCATTTTTTTTTTGTTTCAGAAATGCATTCTGATTTTTATAATTTTTCACCCCTGTTCATTGTTTCATTTTCATTTTGCACTCAATATTGAAAACCTGTCCAGTCTGCTGATGGTTCCATGTAACAAGACATACCACAGCTTTCTGATTATACAGGCATACCTTAACTCTGAACTTAGCAGAGTACAAAACTTAGACATAAAGATAGAGTCTACAAAGGTTTCAGTTAACACAGCAACTGATGTAGAAGATTGATCACTTTGACACAACACCTTAATGTTCTTGATGGTGGCAATGCTGTCACTTCCAGAAAGTGAAATCTATGTCTTATGTTTCTTATGTAAGCCTAAAAAAAATAATTTTTTCATGTTGAGAGCAGATTGATTGGTTTTACTTTTTTATGACTCAAGAGCTAATTATGGCATTCTCTTTGAACAATTTAATTATAAATGCACCATCAAGGAACTGTGATAAAATACAGTCTGACCTCGCTATAGCATGCTCTATTATAACATAAATTCGAATATAACATGGAAATGGTGTGGTTCCTGAAACTTTATATACATGTATTTTTTCATCAACAAAAACAATTCTTACTTACAAGTACAAAAAAATGTAATAATCATTTTGGGGAAGTGATCATGTATGAATAATAGAAGATGATCATGGTGTGGCTTTTGAAATTTTATATGTATTTTTCTTGTACATGAAAAAACAGATTTTTCTTCTTAAAAGATGAAAAATAACATGTAAAAAGTTTATTCTGGGAATGCATAAGGCTTTGCCATTGCTGCAAACTGATTTTGTTTCCTTATTGGCTGCAAAATATACCATCTGGCATATTGGCAGCATTCTGTTGGCTGTTTGAACTTGTATATACAACCATTGGTTTGGATTGGAGTAATTCAGAGGCCCTATTAAAGGAAGCTGCAAACTTATAAAATGCACTGAAATTTATCTCTTGTTTTGCAAACAAATTCTTTGTCCATATTAACAAACCATTTTTACAGTGCATTGTTATATCATAATCCGTTTATGTTGACATCTAGTATGAGTACTGTATGTTGTGAGATATCCACTTTTTGTTGACATTTCTGGTAGCAGAGATCAACCAAATGAGGCATTATTTCATTATCTATCTTTTAATGGATTTTGGCTGCTCACTAGTAATTAATAAATTTACACTGACTGACATCTGTATGTGGATGGTATGTAAATTTCCACATCTTTTCATTCAGAATTCCTTCCTTCAGAACACTCACATTTTTTGTAGTAACCCCTGTCATCAGACCAGAACACCTGAATCTCTATTGTCTGTTGATCCTTTGTTAAATTTCTGACATGTGAACGGAAGGCAGCATCACTAGTGTACCAAAAATGTAAAAAGAAACCACCAAAACCCAACCCCAAACAACATCTTACTTATTGGTCTATTCAATAGGCAGGGAGGAACAGTAACAACAATCGACCAAATGACAGCCAATTCCTTTTTAAAATTGTATCCAGATAAAATAGTTCACTGAAATTTAAAAAAAAAAGATTACCTTTGAAGCACCACTTGTTATTTAAACATACTAAGCAAATGGAAAAAATGTCAGTTTCAATCATACAATACAACCATTTGATGTTGTTGCCACAATAAGAAATGGGCATTTGTTTGGTTTTCCAAAGCTGTCCTTTATCGGTGACTTAAATAATGTATGCACCCTTCATCAAAGAAAATCGACTACAATCTTAAACAAGAACAAAGAACCTTCTTAAAAGAAAGTCAGTACCAAACTTAAATAAAAGCAATGGAATCTGATGGATTATGTTTTATTTTCCAATGTGACTGGAAAACGTTTACTGTGCCGTGAAAGTTTCCTTTTTGCAGGGAAAGAGATTAAGTTTATGAAAGCTACCAATTCGTTATGTGACTGGGCTATTATGAAAGCTACCAATTCGTTATGTGACTGTGCTATTATGAAAGCTACCAATTTGTTATGTGACTGTGCTATTATGAAAGCTACCAATTCGCTATGTGACTGTGCTATTATGAAAGCTACCAATTCGTTATGTGACTGTGCTATTATGAAAGCTACCAATTTGTTATGTGACTGTGCTATTATGAAAGCTACCAATTCGCTATGTGACTGTGCTATTATGAAAGCTACCAATTCGTTATGTGACTGTGCTATTATGAAAGCTACCAATTCGTTATGTGACTGTGCTATTATGAAAGCTACCAATTCGCTATGTGACTGTGCTATTATGAAAGCTACCAATTCGTTATGTGACTGTGCTATTATGAAAGCTACCAATTCGTTATGTGACTGTGCTATTATGAAAGCTACCAATTCGTTATGTGACTGTACTATTATGAAAGCTACCAATTCGTTATGTGACTGTGCTATTATGAAAGCTACCAATTCGTTATGTGACGGTGCTATTATGAAAGCTACCAATTCGTTATGTGACTGTACTATTATGAAAGCTACCAATTCGTTATGTGACTGTGCTATTATGAAAGCTACCAATTCGTTATGTGACTGTGCTAATATGAAAGCTACCAATTCGTTATGTGACTGTGCTATTATGAAAGCTACCAATTCGTTATGTGACTGTGCTATGTTTTCCTACTGAATTCAGACCTGTGACAAAATTATTGAATATTTTAAATCTGTGTGTGTGTGCATATTTTTGATGGAATTGCTTGTATTGTGAATTCAATGTATGTGATGAGATTCACGGGTGAGTACATGGTGTTGATATTCATGCTATACATTAGAAATTTTATATATATATATATATATATATATATATATATATATATATATATATATATATATATATATATATATATATATAGCATACAAATATATGTACCAATCTGTGGATCTCTAAATAAAGTAAAATATTATGTCTTCTCTGTTTACACTACAGGTGTATTTCTCATTTAAAATGCATCCATTTAAAATGGTAACTGTGTCAATGAAGCACATATTTTATTGCTCATGTTTATGATCTACCCCCCTACCTGGGCACATTTTTTGGGGTTCATGCATAATTTTCTTTAGCTAATTGACCTAGTTGCTTATAACACAGTTCGGTCTAGAAAACAGTCTGGTTCTATGGCTCCCAACTACCATGTTATAGGGAGGTCACACTGTATGAGACATTGTGTCTCCATATTGTCAATACTAAAGATAAAAAATCTGGTAAATTAACTCAACAACTCACCTGTTACAGTGCCAATGCTGCGATGAGTTACAGAACCCCATTTGTAGGTTGGAGTGGACACACTTGGCTTGACTCGTACTTTATCTCCACTTTTGATTGGCTGACCTGTAGTGACATACAAAGGTTAACATTAGATGTTCCTTCTGCTGTACTGTATTTACAGTATATGTATTTACAGCATATGTTATATACGATCATTGACAAGTCTAATCCAAATGCAAACTGCTCAGACCCAGATCTGACACTACATTATGCACAGCCAAAATCTGGGTCTATGCTGTATGTTTGAAGTAATCACTAAAACAAACAATGCAGACCATTACATGTTGGCATATAATATGAGAGCAGATCAAAGTCTATGTTATTTGACTCAAATTGTAAATGAGTACATATGGTACAAATATCTTTAGCGTGCTTGTACATCAGATTTAAATTGAAATACAGTATAAACCGTTACCTGTCTGCACAGTACATATGGCTATATCATTTACAGTAAAGTGTAATATTCATTAATGAAGACTATAAATGTATCAATGCTACCAAATTTTAAATACATGGATAAACATTTTAGTTTGACAGCACATTTAAGTCATGACAATTTTTCATTACAATAATTACCAAGTTTTAGGACTTTCAGGTACATGATTTTAGGACTGCATCCTTCATTGTTTCAGATGTGATTGTGGATGATGCATTGCTAATAGTATTCTTAAAAAAAAGAATATGCAAAAACTGTTGTCAAATTTAATCTTATAATTTATAAGCCTGAAGTCCTATAGGCAATGACAATGACAAAATCTAAATGGCTAAATATGTGATTTTTTTAAAATTCATTTTATTAATAACCATCTAAGGTGTATATATAATAAGTAAAGATTACCCTATTTGATCTGACAGACATCCTAATAAATTAGCAAGATCATTTTAAAAGAAAATTGATATTCTTATTAGCATCCCTCCCCCATCAGATGTACAAACAACTGAAATCACAAGTTTCAAAAGATATATTGCTAAACTGAATTTATCAGTTTATCAGATTGGTCTGAATTTTAAAATTTATCTCAGGATGCAATGTTTGATACAAGTTATGGGATAAAGAATATGGTCAGCACTACCTATATATTGTTTTAAATGTAAACAAAAACTGACCACGACCTTGCATGTTCAGCCTACCCCATCTTTCAAACAGGGCATTTATTTATCTAGAAATGAGATATAGGAAACAAGATTCCTTTAACAGGGCCATCACAGATGCCTATACATCTATATAAAGTAAATGATGCATGAAATATAGGTCAATATGACCTACTTTTGGCACTAGTGTGTTGAGCACACCCATGTGAATGCTCCAACTAACTTGCATAACACTTTGAACAATAGTGGACCTGAAACTAATACATGAAAGAAGCATGACATGTGAGTCATAGTAACTTATATTGGTGGAAAGTTGTAAAAATAATTACACATTGACAGATCAATTTCCATTACTCTGTGGTCTAGGGTAACCAAGAAATTGACCAAAACGAAAAACTTAAAGTCACTGACATGTAAAATTTAGGTCAAAATGATCTACTTCTGGCATTTGGTATTTTACCCAACAATATGTATCCACAAATTAGGCTGCATTTCTCTCTAACTAACAGCACAATAGAAACTTAAGTAAACATAGTCCTAACCAAAGTGAAAGATGTCAAATCAAACTGCAGGGCATAAAAACCGGCGTTGAGCACATAAAAAAGTATGCACATACTAAGAAACTCAACTCAGCAAACTGTACAGTGCACTTGAGAACTCAACAAAAATATAAAGCTAAATGCAAACTAAAGACATATTCCAAATCAAGCTGAATAGCATGGGAAAAATTGGTATTGAAAATAAAAGACAACTATATAAGAACTTTCATCAACATTAATCACAACCTCAATGAAAAATTACCCATAAACCAGGAAAATGATACAAAGATAAAGAAAAGGAGCTATATTTCAATCTGAAACGGATGGGATAAAATGGCATACAAAACAAATGGAAAGCAAAAAAAATTAACATTGAAGATAATGCAGTGTATAGATGGACATATGGACATACGTACTGAAAGACTTATGGACACATGGACTGACTTGCACACACATGTCAGAATGATCGTTATGTTGAGCTTCCACCACAGCGGGCTCTACAAAAATAAAATTCAGCTTTCAAATGTTGCACAGTCCTGTTAGATATACCACATTCAATGATAAGCACCCAGGACATAACTAATGTATGAACAGAAAAAGAGGCCTGTAACTTATGAAAAATCGGACAAAAATCTACATGGATTGTTATCTGTGGTCATGAGTAAACTGACAGGATAGATCTACTTATAGTAGTATATAAATGATCTTCATTAAACAGCCATTGATTGTTTCTGTTGTCTACAAATGTTTAAGCATCAAGCTACACATACAAGAAAATATAATGGATCCAAACAAGATATTCACTATCCTATTTAAGCTGCTCAGTTGGTTCAAACTTTTCAAGTAATGCTATGCCAAATTTGGGAGAACATTAAGTAAAAACAAAAACTTGTGCATAACTGACAGTGAATTTTTTATGAGACCAGCAAAAACAACTTGAAAAGCACCGTAAGTCTCAGAACAAGGGTGACCTGTCAATGGCTGGGTTGGCGCTTTCTAAATATGACATAAGTCTGTTACTTCAAATAAAGCTGACTACAGCTGCAATACACATGCAGTAGAGGCACAGCTGCTTCTGTTGCTGTATCAATTTTCATAAAATTAGTTAAAAAAATAGACAGAGGAAAAAAAATAACCGATTTTCCACTAGAGACATTAAAAAATTCTCTGAATAGAAAATCATGCCAACAAGCTACAAATTTTCCCCCAAAATAGAGTAGAGATGCTTTTAAGGGTGGGGTACTTATTGGAGCAAATACAGTACCAGTTTTGATGAGGTACCTAAAATTATTTTTTAAAATTAAGAACAAAGTTCTTTATACCAATCAGACAAAACAAAATAAAATCAAAATGTTCAAAAACTGATGGTACATGAAATATTACTATACTGTAAATGTTAAGAAAACATGTTTAAGATTATATACATTGGAAAAACATTTGGGATCTCTACTTTAGTTTGCTGTATTGATGGGAAACTTGCAGGGGTCATTAAACAGTGTGTAAGAAAAATATTAGCAATACATTATATAATATTCTTACAATTAAGGGTAAAATTAAAAGAAAATGCCTGATATCATAAACAATTTGTTTTGGAAACTTTGTACAATAGACTTGTTAAAACCTATAATGCAAATTAAATGCTGGATATATCAAAAGAGAGCAGTAAAGATAATGTGCTAACATGGAAATTAACCAAGTTTCATGACCCTATTTTGAAAGGCATTACGAGTGCTTAAAAGAAGAAAAAAGATTATCAATGACCTCTATCCATGAACATAAAAACTTGACTGTGCTATATGCAATGTTATCAAACCGAGAAAAACAAATTTATCATGATTCATATCGTTTTGTTTCAAAAAGCAATGATGAAACAAAAATAAAACCTAAAATGTCTTGAAATATCAACAAGTGACCAAGATACTAAGGATAGGACCCCAAATGTAGTACACAACATATCTTCTGGCAACAATATGCAAGTATTCAAGGCTTCATTCATTTATCTTAAAAAACTCTAAAGTTATGGTGCAGAATGGAGAATGTGAATGAAACCTAAAATACTTCAATGAAATTGACCTTGAAGATAGGACCCCCGAAGGTGGTAAGCAACATGCCTACTTGCAATGATATATTCTAACTTTGCTTTAAGAGACCACTTAAGGGATGATACAAAAATGGTCCCTTAAGAGAAGTAGTCCTTAAACAGAGTAACAGAAGCACCCATATCTATACATGCACTTTTATTGTTGACAAGTAAATGTATGTATATCAGAGATCTCAAATTGTTCATATTTGCAGACATGACAAACAAAAGAGATTAAAAGACAATTTGCTATCAATACTTGTTTGAGGATATGAACAAAGACAAGTTTAAAAAATGGACTTGACCTGAAATGCCAGTCAATAAAGTGTTCTGAAGGTACTAAGTACGCTAACTGTTAATTAATAATAAATTTTACAAATAGTAGATTGGAATAATATATTACTGTAGGTGAAATTCTATAATATAGTTTGCTGACAAAAATATTTTGTATATATCAATAGTTTGAGAGAAAACTTATGAAGAGCATGGAAGTTCAATACTAAAACTGAAGCAACAGCCAATCTGGAACTGAAATTGACATTCTCCAGTACATTTAATATTTAAGCATATCAATATTTTCTTTTTTTTAAATACAATCTTTACCCTCCTTTTAATATTTTAATATTAAATTTCGCTAATATCTGGAGGGGTCCCAGAGTGGCCGAGTAGTCTAAAGCATTGTATGTTATGGATCACTGCCATCTCACCTCTGTCTGCGTGGGTTTGAGTCTAGGATTCAGCGAATGTGGATATGTGAGAAAGCTTGCCAGTAGCTTCTTGTGAGTCAGTGGTTCTTTCCGGTGATTTCCCAGTTTCTTCCTCCATCATTAATACTGGCCACCATGAACAGCCTATCATGTGCTGAAAAATGGCATTAAACCCAACAACAACAACAACTAATATCTGGCTACCATTACAATGTTAATTTTCAGGAAAAAAACATCTAGCAAGAATTGTCCAAAACATACCCTTAAGATTTTTTTCTTATATCTTGAATAACTTGAATTTTCCAAACTCCAAATTCGATGGTCATTATTTTAATAGCAACTTTGGCATTTCAAAGTTCCTCATAAATTGCCTTCTCACTTCCAAGTGTAAAAACGTTGCACACTTTTCACTCAAACCATGTTCTTTGTTTCTCCACTCAGATGATTGTGATCCATCTCTCTCCCTCTTTCTAAACACACACACACGCACACACACACATACACACAAACACACACACATGTCTATTCAGGTACACCGATTAAGTAATAGTGAAAATCGTGAAACAACATCAACAGCAATGGCAACTGTCTAACATTTGACTGAATATTTTTAGTCTGGGGTTCACCCAAGAACAACTGCCTAAAGTGGGAGTTGGGTTTGCTTGACTGGTGGTTTTGTAAAGAGGTTGAACTGTGTAGTTACACCAAGTTTCTTCCCATAATCTCAAATGGTTCTAAAGTTTCGGAACAGAAAGGAAAGTGTAAATGGAAAACTCATAATGCTCAATCTTAACACTGACCATGGAGATAGGACCCCTAATGTGGTATCCAACATACCTGAAAACAGTTACATATAAGTATACTAAGTTGCATCACTCAATCTTAAACAGCACTAATTGCTATTTGAGTGGAAAGAATAATGCTATGGAAAACATTAAATATTGATATGTGAAGACCCCCAAAATAGTACCTGATTATTCAAAGGCATACAAAGTTCAATTCTTTAATTTCAGATACCTCTAAAGGTAAA
Source organism: Potamilus streckersoni (assembly GCA_016746295.1). Classification (NCBI taxonomy): domain Eukaryota; kingdom Metazoa; phylum Mollusca; class Bivalvia; order Unionida; family Unionidae; genus Potamilus; species Potamilus streckersoni. The sequence continues at coordinate 1,042,033 of JAEAOA010002175.1, forward strand.
GAGTGGGAAGAAAAGCTTTAAGGAAAACTTGAAAAAATTAAACCTTGACCAGCACCTGTATGACAGGACCCTCACACCTGTTAATCATTATAATTATCAAAGCAAGTTTCAATCCTTAGTCTTATTTGCTGTAAAGATATCGATCAAAAAGCATAATGAAAAAACATTGGATATACAAAGCGATGACCTTGATAATGAAAAGAGGCCCCCAATGTGGTTTACAACACACTTTCTAGTGATGATGTACAAGTACACAAACATCTCAAAAAGTTATAGTGTAGATGGGATGGTAAGACAAAAAACTTAAAATAATAAGCTGTGACCATATTCTTCTTTATAAATTCTTGTTATGGTATGTGAAATACCTTCTTTTATTGACTTATAAGTATACCCTACATTCAATAATTTCAAACATTTTTAATTATAAAGCTAAGGGGAAAGTTTGTGTGTGTTTTGGATTTTTAACTTAGCTTTAACAATTTTTCAGTCATATCACCACGAAGTCTGTAGTATGATAGTTTATAGTGATGCCTAGCACTGGGGCATCATGCCACAAACATGCAGCATAGTGTTTCACCCAGTCACATTATCCTGACACCAGGCAGACCAGTCCAAACACTAACCTCTTAATTTTGAGCGCCAAGTGAGGGAGCTGCCAGTATCATTTTTATGTCTTTGGTATGACTTGGCAGGGGTTCGAACCCACAACCTCTTACAACCAAGGTAGGTGCTCTAACCATTAGGCCACCAGAGTGATCAAATTGTGTTGGAAGATCACAATATTAAGTCATGACCCTGACCTTAAAGACAGGAAGTAATGTATATAGACAAACCAATTTTCATTTAAAAGCATTAACCTTTTAGAGCAGAAGGGAAGTGTGATGGAAAATTTATTTTACAGCAGATGGGAAAGTGTGATAAAAACAATATTGTATCTTGATCTCAAAAAACTTGAAAGTTATGGAGTGGAAGCAAAAGTGTGATGAACAGGAATGTAAATAATAAGAACTCATTTTATGCTAATAGGAAGGAAACAAATGATTGACTTTTCACTAATATTATCCTTCATTCATAGAACATTTTGTAAACAAGTAACCTGATGCTCAACTGAGCTTCTATAGTATAGTATATTGAAATAGAAATTATCTGCTATGGTAAAACAATGTAACATTCAATATACTGAAATTCAGATAGGTCACAAAGAGGAGGATTATGCTGCAAGATTATTTTCCGTGAATACCAAGCTACATATATATGCTCTCATATTTCAAGTTCAGGAAAAAAAATAAAATTTCATTTAACTTGATCTCATATTTGTGGAAATAATTTCATTTATTCCAAATCTAATTTAAAAATGTAGTTTCTATCAATTCAAGAACTTACTGGATGAAGGATTGGCAAATCCTAACAGCTCAACATGGATATATCGGACCCAGTAGGTTCCACCCTTCTTCTGCCAGTCTGCCTGGACATTCAGGTCATGGAGACCATCCTTGTCCAGCTACATAAAAATAAAAAATCATGCTGTAAAAAATATGTTTTCAAAATCAAAAATATAACTTTAAATTTGTTTAAAGAAAAATATTGGGTGGCAGTTACTAAGTAAATCACAAAATAGACTTTAGCTCTTTCAAAGACAACAACTAAACAAGACTCGAAAGATGAGTTATAGCTCTGTATTCAGATTAAACATTTGAGATGTTTCCATAACAAAATATTTTTTCTCGTAAACAACTATTGGAATTCTAAGTTTGTCCACTCAAGCATTCTATCTATTCACCTACCTATACATAAGGCTTGGCCAAAATGGAGTTTTGACTGAAATGACTTTGCAATAAAACACTTACACCATATATGATCAGATAATATTTGGGTCTGTTTTGAAATGAAAACTGGAAAATGTTCCATTTGAAAAAAATCAGAGATCATTTGAATACATATGGGCCCTAGTGATGAAAAAAATTGGGTTTAAAAAAAAAAAAGCATGATTTGATAGGAATTCAGCAAGAATCTTGCAATTTTAGAATATACCCAAAATAGTTACATTTTGCATAGTTAACATAATATAAATTTAGATTACAAGAAAATCCATGCAAAAGCAATATACTTCAAGTATGTGATTCAATAACCATGTACTAAATTAACAAAATCACATAACAGATTGATACTAATAAAATTCCATTAATTTTATTATATTATTTCAAGATGTCTGTGTGGGTTCGAGTCTAAGATTCGGCAAATGTGGATATGTGAGAAAGCTTGCCAGTAGCTTCTCATGGGTCGGTGGTTCTTTCCACGGATTTCCCGGTTTCTTCCTCCACCATTAATACTGGTCGCCATGTATAGCCTATATTATGCTGCAAAATGGCATTAAACCCTACAACATTAATCAAGATTTATAAAAGTATTTACAAATATTTAGTTTACCTTAATGACTCTTCCAATATCTCCAACCTTAACCTCTTCGTAAGTACTGCAGCACTTAACCATCATGTCCACCTGGATATGGTCACGAACATACATGGCGTATTCATCGTTACTCAAGAAATCTGATCGCCTTTTGAAGGTTGTTGATGTCCCCGTAGCACCCAGGTCTGAAGACAGGAGCAGCTGAAATGAGTTGCAGTCTTGTGAATGTGCTTCTGTTTATTTCATTTGATATGTAATAATTCAAAGCATTAGTAAAACTATCATATCAGTACCATACTGTCTCACTAAGGGAAAGTTTGTTCATTCTGAATGTACAAGTTAAAGCACCAGTCTTGTCACATTTTTCTGTTGCTTCATTCAAATCAATTGTTTATACAAATTATCACATTTTAATGATTTTATACTCATTGTGAGTCAAGGTGGAATCAGACAAAAACAGAAACTTTAGTGCTGCAAAAAATACTGCATTTGGAATGATAGTAAAAAACAGATCTTCCGATAGTTCTGTTCAAGAATTAATGTTTTTGAACATTAAATCATCTACCACTTTGCTGTAAAAAAAAAAAACAATAAAATTTAAATTCTATCAAAGATATATGAATATGGAATTTTGTGGACAAATCAAGCCATACTTTTTACAGTAATACAAAATGAAAATGATACAAATTTATTTCTAAAATCATATAAAAAAAGACTGCAAACTTCTAGTAATTGTGAGGGGTAACTTCCATGCAAAGACTAATATAACCTATGATTGAGGTCTGAAAAACTAGGGTCAGCATTACATATTGCTTGTATGATGTCCTTCATCCAAATGTGAACTGACAGAAGGAGGCAAAAATTGTATTTTACTCCTAGCAAGATTTCACATTTTAATCAACAGGAAAGAATTCATTAATGCAAGAATATCATATCTTTCAGCTTTAGAACCTGGCATTCTAAAGTTGCATGAATGACTGTACTTTGGTCAAATATTGAAATTTTTTACTGAAAACACAATGGTAACAACACTAGCAAGAATATAATTGCAGATTCATGCAGAGGGTTAATATAAAAATAATAAAGAAATACCTGACAAACAAAATGCATTTTTATGTGAGCATTAAGTAATGATCATTCCAGAAAAATGGATGCAATTATGGCCAGAAAAAAAGGGTTTGATTCCATTCTGAGAAGCTTAAATCATATTCAGAATCATTCATTTGGCTTCAACAGCATTACACATTTCTAGTAGTGATGCTATCATAAGCATAGAGTTGCATTGCAAAATTGCCACTTTTCTTCAATGATGATAATATAACAATGTTTACCAAATTATCTCTATATTTACTTATTGTTTGTTTTTGGATATCTATTTCTATTTTTCAGATTAACTGCTTAATGCCTTGTAATTTTAGGATGCTTTAATAATATTTTCCTGAACTTATGTTTGTGGATATAATCGAAGGAGACATGTTTTGTTTTTAAGAAATTTAGCATGTTTGCTGGAAATTAAAGAGACAATATTTGCTTTAATCAGTTGTGAACACGTATTTAATTACCTCAGCTTACTTAATGACAAATATCTGATGTTATCTGAACTAAAATAATTTTAAATCCATTGTGTTACTTATCACAGAAGATTTGCCTACTTGTCTTTATGTTATGGCAAAGTTTTGTGCAGGACTTCCACTTGACACAGTTTTTCTCTACAATTCAGGCAGAACATAACGATCAAATATATTTATGATAGTTAATGCACAAAAAATTCAGGAAGATTTCAGTAGATATGTTAACATGTTGAATATTTTTAAAAATCAAAATCTACTGGTATTCTTTTGTCATTGTTATTTAATATATACATAGACAAGTCAAATTGTAAGCTATGTCTGTGTGACATGGGGATACATTCGACACTAAGTGTGTTCTTTCTTCTCAATTTTAGTTTTATGATGCCATGTCATTGATAAGTCCTTCTATCACAAGTTTAAGGAAAATATTAAATGTATTTTGAACACACATTTGACAATGATAGCTATAATACAAAATTTTTTTATGCAAGATCTTTCAGTCAACTTCTTTCAAATCACCATCATCTCCTCATGTTTTTTTAATGGCTCTGCCCTCGCACATGTCAACAGTTATGCATATTTGGATCATATTTCAAAATTCAATCTGTTCAATGACAAAGATATGATGAGACATTACCGATTTGTGTGTAATCAAAAAACATGCTTCTAAGAAAATTTAAAAATTCTTCTTTGAATATCAAAATCAGATTATTCTAATCTTACTGAAGCACAATGTATTGCGCTCCTTTGAGGACAAAATTCAGTGAAAGAATGAAAAGAAAAATAGTTATTGGTTATGACAGTCTTTGTCTTCTATTAAGTCTTTTGAGATAGAACATATTAAAGTTTTGAAAAGATAATGAGAAAGTATGTAATCTCAATCATGGCAAAAAAACCTAATAGTAAGAACTGTGTCTTGAAATCTCTGTGGAACTATGACATTTGTTTAAATTCTAGAATATTAGATAGATAGAACAAATTCACTTTTTAAATATATCACATAATTTCATTCTTTACAATGCTGGACACAGACCATTGCTGGAATTGTATCTATAGATTTGTACATAAGATATCTTTAATCTTTAATAGTCAATATATATATATATATATATATATATATATATATATATATATATATATATATATATATATCTGGGACAGTGTTATACTTAGGTTCTCTATAATGAGTATTATTTTTACAGCTGGGTTTTGTATTTTACATAAGTATATACAGTAACCTTCTCAAGCTATTATCAGCAAATTAGTAAAAGTGGTATTAACTGAACTTTGAGATGGGGAAATCTATAGGGGACAAAGATTGACCATCTTGCATTATTTATAAAAAGACTAAAGATAACATAGACATCGCCTCAATTAATCAACTTATTTTTCACATAGCAATCTAGGCCACAATCTAAATCTGTTGTAAATACTTCCATCTCATTTCAGTTTAACTGCCATCATTTAATGTTTGACACCATCCATGAAAGTGGCACCATCTTAGGATTCAATAATAGCTGACTTACAAATTTGCAAAGCAAGGTCATCCTATTACAGTGTTTAAATATTTCACTCCCCCCACTAAAGAAATGCAGAGGCACCATGTCTAAAATTAACATCAGGATAACATTAATATTGAGAGCTCTTGAAGAATACATATGAATCATACTTTAGTTAAAATATATGTTAGACTTTGAGCCAGAATGTGATGCCTTGGGTTTCCAATTCATTCTATGTGTACATATAGCCCATCCTGTATGATTGTTATTCAAACAGGGGAAATTACCCATTAAATATATAAAATTCATCAAGACAAAAAAGAACAACCTTGTTTTCAAATTGCACATGCAATTCTGATTTCAGAAAACGTATTTTGTAGTAAATTATGCTTCCCCCTGAATACTTACCCAATTACATTAACATAAGGAATATGAGCCTGCTACCTCTGGAATCCAGCAATACTGAATAAATTAGGCTTTTCTGTTTATAACCTATAGACAAAGGTCAGTAATTCTTGCCCATTACTTCCCCTTGCTACCACCAGCTGTTGCCAGCTTTAAGCTGAGTGAAGTACCAATGACGATGTTTGCATAGTGGGGTGGTTGGGAATGTTATCAAGTAATGTGATATAAGTATCCTATTGGCCTTTTTGATAAAAGACAGCCATTAAAAGAACCCTGGAAATTGTTGCTTCAAACAATCTCCATGACCCATTTGTCAACAAGCAACTGTATCTCCTTTTCCTTATCTGATAGCGCATTATTAAAAGGGCAGAGAAAAAAGAAGGGGGATAAACAAGATCCCAAAACTTTCTAAAATGACTTTGGTCACTCATCTGTTTTGTGGGAATAGGCTGACCAAATGTGATCAGAGCTGCTGGAGTCTAGTAGCCATTGATAAGCTGTCTATAGATGGTAGGTGTGTTAATTCTAACTTGGGAAGTGGGAGGCTTGTGTGTTGAGAAACTTGGTTTCTCATCTTCCCTGCAGGACTGCCTCCTAGACTGATCAGGCTGCTGTCTGTTGGATTAAGGCTGGGATCTTTACATTCCTTGGGGTATGAATGATATATTTTGCCTAGTTCGACTGTCATACAATAAGGATATAGGTGGAGTAACCAGTTGGATGGGCAGTTCCTGAACTGCCTGTCCCCAAACAACCATGGTGAGCCAAATGGGGTCATTCGTAAAGCCAAAATGTATTAAGTCAAGATTCACTGAGGAAGTCAATGCATTAGTCATGCTATGGTGAGCTGCTTTATTAATGACTCAAGCAATATGGGCCATCGACTCACAGGTATTGATTTTCAAATTTATCCCAGTCAAACAATTGCTAATAAAGCCAGATCCAGCATCAAAGATGTGTCAGCAATGTTTCTTCTAGCTTCAAGAAATACATTCTTAACACCTTTTAAAATAGTGAAGGAGATATTTAAACTGATGTTACATTCTTATTCAGTTCACTATGGTGTGCAGTGGCATGTGTCTTGTACCAGAGTGATGAGAAAGTGGCTGGTACCAAACTTTTGTCAAGTCTAATATATGTTTAGCAAACCAATCATTAATTTCCATGAGTTATGCTAACTTGTGGAAGACTGTTCCTCATCACTAATGTCAACCAGTGTTTTGACTTTTCAGTCTTGTATGGTGGAAGGAGTGGAGGGCATTCTAAGGCTGGCAATGCATGGTATATCTCTCATCAATGGCAGTCTTAAAACTAAACTCCAGCCTCTTCATGGTCATATCAGAGAAGGGCTGTTGCTCAGAAGTATCCTCCCACTCACTATGTGAATAATATTGGTCTTCATCTGCTTCCATTTCAGGATAAACCATGCCCCGAGGTAAAAATGTCTATCATTACATAAACCACTCCAAATACCCTTAGGGTAAGCAGTGAAAAAGGAAATGTTAAACCTGTCTGGCAATTTTGTCACACATGGGAAGATGGCTGGTTTGATGGGAGAATATTCAGTCCATTTGATGGATGTGCATAAGCTGGACTGGTCATCTTTACTACTTGTCCTGTCAGTAGCATGGCTGACTGGCTGGATTTTCTGCTTCCATCCCTGCCCTGATCTACATGTGTTACCATTATCTGGGTGTAGGAATGGAGCTTTCACTAAGATTCATGTCCTTATAAATAAATGAAGCCATATGTCTGGCTAAACAGATCTAACATTGCGATTCTGGTGATTGAGATCAGGTTGGGAAAGTTTGGCTGGTTGGAAGGCTGGTATGGCTCTGGATGGTGAAATGGTACTACATATTGGATCCACTGTATCCCCCCCCATACCTCATGTGCCCATTCTTACAGGCCCAAAGGACATGCGGGGAGACTTATGCCAATTGGCTAACCCAGGTGTCCTTGGATCATAAATTGCATATAATGCAAAGGTATGAAGAGGTACATTTTATTTACATTAGACAGAATTCATGTATGTCTTCCCTTGCTTTGTTTTTCTTATATTTACTGCACTTAGACATCTTTCTAAAATAATAATGATATAGAAAAATAGATATATTAACACATGTTAATAATTTGTTTAATAATTTGCTAAATAAGACCCACTATCAACAGTGCACAAAAATTAACACAGCATGCATGAACACTTGAAAGTCAAATGCATCAATGATAATATGTGGTCTATGTATCTATGTAATCTAAAAAGACTAACTCCGATAAAGTGATAAATTAAAAATAATATGTACCAAATTAAAAATAAAGTATATTGTTTATGAATCAATATTAGTTCAAATTAATCCAGAAGTTTGAATCAGTGGTTTGAATGTCATGCACAAAGCCTTGGATTAACAGATAGTTTATTCTGTACAATGTTGTTATTGTTGTGGGGCTTAACGCCATTTTTCAGCACATGATAGGCTATACATGGCGGCCAGTATTAATGGTGGAGGAAGAAATCGGGAAATCTTCGGAAAGAACCACCTACCCATGAGAAGCTACTGGCAAGCTTTCCCACATATCCACATTCACTGAATCTTAGACTTGAACTCATGCAGACAGAGGTGAGATGGCAGTGATCTGTAACAGACATCGCTTTAGACCACTCAGCCACTAGGGGCCCCTCTGTACAATGAAATGTATGGAAGCAAAGATTAAAAACTGGCAGCATCTAACAGTGGCAAGGGAAGGTAATGGGCAAAAGATACTGCCCTTATTCTTTACAATATAAACAGGAAAGAATATTTTTCATCTTTTAGTAGGACTAGTTTTGGGAGGTAGCAAGCATTACTCCTAATGTTAATGTGATTGGGGAATGTATTGAAAGCAGGAAAAAGGTAAAAGCTACTTGTAACTGGACTGGTTATGTATGAAGTAAGGTTAGCTGCAATGTTATTATTTTGATTTTAATTGATAGTATAACAACACTTTATCATAACCAACTGATAGTGAATCAACACTATAAAATCAACAACTCAGTGCAACAACACTATGACATCAACAACTGATAGCTGAACAACAAAATGACATCAACAATTGATGGTGTAACAACACTAGATACCAATCCCTCACAGAGGACTTATGTTATCAGCAAACATCGAGTTATCAGATTCAGAAAATCTGGATCATTATGAGATATGAAGCGTTGTCATTATCCAAATTTCTAATGCTGACAACAAAATGTGTTCTAGATATCAAAATCAACCAATAATGATGATTGCAAGTTTAATGAATTCTCAGTTGCAAAGGGGCAACAGAGCTATATATGTCATTTACAGTAATTATGCAATTCTGCATCACAGAAGATTTCAACCAAAGAGTGATCTTAAAAGTTTCCCAGAGAATGTTACTCATTTACTTTTAAATGTCAACTGAGGTTTAAGCACAGCTGTTCATACTTGTTCAGTTTTAACTAGGAAACATTGAGGAAACAAGTTCCAGCCTCAAATGAGAGAATGGTGATATGTAATCAGAAAATAACAGTATTGCTTTCCTACTATGAGGAAATGGTAATTTTTTGGCTCTTTCTTGATGAAAAAAATGGCAGTGTATAATGAAAGTAAATCAGGTCTGAATAAGGTGAGATCTGAAATATGGCTTCTAGACTGACAGTAAGTTCAGCCAATCAGATACAATATTATTTCAATAATAGGAATGATTCTGTCACAACTGTCCCAGATCTTGCTATAAACATAAAATCCAAGTGTGATCAAAGTCAGATCAAAAATATGGCCTTCAATGTGATGACAATGGCATCTAATCTGATGTAACTTCATTAAAATACATCAATTTTGTTTGTTATCAAAACTGTTCTAGATTTTGATGTTATGAACCCATATTCCAAATTTACTTCAAACTAGATCAAAAATCTGGACTCCTTTCTCTATAGCAATAACAAGCTCAACTAACCACATGCAAGATCACCTCATTAATATGTGTGATCCCTGCTGTCTAAACTATCATGATCATATAAGCTTACATTCCAAGTCTGCTCACAATGAGATCAGAAATACAGCTTCATGAGTGGTAACAAGGCTAGCCAATTAGATGCAATAGCACCTTGTTGGCATGCATGTATCTTGTCCATCAGTGAACTCAACAAAGAGCTTGATGATAAAACAATATTCCAATTCTGATCAAATTCTGATCAGAAAGATGGCTTCTACAATTGTAATAAGCTCAGCTACTCAGCTACAATATTATCTTTCTAATGTAAGGATCTTACTAATTAGTCAACTTCAAAATATTTACGACATATACTAATATTCTGAGTTTGATTGAAATCAGATCAGAAACAAGGACTGAGAGTGGTAATTGCAAATGTTAACAGATGGATAATGTACAACAGATACAGGGTCATAACATAAGGTCATTTAAGGACATGTCAAGAAAAAATACTCAAAAGAACAAAGTGGAAATGTAAAATAACAATCCTCAAATGACTGTTAGTACCATGCAAGGGCTTTACAGCAGGTCAATATTTCCAAATGACTTCAAGAGGGGAAAATTCTGGGTATGTAAAATTTACAATTTTTTGATAGAAGAAATGCAGCAAATCCAGAGTCACAAGCAAGTCTGCTTTAATTAAAAATACCTTTTCACAGGACTTGTTATCGGAAGAAAGATGCTTAAAAATGAAAGGAAGAAATTAGCAAATAAAGTGCAAAAGAAATCGGCTACAAATACAGTGTACCCTCTCTAAAGCAGCCATCAACGAAATTGAAAAAAATTGGCTAGTTAGGAGCAGTGCTGGGACAGTTAAAATATGTCCAAAAAAATGGTAATCAAGTCATCACTAGATATGAAAGGTTTTTTTCTGTATGGAGCTGATGGTTAAGGGAGGTTGCACTGTATTTAATAAAGCTATATTAATGCACATTAATCTCTAAATCACTGTCTGCATCATGTGAATCACTGTCTGCATCATGTGAATCACTGTCTGCATTCATGTGAATCACTGTCTGCATCATGTGAATCACTGTCTGCATCATGTTAATCACTGTCTGCATTATGTGAATCACTGTCTGCATCATGTGAATCACTGTCTGCATCATGTTAATCACTGTCTGCATCATGTTAATCACTGTCTGCATCATGTTAATCACTGTCTGCATTCATGTGAATCACTGTCTGCATTATGTGAATCACTGTCTGCATTATGTTAATCACTGTCTGCATTATGTGAATCACTTTCTGTATAATGTGAATCACTGTCTGCATAATGTAAATCACTGCATCTTGTGAATCACTGCTTCATGTGAATCACTGTCTGCATTATGTGAATCACTGTCTGCATTCATGTTAATCACTGTCTGCATTATGTGAATCACTTTCTGTATAATGTGAATCACTGTCTGCATAATGTAAATCACTGCATCTTGTGAATCACTGCTTCATGTGAATCACTGTCTGCATCATGTTAATCACTGTCTGCATTATGTGAATCACTGTCTGCATAATTTGAATCACTGTCTGCATCATGTAAATTACTATCTGCATTTTGAGAATGATTGCATCATGTACATGACTGCATTCTGTGAATCACTGTCTATATAATGTGAATCACAGCATCTTGGGAATCAATGTATGCATCATGTAAATCACTGCATTCTTTGAATCACTGTATCCTGTTAATTAAATTTTAATTTTTTTTTGTCACAAATTTCATCAATGCTTCAGGCCACAAAAAAAGTTCAAGCCTTATGAAAGGTGTTCCCTGGGCAATCACAAATTTAAGAGCCCACAGAAACTTGGTTTCTCTTACAAAACAAAATAACATTGACACCCTAACTAGCTATGATGTCTTAGCCTCAACATGGTTAAGGCTAAGATTGGATCCTATTCCTTACAATGTAACAAATAAAACTATTGCCAAAGATAAAAAGATGACTGTAGTTAAAATCTAATACCTAAATATAAGTATGTTTTTCATGAAGTTTGGCTGATGACAAAGTTATTTAACCTATATCAGGTAAATTATATTGAAATGTTTACGCTAACTGTTCTTTGTCAACCATGACCAATAAAATGAGATTCTTGTAGTAATTTGTTTTCAAAATAAGACTTGCTATGCCATATCTGGATATTCTATATTACAACATTCAATGTAGACCATATTACAATAATTTTTTTGTTGGGGAAGGAAGGGGATAGGAATAAACAAAATGCCCTTCAAATATATAGAAATAACAATAGTTCATGTATCTAATATCAAGTTCATGTTTTGTGAAGATTTGGAATGGGGGTGTAGAGAATAAACATATAGTAAATAAAATGTATATTTTTTCACTACATGGAATTTCTGCATTTAACTGAATGTTTAAAGAGATAAAGAGGATATAATACTTTCATGTTTTCTTTCAACACACACTCATACATTTTATATAGCAATTCCAATGCAATGATTTAATTTTGGTAGATCATTTGATAGTGCTTTACAGCCACATCAGCATAATAATGGCTATATTGTGCTGTTAATTTTTGTCATGTCATGTACTGAGTTATATTTGAAATTACATTACAATGAAGGGCATTATCAAGAGGGAATTTCGTTTTAATGACAACTAACAGCAAATAAAGATGACTGTAATGTTAATGAATATGCTACTACCATTCTATTGCAAGCACATATTATCTACCATACAATCACACAAACGCTCCTCTCCATAACTGTTTACTGGTTCCAAGCACATGAAATCTAGCTGTGTTTTTATGTGTTAAAACTAGCCATGATCAGTATTCATTTTATACCAAAGCTAAACATAGTAGTAAATTTTAAATTAAATTTTACCTATGTCATTATCATTAAGCTTCATTTTATAATGGTCTCCTTAAACTCATATTGACTGAGAATGACATTATCATTTAAAATGAACTGAAATTATATAAATGATGAAAAAAGAAACCAATAACTTGTTCCAATGTTAAAAATCTGACAAGGATTCAAACTTTACATTAAAGTTACCTCTGCAGAAGTGTCCAAATCTTCAAAGTCATCTGAGGTGGAGTCTGTGTCAGAGAATAGATCTTCAGATGAGACGCTGTCAGAGTCTGAATCATTTTCAGTGGGTATGTCAGGGTGCTCCAGTAGCCAAGTGACCAGAGCTTCTGGGCTGGGCATCTCACCCCCTATTATCAGGGAACCACCTGTGTCACAGAGGAATTAAAAGCTGAATGAATTGGAGTCTTTTAATAGCTTATGTTTCTCTTAAAATAAATACCCAAATCAGATTAACATTAGAAAGTATGCTGCATTACACACAGAATGCAGCCAATATGGAAAGATAACAATTTGCCTATCCATACAATCTGACCGTTACAGATCACTGCCATCTCACCTCAGTCTACATGAGGTCGAGTTCAGGCTCGGCTAGGCCAAGTGAGAAAGCCTGCCAGTAGCTTCTTGTGGGTCAGTGGTTCTTCCCGGGGCTTTCCAGGGTTCTTCCTCCACCAATAATACTGGCTGCCATGTATAGCCTATCTTGTGCTGAAAAATGGTGTTAAACCCTACAACAGTTAACCCATCCATACAAAGGGAGGAAACTCATGCCCATTACCTCTCCTTATTCATGCCAGGTAGCTATTCATCAACCAGACATTTGACAGTTTAGACTAGGAGATACATTGATAAGAATGCTCATTTTTGTGGCAAGGTATGGAAGGATTTGATAGCAACATGACAGGGTAAGTATTCTCAGAAAAATGTAATTCACTAAAAAAATATACCTTGTTAAACACAATCCCCAATCACATGAACATCAGAAAAGCAGGTAAGACATAGATAAAATGAATAAGCATCCAACTGATAGCTGGCAGCAAAAAAAAAAAAGAAGTGATAAACACCTCATGTACATGGACTTACAAGCCTGAAGGCCATGCTCAGATATTTTAGGATACTTGTTATACCAACTGGGTTGCTAAGAAATTGGAGGATACTCTCCCATTACCTCTAGGCTGTATGTGAACAAAGGAGATACATTAATTATAACAAAATTGTACTTGCCCATAATTATAGGAGTGTTTACTTGTTCAGTATTGTAATCTAGTAAAATGCCTTTGCTCTTATTTGCCAAAATCTGCAGATAAAAGAAGGTAATGTGAAACTGCCAGAAGGTGAATATCATAACCTTAAGACATGAGTGATTCAAACAGGCCCAAGCTGTTGGAACAGTGCCAACTGTGTAAGTTTTAATTCTCAGTAAGGAAATGTCCCTCTGAGTTAAAGACCTGGAAATGGTGAAAAAGATCTGAGGAACCCTTAACGGGTTGAAAGACACGTTTATAACTCTTCTTCTCTCTTTTGAAGAAGCCATAAATCCCTTCATGGTGTTTTGACAACGACAAAATAATCCTCAAGAATTCCACTCAGGAATTTGTGATTGAGACACCAGTTTCTAAAGCCCAAAATACCCATGAGATAAGAGAAATGAGCATCGAACCCACAAAGAACTTGTGAGTGTTAAAAAGGGACACTCTAAAGACCTTAGTAGAGTAAGAGGTATGACTCACACTCAAGTGTTTTTTTCTCAGTGGGAGTATCCAAAGATCAATCCCTTACAAGCAATGGTGGTCTTTTAATGAGCATCAGTGATCTTTGGCCCTTAAGTGATCTCTGAAACACAGGTCCGAGAACATTTTTGCTCCACATATGCAACAATCATCTCCAATACAGACAGATATCCAGACCCCTCCTGGGTTGTTTATTGAAGATGAGGAGGAATAGAGACCCTTCTTTCTCCACCTGTATATATGTCAACTTTCAGCAAAGGCAAACAATGGTAATACCAAAGAATGTCATCCATGTGTGTACATCCTGTACATACTAAACAGATGGGGGTCAGCATCCCATGGGACCTTCCTGTGCCCACAAATTATAAATTCTAATAGATACAAATTCATGCAAATAATAAAGAAAACTGGCACCAAAATGGGATAGAGAATAACCTAACAATCAAAGGAGATAACATTTAATGAAGCAGCATTTGCTAAGCAAGAACCCCACCCACCCCACAGATGACACTCAAATAAAGCAAGGCCTATGGAGATGTACATTTAATTGATAACAAAAAGATAGGTGAAATACCAAAAATATATTTAAAGCTGAAAACAAAAGGCAAATAAAAATGAATAGGCACATGTGTAATGTGAATGTTGCCCAAGGTAAATTGTGTATGGCCTTCTGTATATTGGCCATGACTAAGGAGTCAGACTGGAATCATGTTCTTTTAAATTCTGGCCTTGAGATAGCAATTAGCGGAAGGAATAATTACCTTGGAATGTAACTAGAGTCCTGGAAATGGAGAGCAATATGATAGTAGCAGGTACGGTAATACTGCTATCAAAACAACAGGTACTCAACTGGTTTCATATGTCACTTGACCTAGTGTCTTGATGCATATGCCATACATGATAATATACATTCTTGATGATCTGGCACGATGGTATGTTTAGTGGGTAGTGTGCCAGACTCACAACCAGTTTTGTTTTGTTTTGTAGGTTTTAACAGCACTCTGAACACATTTTTAGCTATATCATACTGTCAAAATAAGAGCCAAATGCCTTTTCCAACACCATAACGAGGCAACTTACCTGGACTGGCCAAATAATGGTATTAAAAATGGAACCTTTAGATTTTGCGTGCAACACTGCCGATTGAATTAGCGTGGACAACCACAAAGGTATGGATTCAAATCCTTTCCAGACAAAGCCAGGTCAGCCACTGTGGCGTCAATACATTACTACATCTGTTATGACAATGAAAATTACTTCATCTTTTTTACTGCATACTCCAAAATTCATTATACCTATTGATTTTACAAGTTCGTTACTTAGTACTACAATGGCAAATTCCATTTATTTCTTTGTCCCAGTGTTTCTGAGATGAAGAAATAAACATTACTTTACCTAATGTTCTCATAGCATATTCCACATGCTTTCTTTGGAATCCCATTTCCATCAGTCTTGTCACCTCATCAGATGGTGGTGGAGGCTGAGGTTTGAGTCTCTTAGACCTCTGTTTGGGAACAGAGGGGGCAGGAGTGGGAGGCTGGTAAGGGGGAGGAGCCTGTTCACTCTCAGAGTCAGATTCATCACTCTCTTCTTGCGGCTGACTGCTGGAAGCTGTCAGATATTGGCACACTGCCAAACAGGCAGCCTGAGGAATAACAACGAATTAATGCATCATTGAGAAAATTTTAATAAGAATGGTTTTTAATATGCCAAAGGTTATTGAATGAAATAGCTAAAATACTTTAGAATATGCACTCCAAAATGATGCCATACACTGTGAACTTATATTTAATCTAGGATCATTTTTTTTTTGTGTTCTTGCTACCATTAAAAGTACACTGTTGAGACCCAGTCAACAAGAAACAAATCTATGAAGACAATAATCTCTATGAAGACAATAATCTCTATGAAGACAACAATCTCTATGAAGACAATAATCTCTATGAAGACAATAATCTCTATGAAGACAAAAATCTCTATGAAGACAACAATCTCTATGAAGACAATAATCTCTATGAAGACAACAATCTCTATAACAATAATCTCTATGAAGACAATAATCTCTATGAAGACAACAATCTCTATGAAGACAATAATCTCTATGAAGACAATAATCTCTATGAAGACAATAATCTCTATGAGGACAACAATCTCTATGAAGACAATAATCTCTATGAGGACAACAATCTCTATGAAGACAACAATCTCTATGAAGACAATAATCTCTATGAAGACAACAATTTCTATGAAGACAATAATCTCTATGAAGACAATAATCTCTATGAGGACAACAATCTCTATGAAGACAACAATCTCTATGAAGACAATAATCTCTATGAGGACAACAACCTCTATGAAGACAACAATCTCTATGAGGACAACAATCTCTATGAAGACAACAATCTCTATGAAGACAATAATCTCTATGAAGACAATAATCTCTATGAAGACAACAATCTCTATGAAGACAACAATCTCTATGAAGACAATAATCTCTATGAAGACAACAATCTCTATGAAGACAATAATCTCTATGAGGACAACAACCTCTATGAAGACAACAATCTCTATGAGGACAACAATCTCTATGAAGACAACAATCTCTATGAAGACAATAATCTCTATGAAGACAATAATCTCTATGAAGACAACAATCTCTATGAAGACAATAATCTCTATGAAGACAATAATCTCTATGAAGACAATAATCTCTATGAGGACAACAATCTCTATGAAGACAACAATCTCTATGAAGACAATAATCTCTATGAAGACAATAATCTCTATGAAGACAATAATCTCTATGAAGACAACAATCTCTATGAAGACAATAATCTCTATGAAGACAACAATCTCTATGAGGACTATGAAGACAACAATCTCTATGAAGACAATAATCTCTATGAAGACAACAATCTCTATGAGGACAACAATCTCTATGAAGACAATAATCTCTATGAAGACAACAATCTCTATGAGGACAACAATCTCTATGAAGACAATAATCTCTATGAAGACAATAATCTCTATGAAGACAATAATCTCTATGAAGACAACAATCTCTATGAGGACAACAATCTCTATGAAGACAATAATCTCTATGAAGACAACAATCTCTATGAAGACAACAATCTCTATGAAGACAACAATCTCTATGATGACAATAATCTCTATGAAGACAACAATCTCTATGAAGACAATAATCTCTATGAAGACAACAATCTCTATGAGGACAACAATCTCTATGAAGACAATAATCTCTATGAAGACAATAATCTCTATGAAGACAATAATCTCTATGAAGACAACAATCTCTATGATGACAATAATCTCTATGAAGACAACAATCTCTATGAAGACAATAATCTCTATGAAGACAACAATCTCTATGAGGACAACAATCTCTATGAAGACAATAATCTCTATGAAGACAACAATCTCTATGAAGACAACAATCTCTATGATGACAATAATCTCTATGAAGACAACAATCTCTATGAAGACAATAATCTCTATGAAGACAACAATCTCTATGAGGACAACAATCTCTATGAAGACAATAATCTCTATGAAGACAATAATCTCTATGAAGACAATAATCTCTATGAAGACAACAATCTCTATGATGACAATAATCTCTATGAAGACAACAATCTCTATGAAGACAATAATCTCTATGAAGACAACAATCTCTATGAGGACAACAATCTCTATGAAGACAATAATCTCTATGAAGACAACAATCTCTATGAAGACAATAATCTCTATGAAGACAATAATCTCCATTAAAGTCATCTCTAGAATTTAAGCATTGATAAGTGTCATTATTTACGATGTGAAAAAGATCCTGAAATCCACAAAAAAGGGCAAGACCCACATTTTGTTGAGTGGCTTTTAATTACCTAGAAAGCAAAACACTTTAAAAATTGAGCTCAATTTCCTTAATCGAGGGTGTGCATAGATACTGAGATGGACATGCACATCAAAATGATCACTATGTCAATTGTATGCCACAAAGGTTAAACAATTCATGAATTTACAGTATGATCATAATAATACCAGTGATACCATTAAACATTTGACACTGTGTGTTGTTGTTCTTTGGCATACATTCATATGACACTTTCCTACTAATATTTTTTTCTTTTTTTAGCAAGTGACCTTGACCATTGCCCTTTGACCACCAAATCAAAGTCTGTGATGGATAGCTGAAGTTATTCTGCAGAAACCATTTTCTAACTTTCTGTCACAGTGACATAATTTTTCTCCAAATCTCTGGACCAAATTATGAGGACTTTCGAAGGCTTGCTATACCTTTTTAGAGGACTTTCTTTGATTAACATACTCACTTTCAGAGTCCAATTCAGAAACCTCTTTAACCATATTTGTGTTGAGTCTATCTTCCAAATTATACAATAAAGAGTGAAAAGTGTAAGTCTTGAAATATAAATTGCAACATATATACAATAATAGGACAGTCACAAATTTTTTTTGCTGTCATAATTAATAATTAATTTTGATTAACATACTCATAATTAATTTTCTAGTTGTGTGCATACTTTGTCAAACACTGGATTCTGTCTTCCAAGCTATATTCAATCCTTATCTTTTACTTCTTCATGGATTCTACTATATCTACTAAAATTTCCTCCAGGTTTTTTAATTTCTGTGCCTTTTCTTTATATCTTTTAGCAATGTGCCAATCAAAACAATGATGTGACATCATATGAAGCAGGTACACATTCCAAATAAAAAAAAATGTTACAATAATTGACATTGGGATCCCGCCTGGAAAATCTGTATTGAAAGGGCATGCAAGAATTTACTTTCCATGTAAATAACTTTTAAACACTTTAACATAAAATCTTAACATTTTTAACATCCTGACTTCGACATCACCATTGCAGCAAGATAGATTCTACCACTTTTTTTTGTTGCTACCTTATAAATATGCTGGTGAAACAGAAGAGATGAAAGGTACGATCTTCAAAAATTAAACTTGTACATTCGTATTTAATAACTGAAGCTGTTACAAACAGGCACAACTATATTTGATTATTCCTATTTCTAATCCTGACCTCAAGCTCCTCTCGACTGAAGATCGCTTTCAGCGGTGATGGCTGTGTGGCCATCATCATCAGCTGCTGGAGGATTGTGTTGGGTGATTCAGATTCTGAACTTAGCTCTTCTTCGCTAGCAGCAAGTTCATTATCTGGTGGACGGCATCCTGGCAGTACCACCTGTGACAAGACTTGACGCAGAATATCCTGATGCGTGAATAGAACTCTTGCTGCACTCAACAATCCAAGTCGAATCCGTTGTCTCCGGAGTTCACCAATATCCAATTTTGATACTGAAAAATGGAGCAGAGATCTTTTAACACCCTAAGATGGCAAGAGGGTATGGTCAGGTCCCCATTATGCTTTTTTGTCAGAAAACAATGTGTATAAAACAAAAAGTTAAAACTTTGGTGAGACTGCAGACAATAGAGTAAAACTTGTAGACAACATTTGTTGACAATATTGTAAATACTTGGTAAAACAACTTGACCTAGAAAAAAAAATAAGTAAATTTTTCAGTATTTCAGTTTTGATACATGCCCTTTTTGAAGATATTGCTATTAGTGTAGGTATGCATGTTCTATTTCTAATTAATGAACAAGTAATAGAACTGGGATGCAATGGGGTCCATTAACAATGAACTCAGCATGTGCAAGCATATGAGGCCAAAACAGAGAATTAAATTTTGTTTAATAATTAATTAGCCAAGGGTTGTTCTAGTAAATCACACATGGGACCCAAGAAAGGCACTTTCCATGTAGAACAGTCACCCAGCTTACAATTTAATCATTTTCACATGTACTTTTTGAGTAATCAAGAGTAATCAGGCATATATGTTAAAAAATTATCTTGGTAATTGGAAAATTGAACAGATCTGACAACACTGTATTCTATAATACACTTTTCTGATCACTGCTGCCAATAATTTTACAGGTCAACCAATTCCTAAAATACTGAAAGTCACAACTCAAATACCTTCAGATCCTAAAGTGGTAGTGCTTGTGGCCAATGGGGCCTTGTCTGGTTCTCTGCAGTTGTCCTTATCCATTTTGAAATTGTAGCAGGCCAGATTAACAATGGTGGACCATGACTTTAGTATCTCATCACTCAAATGAAGCTTATTGACGCTAAACTCTAAACATGGAATCTGAAAAGCAAGACAATGTTCATAGACAACTATGATACTCCTCTGAATTGATACTATTATTTGATACTGAATACAGAACAATATCAAATTACAGAAGTATATGTTCCTAATTTTAAGAATAGAGACAGATGTGCTCATGAAAGTCCAATTGACTTTAATCCACCCTCACATGCTAAATTAGGAAAACATAAAATTTCAACAACTTCTATGCAAAAATATCTTTCTGAATTTTGGCAGATCAATCATCAAGGATTATCTATGTCAGCTAGTGAAAACAATTTTGACCAAAATGTTCTTTCAGCCAATTCAGTTTTCTTACCAAATTCCCCAATAATATTATGCATGTGAAAGTTTGCAGTGTAGAAACTTACTGCGGTCAAGTCGGAGACCCTGCAGGTTAAAATCTCACCACCATCATTTAGCTGGACAAGGATTTTTCCTTTTGGTGTAATTCGGGTGATGATGCCACATTCTTCATCCTCCATCTTTACTTGTCCACCCAGCCTTGGCCGGCTGTCCATGCCTCCTATCAAAGCCAAAATGGCTTGGATGGATGCCTCATCAGGAATTTCCTGTTTACTGTCACTACTTGGGGAATCCTGTCAAAGAAA
Organism: Potamilus streckersoni; assembly: GCA_016746295.1. Taxonomy (NCBI): domain Eukaryota; kingdom Metazoa; phylum Mollusca; class Bivalvia; order Unionida; family Unionidae; genus Potamilus; species Potamilus streckersoni. The sequence continues at coordinate 1,063,297 of JAEAOA010002175.1, forward strand.
ATGTACATCTCTCTTTATACAGACTTTCCCATTTCAATATTTGCTTCTTTATTTTTATTTGATTGGTAAAAATTACAGTTTGATGCAGAAAACTATAAATTCATAATACCTAGATGTATGCATTTTTCTTGTGCTCTTTGATAATATTTGTAAACAGTGGTTACAATATAGTGAATGTAGTTATTTATTTATATCTTTATTTTATTTTAAAAAAACCTTTTTGTAATATAAGAACTGATCTTCATATTTCACAGAATTTATTAAGACAAGATGCTTTGAAACTTATTATACCCTATGCATGAATTTTTGTCTTACCCCATACCTTCCACTTCAATGAGATCCCCAAACCCCAAAGTAAAGGTTGAAAATTCCAACACACATATGTGGAAATAACATCCTACATAAAATTATATTCCAAGTTTCTGTATTAAAATGAGTGGGAAATCTTGCATCACATCTGCACATAATGCATACATGCAATGTCATATATGTGCTGAAATGGTTTGAAAGCTTGCATATTCTTAAGCAAGATTCCCATAAAGGAATCAGCACTCTACTAGGCAAATACAATTTCCATTAATTGATGGCAAGATCATTCCTTTCTTTCTAACTAATGAGTGTTGAAACTATGGCTTTCCATTTAGAAGGAGTAGTGTTAAGATTTTCAAGATGGATGGCCACCCTTGTAGCACTAGTGGATATTTAATAACCACTATTTTAATTAAGGTCCAAGAAGACATTATAAGCATTTTGGTAAAAACAGCATTTCCTTCTGTTTTGGAAAAATAACAAAGATTTTAGGATTACTGCCATGGTGGCTATACTGGATATCAGATGTGTATCATTTCCATTTAGGATCAATTAGATATCAAGAAGTCTTGACCAATCTTGACCAGCCATATAGAAGAAACAATAGGATTTTTCAGATGGCAAATATAGTAGTCATATTGGAGGTAACATCAGCAAGTTTCATTAAGACAACTAGATATAAAAAGTCTTTTAGTGAAAAACAGATGATGATATGAGCATTCATTAAGAAGGAGAAGCACTAACAAGATGTCATGAGTCTTTGTTCAGGGTGAGTAGAAATAACAAAATTATAAAAGCTGGCAACTGTGGTGGCCATATTGGATATCAGATTTGCACCATTTTCATCTAAGGTCAATTGGACATCATATCTTTCAGTGAAAACCCCATACTGATATTATTATCCATTACGGATGAATATCATAACAATATTTTCTAAAATGGCTGCTGAGGTGGCCATATTAGACATCATATCAGCACCATATTCATTCTGAACCAACTAGACATCTTAATAATTCTGGTGAAACCCCCTTGCAAATATGAATATTCATTCAGAAGAAGTAGCAATAACAAAATTTTGAAGATGTCTGCCATTTTGGTCATACTGGACTGCAGACTTGCATTTACTAGTATCAACTAGACACTGTTAGATGTCTTTTAGTGACAACCTCATGTTTATATCATCACTCATTTACGAGAAGCAGCAATAACAAGATTTTATACATGGCAGCTATGCAGCAATGTTAGATATCAGATCACCACAATTTTCATTTAGGACCAACTAAGCATGACCTTCTGGTGTCAATATAACTTTCTGTTCAGGAGTAGTTATAACAAGATTTTCAAGATGGCTGTTGTGGTGGCCATATTGGACATCAGATTGTGGCACAATTTTTTAGTGAAAACCACATGCTTTGTAGTTTTAATGAATGTCCAAGTGGCACCTTTGTCATCTGGGACCAAGAAGACCATGTATGTGTAATGCCATTCTCTAAGTGCTTTAGGAGGAGTTGTGACAACATGCATGTGCTGATGGATTGATGGACAGAAGATATGACCTGTAGAGCTAAATATCATGAGGATAATGGTGTTTATAAAATGTAATTATGAAATAATTTACTATGAGATAACATACACTACTTGATATTTGTTCAAACAATAGTGTCGGAATGGTCATCAACTGTTTGACAATGAAAGAGTTGATACAATGTCTCCAAGTTTCCAGAGTGTGCAGTCGCCTCAACAGCATCACAAGTTCTTCACCAACTGTGCTTGTGTAGGATGCTGTGAGAGAGACAGGTGCTCTCTGCCTGTGTCTTCTTGGGGAATCAACTACAAGAAACAAATAAAGACCACCAACTGTGATACCATAAAAGTTATGGCAACAAAAATGTATAATTACTTTAAAAACTTAATGAAAAATAAAACAGTGAAATATAAATGATGTAATCTGTTCCTCCTATAACAGTCAATAGGCATGCCTTGCAAATGTATTGAAATGTACTGAATGTTTGGAAAATCAATACTTATAGCATATTTACATTATAACATCAGTTTTATATATAGCACTATGAACTCTAGCATATTATTGGATCCTTTTTCAAAAACTGTCAACAAATTAGTTTTATCTTTCTGGTACTGTTTAATCAAATAACTGTAGAAGTATGGCTTAATTACAATTTTCATAACTACAAACATGACTAATTATGTATTTCTACTAACTCTGTGGCATAAGGGTTGGATCTGCAGAGCAGGAGATGAGTATTCCACCAAGAAGATTGATTAGTCTTTCCACGATGACATGCACTCTACTGCTCTCCATCCTCCTGTCCCATGATGGGAGCACTGTCCTCAACAACTTCAGAGTCAGAATCTGTAAAAGCATATCAAGCATTTTGCACTAGTCCTCATTAGACCACTCATTTTTAAATACACAGTGTCAAACCACTGGCTGCTGGGACCTAGAAGCATCCCGATTCAATCAAGGAGCTTAATAAATGTATGAAATAAGATAATCAGAACATCACATCATAGGTTGCTGGGACCTAATAATATAAGACTTATAAATGTATTAGCTGTGGCAGCTATAGGAAATCAGATTGGCACTATTTTCAGTTAGGACCAACTATACATTTAGTGAAAATCCCATGCTGACACGGCTATCCCATTTGGGAGGAGTGACATTAAAAGAAATTTAAAAATAGCTGCTGTTTTGGCTATAGTGAATGCTGAACAGCAATATTTTCAAGTATGACAAACAGGACATGGGATGAATGCATGTGTAAAGTTTTATGACAAGCCTCAAAGTAACTTTGGAAGATTAGCAATAACAAACTTATTCTAAATGATGGATGGACACTGGATGATCGACAATCACTAAAAGAATGTTATAATAAAATCCATAAAATTTTTTAGTCTCCTTCACAAGTTTACTACCTGGTGACCACTTATGATTTTCATTTAGGTCACTAAGTTTCACCCGCAGACCTGCCAACCCTGATGAGTCCGTCTCAGTAAAGCAGTTGATTTTGTTTCTGTAGGATTTACCAATTTTCAGAAAGGTGCAAAAAAAATATAAATAACATTGTAAAGCTGGAAAACATAAATAAAAGTTTGATGCAGCTATGATAAACATCATGTTCAACTGAAAAGTTTGTAAAGTAAGTATCGATTTTATTTACCATTAGTACAGTTGCACAAACTTTACTTCCAAACCCTATGCAACTCAATGGCTTATGGCTATCTCAACTTGATGCAATTCTTGGAAATTCTTTTTCCATGTCACCTGACAATAGCAATTATATCTCCCGCCACAAGACATACTCAAATTGGCATGTGATGTGCAACAAACATCACTGTTTCCTTTCCAGCTTTTATTCACAAGAATCTGAATCCTTGTTATTCTTCTGTGTTGATTATTAACAGTTTTTTTAGAGTCTTATTTTCCCTTTCATCTTAAACATGCATTGCTTTCTGGATGCCATTTTGAAAACAAAATCTATAATAAACAGTTTGATAATGCATTCACTTTGGATGAATAAATAGGTGTAGTTTAAAGTGTCTGGGGTACTGCTGTAAAGTTAGTCAATTTCCCTGGCTAATTTTCCTAATTCTAATATGAAACCTGGATCTATATCAAACATGAGTGAACCAATTATATGAATTTTTGGCAACGATCATTTTTCCGTAGTGTTTGCTTGAATGCCAAAGTCTGTATTTTAAGGGTAATTTTTGTAAGACTTACAGCAAAATTGTAAGAGTTGGCCGGTCTGCACCGGTAATAGGCTCTCAACAGTTTTTGGTCCAAATTTGCATTTGAATGACTAAGTATTATTAGAAAAAAGGAGAATGTCCTTTCTGAATTAGCAGTGGAACATGGCAATGACAGAACTTTTGATCCAGTCTGTTAAAGAAGAATCCTATATGATGGTGTCAGTATAAGTCTTGTGAAGATCATGTCTTCCCCCAAACTATCTTAAAATCCTCTACATAATGCAATATCAGGTCATTTGCTACTCACCTGCACCTAATAAACTCTGACTTCCAAGTATTTATTGCAAAGTTTTATTTTTAGCATAGGGAGAAACTTTACAGTTTAGTACTTTGGCATGAAATGATCAAACAATGACAACAGCTGATCTTTAAATACTGTTCTGAAGCATCTTGAAAAACACGATAACAATTAAACAAGACAATGTATCATGACATATACACAAGTGTTTCTGCCAAAATAAGTTTATTTATATGTTGAAAGTTGGCCATTTTTTAATCAAAGATTTACAATCCATAATAAATCACCTTTGATCTCTTTATTTCTTACAACACCTTTTCAAATTACAACAGTAAGGTTATCAATTTATAGTTTCTGTTTACACTTGTCAGTCCTAATCATATTACTTTGCAAGCATCATTGAACAGGCTGTTGTATTAGTCCCCAGGACACAACTTAGTTTCTGTAATGCATGTATAGAATGCATCAAAATACTAAAAAGCTTTCAAAATTTAAAAAATCTTTCGAGTTTCAAAAGAGGTGGATTCCAACTAAAAAACAGCACACAAGGTAAATTGCCCTTAAAACAGTTATTTGTGTTCTACTGCAAGTATAAATGTGTTTAAAACACTAAGGCAACAAAGTCACCTTAATTATTCTATTACCTGTTTGGAGATGTGTGTCTGTTGGTGGGCTTTCTCTTCCTCCAGTATCCTAAGAAGAAGATTTATCCAACGTTCGGATGACAATGCCTGACAGATGATAGGACTGGTCGCAATGCTGCGTACAAATCCCATGGTACACCAGCTGAAATACTGTTCATATGCAATCTGAACTTGCACTGAACTGGCATCTGAAATCAGTATATAATTTAGGCTACATTACAATGGAGCCTTTATGTTGATTACATCTGAGATCCAAACCTGTGAGCTATCACAGCTCAAAATAGTAAACAATTTTTCTACAATATGATTAGCTGTTACTACATGGAAGAGAACAGAAACAAATTTACAGACTGATAGATTGTTAACCTGAATTCCTTTCCACAACATCAATGACATAATAAAATTCAATGCAAAAATAGCTATCAATAGTAGGCCCCTTCCACAATGTCAGTGATATAGTAACATTTGATACAAAAATAACTATTAATGGTAAGTCCTTTCCACATGTTAATGATAGAGTAACATTTGATGCAAAAGCATATATCAATTCTTTTTTAGGTCATAGTGAAGCACTACTGTTATACATTTACCTATAAAGTGATATATACAGATCTTATAAAGAATATTTTATTCAAGAAAAAATGAGTTTTTTAAATTACAGTACTTATTAAATGATACGACCAGGGACCTGCCTAATATAATTTCAAAAAGTGCAGATGTGCTTAACTTATTTGCAGACATAGCCTTTTGATATCTGAGTAAAATTATTGATAATTGGGTGAGAGCCATTTGTATAAACTCATTTAGATTAAATATCTTCATCATTAATGCTATCAGAAAGCATATCACATTTTACTTAAAGAAAAATCCTTTCAAGTTTCCCAGTCATGGTCAAAAAGTAATATCTGATTCTCCATTGTGGTTACTACTATAATCTGTACTTATATATGTAGCAGTCTTCAATCCAGAAAAAAATTTCAATTAAAAACACCTATTTTATATAATAAAATATCCAGTATTTTGAAAAATACTCTCAGTTCATATGTATTCTATATTTAAAGCTTTCTGTACCAGAATTCACAAATTGAGATGGGTTGATTTTCACTGTTAATATCTATATTTAAACCAGAACAGGCATGCCTTGTTGTCTATGAAAGCATAATGTTCTCATAGCCATTAGAACTGGTGATGCTGGTTAAGAATCCTGATAAGAAGGAAAGTTTTCACATTTCTTTTATTAAAATGCTAGATGATGTGATTGTTAGAATTGATAAACAGGTTTCTAATGACCATCTGAAATGCAGTCAAAATGTATAATGCAATACAGGATCACTCTGCAATATTACTGTTCTGCATTAAAACACTGCAATTTGATTTTGTTGGTTTTGTATGAAACTTTAATCAAATTATTGTCATGCCAAAGAAACGGGAACTAAGTGCTGTACCAAAGACACAAGGCAGCTGATCCTTCAACTGAGATTCCAGAGCACCATGAGCAATTAAGAGCAATTCATTTTAATAGAATAAATGAATGTCTTTTTAAGAAACAATTTCTGCAGCATTTATTAAATGAATGGTATTTTTCATGTTGCTGGTGTTCACTTTTTTTAAAGCAATATTTGCTCACTAATGGGTCAGGAGTGGGATTGGGCTAATCTGGGAAACCCTTGTCTGCTACCAGTTTTTCAAAATTTGGTGTAACTTTACTTTGAGCACAGACAATTCAAAAGAGAAATACAGCATAGCATTTTTGCATCTGAATAGTAACAATGGTAATGGGTCCTAAATCATTAAGAAAGATAACATTATAGCCATAAGCAAAACAGTTTGGAGACATTAATTCCTTTACACAACGATGTTGTGAGGATACCATTATAAATTATGAAATGCTCTTACTAAGGCCATAGTTACAGCCGCAGTCCACAATATTCCTCATTAGCCCACAGAGGGTCCCTATGGCTTCCTTTTGGGTGTGTTCAGAGTGGATTCCCACACAGACCGACAAACTACGCAGAAGTGCCAATGTGGATCGACGGATGAGAGAAGTAGGATGTTTGCTGTCAGGCTTGGAAACATCTAAAATCATTTAGAAGTGTGAATTATAAAAAAGCTTCTTTGTTGATGTATAATTATGAATTTATCACAAAGTTAATTTCTTAATGACGACTGTCAACAAACAATCAAAAAGTCAAGTGAAAAATTGTTCAAATTCAAATAACTTGTAAAAGAGCTGTTGCTTTTCTTTCCTCTTATCTCAATTGAAAGTCTGCTTATAAAAGATACTGTATTTGGATGCTTCCTACATCTATAAGTGTTGAACATGTTCATTTCTACCTGTGACTATTTTATTCAGCTTTTAAAGTGATGCACAAGGTAGAAGCTTGATGAAAAATGATCATATTAGAATAAAACAAAAGAAAATAGATTTTTTTTACATTACTAACTTCCCAATGAACACTGTAAAACTTACATCACCATCATCCCATCCAAACACTGTAAAACTTACATGAACATCTTCCGAACCAAACACTGGAAATGTAAGAACATCAAGATCCAACATTTTTTTGCCATGTCAACTTAAAAACCAACACTATCATATTACTAACTTTCATATCCAATATTATATATTTTACAAAACCGACTTTAGGACCAACTCTGTATCAGATTATGAACTTTCAGATCTAATATTGCATATTTTACAAAGCCAACTTAATGACAAACATAATAAACTTCTGATTGTAGATTGCAAACCTCAGATTAGCAACTTTCAGATCCAAAATTATTATTCCTATACTACTAATCTATTGACCAGGTACTGTCAACCTTATACTACCAATCTGCAAACCCAATACTGTAAGCCTTAATTGACTCATATTATCAACTCAAACCAAATACTGTAAGTCTTAGATAACTCATATTACCAACTCAAACCAAATACTGTAAGCCTCAGATAACTAAAGTTAACAACTCAAACCAAATACTGTAAGCCTTAGATGACTCATTATTACCAACTCAAAACAAATACTGTAAGCCTTAGATAACTAAAATTATCAACTCAAACCAAATACTGTAAGCTTCAGATAACTAAAATTATCAACTCAAACCAAATACTGTAAGCCTCAGATAACTAAAGTTATCAACTCAAACCAATTACTGTAAGCCTCCGATAACTAAAATTATCAACTCAAACCAAATACTATAAGCCTCAGATAACTAAAATTATCAACTCAAACCAATTACTGTAAGCCTCAGATAACTAAAATTATCAACTCAAACCAAATACTGTAAGCCTTAGATGACTCATTACCAACTCAAACCAAATACTGTAAGCCTTAGATGACTCAGATTATCAACTCAAACCAAATACTGTAAGCCTTAGATGACTCATATTACCAACTCAAAACAAATACTGTAAGCCTTAGATAACTAAAATTATCAACTCAAACCAAATACTGTAAGCCTCAGATAACTAAAATTATCAACTCAAACCAAATACTGTAAGCCTCAGATAACTAAAATTATCAACTCAAACCAAATACTGTAAGCCTCAGATAACTAAAATTATCAACTCAAACCAAATACTGTAAGCCTCAGATAACTCAGATTATCAACTCAAACCAAATATTGCAAACCTCTGGCAACAAATTTCATACCCGATATTACAAACCTTAAAATAATTCAAATCCCAGTTTCATTCCTTCAACTAAAATCTGCATGCTGCTTGTATACAACATATTTAGAACCAATTCAATTCAGGGAAATGGAATTAAATTGAATCAATAAAATTTTTAATTCCGTGAAACTAATATTTTAAATAGAATTGGTTCATATCAGATAACTATAACTGATGAGTGAAATAAAGGTCTTGAAGAAAACTCTCTCCCTTGCGCAATGTATTATGCTGTACCAACGTCATATATAAATTTCATAAATTACACACAAGAATCTTAACATTCATAAGTCACATCACTGCCAAAAATGAGATACCCATATAGACAAGGTAATGCTCACGCGGTGTCCCTTTTCCAAGTTCTACATCCTCCTCCTCCTCCTCCTCATTATCAGGCATTTCTGGTGGCTCGGCAAGCTTTAGGTCATATTTGCCTTCCTTTCCCATGCGGTAACTGTTGGTACTGCCATAATCCCACTGTACTCGGATCCAACCATCTTCACCAAGTTCACCAATTACACGACCAAGGCCTGGAGGCGGACCATCCTGAATTAAAAACATCATGCAATTTTGATATTAATTTCAATAAACTGACATAAGGCTTGTGTACTATACATGAACTGACACTATGATCTCCATTGCAACCAAGCTTGCTCTTTACATCCTGAAGAGTTTCAATCGTCAGATGTCATTTGATTAAAGAAGACTACTGTTACGTATAGTTAATTTGTACTATTTGTTGGCTTTTCTTAATGAATATATTTGTTTGCATGTTTCTGGATTTTTTACATAGCATTAACAACTCATATTGCTCAAATGACAGCAGTGTGGCAGTTTAATTTGGTGTCAAGCACTGGGGCACTGACATTAACCTTTTAATGTTGAGTGTCAAGTGAGGCAGCAGCTAGTATCATTTTTACAAATCTTTAGTATGACTTGGCCAGGATTTAAACCCACAACCTCCTGCGTCTAAGACAGATGCTTTAATCACTTAGGACATCTGAGTGGTTATTGATTATATATTATGTCCATTTGTATTTTGTACCTGACCTTATCCAAATTGTTCACTGTCTACCTGATTCAGGACACTGATTCTGTACAAAAATAATACATAGCTAATATTTTTCTAGGAGTATTGATTAAATAATAGGATCATTATTATAGGGACTAAACATGTTAATCCTAGTCTAAGCCTAGGACACATGAACTCTGCAATGGAAAAATCTGTTGTACCTGATGTTTGCAATGTTCTTCACTACACTTTTAGTAATAGACCATATCTTGTTGACAGCTTAGAATGTTCTAGAAATGAACTCTGACCCTCATCCTGGTTCTATTTTTGTGTCTCAGCTTTTAATATAATGTTGATTACTTAGAAAGTACTCATTCTTGCCATAACAACTTGAAGCTGAATCAGTCATGTTGTGTTCCGAGTTTCATTTGGGTGGAATTATTTATTCAAATTATTATTCACTGGTAATACAAAGTGCTCATTAATAATATTCAACAGAAATGTTAATTTGGAATTATAGTGAATTCAAATAAAGACATTTTTGGACTATATTATTGTGATAACATCAAAAAATGTTAATTAATCATCACACTCCAGGCCACTGGAACAATACCATGTCTCAGACAAAAAAAAACAAGCAAAAACATACAGAGCTGAAATCTCTCTCTCTCTCTCTCTCTCTCTCTCTCTCTCTCTCTCTCTCTCTCTCTCTCTCTCTCTACCACATATATTGGACCATATTATAATTTGATCATGAGATACAAGAAAAATGTGATGGAATACATATACATCCCTTTCTCTCTTAATGTCTCTTTCTCCCAGATTGTGGATATTGCATTTTAGTATTAATGATGCAATGTCCCTATTGCTGATAATCTGAAATAGCATAGTGATACTTTTGATATTTATAAAACTGGAAGTTAATATAGTTTAATTCTACACAGCATTATGAACTTTATCCAATCTGAAACTCAATAAATTACCAGGTCAGCATCATTATATGTGGCTTAAATTACAAATACATTTAAAATACTTTGTGTGAAACAATTTTGGTACTTTTTGTTAAATTTAATGATTCTGACTGGAAAGGTTACTGAGTTACAGATAGGATAGGATTTGCAATGCAGTGTGGACCTAAGTGGAAATGCCAATCCCAGATATTGATCTGGCCTTGTCTTATACTCAACATCAACTTACATATGGATAAAGGATATAAAATTTGCCAAATCTGCTGATTTGACTTTAACTCTGCTTCAACTTATAGGCCAGCAAATAAGGTATATGTAATTACACACAATTATATCACAAATGTTGTCAAGAGCTCACATCATTTAAAGCAAAAAAACAATGACTAAACCATCTAAATGTACTAAAAAATCACTTTAACACTACACTATGTATGTATGTATGTATGTATGTATGTATGTATGTATGTATGTATGTATGTATGTATGTATGTATGTATGTATGTATGTATGTGTATATATATATATATATATATATATATATATATATATATATATATATATATATATATATATATATATATATATATAGATATGGCATTTTCCTCTTTTCTGTGCTAGAATGTGTTCAGTAAAAAGTTTGGAAAGTCATTTTATTGTTAGTCATTTGGAGGACTGTACATTTTTAAAATGGTGCCTATATAAGATGGAAAACTGACATTATTTGTGTATTTGAATGCACACTTGTATCAGAATCCTTTGTAAAATTTGGTTGAATTCTGCCAAGCAGTTTATGAGAAGACATATAAAGCTTTATTCTATTTTTTTGTCAAGGTGCCCATGTCAGATGGTATATCAATATCATTTGTAGAAGACTGAAACCTCTTCATGCCAGTATACATTCTGTAAAGTTTGGTCAAATTCTGTTCAGCAGTTTTGAAGACACTGATCATAGGTGGATTAGCATCATCCATAAACAAATGAAAGGTCCTTTATACAGTGTTCTGTGCCAAGTTCAGTTGACACTGGTCAATCAACTTTTCAATAGAAGCTTAAAATAGTCTTTGTGGAGATGATGCAAAAAAATAGGGAGCAGCTCCCACTGTTACAGAAAGAAGGGGGAGGGGGAAATAGAAGGGAAAGGAGCAAATAACTACAGTTCAGTATTTACATAACACTTTTGTTCCTGCTCAACGCTGTTAAATCTAAACTGAAATCAAAATCTTTAACATATGGCACGCCCAGTTGCATAAACATTATTCTGTTGATTGTTGCTGAGCCTAATCTATACCTTATCTGTGTGTGAATATTGTTCTGTGCCCTATTTTCACAGTCTGTTGTCTGAATGGGCATATAGAGCTTAAACAAGCTGAGAATTTATTCTTTATGTTACACACAATTTTCCACAGCTCTCATGTACTTCTGCTCTCCAAAATGTTTTTTTCATTAAAAGGAAATTTGCATAAGTTTCACTTTCTTGAATGTATGCTTTACTGACTACCTGGGCAAATTTCTTAACTGTTCCACAAAATGCTACATTAGGATTTCAAGTCCATCAATGACACAGTCTTCTTGTTCAGACAGTGGTATTTTGATCAAATTAATATCATTACTTCTTTTCATTTTTATGTTCTTAGTTACTCAGTTTATATCATCACATATGGTGCTAAATAATAGCTTTGTGGTACAAATGAGTTAAATTGCTTGAGAAAAATAACAAAACCTGCACTCTGCTTTTAAATTTTCAGTATTTTAATTAGACCTGGTTATCTGCCTTTTTTACATTTAATTTTAAATTATAGTTGACTGGAATGTTGTCCATATTTATATATGTAACAGCTACACTGGACTTGTATTTAACAACATTTTCAGGCCCAAAATCACTCACTGGGAAATCCATTAACATTTTCCCACCTCCAACAATCAATTATACTTTGTACCTTCAAAAAGCATTGTCACACCATTATCATCATCCAATATTCGCAAAATGAAACCATCATATGAAGATGAATCATGCTGGGAATTTGCCATTTTGGGTTTTCTAGGTAGCCCATATTTTTCAAATACAAATGTAAAACTTTCTTGATGTAAGGTTCCAACTATGATAGAATGCTTTTTCCAGGACCCAATTAGCTAATTAAATTAATTTAGATTAACAAGCACTCATTTCAAGCTGAAGAACCCTGATGTGTAAACAGTTACCTACCTGAAAAAAAAATAAATAAAAAAGACAGATGTCACAACAATCACTTCAAGGGTAAACAGTTCAATAAAAATTGTATAATGAGTAGAGAATATTTTCATATGCATAACATTTAACTAATTTGTGGTAGTTCTCATGCATCAATGCCCTCCACGTGTGAATTCTTTAAATTTTTTGAGATTCACATAATTGCATGCCCTGTCAGCATCTCTGCTGCAACTGATGCCAGATAAATGACAACATATAAAGGGCCATGAAATTTAATCATCTCCTTCACAATGATATAAACCTTTTAAAAAAAAAATGCATAAAACTGACAACTGTGACCTTGAACTCTAACCCAGCTGTGATTTTTACATCCCATGGTAAATATTATATTGCCTGCTATCAAATGATCCTTAATATTTGATAGTACATTCAGCCCAATAACTATAACCAGTGATAGTAAATGTGATGCTAGATCCAAAAGCTATAACCACTGATAGTACATGTAATGCCAGATCCAAAAGCTATAACCACTGATAGTACATGTAATGCCAGATCCAAAAGCTATAACCACTGATAGTACATGTAATGCCAGATCCAAAAGCTATAACCACTGATAGTACATGTAATGCCAGATCCAAAAGCTATAACCACTGATAGTACATGTAATGCCAGATCCAAAAGCTATAACCACTGATAGTACATGTAATGCCAGATCCAAAAGCTGTAACCACTGATCACCAACCCAAATTAAACAACTGCTGTATGTGACCATCACCTTCAGACTTCATGAAATTGGACCAATGGCAAAATGAAAACTACTTGTTAGTTTGTGGATATGCCTCTTCTAAGTGAGGTTTTCATAAAAAAATACATTTTTCACTGGTTTATAGCATCCACAAAATCCACAATATTTAGCACCACAAGATAAACAGTAAATAAACAGTAAACAAGCAGACAAAATGTTCCAGTTTTTGAATACTAGCTTTACCTGATCACCCCATTTCCAGTCTACTCCTCTCACCACCCTTGTGCCTATTTTCATCATAGCTGCCAGTTCAGGGCCTGATATTGGGATTGGTTGACTTTGTTTTTTGTGTTTTTGCTCTTCGAGAACAGCACAGATTGTGTTGTTGTTAGCATCATGTGGTACTGGTCTTTCTGGGTCGGGACCTAACATAAGACAGCGAACCAAGAGTATTAAAGTCTGTGTATGCAAAGCACTTCTTTTTGAATTGCATTCAAAATATTTTTATGATAATAATAAAAAAAGATACATATTTACTTAGTGTATCAATTACACAACTATCCTCCAAGAAAATCTCTTCTAGGTAGACAGTAAATACTAATAAAACAAAATACTTAACAAAACTATTATATTCAATGAAACATAAGATATTCACACACACACACACACACACACACACACACACACACACACACACACATTTATAGATAGAATGTTTCTTACATAGACAATTAATTGGAATACAGGAATTTGTTCAATGTTGGTGCAGATTTTACACTGGATGGGAAAAATTCCAAATCATGGTACCACAGAAACGAAGAACTTGTTTAATTGTCTCTTATTGCAGCAAAGTAATTTAGAGAAATTAGCAGAATGTAGATCATAATGATTTTTTTTTATTAAAAACGTTTTGAAGTTATTTAGGAGCTACTACATTTACCCATTTGTATATAAAAGGATTGACTTTATGTATTCTATTCTTCCTTGGATTTTCATCTAATTAAGTTGGGAAAATAAGAGACCCAATTGGACCCCAAAACACTCTTTTGGCTTATGAAACTTAAATAAACATTTCATGAAGACTTATTAAATGATGTGAGAACGCAACCTATCTAAGCTATCTCCCAAGCATTAAATCATGTCAATTTCACCTATATTTTTCTACAGTCCTCTTTTGAAGTCTGTAAACTCAGTTTAATCAAGGCTTGGAAAAAGTAATCCCTATTGTATCATAACAGGCAGAATTTATGAATTAACTACACATTGGTATTATGAGGTAAATATGTTTGAATATATGACAAATGAAATTGTGTAATTTAAATGTTTAATCATTATTATGATTTTTATTAATAATTAATATGTTCACTTTAAATTATGGTCTATTGTACATAGCTAAGAGTTTTCACATTTCATATTTCTAGTGTTTTTAATGAATAAAACAAGCACGGATTCCTCAAATCTCATAAATCTGTTTTGTATCAATTACCATACAATTTTTCTATTGTTTTCATTAACTGACATTGTGTTATTTTCACACCTGGCCAAAACAGTAATAAAATCACAAGTTTTGTTTGTATTTCATTCATGCTGTGAGCAATAGAAGGTCATTCATAAATTAAAAACACAAGTGGTCAAAGAAAAGAACCTTAAGACACACCTGATAGAAAAGGCAGTACTTATGTTCACACCATTAACATAAAAAGCAGTAAATAATTTGTAATTCAAACCCTTTCAACTTAAGCTTAAAAAGACGAACTTCTTGATTCAACAGGTCAAATTCATTTTCCATGTCTAGGAAAAGTACTCCGACTATATTTTCATCATCAAGGTCTCTTACCAGTTTTTCATTAATCTTGCAAATTCAGTTTTATTAAGGAATTTTTAAAAAAGATGTTACTGAATTATTAATATGCTGTGAGATACTAAACTGAAAAGACAGGTGTTTTAAACAATTTAAACTTGACCTACCAATAAGCCTAAGTATGCTCTGTGTAAGAGCTAGTACGCCTGAATTAAGCAAAAGGCTGAGACTGTTGGCCTGATGTTCTGCCACCAGTAATCCTAGGGCTGCTAACAGGAATCGTGACTGAGGTAGGGTTCCCACACTCAACTTGTCTTGGAACATATGGTTCTGTAAATTAAAGAGTGTGTAAGAAATTTACCACAAAGTAAGGTCCTATTCAATAGCCTCATAACATTCCATCATAACTCATAATCTTGTCAATAAATAAAACCAATTTATATTACACATCCCTGTCCCTAAAAAATATAAAATCTTTTCAGCTGTGCAATTAAAAGAATTTACATTTTTTATCCATCTAATAAGACATTTATGAAAATATATCAAATAATATGATCCTTCTACAAGCAGTTGATGATCAGTCATGTTTTTCAACATGATCTATATTTGATAATCACCTTTAGAAGATTCTCTAGATTAATAACCTAAGTTCATCACTATGATGTCTTATATGCCTATTTAATATTTACTCCCAATATCATATAACATAACGTAAGGCACATCCATGATGTCACAGACATTCAAATGTACTTAAAATTGATATACATGTACAAATTGAGTCCAACTGCAGACAACAAATCCTTGTCTGCCGATGCATAATGTGCTAGCAGTTCAATTTCTATGTTATTTCTTTAATGATTACACTTAACAAACTGCAAAGACCCAGATTTGCCATCACATAAAGGATAAGCAGATCTGGATCTACACAGTTTGCAGTTGGATTCAACTTATAGGTATATATGGTATTTATTGAATCTTTTTTCTTGTGGACTTCTGAACACAATTTAGTCTGCCACAAGTTAAATTTTACAAATATTAAGTTTTATTGAATTATTTTACAAAATGTTGTTAAAATTTTTTCTCAAATAAACACTAATATAAGAATCTGTGAATTTATTAATTTTGTGTATATTAATCTTCAATATTTATAACAGCACACACACTGTTCATACTTAACTATTTCTTCACAAGTTATCTCACTTCAAATCTTTTCAGTAACATATTTGAATAATTGCATATTATAACAATAGTCCAACATGTGTGCAAAAAGTTAAAATGTGAAGAATGGACAAAACTCCACACTTGTTTAATATTGATAACTCTTTGCTGACAACTAAAATGACACTACATCAAGTAATCTTTTCTGCCTTGCTGCACTTACTTGAATGATAAGGCAAGATAATGCCCAATTTTCTACTTTTTTCTGAGTATATAATATTATATATTATATTGTATAATATATAATATTGTTTTTATGGTTATATATACTGTTTTTATGCCTCATACAACTATTATTATGAACTAGGAAATAACCAATTTAATCATTAATTTTTGCCTGATTACTTCAATCAATCACAAGACCTAATTAAAAGAAATTTAGAAGATGTGCTTGGACCTTATTGCTATCCTGGCCTCCAAAACTTTGCAGAGCAGAAAGAGTTGGGCTGATCCCAATTGACTTGAACATCTGATCTGTGTGTAAGACCCCCTGACGCAGTTCTTTAATAGCCCACTTGTACAGCTCAGAGAAGGTCATTTCTAATACAATTCTGTCACAAGGTGGAATCAGGTTGATGTTGGATAGGCAGTGAGGAACAGGTTTGCTGAAAAGATAATATTCAGGTATACAATAGCAAGAACACAATGACAAAAGTACCTAGAGTAGACTGGCACTTATCTGAAAAGCATGTAAAGTAGGTCACAATGTCTCCTTTAAAATATACATCATATAACATAGCATCACTCTAAAACTGAGCATTTCACACAGAAGTTTGGAAGATGCATAATAAAAAACAAAAGTCTGTACAAAATTATGAAATATAAATTCAATATAGACTGTTTATGATACTTATGCATGCAACTGTTCATACCAGACTCTATGGCCAATGGTAACTAATCCCTGCCAGCCAATGAGAAGATTGTACTTAACAGATGGAATCAGGTAGTTCTTGTGGACTAGGGACAGCATTGTCTGGATTCCCTTCAGTCGCAGCTCTGCCCTCTTCACCTAGAATATACGATTTAAATTAAGTGTTCACAACAATGCAACCAAGCCTTCTGAAAGAATAT
Organism: Potamilus streckersoni; assembly: GCA_016746295.1. Classification (NCBI taxonomy): domain Eukaryota; kingdom Metazoa; phylum Mollusca; class Bivalvia; order Unionida; family Unionidae; genus Potamilus; species Potamilus streckersoni. The sequence goes on from JAEAOA010002175.1 coordinate 1,080,932, forward strand.
GTTTCTTTGATAATACTTGTACAATCAAAATGTTAGGAGTACATCCACTAGGTCTAAATCCAACTCTCCAAAAAAAAAAAAGTTCACCATGCTTTAAAATGTACTTCTGAGAGAGGGGATGGCATAATGTAAAGTTGTTTATATTGGCAAGATGCACAATTGAGTGACTGTCGACATACTTCTATGCTACTTTCATGCAGTATAAGTAAAATTTCTTTATATTACAAAATAGGGTAAATGAATTTTGGCAGATAAATCAATTCCTATGAAAGTGCAATGAATGAATTATAAAATACTTATGAGAAAGAAAAGTTATCAACTTTTCCCCAAAAAAACTACACCCATCAATCATATACCAACAAATAAAGGGAATTAAAACTTATTTTAACATACCTAAGATATATAAGATCTGTTTTATATAACCAAGATAACCAATGAGGAAAACCTGGGAATATGCTGTGCTGATTATGGAAACGATGATGATAAAATGCTGCTCCCGTGTGATTGAAAAATGAGCCCAAACCAGTCTAGAGCACTCTAAATTTAGCAGTTATTAAAATAAGGAAAATTAATTTTTTGCTGAAGCAGACAATATCAGTTTCTGAACATGCAATGAATGAATAATAAAATATATAAAATGCAAAAAAGTATATCTTCCCTTCAAGTTACTTCCGAAGCTCAGGGAAAAAAAATGACCACAGGGAAACTAGCACTTGAAAGTAAGGTCAAGTAGTATACTCAAAAACCCAAATTATGCAAAGGTCAATCGTATACCAAATAAAGGGAATGAGAAGTTATTTTAATAATGCCTAATATATACAAGGTCTGCTTTAAATAACCAGGATAACTACTGAGAAAAACCTGTAAAATTGTATGTCTTTAAAAATCAAACCTGATGCTATGTGCAAAACCACAGAGCATGACCTTCAAAGCAAAAATAAAAGTTAAGAGCGGTCTTCCTTTTGGATAGAAGGGTTGGTGTCAAATCCCATTATTAGTTACAACTGATGTGGATATGCATGCTCTTTGAAAAACACAAATGCAAAAAGGGCTTGGAAATGTATGTCTGCAGTTAGGGAAAAAAAAGTTCTTCTAAAACTTGGTTTATTCAATAAATAGATTAACGATCCATATATATATATATATATATATATATATATATATATATATATATATATATATATACACACACACACACACACACACACACACATACTGGGTTTGGTCCTTTATTTCATCTCTAACTATATGAGAAGCAGCTTCAACTGGTTTGGGTGAGCATATTTTAAATACATGGATGTAGCTCAAAGGAAGACTTTTTGATCCACAAATTCAAAATTAAAACAATCAATATTGTTACAAAGTTGCTGAACATTTTCTAATACTGCTGATATTGGTCCCATTAGATCAAGGTGAGCCCTTTGGAATGAATGATTTCTGATGTAAAATATGGAAACTGTTGCCTATGACCTTCATTCCATCACTTGAGTTATGTCAGAAGGCAGATGTACTCAAATGCTAAATGCTATGCTAGTGGCAACTGCCTTAACCTCATACATCACTATGCACAATAAAAATCATCTGGTCTTCAGTTAGTGCCATGTAAACTGAGTGGTTAATCCAATAAATCCAGGATGAAAGAACTTGTGAAGAAATATAATTTGCTCCTACTCTGAGTGGCAAGAACAAATAAGAACTCCCTAATCTGGCTGGCTCAGTCTGCTTGAAGTATCACTTCAAAACCCTGATGGGTCTGGTAAAAGCCCCTGGAATAAATGGTCCAAAGAATACTGCATGTGCAACAACCTGTTCTTGGTAAATAAAACAGGGCCATCATTAAAAGGCCCCAAACAATCACAGCGGTATGTCATTACTAAGAAACAAAATCACATATAATTGCTGATAGTTCAGATCAAATGACAAGGTATAAATTTTACTGATTCTATTACTGTAGCTAAAGTAATTATGAAGCAAGACTTGTAAAGAGGTGAATTGTAGAGGATCCAGATAGTGGTTGAGAGGGTGTCTTATTCAAGTACATCAGAACCCACTGAAGGTTTCACTTGGGACAAATGGCCAAGAATTTCATTCAAGACAAATTGAAATGCAAGAAGGTTGTAGAGGTCTTTATTCTAACCTCTATCCTCCATTCCATTATGCTGCAAGAAATCATGGGATGCTAGCCCTTGATTGTTGGATGATTGCCAAAAGATGTAACAAATCTGTAAGAGGTTGCTGACAGACAAAACTCTGAGGACAACTTTATTCAATACACAAAAGGCTGAGTCTTCTCTGGACATTGTTAAAATAAAGGAAGGATGACAGCACTTCAATCAAGGAAGAATGTTGAAACTTCTGTGTGAATATTCTTGACCTATAAAACACAGGCTGACAGAAAAGACTACAAAAACAATGGAGCTGGCAAAGCAGTTTTTGAAGGTATGGAAGGAGACTGGGAATCCATCTGTGATGTGACATAGTGATTATCAGTGTCATCAAAAATCTAAGACAGGTAACATGTGTCCAAGAATGGCAAGTCACTGTAGCCAGTATTACATCCTGATAGATCTGGCACCAGCAATGAACCTGTCTGGTGCTGGTCTGCAATACCAGCATGGATCTTGTAATGGATAGTGTAAGAGAATGGTACTATTTATGTTGGGCATCAATGGCCAAACTTGGGCTGGAACAGGTGTAATCAGGTACCATCACTGTACCCACATCAAGTAGAAGAATGTGTTTACTGAGGTTGTGCTGGTCCACTCCCTGCTACCATGGAAATGATCACCATTGCTGACATCTGGAGCAAGTGATGATGGAATGTCCAGGACAGGCCCAAATGGGCCATCATATCATGTCTGTGCTCTGGTTTTAAAACTATTAGTGACAGTAGTGTTGTAACTATGGGAAGCCCAATGGTGGTAGGGTTACTAGATTTTTTTCTGAATCTTTCATCTTCCAGTAACTTGGTCAAGAGAAAATTAAAGCTCAAGGGCTGCATCAGCAACAACACTGATGTTGTTCAGATCCTTGTTTTTCAGATCCTTGTGTGTGCATTTCTGGATCTTACTCTAGAATAAAAGCAATTGTGCAAAAAAAAAATTTTCCTTGACATTAACATCTTATCTTATGTACATGCTCTCCACAAAGTCTGGTCAAGGTACACGGCCATGAACATAAATTATTATACAAAAAACATTTATTTTCTTTCAGTCACAGTTGTTTTGGTCTTTAATTTTTTAATCCTAGTCAACAGGTTTTTAACTCATTCAATGTGCAAGCCATTCACAAAGGTTAGTTTATGTCCAACTTTTATGGTGCAGTTGAAGTTCAATGAAACTGCATACATATGTACATGTGTCTCGACATCCCTCTAAACATACATACAGACTGTATCAAAATATCCCTGCACATATACAAAAAGCTATGAACAACAACTTGCATACAACTGCACAAGTAAAATCTATAAATGATTTTGAGCTGATGATTTGGATTTCAGCATAATACCTTAATCACACTTAGGCAATAACCTAAAAAGTAAAATAGCCTGACTTCTGAGATTGCTTTATTTTGAAATGGTTTATATTGAAATATGTATAGGACACTTTTACTGCAATTGGAAATCAGTACGAACTTGAATCAGCAAATTTTGAAGTTTGCAATTTCTTTATTTCAAGTCCAAATGTTGTGTAACTGATGTACATTTAGCTATTTTCCAATAAAGTTTAATTTAAGCAAATTTCATTGATACAATGTCCTCAGTAAATTCCAAGTATTTTCCATCCTCATACAATGTTCAATGATAGTATAGGTTTCTCATAACTTACAATTATTTGACAAATCAAAAATGTATGAATTCTTCACTCAAGAAATACCTCCTCATAATGCAAGAGCCAGACTGCTTGCACCCCTCTGGTACCACCTTTTAAACCTTCCACTGTAATGCCTAAAGCCTAAAAGTTTTTGTGGGTATTTTTGGGTGGTTTATTGGTACTTTTAACACATTAAAAACTTTATTATAGCTGAAAACAGTGCTTTTCCCAAAAGATCACTGATGAAGTCAACCTGGGATGACCTTGGCATGTATCAAACCCACAAATCCTTGGATTACGAGTCTAATGAGTTCTAATAAGCTACCACAAATCCAGTCATCTAAATGGACACCCATACAACATTGCTCCAAAAGTCAGGTTTGTTCATTCAACACTCAAAACACAACTTGTTTATCAGTGTTGTTGCACTAAAATTATTTATGTCAACCAAACAAAATATATCTGTGTTTATTGATAATGAAAAGGTTAGTGAGAGTGAAAGAAGATAAATATTATCTAGCAAAGCTCTGAAACTTACCTGGTGATGCAAAGATCTCCTCAGTTTCTCAATGTCCACATGACTGTCATGGAGTACAAATGTTATGATCTTACTCATGAGGGGCATTTCTGACTTGCACCCTGTCAATCTTTGTTTCAGCCAGCTAAAGTGATGAGAACTTGTAACTGTGCAGACAAGAGGACCCCATGAATCCTTCTGAAATTAAAAAGCAAAACCATGAAGCTGAGCATTGTCAGCATAAAAGACCATTCCTTCAGCAAAAAATGTTATGGTCTGTCAATGTAGGTGGTCTTTTTCAAAACAGGTCAAATTACTATATAATAAATCTGTGCTCTGAGAAGCTAATCTTTAAATGAAGATATCTCTCATAGCAATCATCTTTCAAGACAGGTTTTACTTTGTTCACATTGATGTGCACCCATGTACCAAGTAAAACATAGTACTTCTAACTCTATTTGAGAAAATTATAACATTACTTAAGTATAAAGGAACTTTAACACTGAGGCTGACTTTGTCAATTAAGAGATATAGTATAGGATGATCTCAGGTTGAGAGAATCACAATGGGCCAAGTAAATGCATCAAGCTGAATGTAACTATATCACCTTGTAACACCCCATATCAGGTCTCTGATGTACTTTACTGAACCATCAAAGACCTTATTTCTGATAAAATCTCATTCCTATGTAGGTGAGCAATAGTTAACAAGAAAATGTTGGATATAGTGAACTTCACTTCTATATCATGTTACGAACATGTAATTTAAATACTTGTGTGTTAATTTTAAAATTTTTTATTTTATTTATATTTCATTACAAGTTATTATAATGATAACTTTACTCACTGGATTTGACTTTTTTTCAGAAAATCCAGTTCAGTTTTAGAGAACAAGTATTGCTACATTGTAAATTTAGCTGACCTAGTTCCTGACCTTGGTTCAAAAATTCAAATACACTGAAAATCATTAGTCGTAATCAAGGTCATTCTTGGCTTGAGTCAGCTCTGCTGTAAACAACATTTTTAAATATTTTCTTAATATTCAATTTACAGTAAGATTCATTCAGCAGGACCGAATTCGTCCATGGTGTACATGTCAATTGTCTTATGGGCTTTCTATGCCATTCAGATTAAGTGACCACATGACCCTCATCACGTGATTTAAAACAGTTTAAAACTAACGTTTTAGTGTTTTGAGGCAGATGTATTCCATACCTTTTGGAGCTCAAAGGTATTTTGTGTTGTGATTAGTTGAGTAGAAATTGTTATTTAAAATTATTTATTTTTCCTGGAAATAATAAGTGCTCTTTATCAAATTCCTGTACAAAGATATTTTTGGAAATTATTCGGAATTCTAAAGCTGGAATATTATTCTTGATTCATAAAATTTAACAAGGAATTGTTGACACATAAGTACAATACTGCATTCATCTGACATCATTGTCTTCCATATTGGAACTTTATTTCTGATTCGAACCTTGATTCAATTAGAACTTTTTTGTTCAAGATTTTTTTGCTCTTCATTCGAGGATCAATTATTTGATTATATTCACAAAGCGTAAGTCCTTTTTCATATTTTTACCTTGTTTTCTAGGGAAATAAATTTTGTTAAAATTTACAAAGCTTTTTGGCTTCACTCTTTTCTTTGTTACTTTTGAACGAGCCTAAACACATAACAATCACGATTATTAAAATGTCATGTCCGATTTATTACTAAACTAATTAAACAGTTATGGGTGTTTACTAACCTGTCATATTTTACTAGATGATTTTCCAATTACAAATATATCTGTTATACCTTCTTTTTACGAGAAGATTTCTTGGCTTCTGTTGCTGAAGCAGTTGATGCAGTTGTACCATCTTGAGGCATCTGAATCTGACCTTCAGCTGATCTTGAATCTGCACTCTCTTTGGTCAATGATTCCTCTGGTAGCTCATCTTTACCAAAAACTCGAACCTGGAATTCACTTGTCTGGGACTCCTGCAATGTCACCATGGCCCCCTCTTGTCCCTCAATGGGGATGAATGGTGGTTCTTCAGTCTGAGGGGTGAATTCACCACTTGCCACTTTTTCATCCTCTTTCTCAATGTCTGGCTTGCCCTTTTCCTCAAATTTCTGGCTCTGAATAATGGCTGATTTACCTACCAATTTTTAAAATAATCTGTTGAATATCGTTTTTTCTATCTCAAGAATGATTTTAAGTGATTTAATTATATTGGTTCAAATTATTATTTTGTTATTTATAATAACAAATATAAGACCCCAGCTAGCAGTGATTGCTGCATCATGAGCAGCCCTACACTGTACAATTACCTTGGCAGGAACTTAAACCGATGGATATCTTTTGGAAACACAAAGCTGGAATAAGGGAATTCAACGACCAAACCTCTTCTAAATGTTAGAAATCCAATTGATTCAAAGCCTTATCAATACAAAGGTGCATAATAACTTTGACTGAAATGCAGTAGAAAAAAAAGATAGGAGGGTAGACAATCATGAGGGACAGAATTTCTAAATGATCATGTGAATCACTTGAAATTTAACCCATTTATAGTTTTATCAATAAAATTTGAATGCCAAAAACATCTGGCTGAAATCAAACAAAGTTTAGTCAAGTAATGCGATTAAAACCAAATTTGTTAGGATGGCTAATAAAGAGCCATAACTCTTATAAATGATACTGTGGAATGCTGATAATCATACCCATTCAAGGTCTCATCCATATTAAGCTCTATGTAAATTTGTCTGCAATAAAACAAAGATTATCAGAAACCAGTCATATGGTGAGACAATCTTGGGTCACAATGCATGTATAATGATGCTTTGTAATGGTGGAAATCAAACTTACTCCAGGTCTCATTAATCTAAAGCTACATTTTAAATATGGTTGATGTCCAACAAATGTAAATTAAGTTGTCTTGCAGACATCAGAATCAGAAATATTACTAATCAGGAGCCATAACTCTTCTAAATAAAGCTAAACCCACAGAGAGTAGAGTAGGTCTTTGAGAATATTTTTCACCAAATTTTCCCAAAAATATGTTTCATTACTCTTGGTTTATGCTTGTTACAAGGAACATCCCATGTGAAAGGAATGAAGTTGTCAAGGGCAACAACTCTATCCATAATGGGGTTGATCAGACAAAATCCATAAAAGGCAGCTCTAGGGATATAAGACAATGAACATACTAAACCTCACCAGAATATGATGAATAGCTCCTAATCTATGCTGGTTACAAGTTTATGATGTAATGGAGATATAACATTGACAAAACAGGGCAATAACTGTCAAAATTAGATCTTAAAAAATGAAACCTTTAAAAAGTCATATCTATATGTAATAGGCAATTCACATACAAAACAACATTTGTGTATATTGGCTGCAGAAGAATGCTGGTTGCAAGAAATGTGAACATACAGATCAATGGACAAAAAAAGTGATTATTACTGAGTTCTCTTGACATGGGGCCCTATAAAAAAAATATTAAAACAGTCCCAAGTCAGTGATTAGGGTTAAATAAAAGTAAGACAATAACAAGTGATTCACATTTGTGAAATTAACACTCTTTGCTTTGTTCCAATGACACATAAATGAGTAGTGCTTACCCCTTTTTCGTTCCATTACTTTTCTGATGGCTTGTTTCCACCGAGATTCACTGTGCAGAAGTTTGGAGCGGCCCAGGGCACTGACTTCATTCCCTATAGCAGGTCGAAGTTCATTCAACAAGAAGTGACATCGCTCTATTACAGGTGCACAAACTTCTTTGTATGATCTTGCCTGATCCTGATGTGCCTGCATAATATAAAGAATTCATCTATTGACTTCTACATAATACTTTCAAATTATAGTATATAAAACAATAAAGAATTAATATTATCCAAATTTCTTCACAAAAGAATAGTTTTTCTAAGGTCTAGCTTTTAATTGTTCTTATTAATCAGTAATATTTATAATTCATAAACTGAATTCACAAACTTGATTCAAATAAAAAACCCAAACAAAACAACTTAAGTACATGTCCTTATAGTAGTTTTCAGGCATGAAAAACTGCTTGGACTTTTCAATGTACATGATCCTTACAAAAGTTGCACCAGCAGATCTGGGTCTGCAGTTTGTTAGGAGTAATCAGCAGAACAGAAAACATATACCTTCTTGTTGGTGCATTATGATACAGCAGATCAGGATCTCTGTTGTTTGCAGCTTCACTTGACCTCTATGCAACTATATATAGCAGGACACTTGATAAGCATTCCATCAAGCTTTGTGAAAAACATGCTGGTCATGGGCATAGAGAATACATTTACCTTGACTAGTGACCTCTTGGCTTGCATGATAACCCTGAGGATTTCTATGAGGGACTTGGGTACAAAAGGTTTGCTGTGCTCTCCTTGACCATGTTCGACCAAACCCATTGCAACATGTCCCAAGTCATGGTGCTTTATCAGTACAGCCAGTAGAAGTCTGGAAATATTTTATTTATAGTTATTTAAACATGTAGCGTGACATCAGATTTTATATCAGGCTCTATCCAAACAAGTTGGGGGACTTTATGTCAATAGCTAATTAATTAATCCTCCTAATTATGTAACTTCTAAAGGTTATTTGGAACAAATATCTGTAAATGTAATGGAGGTTCAAATGTGATAAAAAAAGTTGTTTAATTATATATATATAATAGAAAATGTTATATCCAAATGTTATTGTCTGTTTAAGAATTAATCATAAGAAATCTTAAACAAGGTGACATACCTATAGAAATATAAAAATGTATTATTTTCATGATGCAATGAAATGGAAAAGGATGATCAATCCTTTCTTCTTAACAGCAAATGGCAAACTGTGATGCATGCAAAGCTTACACATTTGATTTGAGAATGATACCTGTTTGGGAAGCTTTGCATTGCTAGAACTAAAACTTAAATTGTACAGGTACATGACCTGAATGATAAAACCAATGAATAAATGGTTAAATGAGGGAATGAATGAATGAATGAATGAATGAATGAATGAATGAATGAATGAATGAATGAATGAATGAATGAATGAATCTACAAGTGTAAACAAAGATAATACAGACTAAAATGACCTTACAACTGTTACAAACAAAACAATGCCAAAGCGCAATCATTTTCTACAAGAAATCATTTTTTAAGAAAATTTCATTCAAAAATAAAATGAATATTCAATCTCTAAAAAGCAGAATTTAATGTGTACAAGATCTGAAACTAGAATCTGAATGGAATAATTCCCTGTTGAACAAACACTGCTAGTCAATATATAGCTTTCATGCAAGAAATTCCATGGAATTATATGTCTTAACTGCTTCATTACCTAAAGATATGTTTACAGTTTTATATGACCATGACCTTTCCTTATGGTCTGAAAGAGGGGTGCATGGATATTTTAGGGCAGAATCCTTGCTTTATGGTAAAAGTATAAAAGCAATTCCTGTTGACATTTGGGACTCATGAAAATACAGTTAAAAAACTAAAACAAGGAATTAATTAAAAACATACCATAACCTTCCAAGCAGGTCAAAAGGAAGGCAAGAATACATTGATATGAAACAATAATCATACTGAGTGAACAAAAGATTGTGATATGTATCCTTCCCAGAGGATGGAACTTTTTACTATACAAATATCTTTCAATGAAAATTTAACAAAGATTTTCAAGACACTCTGACCTTACCTGAAAGCCATGGGAGGGGAGAGATAAATGAACAAAAAAGCAGACTTTCTGTTTCATCAGTCCAAGTACAATTCTTCCATGAGTATGGAACCTGTGACAATGTTGACAAATCTGACTGCAAGTCTTAACCAAAATTTCATTTACACATAACCCAGACTTTGTCTGAGAATCAGGAGGAGGGTAGGGTAGAATTTAATGAACCTGAAGGGCGCTGTTTATTGAGTCTTAGTCCAAGTACAATAGATATTCTCCTTTAAACTTATTTTCATACAAGTCTAACCACAACATAATGTTGACAGAGATCTGCTGTAGCCAAGATTAACGTTAGAATGACACTCATATCTAGCTATTCTAAAGCAGTTGAAGACAATATAATAGAAGCTACTACTGCTGCCATCAGCAATTTGATAGGCACATTTCATTACTGACTAAAAGCAGATTAGACTGAATGTTAAATATAATTCCCCATGGATTTTGTGAATATCATAAATGCTGAGCCCTATGTCATTTATATGTTGCATGGAGCAAGTAAAAAACCTGAGAATGGAATTCTTTCAACAGAGTATAACACTAATAATACCTAGACCGATAAACAAACATTATATCCTTGAGCCAATATAACACCCAGATCTGCCTGCACTTTATGCAATGGCAGATCTGGGCCTGTGCAATTTGCAGTTGGACTTGACTTAAAAGTGTCTATTATGTTGGCTATTATAGTGTCTATTATATAGGGTTTCTATTAAATCTGCAGAGTAAAGACAATCCAAATTTTACATAATAAGACTCAAAATGCAACTCTATGAAATCACTAATTTTCATGGCAACAATTTTCTAGAATTTTGTGGTTCCTGTAAACAATATAATTTAAAGACTCCACAAATGATAATTGTTCTATAGAAACTACAAGATCATTTTTACAATCCATGAATTTAAGTACCATATGAAAATGCCACTATTTTGGCAAAACCATGAAACTGGGTGTTTAGTAAATAAATAATTTCAGAGTATGCTGACATTTGTCTTTGTAAAATTACCTTCCCACTTCCTCCACTGGGTGCTCTGGTGTAAAATGAAATGGAAGTATTAGATGGTGATGTCGGCAACAACTGTCCATGATGTTCAGGAAAGTTTTGACAACATTGTCATTGCTTTTGGAATCTGCCAGAGACTGCAAGAATGGCTGAGACACATCTACAATGGAGGCCTGTCTATCAAAAAGGGCCTCCTTATCTTCTGAAATGGTCATCTGTACCTCTCGAGTAGGTGTTGCACCTGAAAGTGCAATCAATATTTTGTAAATTATTGTGTTGTGTTGTTTTGGATTTTTAATGAAATTTTAAAAATTATAGCCATATTGCACTACAATGTCTGCAGTTTGGGAGTTTATAGTGATGTCATGCAATGAGGCATCATGCTGCAGACATGTAGCATCATGTCCCACCCAGTCACATTATCCTGACACCAGGCCGACCAATCCTAAAACTAACTACTTCAAGCTAAGCATCAAGTAATGTGGCTCCTAGTACCATTTTATAAGTCTTTGGTATGGCTTGGCCCCAGTTCAAATGAGCAACCTCCTGCATCTGAGACAGATGCTCAATCCACTTAGCCTACTGAGGCAGTCTTGTGAATTACTAATGAGAAAGCTACAGTAAATGAAAAAACAACCATTTCTTCAGTATCAAATCTTCTGAATATTTAAATTGTGTTCTGTGTATGTGGATCGAAAATTGGTATGGTTAGCAACAAAACAAAATTCCAAATCCATATCCATGAGATGTATCTCAACTAGATCCATTAAACATGTACCACATGCTGCACACTACAGTCCGACAAAAAGTCAAAATCCAGCATAGTTCATATACTTCATAAATCAAACTATACACCATCCATGAAGAGTGTAAAGATGGATGATGTTCAATACTAAAAAGAAATTTAATAGTATACAGTTCTACAAATTAAAATGTAAAATCAATTCAATATGTACTAGAAAGCCAAAACAGGACTTCTGAAACGTAATACTGTAACTACAATAATAAATACATAGTGCATTATGACAAAAGCTTATTTTAACTACAGTAATAAAATACATAGTACATTATGACAAAAGCTTATTGTAATTGAAAATCAGAATACTTTAATCACAATTTTGCAAATATTTAATAACTTACAGAATTTCGGATTGCTTTAGCAAAGTTAGGAACAGTAATATCTAACACATTTTGACAGGAACTAAAGCTATTAACAATGGGTACATTACAAATGATGTTGTTTGCCCACATTTGTTCAGGAAGAAAGAAACTTTTGTGAATACAAAAGGGACAACTCCAAAAAACAATTCTGTCAATAAAAATGATGTAAAATACTGGCAATCACTTCATGAGAATTTTGCAAAGTTCAAAATATAAAGCTACAGAAGAATTACACTTAAAATCCAACCATTTTGACCATGACTAGGTTGACAAATGTAGGTTTGACAAAACAGACACCATTTCACCAAATAATGTTGTATTATTACAATTAATCTTGTGATGGCTGAAATATAAAACTTTTCCCAGATCTCATCAATATGAAGTTGAATGTATAAATGAATTGATATCCCAGTCAAGGGTAAAGTTAAGCTGCAGAAACCAGTCAAGGGTGAATAAGAAATCAGGGTTCATAACTCCTGTATGTCAAGACACAAAAAGCAGGAAATGGAGCTTGTTTTATACTTCATGCATCATGTAAAGCATATACCCAATTAACTTTGAAATAATTTAATCCTTGATAAAATTATGCTATAGAAACCAAAGACAATGGACAATAAGATATCATAATTAAACATTCAATGTCTCATCAATAAAATTCTGCACACCAAGTCTAGTCAAAACTGTATATCGCTGCTTCAGTTTGTTCAATACTATAATAAAGTTTACAAGTCACAAGATGAATGATATTGCAGATTCAACAGTACACACACACACTGGAATATAAATGTGTGATGTCCTGCTGCCATAGTTTTAGGTTGTACTACAGGAAGGAAAAAGTATATAAATATCTTGAGAAATTCCACCAAAAAGCAATTCATCCACCAATGATGAGCAAGTGCTTGGAAACAAAAATGAGTTCAGGTCCTAGATAATCTAGATTTTACTATGTATATATACCCTTCTTTTTTCCAGGCAAAATAAAGTTTATTCCTATTATTCTGGACGATACTGATGCTTGGAATAACAATTAACATGATTAAATGATGGAAAGTAACTTTATTTGAGAATATATTCATTCAAGAATCAACTGTGCAATAGAACCAAAATGCAAAAAACATAAATGAATTCATCCGATTCAACCAGTTCTACCTTTATGATCAGTTTAACCATTGACAACCAGAACTGGGAAGCTGATACTCTATCTTGTCAACCATGTGATTAGTCTAAGAAATCAAGTTACAGAACCATATTTGCTGTCACTAACTGAACACGAATTAAAATTTTCTTATCCAATTAAGGATCTAAGAGAGTTGTCTAGCAAATTTCCCTTAACACCCATACCACCAAAAATTAATATTTTCATTATTATCACTAATGAAAGTCAAAACACTGCTGCATTAAATTTTTATTAAAAACTTACATAGACAATATTACTGATACTTCATATGGTATCCTCATTTTTTTGGCATTTTGATTGAAGTATCCCTACATTTTCCATTCACCTTTTCAATTGTTGGACTATGTCATGAATTTTGCATACAGAATTGAATTCTTTAGTCCACAGCCAAGATCGAGTCAGTGCTAAACTGATATATATATATATTATATATATATATATATATATATATATATATATATATATATATATATATATATATATATATATATAACTGGATATATATATATATAAAACTGGAAAACTGCATGTAGGTGGGTTTCTTTCTTTTCAAAGCTAAATTGTTTAGATATGTTATGCAGATGAATGAAGATTGTAAAATGAGATAATTATTTATTTGTTTTCAATTGGCTGTCTCCTACTCCATAGTACATGAAAAGGATGTAACTGGATGATAATATCATTTGAAAAGATAAATCTTGGCTATTACAAAGTAAATTTCAAACTAGCCAATTTCTCTTATTTACCTTGCAAAATTACAAATCAAAATAAAAATAAACTACTGACAAATACCTGGGGTAGTAGTACTAGACGTGGGAGTTCTACTTTCTCCTTTCTCCTCCTCAAAAGGGTTGCGAGGCTGAAGTATCTGCAGGCCGCCACGAAAAACATCGGAATTCAGCCATTTTTCACACTCAATCTCCTCTTGAGACAGTGGTGTGCTGTGTGCCTGTTGAGCTGCATGGAGACCCAGCAGTAATCCAAGGGTTCTCTCAGCATCCATGAGGGATGACGATGCCATGCTGGTGTCAGACATCTGGACTACATCCTTTTCAGGCTGTGAAAAACAGCACATATCAAACTTTAAAATTACACTAATAAGGCCATAAAATATTTTCAGGACAACACATTTAATTTGGCATCATGTCTCATATAGTTTATGAAACATACAAATTTATTCCTAATTTTTATGAGCTATTATCCTTTCCATTAATTATCTAAATTAAGTCATGTTCTAATATGTATGATAATACATTTTAGAATCTTCAAATTTTGCATTTTAATAATAAATTTATCAAAATAATATAATACATGCTTTCTCAAAAGCATCCTAAACAGAAATTTGATAATATTATAATTATTTAAGATCCTCTACTTACAAGACATACATGTATGTTAATATAAACGAGTCTTAATTAGCACTGAAATATTTAATAAAATGAATGTAGGATACAATCATACTTTTAGAAATTTCAAGAGGAATACAATGTTTAGCATGAAAACTGCAGTTCTCTTTCACTGTATTGTCCATACTTATAACGCCATTCTGGATATGTCAGCTGCAATGGACCTTGTGACCAAAATTAAACCACAGTACTTTAATTGACTTTACAAATTTATGAAAAAAAATGTGTTGAAATAAAACATGTACATACTGTACATCAGGAAAAATCAATACGATCTTAAACACGATTTCATGTTCATGAAATTTGCATTGACTATTAATTGTAATCTATCAGTATCAGTTTTCTTCATCATGCATGGGGGGCCCCGAGTGGTCTAAATCGCTGTCCGTTACAGATCACTGCCATCTCACCTCTGTCTGTGTGTGTTCGAGTCTAGGATTCAGCAAATGTGGATATGTGAGAAAGCTTGCCAGTAGCTTCTCGTGGGTCGGTGGTTCTTTCCAGTGATTTTATGGTTTCTTCCTCCACCATAAATACTGGCCGCCATGAATAGCCTATCGAGTGCTGAAAAATGGCGTTAAGCCTAACAACAACAACATCATGCATGGATTTTTCCCAATGTATATTTCATATTTCAGCATGATAGATAGCCATGGTATTAAGACAAAGAAACAGGTAATGAAATTCCATTGCATATGACCTGGGATGGGGTGAATGTTGCTCCAATTATATTTCATTGTGACCTTAAATTCCTGGTCTAGCTCACCTATGAAAGCAACAAAAATTGGAACCCCAAGAATTTAAAGCATTTCAGTTTTCCAAGTCTGATCAATATCAGATCAAGAACATGACATCCAAAATGATAAAAAACAAGCACTGCCAATTAGATGCAAGATCTTCTCATTAATATGTACTAAACTTGCTCATTATCAAAATTTTGCAAGATGATGATGATATAAGCACATACAATGAAGCCCTACTATAACATGCTTCAGCAAAATTGAATGTACCACAATCATAACATTGCTCTCAAAATTTTGTGTAAATTTCACCAATGTCTTGAAGTACTACAAAGTTCTGTACCCCCCAAAAAAAACCAACAAAATTTTGATACAATAATCTGGCATGATTTGCTGTATTTTTTAAGAAAAATGTGCCTTATTACTGCATCTTTCTAGATATGAATAAAGATGTTAAACAATTTTATTTGGGAATGTTCATTTCAGTTGTGTCAATAATATTGCACTTTGATATTAGTTTATTTTTTTAAAGATGTCAGCTCATTAAAAGGCTGGTAAGTGTTAATCTTTTTATTATTGACCAATGAGCAATAAAGAAATTAAGACCTATATGTTTGTTTTCCATTCATGTGCAAGTGTTGCTCAAACAAAAGCCAACACATTTGCTCACTGAACTGGCATACCTAGTGAAGCAACAAACAATGTGGTAGTTGAAAAGAGATTCTCATGAAAATTTTATTAATCAATGAATTTAATTGCAAATGTTAATCTCACAGCCAAAGACTGTTCAAATTGTGAAGCATTTATTTATAAAACATTTCAAAAGAACCCGAAAGCCACCAAAATGTGCATGTGGCGCAGTGGTGTTGTCAGACTAGTTACACAATTAACTGACTAATAAATAATAATAGTCATTTCCTATAAAAATGACAACGCTGTTCATTAAGTGTTCCTACTACAGTCATTCAAACTAATAGGTGTTATAGTGCTAATTAGTGTGTATTTACAGTGGAATAAAAGTGCACAGAAACATATAGTCTGGTATTAAACAAGCACAATTAAGTAGCAAGAAATGTGCTGAAAATTGATCACTTTTTAAGAAAACTACAACAGAGCAGACAACTGTTAGATACTTTATGTGCATCACAACATGCTTCTAGTTCTGAAATGGGGGTTTTGCTCTCAATAATTCTTTTTTTGTATTTAGATTTGTAGCAGGGTAAATCCAAGTAGTATGAAATTTATACAGACATCACTTTATGATCTCACTAACTTGCACATGCAGACATACTTAACTGTACATGGGATTAATGTTTTCTAATGTAATTTTTTTAAAAGTATGTGTGTGTGTGTGTGTGCATGTGCATGCATGTGTGCAATGAATTCAGAAACATGACTGAATATTATACTTCTCTATGCATATTTACAATGGAATTATTCACTCTTACAGATGCAATAAGATCAATTCATGAGTACAAATATTATTATATACATGTACATCCTTTATATATACCAACACAAGGGTCTCTGAATATAAAGTAAATATTAAATATGTAATCTGTTTTCACTGTTTCTTGTTTAATATGCATTTATTTAAGCTGTCAACTATGCCAATAAAGCACATGGTTTTCTACCCATTCCTTTTACCAACCACCATGCACCATTTTCTTTAGTTAACTTGTCTGCTTATAGCATGGTATGGTACACAGTACATTAATGCTTTGTGGACCCTTGCCATCATGTTATATTAGGGTTTCACTGTAATCCATATTTTATCAAAATCAGGTCAACAACATGGCATACAAAGTGGCAGCAAGTAAATGTTGAGAGAGATGAATGCTGAATGCCACACACAGCACTATACTCTTATCCTCACTTGACCTTATGAGAAGATGAGCTAAAAATGTTTAGTCATTCAATATCTTGCAAAACTGTCTTTTCACTCCAAAATCACAAACTTGAAGAAGAGCATTATAACAGAATGACTAAAAAATACTGTAAACACAAATCTGCAAGTTTTCAATGCATATCAAACTTGCGAATTTCTTATGATGTAATATTTACTTACATCCACGTACTGCCCTACATAGAAAGCCTGAAGCATCTGTCTGGCTTCATTACTGTGAAGGTTCATCTCAAACGCTGCTGTAGCATCTTTCCCTGTTAAATAATTTATTAATAATAAATCAATTAAATACATTTTTTTTAAAACTCTATGAATGAAAAGCATTATCATTTTGTTAACAAATGTAACTTTAAAATTTAAGGGGTAAAAAAAGATTGGATAGAATTTGAATGAAGGAAGACTAAAATACCATGGAAATAAAATGGATCTTCTATTGTTTTTGTAATAGACAATTTTAGTTTTGAACAAAAGCATGTTGGTTTGGTTTATATATGAACTATGTTATGAAAACTCTGTAAATGGCAACATATGGATGAAAGGATGAAATATTATGTCTGGATGTAAATCTTGGTGTTCAACCCAGGTGAAAACTTGATCACCATTTTAACATGCCTCCATATCATGCAAACTTGCTTATAATGTTGAAGCATATGTGGAATCCATTGTATTCTCTTATGGGAAAGGAAAAAGATAGGATCGTGTTTGCTTTTAAAACAATCTTGATCAAAACTGGAAAATGAAAGCTCAAAATATGTTTTCTGCAGATGAGAATGGTGTTTATTGTGTGGAAATTTTTAACTGACATAATAAAATTTGTTAATTTTTTTAAAAAAAGCACATATTCTTTAACAAGAGTTTTTTATCAATAATGTCCAAGGAAATATCCATCAATGAAAATGTTGAGAAATGCCTATAAGTGGCAACAATAAAAAATGGCATTAAAACAATTTTGTCTAGAAATATCTATGTCTTTAAATATGGTTCAATGCAATTTTTACAAAAGTGGTATGCTCTGTTCTATTTAAATGTTAAAGAGATATTCAATTGTCTTGGTGATGCCTGTGATCACTTCAATGCAAACCAACACATGTATTGACTCAGTGACTAAACTGGTTTAAATTTTGACAACAGTTTAGCACTTAATGGTCCCTTGGTATGAAGAAATAAACTAATTAACAGTTTAATTGTCTCAGCTCATTACAATAGATGGGTGCTAACATCATATAGATGTTTAGTCTAATTTCTTGTCAAAATTACACATTACAACAAATTGTATGTTTTGCCTTAGATCAATCTGTGGGTTGTTCTTCAAAATTTGCAGATATACTATGTAAAATAATTTGCAAGTTTTAATAAAATGGACACATCTTTGTCCATTCTCTTTAATTTTGACTAAAAATATTTTCAATCCAGATACACTGTTCCAGGACTGTGCAACTGCCATATGCTGAATGTTTTTATTAGTAGCATAGATATTGGGTAGCATTCAGTCAATGCTATGTGCTGAATGTTTTGATTAGTACCATTTATATGGAATAGTATTCAGTCACTACCATGTGCTCAAAATGTTTTAATTAGTACCATGGATATGGAATAGTACTCAGTCACTGCCATGTGCTAAATGTTTTGATTAGTACCATGGATATGGAATAGTATTCAGTCACTGCCATTATTTTGAATGCTTATATTAGTACCATGAATATATGGAGTAGTACTCAGTCACTGCCACATGCTACTGACAAAGAAGTATATGGGGATATTTAAAATTGCAATCTTTAGGAACTGTCCAGTGGAAACATACTGATAAGCTTGGCTACAGTGGTTTATAAGTATAATTCTAAATTAATTTGACCTGCAGTATTCCAAAAAGGTTTTGTTTCTCAAAATGGGTAGTACTTTTTATTGTGTCAGTGTATCAAGTTACATCATCATGCTGTAAAGGCATCTAAGAAACAAAGCTAAAAAGAGGTTAATGCAGATATCTGCAGCAAGAAATGCATTCCATAGTGACTAAGTTTTGACTGAAGACTGGAGTATTTCTCATAATTTATTCACCAGCTTGCATAGTCGGAGAAAACAAACCAAACACAAATGCTGATGTAGAACATAGTACATGTCATAGTGACCTAATTTTGATATACAGTTGTAGTTTTCAAGATGCATTTACATACCATGTTACAGGACTCAGAAAGAAATAGTGTCCAAGAAGCTCAACCAAAACCAGAGATTAAGACAGGTCATTTGTAGTAGCCTATTTTTGACCAAAAATTATCAATATTACCAAATTACAAGTTTGGACTGCACTTCAATCTGGCTAAAAATAGCAACAAATGTTTACTCAGAGTATTCAATGCCTTTTGCAAGGAAATTATTTTATTGTATAATTCACTTTTAAAATCAACATTTTACATTTCTATTTATAAATGTTTTGGATATTGAAAGACTCCTGGAAAGAAATAGACTAATAAATTATCATCAAAGATTATAAAAATAATCATCCATTAGGTATGTTGATGCAGTCTTTCAAGTAGCCTGGATAAAAAAAATGCCTCATTCTGTTCATTACTTCATACTGTTGGACAAACTTTTAGTTTTTGCAGAAATTAGTAACATAAAAACAATTTAATGATTATTATTTACCTGCATATTCCATGAGAAGTTCTCTCCCACATGGTGCCTGGGATTTGAAATCCTGCACATCATAAACTTTTCCATGAATCACAATCCAAAGGCCACCATCTTTATTGTGGTTTTCAAGATCTGCCTTGCGGATTATCTGAACATCATCCTGTGACTTTTGGCTATATCTCTCCAAAGTGTGACCTGTTCATAAAAAACAAAATTCAAGTTCCTGTCGTTTTGTGCAAAATCACCACATTAATATGTATGAATCATGCTAATAACTATATTTATCTGAGTTCTAGACTTTAATTTCTAGAATAACACCTAATTCAGGTAAGAAGACACTACATCTTAGTCTTATGTCCCCTTGTGCTGTTTGGCACATTGGGCAGCGTGTGCTCTCCATTGAGATCGATCTGTCGCAATGGTTTCAGCATCATCCAATTATATGCCTAGCGCTTACAGATCTTCTATGAAGGTGCTTCACCAGGTATTTCAGGGATGGCCTTGTATTTGTTTTCCCAGCGACATCCACGAGATGGCGTTTCATGTATGCTGTGAGATTGGTTGCCTGAGTATGTGGCCTGCAAAAAGTAGCCAGCGCTCTGTCACAATGTTGTTGAGAGGGCGGATGCCTGTTTGCTGGTGGATCTCTTCATTTGTGATTAACCATTGCTGTTGAGTGACATCAAGCTTCCTTGCAATCCGGGCCGACATCTTCCACGTTTCATATGCATAAAATGCAGTTGGGACAACAATGGTATTGAGTAGCCGGAGTTTTGTTCCTACCCTGATTTGTGTGTTAGCCCAGATTGGTTGAAGCTGTTGAAAGACTGCTCCTGCCTTTCCTATTCTACAAGTGACATTGTGGTAGGCATCACCATCGTTGGCTAGGGTGCTGCCTAGATAGGTGAATATTTTTACCTCTTCAAGTTGTTGCTGGCCAATCTTTACGGCATCCCTTGCTGTGGTATATATGATCCTCATGATTTTTTGTCTTATTCTTGTGTATTCTGTGTCCAACTCAGGCTGCTTCACCCAGGCTCATTGTCATTTCTTGCGCTTTTTTATTCGTGGTTCCAAGGAGTGCAATGTCATCCACAAAGTCAAGGTCAGTTAGTTTGTTTGGTTTCAGCCATGGAATTCCAAAATCATCTCGGTCCATGACACTACATCACCTCATTAATATTAATGGATCAAACATTAACACATTATTCACTTTGTTCAAGATCCTGATGACATATACCTACTAAGTTTAATCAAAATCTGGTAAAAGAATATAAACTCCATTGTGACTACAAACCAAACTCAAGCAATAAGATGCAATAGTGCCTAACTAATATGCATGGATCTTCCCACTCCAATTTAATTTGTTCAAGATCTTTGATATAAACCTATTTTCAAAATTTCATTAAAATCAGATGAAAAATATGGCCTTCCAAGTGATAATAAGCTCAAACAACCAAATGTAAGATCATTTCAATACTATGCATAGATATGGCTCATAACAAAAATAAATAGACATATGGAAGACATAAGCCTATTTACTTTGATAAAAACTGGCTTAATAACATGTTGCTCGACTGGTAACAAGGGGAGACAATCATATGCATGATCACTTCATCAATATACATGAAAAAAGCTTTTTATTCATATCATCTAATATCATTTAAGCCTATGTTTCAAGTCTGATTAAAATTAGATGAGAATGTAAAAAACAGATCCCAAAATAACCATATTTCCCAGACATGACTGATAAATGAGCTCAAATGACCATTTGCTAATCTAACCAATGGACATAAGGTACCCAAAATAACTAAATGCAATTTTGGAGTCAACACTCATCATATAAGTGAACAAATGCCCCTGTGTTTATGGTATTGACATTACATCAGTCCTGATGAAATGTGCATTTAATGATATATGTAGTTCTTTTTTAAGTTTCTAATTAATATCTTTCTTACTGAAGACTCCTGGCCAGGCCAGGTCCTCCTTATCATCCCTGTCCAGACCTGGTGCCAGCTTATTGTATTTATCCAAAGCATCCAGCAATTCCTCTAGCAATGGTACAGCTCGTGAAGTCCGGATCACTGCAGGATTCTTCAATTGCAACAGAACTAGGCAGGTCAGCATTTCAGGCAGAAGCACACCTTGAAGAAATAAAATAAAAATTACACAGATTAACATTCTTCAGAAATATTATAACTTGTATTTAAGCAGTTTATTTTAGACTTTATATATCAGTGTATATCGGAACTTTCAATCTTGTGGCATGTATTTCATGGTATCTATTTGTAAAATCAAGTTGATGTATGTTTGTATTTAATATTGTAATGCAATTAGAGCCTCTGAAGATCAGGTGCTATACTAAGTCCACACATCAATATCATTATGTTTATATTGCTGGCACACATCACAACCAAGTTAACAGTCTTCTGCCAATCAAGTAAATGGTGACCATGAAAATAAATCTTTCCAGAAGAGGTATGCAAACCTTTGAAAATAGTTTTGGCCATCTTAAAACATTAGCATTATTCAGTATGCAAAGAATAAACCACATGTACTGGCTATATTGACTAGTTTTAGGCAGTAGTTTCCAAATTTATTCTATTCATGACTTAACCATTGTACAAGCATTCTTGCTTTTCAGCAATTTAGCATTTTAAAATAAATTTATGTATTAATGAGTACACGAAAAAACAAATCTGGACACAAACATGCATAACATGGTCAACCTGTGTAAATGTTATGAATGAGCAATATCAGTAGGTAACAATGCAATCAACAACCAATAGGAACTGATGTACATTTACACTAGAGTAGCTTGATCAAAAAGCTGCTTGATATACAGCATAGAGGTAAGCAGCTGATTTATAATGATCACAGATCTGTATATGTATTATCTTAGTCTATAGTTTTTAAAAAAGTATTTTACTTATGTTAACTTTATGTACAGAAAATGCATGACTTGTGTGCCATTTAGCTTCAACATGTACATGCATGTAGTCATCTTAGGAATGTACATACACACCAATTTTTGTATGTCAATCACATACTGCAGCACTTGAATGAGAATACTTGACAATCTGTGGCTGATAATTATGACATTGATCAAGACTCCATTACTGCTAGAAAAGTGATACCAATATCTCCAAATATTTACACAGCTGAGACACAAAAAATGCATTTTATGGTCATATAACACAGAAAATAAATACAACCAAGCTGTCAGCTTTCACCTTCGAATAAAAATGTTTTCTTACCTGTAATGTCATTGGCAATGATTTTGGAGACATGGGAGAAGTGCTTGCTGCTGATGCTGGCCAGACTGGCTGATACTGGTAAGATGTCCATCACATGATTACAGGTCAAGGAAATATACTTCCTCAACAGTGAACCTGCACCCTGCACCTCAATGTCTGTAACAAAGAAAAAACTGGAAATAAACTGCAAGGCTTGTAGTAAGCTTCATCTTTCAACAGGTCAGCATTTAAGAATCAATTAAATGTACAAAATGACTTTGAATGAGTAGGCAAATTAAATAAGAAAATATTAAAACAAGTATACATCAAACAAAAAAGGATGCCCACTGAAATTCTGCTGGTTCTACACAACCTAATAATGTGCCGAGGTCTGTAGTGCCTTCCTGTATTTTGTATTATTTCAAAAATATTTAAATCTTGCAAGCTACATTCAAGAAGACCACTTCCTTCTAGGGAATTAATTTAGTTTAGGTTATTCATGACTTGCACCTTAAACAATATATGGGGAGAACCCTGATCTTATATTTGAAACAAGACAGATTCATATACTTCATGTGTCAATGTTATATGCCATAATTCATTTTTACTTAAACTGCATAAATATTGTTCCTTTTTATAGAACGGTAAGGAGACATCAATGCAAGGTTAGTGTTTTTCTTAAGGTTCTTTGCTTTATGTCACCTCAAACCTGTACCAACATCTGGCCTGTCATGAATACAGCCAAACCATTCTCTGAAACAAGGCAAAATCAGGTTATAAAGATGGGAGATCCCTTAATTATACCTTCCAATATGAGTGGAAGAGATTGCAATTTTAGACAAAACACTATTTAATGTTGATCACTTCTTAAGGAAGCTTAACTGTACCAAGTGGAATCTGAAAGAACTTCTTGTTACTGATGTTTAAACTAAATCATTACCAAGTTCCGCTGATGAAGCAATGAAAGTGTCCTCCTTAGGGAGCAGTCTTGAGATTAGCAGCCTCTGGAACTGCAGCAGTAGGTCTAAAGATGGGGATGAGGTGTCTTTGTCCCCCAGACTGTCATCCAGCTTCTGAAAGCCATCTCGAGATAACTCCAATAACCGAGACTGGGAATGGGAATAGGAATTTCTGCAATGAGAAAAGTAAAACATTCTTCACATGAAGAATATGCAAAATTTAGATAGGTTTCAAAGAATATGATACAGCACCCACTCCACTTGCTCCTATGAAACTAGCTATTACAAAATTTTGACTCCCCAAATGTTTTTTTAAAACTTAATTGACACAGGGATACATAAAATACAATTCAGAAACCATCTCATTAACAACTGCAGTTTGTACTGTCTTTGAATCATTCATTGTATTTCAATACAACTGCAGTTTGTACTGTCTTTGAATCATTCATTGTATTTCAATACAACTGCAGTTTGTACTGTCTTTGAATCATTCATTGTATTTCAATACAACTGCAGTTTGTACTGTCTTTGAATCATTCATTGTATTTCAATACAACTGCAGTTTGTACTGTCTTTGAATCATTCATTGTATTTCAATACAACTGCAGTTTGTACTGTCTTTGAATCATTCATTGTATTTCAATACAACTGCAGTTTGTACTGTCTTTGAATCATTCATTGTATTTCAATACAACTGCAGTTTGTACTGTCTTTGAATCATTCATTGTAGTTCAATACAACTGCAGTTTGTACTGTCTTTGAATCATTCATTGTATTTCAATACAAGTGCAGTTTGTACTGTCTTTGAATCATTCATTGTATTTCAATACAAGTGCAGTTTGTACTGTCTTTGAATCATTCATTGTATTTCAATACAAGTGCAGTTTGTACTGTCTTTGAATCATTCATTGTAGTTCAATACAAGTGCAGTTTGTACTGTCTTTGAATCATTCATTGTAGTTCAATACAACTGCAGTTTGTACTGTCTTTGAATCATTCATTGTATTTCAATACAACTGCAGTTTGTACTGTCTTTGAATCATTCATTGTATTTCAATACAACTGCAGTTTGTACTGTCTTTGAATCATTCATTGTATTTCAATACAAGTGCAGTTTGTACTGTCTTTGAATCATTCATTGTATTTCAATACAAGTGCAGTTTGTACTGTCTTTGAATCATTCATTGTAGTTCAATACAAGTGCAGTTTGTACTGTCTTTGAATCATTCATTGTAGTTCAATACAACTGCAGTTTGTACTGTCTTTGAATCATTCATTGTATTTCAATACAACTGCAGTTTGTACTGTCTTTGAATCATTCATTGTATTTCAATACAATTGCAGTTTGTACTGTCTTTGAATCATTCATTGTATTTCAATACAACTGCAGTTTGTACTGTCTTTGAATCATTCATTGTATTTCAATACAAGTGCAGTTTGTACTGTCTTTGAATCATTCATTGTATTTCAATACAACTGCAATTTGTACTGTCTTTGAATCATTCATTGTATTTCAATACAACTGCAGTTTGTGCTGTCTTTGAATCATTCATTTTAGTTCAATACAAGTGCAGTTTGTACTGTCTTTGAATCATTCATTGTATTTCAATACAAGTGCAGTTTGTACTGTCTTTGAATCATTCATTGTATTTCAATACAAGTGCAGTTTGTACTGTCTTTGAATCATTCATTGTATTTCAATACAAGTGCATTTTGTACTGTCTTTGAATCATTCATTGTAGTTCAATACAAGTGCAGTTTGTACTGTCTTTGAATCATTCATTGTAGTTCAATACAACTGCAGTTTGTACTGTCTTTGATTCATTCATTGTATTTCAATACAACTGCAGTTTGTACTGTCTTTGAATCATTCATTGTATTTCAATACAACTGCAGTTTGTACTGTCTTTGAATCATTCATTGTATTTCAATACAACTGCAGTTTGTACTGTCTTTGAATCATTCATTGTATTTCAATACGAGTGCAGTTTGTACTGTCTTTGAATCATTCATTGTATTTCAATACAAGTGCAGTTTGTACTGTCTTTGAATCATTCATTGTATTTCAATACAAGTGCAGTTTGTACTGTCTTTGAATCATTCATTGTATTTCAATACAAGTGCAGTTTGTACTGTCTTTGAATCATTCATTGTATTTCAATACAAGTGCAGTTTGTACTGTCTTTGAATCATTCATTGTATTTCAATACAAGTGCAGTTTGTACTGTCTTTGAATCATTCATTGTATTTCAATACAACTGCAGTTTGTACTGTCTTTGAATCATTCATTGTATTTCAATACAAGTGCAGTTTGTACTGTCTTTGAATCATTCATTTTATTTCAATACAAGTGCAGTTTGTACTGTCTTTGAATCATTCATTGTATTTCAATACAAGTGCAGTTTGTACTGTCTTTGAATCATTCATTGTAGTTCAATACAAGTGCAGTTTGTACTGTCTTTGAATCATTCATTGTATTTCAATACAACTGCAGTTTGTACTGTCTTTGAATCATTCATTGTATTTCAATACAACTGCAGTTTGTACTGTCTTTGAATCATTCATTGTATTTCAATACAAGTGCAGTTTGTACTGTCTTTGAATCATTCATTGTAGTTCAATACAAGTGCAGTTTGTACTGTCTTTGAATCATTCATTGTAGTTCAATACAAGTGCAGTTTGTACTGTCTTTGAATCATTCATTGTATTTCAATACAACTGCAGTTTGTACTGTCTTTGAATCATTCATTGTATTTCAATACAACTGCAGTTTGTACTGTCTTTGAATCATTCATTGTATTTCAATACAAGTGCAGTTTGTACTGTCTTTGAATCATTCATTGTAGTTCAATACAAGTGCAGTTTGTACTGTCTTTGAATCATTCATTGTATTTCAATACAACTGCAGTTTGTACTGTCTTTGAATCATTCATTGTAGTTCAATACAAGTGCAGTTTGTACTGTCTTTGAATCATTCATTGTATTTCAATACAACTGCAGTTTGTACTGTCTTTGAATCATTCATTGTATTTCAATACAAGTGCAGTTTGTACTGTCTTTGAATCATTCATTGTAGTTCAATACAAGTGCAGTTTGTACTGTCTTTGAATCATTCATTGTATTTCAAAACAACTGCAGTTTGTACTGTCTTTGAATCATTCATTGTATTTCAATACAAGTGCAGTTTGTACTGTCTTTGAATCATTCATTGTATTTCAATACAAGTGCAGTTTGTACTGTCTTTGAATCATTCATTGTAGTTCAATACAACTGCAGTTTGTACTGTCTTTGAATCATTCATTGTATTTCAATACAAGTGCAGTTTGTACTGTCTTTGAATCATTCATTGTAGTTCAATACAACTGCAGTTTGTACTGTCTTTGAATCATTCATTGTATTTCAATACAACTGCAGTTTGTACTGTCTTTGAATCATTCATTGTATTTCAATACAACTGCAGTTTGTACTGTCTTTGAATCATTCATTGTATTTCAATACAAGTGCACGGATGATCACTATAACCCTCCTCTCACATAGACAATCATCCTAAAGTTCCTTTATAGAGTTCTTACCCAAACCAAGTAAATTTCTGCACAAATTTTTTTCTTTTTAAATGTAAAATTAAACTAATATTTAAATCATTCAAATACAAAACAGCATGAGACTGCTTCATACCAAGTAACTGCTTAAATGTGGAAACTATGGAAAAATTTCTTACACTTGTTTTCTAAAAAACATAGTTATTTTCAATGTTTTTTATTCTGATCTATTAACAAAAATCATTGTATTGCCAAAATTATCAGATTTTATGTTGATCGATTCAAAATTCAATGGTTCATATTAATTTTCTCTCATAATACACATCTTTGGAGAGTCATTAATGTTAAGAAAACAGCAAGAAGAATTTTCAAATAGCAGTGTATACTACATTGGCACCAGGTCATAATAGCCTAAAGCAAAGAAGTCCCCTCAACAAATTAATAAAAATAAATTTCTGTCCGGATTAATGAATGCTGACATAATAGCTCCAACAAAGTGCCCAATTATTGTAAATGATTTTTGTGTAATTAAACAACATACAGACTATTAAAACGAATCTGTTATGTCACACTAGTACTTAAGCAACTGATGCCAGAACCCAATAAGGTCCAGTACTATTTATCTATATACTAGAGCAAACATTGTAATTAGACCAAGTATAGACTAGCAAATACTCTGTGTGTGTGTGTGTGTGTGTGTGCACACACGATTTGGATTTTTAACACAGTTTTAAAAATGTTTCCGTCATATTACTAGGATGTCTGCAGTGTGGCAATTTAGAGTGATTATCACTGGGGCAACATGCCACAGATATGTAGCATCATGTCCCATCCAGTCAAATTATCCTGACACCAGGCCAACCAGACCTAACACTAACCTCTTAACACTGAGTACCAAGCAAGGCCACTGTTGGTACCATTTTTATCAGTCTTTGGTATGATTCTGCCAGGGTTTGAACTTGTGACCTCCTGCATCCAAGGCAGACACTAACCACTAAGCCACCAGAGTGGTCTGACTTAACAAAGACTAGTTAAAATATATACCTTCATGGGTATATAAAAACAATACATTAGTTATGGAACATTACCAAAATTCTGGTTTGAGTTGCAAAGAATCTGGCAATCTGAATATGTGAACACAAGTGGGCAGGGCACATTCTAATGGATTATTTGTAGTTAACAGTGTAGCTGTTTATTAAATGTAACACCATGTCAACAAATTAAGTAACATTATACTTAAAAATCCTATATAATACTTAATAAATTTTTTAAAATATAACAAATTAATTTTAAAGGGTTATTTTGTCTTGGACTATTTAGTCTTGAGGTCATTTTTCTGGGCTATTTGTCTTGGGCTGTATTGACAGGTTATCATGCTATATGCACATGCAAAGTTTTACAATAGTCCTACACAGAGCTGTGCAATAAATAAATATGTACAAACAATTCATACATTTGTACAATAAATATGTAAAGCTATGCAACTGATACATACAGCTGTTAAATAAATGAATAGTTGTACAATAAATGCATACAGCTGTACATATAGATGCATGCAGCAGTAACAATGCACATAGATGTACAAATAGATACTTAAAGGTGTACAAGTGCATACAGTTATACAATCAGTACATGCACCTGTACAGTAAATGTTTATGGCTAAACAAATCAATACATTGAGCTGTACAATAAATGCATACAGCTAAACAAGGAATACACAAGAGTCATACAATATGTTTTTACTGACCTGAGAAGTTGCTGTATGAGCTGTAAAAGTGGAATGGTTGCTCCAGCATTATACAGGTCTCTCTTTCGCTGTGACCCAATCTTCTTCATCTCTTTTTCCTCTTCACTAAGCTCATCCTCAGATTGGGAATCTTCATCTTCTTCATCAGCCTTCTCTTCCTTTTCCTAGTTAAAGTAAATATAAACATCAATACTTCACTAACCATTTATTGTAAATAAAAATGCAGGAAGACATTTTCTTTTTTCAGTCACAGTGACTTCTGACCTTTTGACTCTAAAACAATTCAGCTATTTTCTTATCTGAAGCATATGCCATCCAAAAACATTGGTCAAGGTACATGTTGAAGACTTGAAATTTTTGTGCAAACCCCATTTTTCCATTTTTTACCACAGTGGTCTTGACTTTAAAAAAGCTGACCAACATCAACATACTTCCATACAACTCATAGTGCAATTGATCCAAAAAGTTTAGTCCAGATCAGTAATGTAGATGTAAAGCTGTAATATTCCTGTGAAAGCTTATTATAAGATCAAATAGATTGCTGACCCAGGTCTTGTCTGTTGGAGAGGGGCTATCAGAATTATCTGGCAATTCTGACCCCTTTTCTTCTGTATTACAACCCATCCCAACTGACTGACAGAGCATCCATATCCCAAGCTTCTGGATCCCTAATGACACAGACTCATTTGCGGTTCCACCTTGTTGCAAAAGGTTGATCATTTAATGTCCCCAAAGTGCACAAATCCTGACCCCTTCTGGGCAGAATATCAGCAAGGGTACTGAATCTGTCAGGAATGTGTCTAACTTGTACATTGATCTGAATAGAGCAGCAATGACAAAGAAACTGCTAAACGTGCATGCATAGATATCATGATTTGGTGTCCCTTGTTTAAAGAGTTACGTCACAACAGAGTTGTCAAACATAATCAGAATTACTTCTTGTATGTCCTTTTAGAATTGAAGGCATTTATGATAGCCTTTATTTTGATGTTGATATAAAAAGGCAGTTTACCCTGCTGACCATTTGCTGACCATGTCTGATATCTGGCAACAAGTGGGCTCCCTAGTCATATGTATTGGCACCTGTACATACTGTCACTTCTAGTTGGGGCTTTTCAAGAAGAATTCCTTTCATGAGCCAAATATAGCTGCACCACTGACACAGAAAACATTTATGACCCTTTGATAAAAAGGACTGGAAAAGGGTGTTATTCATCCAGCAAAATCATCTGTTATGAACACATACCAAGGCAGCAAAACAGGATCAAATCCACTGCCACATTAAATAACCAGAGGAGTTGTGAGAACTCTCACTAAACTCTCCGTACTGTTAGAAATGACTCCATAAGCTCGACAATCCACGTAAGACAAAAATGAAGGAGATGTACAAGACTGAGATTGGTTATAAACTACATACCCAGGTAGACCAAACAATGGGATGGGTGAAGGTTGGATTTATTTTCCCAATTCAGAAGAAAATGGAGATGAATCAAAATGGACAAGAGATCACTTCTGCCCTTGAGGAGAATACATAATACCATCTTTTTGGAGTTGATCATCCAGATAATCCAGCAATGATGTAGAGGAAATTGACTGGAACAGAGTGATGATACAGTCATTAACTTGGTAAAGACCTAGATGTTGATATACAGACCAAACAAAAGGGCTGGTAAACATTTTTGGTGGTAAGCAAACTGAAGAAACTTTCATGATGCTAAGTAAATGGAAACACAGAAGTAGGCATCTGTGAGATTGCGATTGATGGCATACTTGTCTCTTTGGAAGGAGATGTATAGAGCTCACCATCTCCATCCTGAACCTCAACAGAAGAATGAATTCATTTTGGCAACTTAAGTCTAAGATTGACTCCCAGTTGGCTTTTTGGTATGGAACAGCTGTGTGTGTGTGTGTGTGTGTGTTAGATTTTTAACATAGCTTTAACAATATTTCAGTCATATCACTATGATGTCTACAGTGTGGCAGTTTATAGTGATGTCTAGCACTAGGACATCATGTCCCACCCAATCACATTATCCTGACACCAGGCAGACCAGTCCTAACACTAACCTCTTAATGCTGATTACCAAACTGTTAAAAGAACATTGGAGATTGTGGTTTTCATACAATCTCTACTGCCTGTTTGTCTTTGGGCAACTATCTTGTGAAGAATTGTGTCCTTCCAATCTGATGGTGGCAATTCGTTTAGAGAGAAAAATATGAGTGGGTTGTTTAAATGAAAGCCATCCAAAATGACCTGGATCACTCATTTGTTCTGCAGCAATAGGCTGATCCTATGTGAATAAAATTACAGTAGTCTGACACCTCCAAGTAGACTGAAGCAGGAGACAGGAAGTTTCGATGTGGAAAAAATTGGTTTCATACTTTCTCTATAAGTGGTTTAGCTGTTGTCTGCTGGCATAAGGCTGAAATCTGAACTGCATTTGGGATGTACATGATCACCTTGCTTGCCTCACATATTGTCCCTCCATTGCGGCAGGGATGGTTTTAAAATGAGGATATGGGTAGAACAGCAAGCTGGATGGGTATTTCTGAAGATGCATTTTTCTAAACTTTTTCAAATTTGACCCCAAATAACAATGGTAGGCAAAAAAGAATCATCCTTAAAGCCAGAGTGTGATGCAGCATTTTTTTTTTTAAGCAAGATGCAAACAGGTCACGATGTAGCAAGAGTGGCGGAGGCAATCAACACACTCACCATTGAATGTAACTGTAGGTATGTCCAGATGCACAAATTTATCACCAAGATCTCCATAATTATAGCGAGATGCAGCCGTATCATGGTAGGGTGGACAGATTTATCATTCTGATCTTAACTGTCAATGCTGTATAGAAGTGAACCTAAAAAAACTAGTGATGGATAGGGAAGCTAATAGGCAAAAAAATATTGTTCTATGTCTATATGAGATTTTTCTGTTTCGTAGTCCTGGATTTAGGAGGTAGTCAACTTTACATCCAATGTTATTGTGATCTGGGCATGTATTTAAATCCAAAATTTTCCAATGCACAGGATCTAACAGTGATCATTTGTATATTCAAAAATGTGTTCAATTTCAGAGTAAAAGTGGACGTTTCCTCCAGCTATTTTGCCTTATTCTGTATTATTGGCCATAAAAAGCAGGCACTGATGCAAACACCCCACACATCCACACCTTCCTCCCCTTACAGTAAGATTATTTGTACCCTGTCTTCCAGCTCTTGGGCCTCTTTCTGTATAGCTGCTTCCATGGCCAACTCCAAACCGCCATCGGCCATCAGGCTGCTGACCAGAAGGTCCGTCATAAACCGCTGACCTGAGCTCATACCTGAGGCATCACGCACTAAATAAAATAGTTCAGTATTATGACATTCTGTCAAACCATAAACCATGGTAATTATGAATTGAAATATAATGTTGAGAGCTCTTGATAAAAATGTAATAAATTTGGTGCAGAGATAAAAATGTCATAAATTGTGTTTAGATAAGTAATAAATTGGATATTTAGATAAAAATATAAATTGGTTATTTAGATATAAATGTGATAAATTGGATATTTAGATAAAATATAAAGTGATTAAATAAAAATGTAATAAACTGGGTATTAAAATATAAATGTAATAAATTAGGTGTTTATATAAATGTAATAAATTAGTTGCTTAGATAAGACTAATAAATTAGGTGTTCAGATATAAGTTTAATAAAATTTGTTTTAAGATAATAATGTAAACATAATTTCATAACATAATAAACTGAGTGATTAGAAAAGAATGTCATATATTAGATGTTAAGATAAATATGTAATAAATTGGGTGCTCATAAAAGAATGTAATAAATTGGATGTTTAGATAAAATTGTAATAAATTTGGTCTTTAGATATAAAAAATGTAATAAATTGGGTGTTTAAATAAGATTAAAACAAATTGGGTATTTTTATCTCTGGAAAGGAATCAACTGCATTATTTTTTAATCTGATGGAGTATTTTATCAACAATGCAAAACACAAATTTATGCAAGCAGAGTGAATCTTAATCTTTATGATCTTTATCATGCCTATTTAACTCAATCAAGTGGTTTAGTGACCAAGACTAATTAAGGGTGTTTTGGCTATGTGTAAGTGTTGAGCAGTAATTATGTACTATCATTTCAAGTGTACACAGAACTTCTGGAACTTGAACTAACAGCATAGGTTATATAGACTGAATACACCATTATAGGACATAGACTGCTTCTGACAGGTCAATATATAACTCTGCACTAAATGCTTACATTTAAATTGTTTTTTTCAACATCAACACATTTAAAAATATCTTTATGCTTGAAACAATGCATCTTTAATCTTCGTAAAATGAGCAAACTATTTTTGCCCAATCAAAGCATTATAAATAAATAAACAAATAAATAAAGCATTACATATATTTCCATTAAATATTTTCAAAAGCATGGAGGAGGTTTCGATGTAGTTACGTATTTTATGTATCAACATATGGGAGAATGCTAGGCACATACAAGAATCTTGTTTTTGACCTTGCCACTGATCTGCAGCAGAGCATTTACATTGTTAACTTCATCAGTCCCCAATGACATCAAATAGGTATTGCAAGTTACTATATTGTTATGTCTACAGTGTGGCAGTTTAAAGTGATGTATATCAATGGGGCATCATGCTACGGAGATGTAGAATGATGTCCCACCCAGTCCTGAAACATGGCCAACCAGTCCAAATAACAACACAAGTATTCTGTTGGAAAATCCATGTTGATATGGCTAACCATTCAAGAGTAATAAAATATTTTCAAGATGGCCATCATGGCAGCCATATTGGATGTCTTTTATCAGCACTAATCTGATTTAGGATCAACTAGATATAAAAAGCATTTGGTGAAAATGATATATTGAAAAGACCATCATTTCAGGAGGAGTACCAACATAATTTTCAAAATGTCATCCATGGAGGCCATACTGGATGACTGAGTGGTAAAATTTTTACTGAGGATGAACTAGACCTTTTGATGAATGTGTGTGTGTGTAAAGTTTCATAGCAGTCCTCTCAACAGTTCTCTGAATACTGATAACAAACATGTGTTAACAGATGTAGAGAGAGATGATGGATGATTGACAGCAGGCAATTTCATAAACTCTTCTTGGCTAAATAATGATTTAATAAATGTAATAAATGGTATTATACAATCCATATGTTATGTGCAGTTTTCCATCAAAAATATGTGTCCATTATTACAAGATTCCCTGTAATTGATAAAAGAAAGCTCAGCTTACCACCAGAAGAGAGCAGGGAAGACAGAGCTCTGCCTCTTTCCTCTGCTGTTGACAGGAGAACAGACCAGCCATTTTGCAAGGCATTCTGGGCAGCCAGCTGTATAGTATTCAGCACTCCACTGTTACTGGCAAGGGAGACAACCCTCTGTTTGAGACTGGTTACCAGGGGACTCCCTGGATTGAGGCCAAGTAGTTCGAGGCTCTCATTTTGGGTAATGGCTGCATAGAGCTAAATTTGGAAGAATACACAAATTAACACTCAGCACAATCTATAAAGCAACAAAAATAAAAAAAGATCACATACTGATGTATTTGAAATAAAATATCAAACTAATTACCAACATTCTCCAAATAAATATGACATTGTTTGAGTTGCTTAACAATACAATATTTCACAATATTTATGTGTAATTAACCATACTGTATAAAGCTCCTACTACAACAGCAACCGAGCTTTTCATATTTCACTAAACTGATGAAGAATAATTTTAAGTAAATCTCAGTCAGAAAATTTATCCCAATTAAATACAGCTTAAATATGGATATATTATTCTTGGTTCTCTAGAAATAAGCAACATAAGTAAAATAAAGATTTTACCTGCAAGTTCAATAGATTAAGGCATGCTACAGCCATACATTCCTTCTCCTGTGGAGGTGGCCAGTCAGACCGCCCATCTAGACCCTCACATACCTCTGCTAATAACTCGTCCAGCTGCTCAAACGTGGATTTACAGATGTCTACAACAAATGGTACTCGAGACCCCACAGTGGACTGGCTACCATAGGACCATACAAAGTTCTGGAAATATTGATTACTTTTGAATTGCTATTTTATTTTTTAAATTTATAAGTTCAAAGCAATTATCATTATCTTCTTAGCCAGCTGAAGTCTGGCACAAATAATAAATGTTAAATGTAGCTGAAAAAGACCGATTTCACCTAATTAGAGCACTGGTCTTCATTAAATCTACAGCATCTGCTTTTTTCTTGATCTATTTTATCATTGTGTGTTATTTGTACGCAAATGAGCAGAGCAATTTAACTTAGAGCTAGATCTTTAGCAACTCTCAGCTAATGTACCAATTAGCTGTTTTAATTAAGGATGACTTTGATAAAATTATAACTATTTAACCATCAATAACTAATGGGTCCCTAGTAAATTATATTCCACTGTTCTGATGACTTTCCTGAAAGAAAGGAAATTATTTTTGTATAAAATAAAGTTTAAGATGCTGTGGAGTGTGATTGTTCCTTACTCAAGGGAAAATTATCAAGTTCTTCCCTTTTGTACAAACCTACAATAATCACTGCAGGATAAAAATTCTACTTTTGATAGATGAACAAGGCTTCTCAATATAATGCATTAGGAAAGTTTCGGCACAGTGCATACTTCTTTTTTAAAGACATTATTTAATTATAATACATTCCACTCGCTAAAATCTAGCTCTACCAAGTAAATAAAGACATTAACCACATCTTCTGGCTTGTTTTAGCAAAAAATGCTAAAATGATGTCTGATTAAAAAGTACCTGAACATGTATTATCAAAGAAACATCTTTAATTTCAAAATGTGGTTTATTAAGAAATAGCTATGAGTGCAAAAATGCTCTATGTCCTGAATAAATCTGCCACTATCAACAATAACACTGTAAAAAACATGACCACCTCTTGCATATGCTTGCAGGTGAAAAAAACCTAATGCATAAACCTCTGCTTCAGAGTTATGCTGTTATGGATATTTATACTTTTTGTAATTTTTGTTCCTTACTGAAAATAGTAATGGTGTTATAAAAAGAAGATATTATATAACTGATTTTTGTACATGGGACAAATTATATTTTAAGATGTTAATAGAGTCTGTACATTCGACAGGATCTATACACAGGTGTTTACGATCATTAATAATAATAAACCTGTTTAATAGTTTACTAGTCCGGGGTCATTTCAAACTGGATACGTTAATCAGATGGGTTCTTAGACAAATTAAGTTATTTCCCATTGGATGGATTGATCAGATGAAGTCTTTTATAATGTGGGGTATCTGAAAAATGTCATGTAGTGAATAGGAGAAAATTATTTTAGGACTTGGTTTTTGTATGTGAGGAGTCAACTAAGCCATTGATTTCATTCCTATTTCAGATTCTTTTTTTTATGTTTATACCAGTATGCAGATTTGTTTAATGCTGCATTTAGATATAATCTGAGAAGAGACATTTGTTAGGATCATTCAATGGAATAACAAAGTGATCATTGGACTCAAATATTATTCTGGGACTTCTGCACATTTATTGAAAGGAAATCTACACAACATCATTATGATACATCTGGACTGTTGGCAGAACAATACATTTGAGAATCTAAAATTCATTCTGAACTTTCAATTCTCTTAGACTTGAATATAACCAGGAGTATTTCGAGTTCAATTCATAATACTGTAAGTTCCTCTGAACTAAGAAAACAATAAAGACACAACTATATGTGGCTCCTCCTTGATTCTGCTCAATGAATAATAACTCACTGACCTGAGCTGGCCCACATGCAGCTCCAATGATGTTCTTATTTTCCAGGCCAGGCATCAATGTGGGTTCTGTTCGACTACTTATGGACATGTCTCCCAGCTGACCATGGTCATTTCGGCCCCAGCCGTACACCTCCCCATCCTCTGTAACTGCTAGACAATGCATGGAGCCAACCGAAATGTCAATGACTTTCTTCATGGAAAAAGCTTCAACCTGTTTTGGGTGGCGGATGTGCTCCTCTGAGCCATGACCAAGTCTGAAGTTGTCACCTTTACCCCTGTAATACATTATTTTTATAATTACTAGTCCCTGATAGATCTGAGGATATAATAAATATACTAAAATAACTGTCACTGACCAAACTTAGGACCCTTCAATTGTCCAGACACCTTATTCATAAAAAGAATGTTTTAATGATTTTTAATAGTATGAGTTTACACACAGCAAGTGTTTCAACAACCAGCAAAAAATAAATCAGAAATGTAAACTATTGAAAGTAATATCTTACCTGTATTTAAAAACGTG
The DNA here is from genome assembly GCA_016746295.1 of Potamilus streckersoni. Taxonomy (NCBI): domain Eukaryota; kingdom Metazoa; phylum Mollusca; class Bivalvia; order Unionida; family Unionidae; genus Potamilus; species Potamilus streckersoni. Next base: position 1,118,802 of record JAEAOA010002175.1, read on the forward strand.
TTTAAATAGATGATTGTCAGACATGAATCAGCTCTCACTACCCACTATTAATGTGTGAATGAAATGTAGGTTTGTTAATAAGCCACAACAATTACACCAAATTCATTTAGTATGATATACCTAAGGGCTTGATGTAGATGATTTAAATTCTAAGTAAAGTGGATTAACTTGTGTTATGTGTTTAAACATGTATTATCTTTTTTTTCCCCTTTTAAATAAACTAAAATCTGTGGACATTTATTTGTGACTAATCAGTAAATATATATGACATGCTAGTTTCACAAGTTCTTGTTTATCTTTTTAGATTCCACTGTTCAGTCTTCATACTTAAGTATAATTATAAATAAGGATATGGTATTCCATAATAAAATCCCTGAACCAGTCTAAATGATTTGGTTCACTTTTATATTTTGGGCAATTATCATCATACTGGAAGTTGTACTGTCAAGATTGGTTGAAGCATTATTGAAGGAAAATATGGATTATCTTTTTGATGTTCAGAGATAAGATAATGCCAACAGATGTTTAAATTTTGAAAAAAAACACAATCAGATGATCTTCATGTTATGATATTAGAATTTGCTCTACTATGAAATTTGCATAAATTATTATGATGTGGGTCATGACAGGCAATGACTGAGACTTTAGGGTTTTAATTGATTGAATCAGTGCTTTGTTAACTGCTAAGTTAGATTTCTTATCTGTTCCATAATCATAACCCGTTAGAGGTATTTTGATCAATACCCTTACTTTATTCATTTTAAATTCTTATTTATTCATTTTATCGGAACACTTATTGGGTTATATAGTTTTGTAACCCATGATCTCGCAGGATATAATTGTTTGAGAAAAGAGTGGAAAATTGTGTTTTACTTTTCAACTGCCTGTATTTTACATAGGTTTGGCATTCTGCATTTTCTACATATAATTTTGAAATACTACTTAAAGAGGTTTTGACAAGCCTTCTGTCTGTTTTTGTCCATCCACTTGTATACAACACTATTTTCATATTATAAATCACTCACTGGTATTTCCATTAACACATTCCCAGCTATAAAAGTTATTTTGCATAATTCAAAACTTTAAAAACTCATTGTCATAATTGTCATCATCAGCCATTTTCTGAAGATGAAACATGCCAGGAATCAATCAATCATTTTGTTTTCTTATTCAGCCCATATTTTCAACACAAATCTGTAAAACTTCCTTGACGAAAGGTTCAAACTTCGACCAAATGTTTGTTCCAGAGCCCAACATGCCAATCAAATTTAGTTTAACAACCATTCAAGCCAATGAACTTGTAAACAGCTGCCTACCTGAAAAAGAAATATGTTTCGACAAGTGCTAGAAGACCTGTACTGGTGGCATGACTAATCTAGTGACAAGCACTTTAAGGGTTAACAGTCAAATAAAAATTTTATACAACAAAGACATTTTTATATGTGTGACTCTGAACTAATTTGAAAGAGTTCTCATGCATCACTGCTCTCAAACTGTGCAAATTTGTACATGTGCTCCAGCACCATCTCTGAATATGATCCTGTATTATCATACACATGGGCTTTCAACCAATGGAAGTAAAAGACAGCTTAAAAATAACTAACTTTCAAATCCATTTATCAAATGCATTCATGCTTTATTTTCATTTATCATTCATCTTTCTGTATTCTATTTGCAGCTGCATAGTTTTCTTCAGGGTCATTCCATTTAAATATAACTAGTAACCATGGGAGGCTTTCCATTTAAATATACCAAGTACCCATGGGAGGCTTTTTTAAAAATTACGTGCCACGGTACTCTGATTAAAATGAAACAAAATTTTAAATTAAAGGTGACAATTTCACATTTTAAGCACCTTCCTGGGTCCCAAGTGTATTTTACTGAAACAGCCCTCAAAATGCATTCTTCATTTCAACTACATTCATTCTGTGTTTTGTTTGCAGTTGATCTGCATTCCAGTTTCATGGTCAGTACATAAAGTATTATACTTGCCTATTAGATAATAATATTCTCATTCAATAACATTCTTAAAAATAGTCCAGTACATTTCATGCTCTAAATCAAGTATCCCCACAAGAATATAGACATCTGTAATGGCCAATATTGCTTTTTCTTTTGTAACATCTTTGAATCAATTTCAATGGTACTAACCAGGAAAACACAGTGCCAGACTTTGTAAGAGCTAAGGTAAACTGGGCTCCACAAAATACTCGTACCACATCCTGTCCCATCAATTTCTCAATGATTTTAGGGGTCTTACAGCCATCACTTCCTCCTCTTCCCAACTTCCCATAATCTCCATCACCCCAGGAATACACAGCACCTGTTAAGAAAACAGAAGGGAAAAAGTGTGGAGATCCGACTTTGTACTAGCAAGAGACAGTAAAGCCATACACAATAAACATAATCTTGATAATTCACTGATATTTCATGGATTGATAATACAAATAAACTTTATACAAGACATTTTCATGCCACAGAACAATACTGAGGAATCCAATATAAACTGGGCTTGTAAAATTACTTAACATGGAAATAAAAAAAAACAGTAATAAATCTCTATCATTCCTTTGAAATAAGAAAATACAACCAAGCATGTATAAACTAACAACATGATGAATGTTGAGCTGGTTTATAGGTTTTTAAGGGTACAGTCGGTACTTTATTGGTGAGGAAATGGGAGTTAAGTGAGTTACCCAAGGTCATACTAAAACAGCTAACCTTAGCTGGTCTAGGTGGGTATCAAAACTGCAACCTTTAGATCACATTCTGATACCCCACCAAATGCTGTGAATAGAATCAATTACAAAAAACAATTACAATTGAAAATCCTATAATCAGCATGATGCATGGAGCTTAGGGTTTGCAGGAATCCTGCAACCTTGTCACAAATGTCCCTCTGAAACTAAGGCATCATGTACCCACTAGAAAGCTGTAAAATCCTGACTACCTCATTGTGAAACTACTGATGTAAGTCTTTGTTGATCACTGTCTGTCATTTGTTCCCCTAAACACACCATAATCTTCAACAATAAGAAAACCAGACTGCCAATATAGCTAGGTTTACATAATAATGTTCAGTAAACTTTTGATTACAGCCAACTACATAAAAGAACACACCCTAAAAAGAAATTATCATACTAATATTCTCTGGGCCTAGGAAATTCCTTTTCAAATAAAAGAATTTTGATTTTGAAACTAAAAAACATTTCATTTTATTTCTGGACTGAATTCGGGATGTTAACTGCCCCTCCCCGATGTTTCTCTAACACAGGAATATCCCTTAAAAGTTTCAACCTAGATGCAACACTGCTGCTATGGTCACCTCCATTCAAAATAATTTCTTATTTTGATGGTTTTATTTTTGCTTCTCTTTTTTTTTTACCTATGCAGCTAACCCACTTAAATGGCCAAAATTGTTCCATATCTAAGCAGGCTGGTCAAGTGCAGTTAATATACTGAATGAGGGTGACTAACCTAGTACTTAGAATGTAATTTATGTACAAATGTGCTGTGATAAATCAAATGCTTACTTCCGCTCATTGAAATCATCAAGTATATCTGTAATACTAAAAAATATCTAAACAACTAATTGCAACATACCTGTATCTGTGACAGCCACAGTCTGAGCATCTCCACTCCCACAGGCAATATCCACAACTCTGTGACCTTTCAGTGCAACCACTAAACTGGGGACTAATAGATCCTCTGTTCCCCCATGACCTAGGCGGCCATAGTTGCCCCTTCCCCAGGTGTACAGCTCTCCTGCAGCAGTGACAGCGGCACTATAGGTACTGCCACATGCAATGAAAACTACATGTTTCCCAGACAAGGCTGTGATCAATGTAGGTTCTTCTCGAGATCTGGAACAGACAGGTAGATTGATTTGCAGGTGTTTAAGGACAAATCATCACAGAAATGCCTTTTAGTGTCAAGTCAGTGAGAGTTACCTGCCATAACATGTCATGTATACACTGTAGCATGTATACATGGTAAACAGTCCTGCTTAGAGCACATGTATAACTATCCCTGGGGTGGTTTATACATCTAATTGTCATTGAGGCAATTAGAAACAAGTTGGTCAGGTATAAAAAAAGCACCATTTCACATATTATTTTAATGACTCACAATAGCTAGGGTGATTTGTTAAGTCTTTTGATGACTGCTTTGACCATAAAGTTCATTTGCACAGGTAAAATTCACAAAGTGGAACAACCCAATTCATTTGAAGTTATAGGTAAATTAAAGATACACATTTTGATGAACAAAGCTTATTATATATCACTGCCTTGAATGAGAATGTTTAAGCCATCTTTATTACAGATTATTGTTAATTTTGTGAACAGCAGCAACATTTCTTTTAAGTTGGATTCTATTCCATATATAAAATTCAAAATTTGATCATTTCAGTAGATATTAAGCAAACTAATGTCACAGCTGGACAAGCAGACTCCATTATATGCCACAAATGCTTGTTGGTGGTCTAATATGAGGACTATATAATGAGAGAATACAATTAAATATCATAACATGACTTCATGAGGATTTGAGATTTCTAGCAACAAAAAAAAAACATGTTTTAAGAAAATGCAAGATTGAGACAATTTTCTTTACAATTCTGACTGGTGTGGTTTTCATTAATCTGGGGTAGTCCACTAAAAAAAACGGCAAGAAAAGAAAGAAAATTTTTTATTTACATATTATCTCCATGACCCAGTCTGCCTCCATCTCCATTTCCCCAGGAATAGACTTCTCCATCATTTGTAAGGGCCTGGTAATGTTTGCCGTCAGGACAGGCTGCCAACTTTACTACTTCTCTGTCCCCGAATCCCATCACAAGCTGCAATGACTACAAGATGGAATAGAATCATCAAATAACTATATTTAACTTGCACCTGTAGTATCAATATATATGTGTGTGTGTGTTTGTGTGTGTGTGTGTGTGTGTGTGTGTTTGTATGTGTTTGTGTGTGTGTGTGTATGTGTGCACCTTTTAGTACCATTGTTAAAAGTGTTCGGTATGATTCAGCCTGGGTTTAAAACTGTGACCTCATGCATCTGTTGGCAGATGCTCTAACCACTTGTGCCACCAGAACAGTCCTGCCTATAAATGATACATTACTCCAAGAAATAATTTTCTAACAGCCTGATCTGGATATTTCTATTAATATCACCTACAAAAAAATGAAACTTATTTAATTTATGAGGTCCCATGAAACCATTATGCAAATACTATTTCCTTCAATTAACATTAAAAACAGGAATAAATAGTTTAATTTTTTAACAGCAACATAAAGTCCAACAATCTTTCATGGCAAAGTTTAAAAGTCTACAGAACTCCACACCAGCTGTCAGATAGAAATTATAGATCATCTTTGCATTTCACATTATCTGCATCCAAATAGTGAAATTATATAAATGCTTTGCGGTACAAAACTGATGAACCCCAACATCACAATCATCCACAAACATCAATATAATTCTCCAAATACAAAGCAAGATTCAAATTACTGACAATGACAGCAAGTAAAATCCAATGTAAGCTACAAATCTAATCTGTTATGCAGCACCTCATCAGCTATTAATAGCCTTCTTACACAACAATAAGTTCCAATAATACAATTAAAAAAAAAGCCCATGTTGATTGGTAAGTGTTATGATACCTTGTAAGTATGATACATTAGCAGATTACAGTTAATGCTTCAAGTTTCATAAGATCTGCTAATATCATGCTTACCCAAGATTTCCTAATCAACATTCTAATAATGTCTTCATCTTACTGGGTGTGAAATTCAGTTGGCACAAGGTCAGAAAACATAAGGAAACTCCATCTATGTGACTATAAACATCACTAAAGCTATCAAATCATGAAAGACATAAATTCAGCTTTCAAGCATGATGAATTATTGAGTTTCTACATAGCAGATTATTTAGTAATTTATATTTCTCTTTCTTTGCCATCTCCATGACAAGCCTGCCTGTAAAAACAGAAATGTCCTTCTGTATATAGACTAGCAGTATGTAGACAAAGGTAAGCAACTCTTATATGTTAACTTCCCTGTCTACCGTCACGATGGCTACCATTATACCCAGGTTTAACCAGTTTATTACTGAGCAAAGTTGATATGGATGAAGGGATAATTGGCAATGTGATTAGGTAAGTGTTATCAAACAAACAAATATGCTAAAAATGGCTTGTGTTAAACATGGGGGAGGAAATGCTGAACATTCTACCTATACATGTGTCATGCAGGAGTATGATTGCTCTACTAATGCTCTACTTTTAATGATATCAATATTCTACACACTTAAATATTTGTGCAGAAGCCATTTTCTTTTTTAGTAGTCAGTGATCATTACATCTGACCTTCTGATGCCCCAATAGTCAACTTATCATTGTGCTAACCATCCAAGAAGTTTATTCCAGGTCTGCGACACATATATACAGTTACTGTGCATACACTATTTTTCGACTTTCAATGACCTTGCTCTTGGACCTTTACACCAACAAATCAATAAGCTTCTTCCAAGTACAAGCTACCCACAAAGTTTCATGTAGGTTTCTGATGTAAAACTGTAATTCTAGATTACATATGGTTTACGACATGACATTATCATTATGATGAACAGAGGAATGGGCTGACAAACAGACATCAAATAATATGCTCCACCTTATGGCAGACTTATAAAATCAATTGCAACATGTGCTTTATTCAGTGTGATCCTATTGAGGTTCAAATGCATCTCCAAAGTGGAGAGCTGCCAAGAAGAACAATGGGAGCTAACAATTCTATAGCACAAGTCACACAGGTCATGTAGGCATTCAATGCAGACTATTTCAGCAATGGGTGTAATTTTTTTAGTTTTTGATTTTACATACCTTTAAGTTGAAAGTATTCACTTCAGTTGGATTTGTATACATCCGTATTTCTTTGGATGGTAATTTTTTTAGGTATCCCAAGAGAAGCATGCAGCAAAATCAATGTTGAAGTTCGCAGACATTTTTGGATGAAATGGACCTAAAGGTGTGATCCAGTACAATCTGAATTGAATATTGTGTGCTGTGATGGCACAATAAAAGCTACACATATTGATAAACAAATCTGTACTATCCTCAATTGTGATGATTCCACTCAACACGTTCTTATTTTGACCCAAGTTTAGTACATAGCCATCATTGTAAAAGTTCATAATGATTAGAGAAATTTCATCTGGAAGTTTCTTGGTGAGAGTTAGTGCCGAGCATTCAATAATTAGGATTGAATAAACTTTGGTTATAGAATATTAGCATTCAATTTTAAAAGAACATTTTATATTTAATCTAAAATGAGTAAATGCACATACATAACCCATGTGACTTGTACTATAGTATGTACATACTGTTACAAATTTTACATGAATTCAAACTATTTACTTTTTGGGAGAGATTTGTTGTAATTTATTGATATGTACTATTCTCTTTTGGCATGAGTATACGTAAAGCATAGTAAGCATTTAGTTTTACATTATCTGAATACATCATTTGAATGCTGTAGATTTCAAATATAATAATTTCATGTACAGATGGGTATTTTGAGACAATGTTCAGTATGATGTTTTGCCATAAATGTTCTGTATGATTGATATTTTGTGCTACATCAATGTATTTTTACAATGCCTGCCATCATTGTTTTGGAAGCAATTTATGTATTTGAGGCACCTTCAGTGTTTCAAATTTGTTTATATTTTTATAATTCTGTAAATCAAAGAAATAATAGATTCATGTACAAATAGGTATTTTGAGATTCTGTTTAGTATTACTTGTTCCAAATTTGAAAATTCTGTTATATTAATTTATTTATTGACATATGATGACTAGAATAAATCCTTTACTTTTCTCATTCATAGGTTCTTTTGCCAATATATTTGGAAAGAAATACAGTTTCTTTACACATAAGTAGCTAAAGTAACAAGTCAAAGTTTCTATGGGGATTTTGTCTATTATCAAAGAACTTTCTCTACAACACATGATTATGCTGCAAAAAATTCAGTTTCAATTTACGGATTGACAAAGGCTAGAAACAGAAAGTAACCCTCTAAATATAAATAAGCTCACACTGGAAATTAAACCTGGTTGAGCATGTTACAATACATATGATGACAACACTATTTATGATGATTCTGATCTGAAGCTATTACAATCTTTGTCAACCTCGTAAAATTACCCAAATAATAATTACTCTTACGCTGAATACAGTAAATTAAAATTGAGTGTGTATAACAAAACAATACAACCTTTTAATTTTATAATTTCCAAGTGTAATAGAACTTACAGGTGATTCTGAAGAGTAGGAAACAAGGTAGACCTTCCCATTTCTGGCAAGTACAAGCATACAGCGTTCAGCACACACAATTTGCTGAACTCCATCTACATCGTTCAGGAAGTCCAAGGTCATTGGTCCACTGCTAGTTCCACTTCCATTCCACCCAAACAAGCCCCACGCTATGACCTCCTGGCTACCATTTGTATTCTGACTCTGGACACACACATAAAAATGTAATTAGAATGTCGCAAGAAAGATTTTTCAATGTGAATTCAAGGATATTCCTGGGATGAGCCAGTTTTTACTTGCAAGAAAATAAAACATAAAGTTTACTGAAATCAGTTCTGAAAGTATGGGCCTACATTACCAAATGAAATATGTCATTTATATTACTTGATCCCCCCATTTTGTTGGTGGCCTATTAAATTTTCATATGGCCCAGTGTTTTTCTCAATTTAGCATTATCGTCAGTAGAAAAGTGGGTCACTTAATCATTAAAGGCTGTGTAGTTTCCCTGTGACTAGAGCTGTGGGCACATAAACAATTTTGTTCTCTTTTTATCTAAACAATTTCAAATAAACTCATGTATCCTAACAAACGTTTGCATTATGAAGGAATGTAATCAAATTCCAAATTGATGCTTCCAATAATAAAAACAAACAAGCTTTAAATCCTACTGAAAGATAATTCACAACTGTATGCTTCAATCCTAAACAATATCACAAAAGCCACTGTTCTATTTTCATATTCTTTTGAATGCAACAGATTTTATTTTGCTTGAATAATTTTGGCTCTCTAAAATAAACTTGGAGGTAATCAGTATGACATTTCCCATAATGGTAAAGTTTTGGCAGACAAAATTTCTGGTTAGATGTCATGTGAAATTGTAGTTGAAAATAACACCTAAAAACATTTAACCATCAATGAAATACCTGTACTTTAAATTTTCAATATTATTCTGCATTCTTGTAATTACATAATTGAAGAAATCTTTCAGTTCAAATAACCTTAAACTACAGCTTTTTGTTTATTTCTATTAGCGATGACATGTCATTGAATTACTGTCAAGTCAATGAAGTTATTATGATGTAATAATACCAAAGACTTTAAGGCAATTCAAAATGGTCATTAACCTATATCTAAAGTCTCTTTTTAGCATGATGTAGAAAAGGACAAGGATGTTCTGATTGCTGTGGGTCTGTGAAAACAGTCTTCCATGCAAGATTCACTTGATGGAATCACTTTTGTATATGTGATATAGTTTCAGGTTAAAACTCACCTTTTGTGTGTGTGATGGGGCCAGGTGTGGAGCACACAGCCTGTCTAGGTGTGACAAGATGACTACAGCTGTCATTCTGAGGTCAATGGCTGCACTAGGGTCATCTGGGTATGACAAATATCTCAGGAAAACTTCTGTAGGGCTCACTATATAGGTACTCTGCAAAGTTTCAATCAAACATGACAATGCACAATTATTGTTGTATTTCCTCCAATTATTTATGAAAAATGTAAACTGTACAGTCTGGAATGTAAGTTTTATAACCCATTAACATGGTTTTATTAAAAGCAAGTTTTTTAGGTATATGAACTTAAGTGTGAAATATATATATATATATATATATATATATATATATATATATATATATATATATATATATATATATATATATATATATATATATATATATATATTATGGTTGCAAGGAGATATAAAGGCAGCTGACTAAGGTTAGTCTCATGGAGGATTCAAACCCACACCCTTTCTGTCCTGAATCTGGCACCCTTTTCATTTAAGAACAACTAAGCATCATAAATCTTTGAGTGAAAACCAAACAAGATCTACTTGTGATGAGTAAGATTTTTAAGATGGCCACTATAGTAACCATATTGGATGTTCGGTATTTTAATTAACGACCAACTAGATCTTGGGATGAATGTGTGTGTAAACTTTCATGGCAATCTGCTATGTAGTTTTGGAGCAATAGCAATGTAAAACTTGTGCCAGCAGTTGGACAATGGTTGGATTAAGGACAAAAGACAATTTCATTTTTTTCCTCCTGGTCTTGCTAGAAAAACAAGTAGCCAGTTATTTAGATTTACACTTTTTTACATAGCAAACAATGTTAGCATTTAAATAATCATCTAACATACATATTGGGGGACTTTTAAAACTTGTTTTTTTCAATTACATCTTATTCAAGTCTTACAAGATCACAATGGGTTCAGGCAATGCAAGTATTTTCCTTTACCATTAAAACATATTCTGTCATTGTTGTGAATAAGTCTACAAAAAGTCAACTTAATTCCTATCTTATCCTTACCTCATCCCACCTAGCAGAAGAGTCTAGTACTCTGGACTTGGCGCTCAGGATGGTATGAAATCTTTTTAGTAATGGGACGAGTGGTGCACTGATCAGATTGCTGCTGACTCGGTTGTCATAGTCATGGCGGCTATTGTTCCACAAGTTGAGAAGCAGGAGTACTGAACTGAGGATGTACGAAAGTGATCCACGTTGCACTGCTAGCTCCAAAATTAAAGCAAGCGCTGTCTGCTGATCCTGGACTGGTACCTTGATTGGTTTGGAGGCACCACCCACAACATCTCTGACAAAATACATATTTATTCATAATAACTTGTATTGCAATACCTTAATAAGACCTTTACAACTCTTGTTGTCTTTAATATAATCAAAATATCTTTTAAGATGCACATAAAACATAAGGGCCACAGATTATTTCTTCATTTCTTGCAGGTTTATAAGGAAAAATAAGTGTGAAAAAACATGAATTTGTCTGTTGATTTTTGAAGTAATTTGAAGGCAAGGTAGGTAATAATAGATTATGCAATTCAAAGGAACAAAACAGTCTCAATGGATAAGAATTGGCTTTAGAATGAAATCTTACACCACATGAAAACATGTATATAAGATGAAAACTGCACTGTCACTATAAAAGATAATAGTTTCTATAGATATTTTAATGAGGTCTAAGTAATATATTTGCAGCTTTCTCTCATTCCTATGTAAAAGTTTCATGGTTTTGCATGTGGGATATCCATATTATTCATGGGCACTTTGACTTACAATACTCTATGGCAATATCAGAGTCCATAATCTTTCAGTTTTTATAACAAGAGTCTTTAGAAAGGACTAATGTACAACTGACAGAAATGAATTTGTATAAATACATGAAAATTCCAATTCTTCCCTCTTTTTATTTTTAATGATTGCTAAGTGTTTAAATTATCTCAGCCATGCTTTGAAAAACTCAAACATAATAAATTTGGTAACCCAAAAATGATTTCTTTTATGTTTTATAAAAATGTTCTCAAGGGAAGTACTAAAAGTCTTTCTCTCATTCTCATGGCTTTTGAACCCAAATCGTATATCAGTTTCGCATCTGGTGACAAATACAAAAGAATTTTGAAAGTGGTACTATTTTTTACTGACTGGCTAAAGTTGGTGGCAACAATTTTAAAAAGTAAATTTTTAATTTTTTATTGATATAAGCGACTTGTGCCACTTAATACCCATTTTCACTATCTGCAGAAGTCAGTGGATCACATTGGTAGATGATGAATGAGACATTATTCGAACATGACTGCAGCTAACTGCAAGCTGTCAGTCGGTTTTGAGAAGCAATTAAATGAGATTAGTAGGAAATAAGGAATGACCGGTGAATATATACTTTATTTTTGAACAGGTTGGCAAAACGATTTGGTGTCATTTGCACATGTTGTTAATTTACATTTACTGCAAACTGTTAGCATGAGATGCATTTGGGACTGCTTAGTGTTTTAGGGATTATTTATTTAGATAACACATTTTTGTGGTCTGAACTTAAATGAGTAACAAAGGATGCTGTTACAAGGATGCCAGTTGTCGACTGTAAATGGCCCAATTTGCTTATATCAATGAAAAATTTAAAATTTACTTTATTAAACAAATCTGTATCCATCACAAAGAATATGACTAATCTAGCTCTGAAAAATAAAGATTTATATCCAGCTGCATCTGAGGTTATTTTTTGCCTCTCTACTAGGTTTCTTGTTGCCCCTATTTATAATTCAGACAGTGAGAGGGGGTTCAGTGACCAGAATCTGTCATCAAAACAAAATTAACAAATTCTATGGGTATATCTACTCTGAAAAATTTTATGAAAATTTTTATTGATGGGTCCAGTGTTGAGAATTTTAATTTAAGGATGGCATTTAAGAAATGGTCTTGGAAAAAAATGAGGCAGATATTGATGAAGTTTCATTGTTCGTAAAGACTAAGCAGTATTTTGTATTATCAGTTATAAAGAAACATTCATATTCATTCTTGCTCTTGATGTGCTATACATTAAACTTTACGTGTATATAATGGTTTTGCTACATCTTTTTTTAATAATTATTCCTGTGCTTTGAAATGTAAAAAAAACATGTAAAAACTGTTTTATTGTTATGTTTATATAGTTAAAAATAGGGCCAATATAATGGAACATATATATTTAAGTCCCTGCATCATGGCATAAAATGGCTCCTTAGGCTGAAAAGTGGCTCCAAATTTTTACATTTGGCGAATTTCATGGTGCAATAAAAAAAATATTTCCAAGGAAGGCCCTGTGATATCACTAAACTTATCTCAGGCACTATCAAGAATTACCATGCTAAGTTTCGTTTATTCCATAATTATATGTAATGTGTTTTTGAATTTTGTTTTATAAAATTATTTTTAAAAATAGCATTATTCAGGGTATTCAAAGTGACCATAAGTAAGCATTTATTTATATTAAGACAAGACCTACAACCCTTATGTTCTGTCCAATAATTTTAAAAGTCTTTAAGGAGCACATATGAGGGGGAAAAACACTGTACATCATATAAATTATGACAACATATTTTCAATTTACAAAGAAAAAGACTTAATAAAGAATTTTTAGATATACATATTGTAATATTAGAAGAGAAAAGGTTGCAATGGATCATTAATTCTAAACCATGAATTCAGATCTAAATTCTGAAAAGATGGGAAATTTTACTATAAAGGAAAATTGTCTTCAGTAACATAAACACAATCAATAACAGTCAACAACCTATCCTCTCCTATTTTATTTTTTTATTATCTATAGCTAAAGTATGAGCCAAAAATTTCAATCTATATACAAATTTAAAAGGTATATATGATGTCAAATAGCTTTCCAAATCTGTTGTTATACTTTTATATTGATTTTGCTTTTCCTTTCGGGATTCCAATTTTGAAAGCACTAGATATTTTGCTCTTCACAATGTAAATATAATGTCATCACCTATATCCTAATGTAACCAGACTTTATCAGATTCTAGTCTAAACTGATGTAACGAGATCTCACCAAACCTTAGTCTAAACTGAAGATTCTTTATATACAAGTCATTCTTCCTATTTCATCATGACTTCAACATTTCATAATATGCTGGATTTCAATTTGTATCCATTTCTGTAACCTTAAATAAATCTCGATGCTCAGTTTGTATCCATTTCTGTAACCTTAAATAAAACTTGATACTTAGTTTGTATCCATTTCTGTAACCTTAAATAAAACTTGATACTCAGCTTGCATCCATTTCTGTAACCTTAAATAAAACTTGATGCTCAATTTGTATCCATTTCTGTAACCTTAAATAAAACTCATTACTCAGTTTGTATCCATTACTGTAACCTTAAATAAAACTTGATACCCAATTAGCATCCATTTCTGGAAACCTTAAATAAACCTTGATGCTCAATTTGTATCCATTTCTGTAACCTTAAATAAAACTTGATACTCAGTTTGTATCCATTTCTGTAACCTTAAATTAAACTTGATACTCAGTTTGTATCCATTTCTGTAACCTTAAAAAAAACTTGATACTCAGTTTGCATCTATTTCTGTAACCTTAAAAAAAAATTGATACTCAGTTTGTATCCATTTCTGTAACCTTAAATAAAACTTGATGCTCAATTTGTATCCATTTCTGTAACCTTAAATAAAACTTGATACTCAGTTTGTATTCATTTCTGTAACCTTAAAAAAAACTTGATACTCAGTTTGTATCCATTTCTGTAACCTTAAATAAAACTTGATACCCAATTTGCATCCATTTCTGTAATCTTAAATAAACCTTGATGCTCAATTTGTATCAGTTTCTGTAACCTTAAATAAAACTTGATACTCAGTTTGTATTCATTTCTGTAACCTTAAATAAAACTTGATACTCAGTTTCTATCCATTTCTGTAACCTTAAAAAAAACTTGATACTCAGTTTGTATCCATTTCTGTAACCTTAAATAAAACTTGATACTCAACTTGTATCCATTTCTGTAACCTTAAATAAAACCTGATACTCAGTTTGTATCCATTTCTGTAACCTTAAATAAAACTTGATGCTCAGTTTGTATCCATTTCTGTAACCTTAAATAAAACTTGATACTCAGTTTGTATCCATTTCTGTAACCTTAAATAAAACTTGATACTCAATTTGTATTCATATCTATATCCTTAAAAAAACGATACTCAGTTTGTATCCATTTCTATAACCTTAAATAAAACTTGATACTCAATTTGTATCCATTTCTGTAACCTTAAATAAAACTTGATACTCAGTTTGTATCCATTTTTGTAACCTTAAATAAAACTTGATACTCAGTTTGCATCCATTTCTGTAACCTTAAATAAAACTTGATACTCAGTTTGTATCCATTTCTGTAACCTTAAATAAAACTTGATACTCAACTTGTATCCATTTCTGTAACCTTAAATAAAACTTGATAGTCTGTATCCATTTCTGTAACCTTAAATAAAACTTGATACTCAGTTTGTATCCATTTCTGTAACCTTAAATAAAACTTGATGCTCAATTTGTATCCATTTCTGTAACCTTAAATAAAACTTGATACTCAGTTTGTATCCATTTCTGTAACCTTAAATAAAACTTGATGCTCAGTTTGTATCCATTTCTGTAACCTTAAATAAAACTTGATACTCAGTTTGTATCCATTTCTGTAACCTTAAATAAAACTTGATACTCAATTTGTATTCATATCTATATCCTTAAAAAAACGATACTCAGTTTGTATCCATTTCTATAACCTTAAATAAAACTTGATACTCAATTTGTATCCATTTCTGTAACCTTAAATAAAACTTGATGCTCAATTTGTATCCATTTTTGTAACCTTAAATAAAACTTGATGCTCAGTTTGCATCCATGTCTGTAACCTTAAATAAAACTTGATAGTCTGTATCCATTTCTGTAACCTTAAATAAAACTTGATACTCAGTTTGTATCCATTTCTGTAACCTTAAATAAAACTTGATGCTCAATTTGTATCCATTTCTGTAACCTTAAATAAAACTTGATACTCAGTTTGTATCCATTTCTGTAACCTTAAATAAAACTTGATGCTCAGTTTGTATCCATTTCTGTAACCTTAAATAAAACTTGATACTCAGTTTGTATCCATTTCTGTAACCTTAAATAAAACTTGATACTCAATTTGTATTCATATCTATATCCTTAAAAAAACGATACTCAGTTTGTATCCATTTCTATAACCTTAAATAAAACTTAATACTCAATTTGTATCCATTTCTGTAACCTTAAATAAAACTTGATACTCAGTTTGTATCCATTTCTGTAACCTTAAAAAAAACTTGATACTCAGTTTGTATCCATTTCTGTAACCTTAAATAAAACTTGATGCTCAATTTGTATCCATTTCTGTAACCTTAAATAAAACTTGATACTCAGTTTGTATCCATTTCTGTAACCTTAAATAAAACTTGATACTCAATTTGTATTCATTTCTATATCCTTAAAAAAACAATACTCAGTTTGTATCCATTTCTGTAACCTTAAATAAAACTTGATGCTCAATTTGTATCCATTTTTGTAACCTTAAATAAAACTTGATGCTCAGTTTGCATCCATGTCTGTAACCTTAAATAAAACTTGATAGTCTGTATCCATTTCTGTAACCTTAAATAAAACTTGATACTCAGTTTGTATCCATTTCTGTAACCTTAAATAAAACTTGATGCTCAATTTGTATCCATTTCTGTAACCTTAAATAAAACTTGATACTCATTTTGTATCCATTTCTGTAACCTTAAATAAAACTTGATGCTCAGTTTGTATCCATTTCTGTAACCTTAAATAAAACTTGATACTCAGTTTGTATCCATTTCTGTAACCTTAAATAAAACTTGATACTCAATTTGTATTCATATCTATATCCTTAAAAAAACGATACTCAGTTTGTATCCATTTCTATAACCTTAAATAAAACTTAATACTCAATTTGTATCCATTTCTGTAACCTTAAATAAAACTTGATACTCAATTTGTATCCATTTCTGTAACCTTAAATAAAACTTGATACTCAGTTTGTATCCATTTCTGTAACCTTAAAAAAAACTTGATACTCAGTTTGTATCCATTTCTGTAACCTTAAATAAAACTTGATGCTCAATTTGTATCCATTTCTGTAACCTTAAATAAAACTTGATACTCAGTTTGTATCCATTTCTGTAACCTTAAATAAAACTTGATGCTCAGTTTGTATCCATTTCTGTAACCTTAAATAAAACTTGATACTCAGTTTGTATCCATTTCTGTAACCTTAAATAAAACTTGATACTCAATTTGTATTCATATCTATATCCTTAAAAAAACGATACTCAGTTTGTATCCATTTCTATAACCTTAAATAAAACTTAATACTCAATTTGTATCCATTTCTGTAACCTTAAATAAAACTTGATACTCAGTTTGTATCCATTTCTGTAACCTTAAAAAAAACTTGATACTCAGTTTGTATCCATTTCTGTAACCTTAAATAAAACTTGATGCTCAATTTGTATCCATTTCTGTAACCTTAAATAAAACTTGATGCTCAGTTTGTATCCATTTCTGTAACCTTAAATAAAACTTGATACTCAGTTTGTATCCATTTCTGTAACCTTAAATAAAACTTGATACTCAATTTGTATTCATTTCTATATCCTTAAAAAAACAATACTCAGTTTGTATCCATTTCTATAACCTTAAATAAAACTTGATGCTCAATTTGTATCCATTTCTGTAACCTTAAATAAAACTTGATACTCAGTTTGTATCCATTTCTGTAACCTTAAATAAAACTTGATACTCAGTTTGCATCCATTTCTGTAACCTTAAATAAAACTTGATGCTCAATTTGTATCCATTTTTGTAACCTTAAATAAAACTTGATGCTCAGTTTGCATCCATGTCTGTAACCTTAAATAAAACTTGGTACATCTCATCATATGATTAACTGGTAATGTTCAAAGGGCACCTGTTTCATTTAGTTCATTTAGAACCAACAAGACCTTTGGTTGAATGTCTCATAAAGTTTTATCACAACCATTCTAATAATTCATGAAAAGTAGATATAATAAATTTGTGCTAACAGATGTTACATGCTAGATGACAGGGTATAGCACAAACTCTCTCCAACCATCAGACTTAACAAGGAAACAATTTTATTGGTGTGTAAGCAATAATTTAGGTTTATTTAAAAAAAACCCACCATATTTTTCTTTTAAAAAATTTAGCGATCTAACAACTTTGAAAAAAAAAATTCTGTTTTTAAGCAAAGAAACTTTGAAAAGCTGCCTACAAATTCGAATCCTCAGGTAGCATTTCCCTTTCCAACACTAGTTACTGTGACTCTTGATAAACTTACCCAGCAACAACAGAATGTAGAAATTTGGTTGCTCTGTCCACAACCTCAAGCCACACAGAGGACACTCCACTCTCATCAAACAGACTGGCCTCAGGGAGGGACTGAAGAGCTTCTAATGATTCTTGAAGCAGCTCAGCACAAAGGTCTGCATCCTCACCAGACCTCCATGCACGTCGGAGGAAAGCAAATGCAAAACTAAGTGCTGCTCTGGACCCAACTCTTGCAAGGCTAATGGTTGCTTTCTCTGCTGGTTTTATATTGCTGAAATGATTCACATATGTTTAAATAAGTGAAGCCTCTCCAATCTAAAACATCAGTTAAGTCAAAATCCCACAGAAACTGAATTCTGTTTCTGGTCATGAATTTTGCTGAAAACCATAAAACTGAAGCCTTATCGGAGCAGGTAGTAAAAAAATGGTTTCTGAACAGCCCAATATATATCAAACATACAATAAAACAAATCATAATTATAATTCAACAAACAAATATTATCTGAATTTTATAATTTTTATTAATATTTTGCAGTTAATTCTGCTATTTTAAAAATTCAGTGAAACTCAAATTCTATTTTCTAAGGTCAACATGTAACCCATTTATCCCTTCATCTATATAACCCATGTATCAATCCTTCCTTCCACATCCATCTATCATCTGCAAAGTTCAATTTGTTCCACAAAAAAAAAATGATTCCCATTTTGATCTGTCCAGTAAAAGAAGTAGCTCAATTGGTATAGCACCGGATTTATAATTTAAAAGTGGCAGGTTTGATATCCACCCTGGCCAGCCTGAGTCAATTGCCTCAGTGTGTCCTTGGGAAGGCAATTATCTCCCCCTTCCCTGATTTACTATACCAATAATGTTTAAAAACTGCCATTAAAACCCACAAAAAGAAATAGTTGTGTGCTTACTATGCATGAGCATCATTAGCCTTTTGTAACAAAGGTTTAAGAAAAAATATCAAGACAAATCTGCAAATGCTACCAATTTACTATTACAAAAATGATTAACACTGAATCCTTCTCACATTGCTACCCTGTATATAAAGAAGAGCCACTTATTCTTTGACTTGCAGAAGTGTTTGTTGCAGTTTTACAATCAATTAAATGTAGACCTGTTTTAATTATCAATCTTACAAATTATTACTACTTCCAAAGTGGACAAGCACTACACTTTTCCCTAGGTAACTCACATCTATATAAGCTATTTATAATGTGGGATCAAGAGCAGATCCCCTTTTTACCTCACAAAATAACCCAAAAATTGGCCACTATTTGTTGAATTAGAGAGATAAAAATCATGATCAAAATTAGTAAATGAAGCTTTTATATCTTGCTTGTTTTATTATCAAAAACAGCAATAAGTGCTCTGAACTCTGATTGAATGTCATGAAATTCACAACTTTTAATAAGAAGTCATATATTTTATCTTTTTAATATAAAAAATTCTCACTGCATTGGTAATAGCCATATCTGATGATATTTCAATACCTGAAAATGTCAGTAATGCCTACTGGTGGCAGCATTTTAAGAAATAAATGCCAATTAAATACATTTTGTAAAGTGAAATTTGTGTTTTAGTTTTATCTTTTAATTCAGTTTCATCACAGCCTCATAAATGCTACATGCCTTCTTGTATTTAAAAGTGAACAATGTCAATCTACCATCACAGCTATGTCCATGAGCATTTCTGATTTAATTAAGTGCCAACTGTGTTTTGATCTCTGACTTGCAGAAGTGTTTGTTGCAGTTTTACAATCAATTAAATGTAGACCTGTTTTAATTATCAAATTAATTATGTCTTTTGTATCAAATCAAATAAAGGCATGGAATAATGAAAAATGGTTCAAATGCATGCAAAATCCTAACTGCTTTAAATCTAGTGATCACTGATAGTGTGTCAGGTCAATTCATTTCAATGACTAGTTGAACACTGGTATAAAATATGTAAGTAACAAAATTAAAATATCCAGCATTAATCAATCATTTATCTAACTAATTTGCAAATGTGATTAATGATATCAAAAGGAAGTAATATGAGTACTCTGTGCCTGAAAAGCTTTGTGTCACAGATATGGTTCATGACAGAGAAGCAAGTTCCAATGTTTGTGGTGGACATAAAATTCCGAAATCAGCATTCTGAAATTTGCTTAAGGATGTGGAGAAATTTAACTAATACTTGCAATGATTTCGTAGCATCAATATTTTAATACTAAAACAATTTTTTTTTAAAATGGAGTTACAATGGTGGTTGTAGTTGTTTCAAAAAAAAATGTCACTTGTTTTTGAAAGAAAAAAAATAAAATATTTTTGCTGTGAATCAACAATAGCATGTAAATATATGCACATTGACAAGCAAAATCCAGTCATATAAAACAATGTTTCCAGAGGTAAATGTGTTGTGTCTCAATACCTCATATAACAGTGGCTCTTAACCCAAGGGTAGTGACCAAAAATTGGGTCGACATGCTGTTTTGGGTGGGTCACCAAGATCAACCTGATTAATTACTAATTTCCTACCCAAGTGTTTTTTTTAAGCATTAATTGGCTCATGAGGCTAATACCACAAACTTATTCTGCATTGCTGCCCAAATAGAGGATCATTTTAAGCAATCTTTCAAATGTTGGTTACCTTGAAAATAAAGGTAATTTATTAATTTATGCTAAAAAGCAAACATCTTTGAAAAAAATTTAATTGACAATATTTCCTAATGTAAATACAAAAAAGTATTACACCATTTAACATACCCCCCCACAATACCAACACCAACACTCATCTTCCCAAAGTTGATGTCTAACTAGAACAGTATTCCCTTAAATTTTCACTTGTGCCCATGGTTATGCTACATTCTGTGTTTTTGGATTACTCTGTGCATGAGTCATTGAGGGGGAGGTGTATTTTCAAACAAATTTTGTAAGTCAATAATGATAATATTCTTATTGCAAATATCACATGAAAATAACAGGGAATTTCATGTACTGTATATACTCATAAGTCAAGATTTTTAAATCCAAATTCAATTCATATGAAGAAGGATGTCTTATAAATGTGATATACAAAATTTTGATAAATCTAGGGTAATAATGGATACTCTAGATTTTTGCACTGCATACAAATACTGTTAATTAAAATACTTCTTTTGTTTTCATGTCTCTATTCCCATTCAGAAATGCATGTACATTTTGCACTGTGTCTGTTTCATGATGGCATTCATTATATAATTCCTACATCTAAAGTTTATTGGATTTTAATAATTTTAAAATATTACTGCTAATTTAAATACTACCCACTACAAAGGTAAAGTGTCCATATATGTTGTTTACCATGGGTGAATATGAGCTAGTAAATTTGCTTCCATTTATATGCAAATAAAACAACCTATATTTGTATCATATTGAGTGTTTTACCTGATGCAATAAAATTTTGATTTAATTTGTATTTTCCTGAAGTCAAATTTGATTCCTATGAAATATGTCAGTATATGTGGGCTGAGAAGCCAACACTCACTTTGATTTCAAGCTGACAATCCTTTTGATTGTGCTGCAAATTTTTAATAATTATTCAGTACCAACAAGAGTCCCACAACTTCTCATGCATGTTTGACCTTAATCCCAAAGCTGGTAAAGGCAGCACCCTTTTTGTTTTCCCAGATGACAACCCTTTGATGAAGTCACATGTTTGATAATTGTTTAATGACAAGTATCAGGGGTGGTTATCTTAACTCCTTATGATTTTGCTGCACAGCATGACACATGCACACTTAAATTCACTTCACAGACTGCATGATCAAAGTGCTACTAACAGCCAAAGCTCAGTCTCCACATTAGCATCTACATCTGACACTGAAGACACAGATTGGAATAGAAATATTCAAATGACTAGCCAATGATGATCCATGATGACTGTGGTGATGGAGGATTTCAGAACTTTTTTAGACAATCAGGATGAATTCTTGTGTTTTGCACCATATGACATTAGACAGTGAAATTTTTATGATACACTGGATCACAAAAGTGGACCTGAGATTAATTATTTTTAACACATGTGCAATTAACATATTATGGGATACTGTGAATTCTGAACTTCTATTTTTATACAAGGATGTAACCTATAATTGATTTCAAGAATTTATCATATAATTAAAGAATTTATCATAAAAAAATTTATCATATAATTAAAGAATTTATCATATAAATGGATTTAAAATGCCAAACATTATGGTTTTCTATGGATATTATTACAGAAAGATGGACAAATTGTCCATCTGTCCATTGCTCAATCCTTCCATCTATCCATCACAGCCCTATAACTAGGGAGGTTTTGTGGTCAACTAATAATCAAGTATATACAGCGAACATGACGTGGAAAGTTTCACTACAACAGCTGAAAAACCATTTTAAAAAATAGTCATAAAAAGATTTCTAAATGCAACTATTACAAACTGACATTACCTTTTCTGTTTGCTGAGGTTGGTTTGATTGGCCTGGGTCTTCTTTGTGGGTCCAATCTTCTCCGATGGGGCCTGACGAGACAGTGCTATGAAATATCGTTCCAATACAGCCAGTCGTTGCTGTAAGCGAGTTACTGACAGGGAGGTGCACGATGCTTCCATACACAGCAAGTGATGTTCATGTAACAGGGAATGAAGACAATCCTGCAGCTGTGTTTCATCTGAAAAGACCAACCTCCTAAATTTGCATTCACTTGATTTTAAATTAAAGATACATTTCACAATCATATTCTTCTCACCTTTATTACTTACATCAGAAGTATCATTTTGCCTACGTCTGAGTTATGAGCATATAGAAGGAAATATCTTAAGAAAATATAACAAATTAATTCCATACTTCTAAAGCTGAAATATCTTATAGGTAAGAAATATGTTTTAAACTACTTTGATTTCCTCTGTGAGCTTGAGAATGCACAAGAGGCCAGGCCCAATGTGCCCACCAGCATATTGTAAAATGTGACTAATATCTCAACCTTTTTGACCTGGGAATCATCCTATTACATTCAGCTAGAATCTTAGATGTTTTAAAAGAAAGCAGTTTGCATTTTTTTTTAAATTTGACCTTGTATCTTAAGCATATTACCCTTTGTATCATCATCTTTGTAATGAATGCCTTCCTGAATATGCCTAAACTTCCACGCCTTATGAACACAGAAATGTGCCGATGTGTAAAAAAAAACACACATGCACATGCACACAATCACACATATATGCATACTAGGTGTTTGAATTAAAACAGATCTTGCTAAACATTTTTTTATGAAAACTGATGTGGCCACTATACAATTGTGAAATCTAATATAAAAACACTGAAAGGAAATGTAACAAATGACAAAAAAGAAAACACTGATATACCTAGTCATTAAATTTACTCCAAAATGCGTCCTTTTGTTCCATATTTGTTGCTGTTGCTTTAGTATTAATACCATCTTTCCATATATAATTGGTTGCCTCTCAAATTATTTATAAAAATCATGTTTTTTTATAGTTACAGAAAACTCTACAACAGAATTTCGTCCATCAATAATATTTTATTACACTCAAATGTTTTTACAATTATTTATTAATTGACAACTTCTTACCTTGAAAATAAATAACACTGAATTAATGAGCATTTAAAGTATAGGCAGATTGTGAGATTGTGAAGTTTTATTTGGTCAGGTCACCTATAGTATCATTTGTTTTAAATCTGAACTTAGCTTCAAATATTTTGTTTTTAAGGTATCCGGAGCTGGAACACCATGACACAAACCATGTGATGTAAGTCTGATGCAATGTCTATAATACAGACCTGGGACAATTGTTTTGTTAGTAGCAGCAGCCATAACTGATGGCAGATTGGCATATCTGTACAAACTTAATAGCCTTACATAACCAAAATAACAAGAAAAATGGATAGACACAAATGGACATGGGCAAGCTGACAGATAGATGGGCACACAAATAAATGATTCCCCCCTTTATGTGTAGGAGGGACATGTACAATGAATTCATGAATTACCTGGCTGAGTGCCCCATGTCCACGAGTCTATGATAGGTCCTGAGGGTGGGGGTATTTCAGCTGCCTCCTCTTCAAGTGTCTGTTCCTCTTTATCAAGCTGCTGACAGGGTAGGCAGTTACAGCCATTGTCAGGTCCACAGTGGCCATTACAGCAGCTGCAGCTAAGGACCTTCATGCCACAGTAGTACTTTCCAGTGTCCCCTGGAACAGAGAAAAAAAAATGTTTAACAATAACTGTCACACAGAAAATTCAGTCACATTTTGAGAGAACCAGTGTTAAACAACTTTTATATCATAAAAACTGTACCAAATTAATTTTTTTCCAGTGGATCCTGGACTCATTGTAGGAGAGACAGGATATTACTGCTGTGACAGTAAAGTCCTGATACAAAACATTTAATGTCACAGTTTTCTATGTTAAACAAGTTGCAAAACAGTGTTATCTGACTTTTATGACACAGAAAACACAGAACAGGACCTTCATACCTCCATAGTATATTTCTGTCCACTATACTATTCAAATATCATCCTTGTTATACATTTACCTCAAAGAAAATTATCTGATACCATTTATCTTGTGACAAGAAAATTTTTGATGCCACTTTTCTGAGTCCCCTTGAATACAAAGAATACAAAAAATATATAACTTGCATAACAGAAAACTGTTAACACCAATCATTTCATAGAACTACTGTATATGCTCACTTTCAAGTAAAATTGCAAAACACAAAGATCCTGAGCTGCCATAGCTTAATGTGCCTGCAGAATAGAGTCAATGTTGCTTGTTTAACTGATTACTTTTAACAAATTGCACAGGCCTATATCTATCAGAACATTATGTGACAGATGATTTGGGCCTATACAATTTGTAGTTGGACTTGTCTCATAAACGATTACACACAGTACCGGATCTCGGACTTAACAAGCATCCACTCTATGCCCAAAAGAAAATTCATAATGAAGTTGTTTATTTCCATATGCATCAATTTTCATGGTTCAAAAATAATAATGTTTTCCTCTTAAATATATTTTGTGTCTCTGTCTCAGGCAGAAATGTCATTGACAAGAAAAGATATTTCACATTTAAGTTCATGGTTAGTAACTGCCAGAAATAATTCATGAAAATTGGTAACCTAAAAATAATATTTTATTCACGGTAGGCATACCAATACAGCCAAAAAATTAACAAATCATTATTCACCAATTTCATCTCAACTTTCAATCATTAATTCAAATTGATTACACCAGCACTGTAAGGCTATATACATTTGCCACCACAAAATGGCATGAACTCAGTCAATTGGCACTTCACTGAATCAATAGCCCCATTTCCTCATTTGGTACTAAGGTCAGCAATAAGAAGTAGCCATATTACCAGAACCACATAAAGGTGGTTTCCAAGATTAATAAGATAAACCTGTCTGAGGATGGCTAATTCTGTGCATGGGAGGGAGAGACGAAACCACAAATATACATCAGTATAACTACTGAAAAACTTCTCAAAAAAGTCCCATCTTGATAAAATTTAATCTTACATTGTTTATGTAATAACTTTCACATTTTTACATGTTTGCAGAAAAACAAATTAGATAAACCAGGTCCAAGACATAAGTCATGAGGTATAAATTAACAGTTTCTTTTTAAATGAATGATAAGACTGTCATATCAAAGACAGCACAAGTCTAGACTTTGCCAACTTTAATAAGGTATACTGTTTTGTATTCATTGATGTTTCTTATTTAAAGGCCCCCTATCTGAGAAATAAAGATTTATCAAAGAAATATCACAATGCATAAACTGCTTTTCTTTGCATCAAATACAATACATGGAAACAATTTTCAATTACCACTAGAAACAAAACTTTGGTCATACCCTTGAGAAAAATATGTTACATGTACTACACTAAAAAGAAATGTCAGTGCAAGTTTCCAAAATATCTCCAATGAATCAACAATACACAAATAATATTTAAAAAATGCAGATAGGTGTAAAATTGAATTATGGGTAATTAGTATTAATATTTTTAAAATCTCAGAAGGTATAGTTTTCTGCATAAATATTAAAAATAGAGATATAGTTGTTTAAATTATAATATAATTTTAATATCTATTTAAATCATAATGTGATTTTATGCTCTATGAAGATGAAAAATTAGTAGTAGTCAGTCATCCTGAACAGACTTTGTCACTGACACTTTTATCTGGCTACAAAAAAAGAATGATGTCAGTGAAAATGATACAAAAACAATACTAGATAGATCAAGCTATCAATATGGCTGTTACAGTACATCTCAATTAGAACCTACACACACTGCTAGGTGAGGTTCTTTGTACAGCACCAGGTCTCTTGGATATGATTGCTGCCATGAACCACAAGTTTAACAGATGCTCAAACAATGATAAACTTGGGAAAACATAAGAACCCTACTTTAATAACTCAAAAATTTAAGTAACCTGGTACAGTCTGCTTGTACTGTTGGTCCTTACAATGCAAACAGTTCATAGACACTGAGGTACACATTTACATATTTTTTTACTCAACTTTACTGATGATCAGCCTGTATATTTTTCTCTTGCTTTTCTGAACACTTCATATTACATCACACTAGAACAATATGAACTACAAATGAAAACTGCAGGCAAGGCAGTTTTATGTGTGGAGTGGGAAACATGATGAACTTGTAATTTTTTGTATGAATGTATGTGATTTGGATTTTTAACGTATCTTTAATAACTTTTCAGTGATATCACTAAGATGTCTGCAATGTGGCAATTAAGAATGATGTCTAGCACTGAGGCATTATGCCAAAGAAATGTAGCATGATGTCCCTCACAGTCACATTAGCCCGACACCAGGCCAACCAGTCCTAACACTAACCTCTTAATGCTGGGCGTCTATCAAGGCAGCTGTTAGTACCATTTTTATAAATCCTTGGTTTGACTCAGCCTGGGTATGAGCCCACGACCTCCCTCATCCGAGGTTGGTGCTCTAACCACAAGGCCACCAGAGAGGTCATACTTTTTTGTAATCATGAATGTCAGGATTCACAAAAACAAAGGATTTATTCATCTTGTTGCATAATTTAATGAGAAATCTACACTAATATAAGATTCTCCAGTTCTCTTATTGTCTTAAGTTGTGGCCAATCATAGAGTGAGTTCCTGACACAGACCAAAGCTTAAGGCTGATAAATTTAATAATGTGATATGAAAATCTGCCACAAAAGATTCTCATTTTTTGGGCATTACAAAGTAGCTCAAATCATGAATATCCAATTATTCAAATAAAATCTGGAGTCCAGTACAAAAGTTTATTTCAGAAAGACACTATACTGGGCAATGAAGTTAAGATGCTAGACAACCCAATGATAAATCAAGTTCACATTAAATCTCAATTTCTGACTCTTTATTTAATAAAAGATGCCCAGACACTCTGGTCATTTACCAATTCCTACACAATCTCCCAGCATCCCAATGAACTTTCTTCCACAATTAATACTTCTTTGAGCAAAGTTACTTCATCTCAAACAATGGGAATCTGCTGCAATGAACCAAACTGGTTAATTGATGACCATGATACTATATTCAGATTCATTCCTACAGGACTTACGGCACTAAAAATACAAAAATATTTAAACCAGTCTAGAAATGGAAGAACATCTAGTACATGATCTATAACTGGTTGATAACAAAAATAAGGAAAATGAAGTAACACTATCTTTGCAAAGCAGATCTCATCATTAATTGAAATGAGATGGAGAAGGTTTTACTGATCCGCTGTCAGTAAATTTACAGCTTTATCTAACAGCTTTTCAGTTAGATAAACTATACGGGGTACATATACTACAAATATCTTTCTGAAAATGCAAACACTTAAAGATAAAATGATAGAGATTAAAACACTAAAAATTGTTAGGTTCAAGAATACTGAGTACAACTGCATCATTTTCATTACCACTGATGCGCAGCAAACATACAGTTCAGACAAGAGTCATATTTTCTGGGGCACAGATTTCCATAGTGTTCACC
Source organism: Potamilus streckersoni (assembly GCA_016746295.1). Lineage (NCBI taxonomy): Eukaryota > Metazoa > Mollusca > Bivalvia > Unionida > Unionidae > Potamilus > Potamilus streckersoni. Next base: position 1,146,848 of record JAEAOA010002175.1, read on the forward strand.
ATCTTTAAATATAAATTGCATACATGTGTTAGCCTACCTCTTTGAAAATCATTGACCATTTTGAAATGGTCCAATTTCACTTCTATTCTACCTAGAAATATCCAAACAGCTATATCAGGCAGTACAAAAGAATATAAAAAGAAGACATTTCAAATGTTCTTGTCACCAATATTGTATATGCAGTTTTACAATAAAGCTCAAAGGAACCTAATCTGTTTAGGTTATTTTTACCAATTACATACATATCACACCAGGAAATAACTACAAATGGTGCTATTAATGCTTGAAAAGGAACAAGAGACTCTAGTGGACCTGAAACCTTTCACTTGCTTGATTTATACAAATCAGCCAGATCCAAGAGCAGCTGGCTAAAAAGTATGGATCAGAAAGATGCTTTCTGTAGAAATTACTTCCAATGCTGTTAACTCTGTATGTTATAAAAATATTTGTTTCCAAGTTTCTCTCCTTGCAATAACTTCATCCATATTTTTATGGCACATCAAAATCATTTATTAAACATTGAAAGCCCTCTGTGCCAGGACACCTGTGTCAGACTTGGTCAAATTTTATTCAGTGAATTTTTGAGATAAAATTGTATAAATGTTCTTCAGTTTTCAACAATGGTGCCTATATTTGATGGTAAGTCATCATAATTTCTATAAATGGGATAGACCTGCAAGCTAGGATGCTTGCAGTCCAATTTGAGCAAATTCTGTCAAAGGAGATTTTTGAAAGATGTTATTACAAGTTTTTCTAAATTTAGAATCAGCAGCCCTTTTAGACAATTGATTGGCATTATCTGTAAAACCTAGAAAGCCCTTCATGCCATGCTGCTTTCCACCAAATATGGCTAAATTTTGTGATGTAGGTTTTGAGATGTCATTCAAAGGATTCTGTTTTTTTGTAATGGTGGCCATGTTTAATGGTAAATTTGCATCATCTGTAACAATGCAAAAGCCCTTAAAACCAATGTTTTCAATCTACTTTAATCCTGCCTTGCAGTTTTTTAAGAAGTCACTAAAAAAATTTTGGGGTGGTTGTGTTTTATTTTAGTATTATCATACTTGTCAGCAGATGGGCATCACTTATATTAAGCATGAATGACCTTGCTCTCAAATTTAGTGAAATTCTGTTGATGACACTGGTTATTTCTCTCAAATTTAGTGAAATTCTGTTGATGACACTAGTTATTTCTCTCAAATTTAGTGAAATTCTGTTGATGACTGGTTATTTCTCTCAAATTTAGTGAAATTCTGTTGATGACCCTGGTTATTTCTCTCAAATTTAGTGAAATTCTGTTGATGACACTAGTTATTTCTCTCAAATTTAGTGAAATTCTGTTGATGACCCTGGTTATTTCTCTCAAATTTAGTGAAATTCTGTTGATGACACTAGTTATTTCTCTCAAATTTAGTGAAATTCTATTGATGACTGGTTATTTCTCTCAAATTTAGTGAAATTCTGTTGATGACCCTGGTTATTTCTCTCAAATTTAGTGAAATTCTGTTGATGACTGGTTATTTCTCTCAAATTTAGTGAAATTCTGTTGATGACACTGGTTATTTCTCTCAAATTTAGTGAAATTCTGTTGATGACTGGTTATTTCTCTCAAATTTAGTGAAATTCTGTTGATGACACTGGTTATTTCTCTCAAATTTAGTGAAATTATGTTGATGACACTGGTTATTTCTCTCAAATTTAGTGAAATTCTGTTGATGACACTGGTTATTTCTCTCAAATTTAGTGAAATTCTGTTGATGACCCTGGTTATTTCTCTCAAATTTAGTGAAATTCTGTTGATGACCCTGGTTATTTCTCTCAAATTTAGTGAAATTCTGTTGATGACACTAGTTATTTCTCTCAAATTTAGTGAAATTCTGTTGATGACTGGTTATTTCTCTCAAATTTAGTGAAATTCTGTTGATGACACTGGTTATTTCTCTCAAATTTAGTGAAATTCTGTTGATGACTGGTTATTTCTCTCAAATTTAGTGAAATTCTGTTGATGACACTGGTTATTTCTCTCAAATTTAGTGAAATTCTGTTGATGACTGGTTATTTCTCTCAAATTTAGTGAAATTCTGTTGATGACACTGGTTATTTCTCTCAAATTTAGTGAAATTCTGTTGATGACTGGTTATTTCTCTCAAATTTAGTGAAATTCTGTTGATGACACTAGTTATTTCTCTCAAATTTAGTGAAATTCTGTTGATGACACTGGTTATTTCTCTCAAATTTAGTGAAATTCTGTTGATGACCCTGGTTATTTCTCTCAAATTTAGTGAAATTCTGTTGATGACCCTGGTTATTTCTCTCAAATTGAGTGAAATTCTGTTGATGACCCTGGTTATTTCAGTTGTTCTTCATATTAGTGGCCATACTGAGCAGTTTTTATTAGAAATCATTTTTGTTTTTCTGTTCTTAGTAATGGTGGCAAATTGACATCATCTGAACAAATTTTAAGGACATACCATGATGCCTTCTGTCAAACATAATCAAATTCACTTGAGCAGTTTTTAAAAAGTCATTTTTTGTTTAGCAACTGTATATTTTATGACAGCTTGTATCATAAAAATTAAAAGAGGCCTACATGCTGGTATACTTTTTGTCAAATCTGGTGAAATTCTGTTTTTTTTAAAAAAATGTTTAATTTTTTAAATTTAGTAACAGTGGCCATATTGGATGGAGTGGCATCCAGTGAACAAATTTTAGAGACCCTGATGCTATTGCACCCTATCAAATATTACCGGAATTGGTTAAGCAGTCCTTTCAAAGTTGAGAATAGAAATTGTGAAGAGACACATCACAGACAACAGACAAAGCTGCAATGATAATGGATCATATCGTAAACACACTTGGCCTAACAGCTTCTAAAAACGTCACACCACCAATAATCTGCATTTGCATCAACAACAAAGTAAATGTTCAAAGTGGGTTTATTTCATTTTAATATGGCATGCTTCTCATTAACATCATCAATGGATCTACAGTTAGGATTTGGACATCATCGTCATTCAACAAGGGTATATCAACTCAGTATAAGTCAAAAAAGGACTTAAAAATGATATATGCTTCACAAAAATTCATAAAGACACCACTTTGACCAAAAGCAGCTTTCCTAGCACCAAAATATCACATTTTTACTTTGTTTCCTTCAAGACAGACTATCCATTTATTATAAAAACATAGTTTTTGTTCCTGATAATGTTGCCTCATGAAAAGATGGCACCAGTGTACTGCTGATGCCTTTGCTGAAGAAGACTTCTTCAAAAGACCACCTGTCTAAAAAAAATCAATCAAATAATTTTTAGTTCTATACTGCATAATTTATATGGTCAGGAAACCTTTATTAACAGATTACCTGTATTTAGAAACCCCAATTACAATTCATCTCTCAAGACAGGTTCCACTGTATAATGCATATCATCCTCTACTTCAGACATACAGTAATTTTGCAATAACAACATAGTTCATCAAGTTAGCATTGTTTTCATTTGGCAGGTGTAAGTTTAAACATAAAAGAAATCATATCCTCTCTGAACAATGATTCTTTATCTTGAATGGTGTGTGTTGACTAAAATAAATATTTGGAACAATGGTAATGCCCCACATTACTGCAAACTGAACTTAATTGTGAAACATTCAATAACAAATACCATATGGGAGCAAAATCTTCTCCTGTGTGGGCATATATACAAAATTGTATTAATGCATGCTATTAGAGAGCCATGTCTCCAATGAGATGATTCATTTGTATATCATTTTCTAAACTCTCCATACAACCTTAAATATTTAACCGGCTAAGTTAATTTTTTTCCAAACAATATACCATAAATAACAATATTCAACAAAATTTTGATCAATGAAAATGGCATTAATGCCTGCTGTTGGCAATATCTCAATGAACAAATACTAATTAAATTAATTTTGTCAAATGAGATTCATATTTTAGTTCTATCTTTTAATTAACTTTCCATATAATCATTATGAACACCATATTCCTCACAGCTATGTCAACAATCATTTCCCTTAGAACTTCATTAAGGGCCAACCCCATTTTTATTTCCTATTTGCAGAAGTATTTGTTTTATCTTTTGGGGGATGGGGCTAACACTATCATCTTGTTCACATTTCAAACCAAGCAAAAGATTTTGGGCAGACAAGAAGCCTGCTTATTGTCTCTTTCCTGGTTCCTGCAAAAGTTTATTTTTAGTGATACATAAAAGGTAAAAACCAATGCCAACAACTCCATTGTGAAATGCATCATTAAACTAAATGATCAAGCCAGCTGACCTTCACAATACAAATTACCTGTTTACATTACACAATCATCATAATTTATAGCCTCAGTGTAGCTTTAATTAGCCACTTCAACTTTGTAGTTTCAGAAAAATCAATGCTGCTTGCAGTGATAAACAGAGATTATTTAAATTAATTCAAGCATGAACATAAAAGGATAAATACTGAAAATTTGTATCAATGAGAAAATGATTGCCTCAAAAGAAAATATGTAGACTACAGAGCAACAATCAACTATGGTAGTCAAAATGGGTCTGTGTGTGGACTCCGATCCTCTGCTGTGTAATGCAGTCATGTGCATACTAATTTACAAAGTTAAATATATGGTGTATATGCTACCTGTATGTCATTAATTAAAATAAAATCTCACTTGGAAAAAAAAAATCAAAAAATAAAAACAACTATACAAGAGAGGCACTTGCTCAGGCTGGGGTTGGCAATGCTTAAAATATAAGGAACAAATCTGTCAACATAAATTCTATTGAAACAAGAGAAAATAGAAAAATATTTAAAACTTCACCCAACAAATTAAATTAAATTAAAGCAACATGTAATAGTTTTGCCATGATCTTTGTGTCATGCTGTTGTGGCAGTATAACAGGAGTATCCAACAATTTTTAAAGTTAAGCCAAAGCAAACAAAATGCTTGAGATCATGAGCCAAATGAGTAAGAACAATGCCTTATCACTGATTATGTATGCTAATCAAAATGCATATTTTCAAAAGGACTGCAGGCCACCAATGTGAAGCACTGGACTTTAGCCTGTGGGTTGAACACACTTGCTGTACAAGGATTGTTCTAGACATGATCTTGGAGCATGGAAGAGAATCTAAATATGCTTCTAGTGAGGTAAAGAATTTTTATATGCTGGCATGGGAGAGAATCTTGATATACTCCTACTGAGGGAGAAAATTTTTATATGCTTCTGGCATGGGATAGAATCATTATATGCTCCAAGTGAGGGAGATCATTTTTATATGCTCTTGGCATGGGATAGAATCATTGTATGCTTAGTTGAGGAAGATAATCTTCAAAAGCTCTAACCATGCTCCTAGCTGCAGATACTGATTATACATTGTCAAAAAATCCATAAACATGTTTCTACTTTTCTATAAACTTAAGTTATACAGCTATAAATCATAAAAGAATAAACAAATTCTAACTCAGTTTTTGGGAAATGAGACAGGAAGTACGTACATGCCAACTAGAGATGTGTTCAATGAACATGAATGCTTTATTTAACACACCTTTTTATGTAATTCATGAATTTCCCATCATTAACCAAACTTAACACACATGTCAGTCAAATATAAAATACATACTGTACATGTATATAGTTTGCAGTAACCACCTCCAATATTAGTGTTGTGCTCACTAAGGCACTTCCATACACTAAGGGAGTGCCAGCAAGGGGCTAAGTAGTATCTTTCAAGAATATCAAAATAAAAATGCCTGCTATTGATGGGCTCAAGGTTTTTTCCAGGCAAATTAAATAACACTTGTTTATTGACTAACACACTGGGCAACTAAGTTACTCTGGATATAGAAGAGTTCTGATGTAGATTTTGAAGGTTCTCAAGGTATTGGCCTATCCAATTTTGTTGTTGTTTTTTGTTGTTGTTGTTGAGCTTAATACCATTTTTCAGCACACAATAGGCTATTCATGGCAGCCAGTATTAATGGTGGAGGAAGAAACAATTAGGGTGAAATCTGTCTTGAAAGACCACTCCTAGGTAAGACCACCTGTCTTGAGAGACCATATTCTCAGTGCACAAACTTAATGATTATATAGCACTGTGACCTGTTATGATAGACCACCTGTCTTGAGAGACCATAATTTTCTGGCAGAAAGGGTGGTCTTTCAAGACAGGTTCTACTGTACAAACTCTTTTATAACAACTGTGGTTACTTGCTATAATGTGTCTCAATGTAACACTTTCCCTTTTATAAGGTGGTACTGGTCCAAGGAAGGGGAACCATTTATGATATTAATACATTTGATGTATACCAAGCATTATAAAGGTGATATATACATTTTATCAATAGCATTATAATGAAGGAACACTGCAGTTATTGGTCCTGTTCAAATAACCAGGAAATGTGCAGCTATTTATACTGAATTTATTCTTTTTCTATCTCCATTCATACAGGGAGGGCTAATTGGCAATGGCAAACCATTTACAATGGATATAATGGCTTCCTTATCACAAGAGAATACCTATAAAGACTCCCCCTCCTGTTTTTATTTCACCATCATTATACCAGAGTGGCATTAGTTTCCCACTTAACAGGTAACTCTCCTCCTAAGACTAATTAACAAACCCAACCCCTCATCCTTGAACATTTATTTAGCTAATATACTCTTAATTACACAATAAAAGTGTTCATTCTATCTTTGAATGAATATCATAGTAGAGTAGACCAATTGCTTATTGGTATTAAATCAAAAGATAGGAATAAGGAAAATAATGTTAGTAAGTTGGAAGGTCAAACAACATCTGAAACAATGGAATTTTCTTGCACAAAACAACTGCAGAACAAATTCAGTTCAATATTTGTATTTATGTTAAAGAAAAATGAATAATGAAATGTTGGCAAAAGTAACAAACTCAGTGTTTTTGGTTGTTGTTGTTGCGCTTAACGTCATTTTTCAGCACACAATATACTATTCATGGCGGCCAGTATTAATGGTGGAGAAAGAAACCGGGAAATCACCGGAAAGAACCACCGACCCACGAGAAGCTAATAGCAAGCTTTCTCACATATCCACAGTCCTCCTAGACTCAAACCCACGCAGACAGAGGTGAGATGACAGTGATCCTTAATGGACAGAGCTTTAGACCACTCAGCCACTCGGGGCCCCAGTGTTTTATGTAAACATGTAATACGTGTTAAATATGCAAACTTTTCCGATTTGAGGCACAAAAATAATCAATGGTATGTAATTGATGCACCCTTGTGTTATGTTTTACTGATTATCACAAAACAAAGGTTTGGTCTAAAAATCATTGCTGGTTCATAAATAGATGCACCCCAATGTTATGTTTTGCTGATTAACACAAAATAAAGGTTTGGACTAACTAACTAACTACTTTATTGTCTAGATTACAACTATCCCAAACTGGGAAAACATGCACATATCAGTTTCTTAAACTAATGGTATCATAATACATACAGTACAATTGAGTGTGGTGACTGGAGCTGACCTTATGTAACCTGTAGCAAGAGGATGTTAGAACCACATAATCACCACACACAAGAAAGAGCCAGAAATAAACACATGATTTTAAATCGATTCTTACAAGAAACTATTTTTTTATATACATCCTTTTCATGCACTGAACCAACAATTTCCATTGTATGCTTCGCGTTGTTCCAAGGTACTGTCAGCATTTGACTAAAAATGGCATCCATGGCAAATAAATTAAAACAGATCCGAAACAAACAAAATTATCATTTGGACCATGTTTACAAAGAACCAATGATAACAGTATTGTTAAAGAACTAGTGGAGCCTTCATCATCTATTATGAGGTAATGGTTACTGGTAAAATGAAATGTAATTTTGTGCAGCAATAGTTGAAAACATACAGCTGGCTATGTGGCTATGTTTTCAAAAATAAGTTAAGTCGAGTGAAGACTGTGACAGCGAAGATGCCTTTATATTTTGCCGTATATTTACAGAGAAAAAAAAGAAAAACTCCATGACCAAATGTGCAAAGAAAACAGTAACTTTCAGGACAGTACACTGGCAAGGCATGCTGGATTGCCAGAATATACAAACTGCTGATTAAATGTCCACAACACAAGGCAGATTTAAATGCAGGTTAACAAAAACATTCTTCCAAACAAGAGAGCAGTAAAAGTTCTACTTAAGTGTGTACATCGGCTGAGTGTAAAAAGACATCCCTTTTTTAAAATACAAACTCTTCTTAATTTAATACATGGCATAATGGCTGAAGAAATTGATGCTATTGGCATTTTTAAGAATTCCACCATTCACTATGACTTGGCTACTACCTGTTCATAGTTACTGGAAAACCTATCAAACATTGTCAAGGAAAGTCTTATACATGACCTGCAAAATAGCCATTTGTGACAGTAATGGCAGATGAAAGCACTGACATAACCAACAATAAACACCTTGACATATATGCTTATATTATTTCTGATGACATGAAACCAACAAGATTTTTAACAAATATATTATGTTCAGATGTTTCTGGCAATAGAATTGCCTTATTGGCACATTATATAACTTAAAACTAATATTTTTATTGTGTATTTAAACAATATAATTATTTTTTTTTAAACTACTGAAAACTAGCTATCGGCTTGAATAGGACTTACAGGTTTGAATTTTTACTCACTGATTTTTGTCTTGATGAGACAAATTACTTACAATACTGCTCAGCATTAAGAATTCAGTGTTAGGAATGGTCATCCTGGTGTGTGACTAATGTGAATGGGTGGGACATCATGCCACATGTCTGAGGCATGATGCCCCAGTGCAAGACATCACTATAAACTGTCATACTGCAGACATCTAGTGATATGACTGAAATATTGTTAAAGCTAGTTAAAAATCTAAATCACACACACACACACACACACACACACAATGAGGTAGATAAAACACTGCAACTTCATGTAAAATGTAAAATGGTGTAACTTTGGCAACCAACAACCAAATTCAATGTAACCTCAAGTTATAGTGCAAGTGAGTGTGTGTGTTTTTTTAAGACCAAAACAGAAACCAAATGTTGTCAGTACACTTTTTATTTCTCCCTATGTTGCTGATACCAGTTGTTAATAATGATGTTGCATTCAATTAATCATGATTATGAGAGTTAACATAAACGTTCATAAAACAATATCAGATTTTGAAAATTATTACTGTTCAATGTTGCTAGATATACATCTTTTTCTCCTATGGAAGAACTCCATGCACAATCTTTAAAGCTGCTAACAGAAAGGTTGGCACTAAAAGAATCCAAACCAAGGTACTCAATTCAAGAATAAAAAGGCAATCAAACCAAATTAATATACCTTCAAGGAAGAGAAAAAGGTACATGAAGGCAACTGTTTTAATTAAGGCATTTGTTGCAAACACTACTGAAGGTGGAAATAAAAACAACAGACAAGAACCAGCTGTGACAAATAGAATATGCCAGCAACATGAAAGACATAATTAAAAACTAGGCAATAACTTTGATGGTCCATTATTGCAAATCCCAAGCCTTTTCTATATGCATGTACATCATCCACTCTACTCCCACCAATGATCCGCCACACACCAATCTGAAATTGGTTACATATTTTGGGTACTTTTCTTGAATGACAATGTATAAAATTATTGCCCAGGGCACAAAAAAAAAAATTGAAATTACAACAGTTGTTCAAATTTTTAGTCCATGGGACCTTCCAACTGCTGCAAGGACCCAAAGAGATAGTGCCAAAAATAACAACCCTAATGCTGATAATTACCATATGGACAAACAAGACACAAAATGGTATTATTCCACACAACAATATCAGAGAGCAATGAGATGGAGATATGGAAAGATAGCTGATGTAAAATATCAAACATGCTTTACTTTCCTTCAAGAAAATCACAATGCTCAACAATATTCAAAAAGAACATCCTATAGATAGTATTGACTTAAATACCAAGTAAAATAAATGTAGCCTCTAGTCTAATATCAGAAATGATAAAATGGAGTCTTTATCATTTATTATTACTAGCAAGACATAATGAGTATAACTGGAATATATACAGTTAGGCATAACAAATATTCTGCTTAGGAATGAAATGATAAGCTGGTGTACATGTGACATTGTTGTATCAGTGTAACAATGAGACCTACTAGTGTTGTATCAGTGTAACAATGAGACCTACTAGTCATGATTTTTCACATTTGGATGAAGAGTGAAGAGGCATCTGGACAGATTTTGGAAAATGGAAATACAGTGAAATCTGTCTTGAAAGACCACTGCTATGTAAGACCACCTGTCTTGAGAGACCATATTCTCAGTGCACAAACTTAATGATATAGCACTGTGACCAGTTATGAGAAATCACCTGTCTTGAGAGATCATAATTTTCTGGCAGAAAGGGTGGTCTTTCAAGAGAGGTTCTACTGTATTTCTTTCCAATATACTTATGCATCTCCCAAGTCTCTGATTCTCTAAAATTCTCTGCCTCTGTTATGAGGTATGAATGACTGGTTTCTCTGTCTTTGACAAAGTTGATGACACTTGACTTTGCATTTTGTAATGGTCTTTTCTTTTTCTCTTCGTCTCCTAGATCTCTGATCCAGTGGTGCACTGTAGTTTCATATTTAGCATAGGGTTAGAATTTTAAAGAATAAGAATTTCCCCAGGTTTCCTCACTATTTATACTGGCTATTTAAAAAGACTTTGTAAAGTTTAGGTATTGTTCAAAGAACCTTTAACTCCTTTTATTCTGGTGTATGATTGATGGGTGTAATATGGGTTATAGATACAGCTTGGCCTTACTCCAGATGTGCACCTTTTAAGAGTGCTAACTCCACTTGCTCATTTTCACTTCTGAACTTCAGAGGTAAATTGCAAATAAAAAAAAGAGCATACAACTTTTATCACATTTTTTTATATATGGTAATTTCATTCATTGCACTTTCAGAAGCTGGTAAAATTAATTTTCCCAATTTTAATAGCTACCAAGGATAGTGTACTTTAGACAAATTTTGGTTGATATTTTTGAGCACAAGTGAGCAATTATTTTAGTTAGCAGTGTGCTAAGATCATTTACAATTTCCAAAAGTACACAAGGACACCCTGGATTATCAATGAGACCTCATTTGTGCAAGTTTGTTGGAAATTGCAAAGTATCTATCAACCACATTTTTTACAGTCAGCAAATCTTATAAGGTAAACATACTCATCTAGTTGGATGCAACATATCATGAGATGCACATATCCCATCTATTATAGAACCTGTCTAGGACAATGATCATACAAGATTGTCCTCAAGCTGAGGCAAAGTCTAATTGATTAGTCTGGTATGGTGTTTCACAGCAAAGGAACACAAGTAGTTTTGTGCAGTGGCACCTCAGTAAATTGCCATGTCCAAGGTCACATCAAAACCACTGAGCCATTTGCAGGACTTGTGGTACTAATGATATGGAAAAATGGGAACCAGTCTGGAAATGAGTGAACATAAAACATGGGTTTGGCTGGCCAGGACTGGTTGACTATGAAAAAAAGATTTAAGTAAAAAAAAAAAAAACCTGTGAGCTTTCTAGGTGATGTAAAGAAAAAAAAATAGAGACATTGTTTTATTGATGAAATTTCATTCCTTTTACAGTCCGGAGTTAGGAACTTTCATTACTGAAATTAGCAGATTACTCTTTGGTGCAGTACTGAAAACACATGTAGATGAAAACAATGCCATGAGTTGTATGGTTTTCTCTAAATAGAAGTTGTCATCAAAAATGTTTATATACTGATAAATATAAGTATTAAAATGAGCATTCAGATGTGTAAAGTTTAAAATCATAGTGTTTGTATTGGTTGGCTATGAAAGCTGCATTAGGATTAAAATAGCTCCTGCCTACATTAGTTGCTCCTACAAAATGAGTACTGCTTATCAGAACTATTAAACATAAAATTTGTTCTTCAGAGGGGTCAAGAAGTTCAGATAATCTGATTCTAATGCACCTCTTAAATTTCCTGTGCTCTTGCTCTCAATTAAAATTTGATCAAAAGTAGATACAAAATATGGTCTCTGGAGTGGTAACACACTTAGCCAACCAGTGAAAGATCACCACACCAATATGTGTGGATATTACTCATTATTAAAGCCAGGCAGAATCTTGATCATACAAAGTCTATATCCATGTCTGACAATAATCAGATCAAAGTTAGGGCCTCTGTCACTCAGATGCAAGATGTTGTTGTTGTTGTGGGGCTTAACGCCATTTTTCAGCACACGATAGGCTATATATATGGCAGCCAGTATTAATGGTGGAGGAAGAAACCATGAAACCACTGGAAAGAACTACCCACACACGAGAAGCTACTGGCAAGCTTTCTCACATATCTACATTATCCGAATCCTAGACTTGAACCCACACAGAGAGAGGTGAGATGGCAATGATCTGTAACGGATAGTGCTTTAAACCACTCGGGACACCCAGATGTAAGATTACCTCATAAATATGCATGGATCTTGCTCTTCATCTGACTCATTTGAGATCTTGATATAAACCTATATTCCAAGTTTGATCAAAATATGATTTCCAGAGCTATAACAATTTCAGCCAATCAAATGTAAAATCACATCATTATTCTTCATGAATCTCACTCATTATAAAACCTGTTAGGTCTCTTAGTCCACATTCCAAGCTTCATCAAAATCAGATTCTGGTTAACTGGGGTACATCAGGACTCAAACACTTTGGTCCAATTAAATGGCTGCTTCAATTATGCAAAGAAGTTAAAAAGGTTTACATGTATTTTGTCCATTAAGATTTGTCCTAAATAAATTGCTGCCCCCCCCCTACTAAAAGATGGCCAAATAAACTGGAATCTACTGTATATGGCATGCAGAATGGTGAAAAGCAATTTTCTGACAGTTAGAAATGCAAATAATGGATAGAGACTGGATACTTGGCCATTCCATACTGCCAGGCAAACTAAATTAATGAACTCATCATATATTCAAAGCCACTTACTGTAATAATTTGGACAAAATCCAAATGTTTGATACTTTTTAACTGCTTTATATCACAGGTAATAGAGAAGATGAGGAAGTACATGTACACATTTTATGGGATAAAAATTACTTCCCATAGATGCTTTATTTTCAAAGGGAAGATCAACAGCAATGAAAACAGTCTGCAAATTATGGCAAGTGTGGGATTCATTTTCCGACAATCTGAATTAATGATTTCCCAACTGTATGAATCTGCTTGTAGCCACCTAACAGGACTGGAACTTAATAAAAATGCCAGATATCATCCATTCCATTCTGATATTCATGCTAGTTCTAGTGGTTAGCTGAGGAATATGATCAAAAACACAGCAGAAAATGCAAAATCTGCCTTCTAATAGTAAGTCTCTCTCAACCATAAATTTCTATTTTCAAATATGTGAAACAAGAGTCCCTCAAAGGGACTAAGGTTCTACTGGTTGAAATGAATTTCCAAGAATAGAAGATAAAACCATTTCTTCCTGGTGAATGTTGAAATCATCTCTGAGGTACTTCAGTGATAATAACTTTTTTTTATTTTAGCTGTTGTGGAGGCTAACATGGAAATCAGACTGGTGCCATTTTCATTTAGGACCAGCCAGACAACAAAGAAGTCCTTTATAAAATACTCAATGTTTATAATGCCCATTCATGACAAGTAGTGATAAGAAGATTTTTCAAGATGTCCACTGTAGTGGCCATATTTGGATAGATGTCCAGAGTGCAACATTTTCAATTAGGACTAACAAGACATCATAAGAAGTTTTTTTAATGAAAACTCCCATGCTGATACAACATGCCATTTAGCAAAAGTAGTGATAAGATTTTCAAGATGGCCATCGTGACATCCATATTGACTATGTCAACCATGTTGGATGTGTGAGTGGTGCCATCTTAATTTAGGTCCATCTAGACATCATTAGAACTCTTCTGGTAAAAATTCCATGTTGATATGCCTTTTCATTCAGGAATAGTGATAACAAGATTTACAAGATGGCTGCTGTGGAGGCCATACTGGTCATCAGATTGGCAACATTTTATTTGGATGTGCACTTTAGGACCAACTAGACATCACAAGTCTTTAAGTGAAAATTCCATGTTAATATGCCCATGCATTTATTTCATTTTAATGGCCATATTAGAAGTCTGAGCAGCACCATTTTCATTTATGCAATCAATCCTCCAAATAGTTTACAAGGAGCAATACCAAAATCATGATAACAAAATGGACAAAAGAGACATAACAGGACATCCCATAAGCTCTACTAAGTATCTGATCAGTACAGCTGACAACTGTTTTACATATGTGAAAAAAAATTTCCACTTAAAATTAAATAAAGCCATATTTACAAAAATAAAATGTGCTTTTTCACATACATGAAATTTTTTCATACACATTAAAAATTAATATTTACATTATTTTGCATTTCAGTGATCAATTTTTTGTAAGTGTGAAATGTTTATAATAAATATTAATGATGTTTTTTTGCACATAAGAAATAATATTTTACATATGTAACTTTTTCATACATGCAGGTCAACACTAGGGTGTGATTTGAACAAAAAAGTGGCATGAGTCATTCATTTAACCTAAACACACGTAAATAGTGAAGTTTACTTCATCTTGGTTTCATGTCACCCTACCATCCATTTTTCAATACAATTCATTACTAACTGATGTATTATGTTGACTTTTGTGTCAATTTCTTATTCAAAGTGGAAAGTAGAAAGTCAGAAAATGAAAAAGAGAAGTCAATTTTCTGCTAATCAGATGATTGCAATACCAGAAAAAGCATTGCTATCGATGGAATTCTAGCAAATGAGAAAAGGTTTTTTTTTTGTTGAATTCAAAGTGTCATACAGTTAAGTGGATGTGTGTAGATCTACCACTAATTAAATTTTCATTTTATCCAACATTTCATCTAATAAACATTTGATGAAAAGGATAACTCATACTATGGAAAATGTTGTAGATTTATTAGTCATCAATATTTAAGTTGACATAGTTATGTTATACAACAACTGAACTGTGCTGAAGAAAATTAAAAAATTTATGATATTTTAATAACTTGCTAGTTATTTTTCATCAATATCTTAAAATCTGAAAAACAAAAGTTTACAGTGACTACCATTATTTCTTATATTATTCATTTTTTTGAACTGTCAACACCCTACTCTCCCTATTTTTGTCATTTTAGTTTTATTTTGGCTGAAGAAAGAAGTCATGTCGCCCAAATATTCGAGTATGGATCCTGGATGTTAAATTAATTAAAAAACTATTTAAAATATAGACCACTCCAGTGTTCTAAGTAGCTAGAGCAACTGCTTCAGGTGTGGGAAGTCATGGTTACAAACCCATGCCAAGTCATACCAGACTAGAAAGTTAGTGTTAGAACTAGTTGGTCTGGTGTCAGGATAATGTGACTGGGTGGGGCATGATGCTACATGTCTGTGGCATGATGCCCCAGTGCCAGACATCACTATAAACTGTCACATTGCAGATATCATAGCAATATAACTGGAAAATTATTAAATCTATGTCAAAAATCCAAGTAAGTAAAAAATGAATTCAACAATTTATAACACATATAAAATAAATCATTTCACAGATTTTACAAATGTAAAAATATTTTTATGTACAGTTAAACTATTTCAGATACTGTATGTAATACAAGAATTTCACATATGTGAACAACTATTTTGTTGATGTAAAAAATACTTCACATACATGAAAAAGATATACACATGGAAAATAAATGCTTAATTGACATTCTTGTTCAAAATAAATTCAGCAAGTTGCAGAGTCAAGCTAGAGTCACGCATGATTCCCAATGGAATGTTTTCTAAATTTTGCTAGCTTCATTGATAAGCTAGAGTTAACATCAAGCCATGGATGATTCCCATGGAAAAATGCTTTCTAAATTCTGCTAGTTTAATTGATAAGCTAGGGTCAACCAGAGTACATGTGAGTCACCATGTAGTGCTACAAGAGATCTACAAGTAAAATTCCCCAGACTAGCATTGTTGTATCAAGTATGCTTTTACTCAGTTGTAAAATGCAATATTTTCCCACTAATATTGTAACAGTGAAATCTTACATTAAATTTTATCAAAGGTTCAAAACCAGAATCCATTTAAAATGTATGCATCATTTTTATTCTATCCTTTCTGATTACCCTGTTTTCCAACTACAAACATTTTCAGCCTTATAATCAAAACCAAGCGCATAAACCAAACTTTTTTCACATATAGGTAGTTTCATGTTTTAAACCTTGTATTAAGTAACTGAAAAATAACTTTTCATTATAAGTCACTCGATTGCAGAGTGAAACAGCCCTGCCATATGGAAACACTGAAGCAAGTTGAAGTGATGAAAATGATTTACTAATGAACAAAATTTAAATTGCTTCTAGCATCTGGAATAGAAATTACGCAAGTGCCATATCTTACATTAAATGAAATCCTGTTGTAACTTATCTGCATTTCTGCAGCTGTTGATCAGTCTCATCTCCAAGTGCAAAATAGTACTCTTTGATTTTTTAAAATATTATTACACATAGAGTTACCAGAGATTTAAAATAAAATTGTAGAGGTCTACATAAAAAAATTGGTTTGGCTGAATGAATACAGTGAAACATTTCTATGAAGGACACAGGACCAGAAAAAGTCCCTTGTAGATAATTATCTCCTTTCTAAGCCAAACTTCACAGTACTTGGATCCCTCTCAACAGACCTTTTTATAAGGCCACATTCCATGACATCAAAAAATAGTAAATTTCAACTATTTTGACTCCTCATAAGAGACCGCCTCTTTAATAGACATATTTTCATTATAAATGATGTGACTTTATGAAATTACAACAATTGAATTTGAACTTTTTTGCATTACATACTATAATCTGAAACGGTCTACTAATATCATTAAGGGGATATAAAATGAAAAAAATTAAATACACCTGGGTTGGAACCATTTGCACTTAAAGAGCTCGATGGGCATTTGTGAACAACACAAAACCAAGATACAAACTTACACTGCAAGATGAGTACGAATCATCAAGTCATTAATCCCATTATTTGAATGCAAAATGCATCTTAGTTACAAAGCCTCCTTGTTGCTGGTGAGTGTTGCATATATGTCATGGATGAATGAAGTGATAGTACTTTTATCACTATAGGATGGCTTGAAGTGATAGTACTTTATCACAATAAAATGGTATGAAGTGATAATACTTTATCACTATAAGATGGCTTGAAGTGATAGTACTTATCACAATAAAATAGTATGAAGTGATAGTACTTTATCACTATAAGATGGCATGAAGTGATAGTACTTTATCACTATAAGATGGCTTGAAGTGATAGTACTTTATCACAATAAAATGGCATGAAGTGATAGTACTTAATCACTATAAGATGGCATGAAGTGATGGTACTTTATCACTATATGATGGCTTTAAGAGATAGTACTTATCATTATATGATGGCAAGAAATGATGGTACTTTATCACTATAAAATGGCTTGAAATGACAGTACTTTATCACTATATGATGCCTTGAAGTGATAATACTTTATCACTATATGATGGCATTAAGAGATAGTACTTATCAAAATGAGATGGCTTGAAAAGATGGTAATTTATTATGAGGTCTTGAAGTCATACTACTATATCACTATAAGATGGCTTGAAGTGATAACACTTTATCACAATAAGATGGCATGAAGAGATAGTACTTTATCACTATAAGATGGCTTGAAGTGATAGCACTTTATCACAATAAGATGGCATGAAGTGATAGTACTTTATCACTATAAGATGGCTTGAAGTGATAGTACTTATCACTATAAGATGGCTTGAAGTGATAGTACTTTATCACTATAAGATGGCTTGAAGTGATAGCACTTTATCACAATAAGATGGCATGAAGTGATAGTACTTTATCACTATAAGATGGCATGAAGTGATAGTACTTTATCACTATAAGATGGCTTGAAGTGATAGTACTTATCACTATAAGATGGCTTGAAGTGATAGCACTTTATCACTATAAGATGGCATGAAGTGATAGTACTTTATCACTATATGATGGCTTTAAGAGATAGTACTTATCATTATGAGATGCCTTGAAAAGATGGTAATTTATCATGATTTCTTGAAGTGATAATACTATATCACTTTAAGATGGTTTGAAGTGATGGTACTTTATCACTATATGATGGCATGAAGAGATAGTACTTATCATTATGAGATGGCTTGAAGTGATAGTACTTATCACTATATGATAGCTTGAAGTGATGGTACTTTATCACTATAAGATGGCTTGAAGTGATAGCACCTTATCACTAAGATGGCATGAAGTGATAGTACTTTATCACTATAAGATGGCTTGAAGTGATAGCACTTTATCACAATAAGATGGCTTGAAGTGATAGAACTTTATCACTATAAGATGGCTTGAAGTGATAGAACTTTATCACTATATGATAGCTTGAAGTGATGGTACTTTATCACTATAAGATGGCTTGAAATGATAGCACTTTATCACTATAAGATGGCTTGAAGTAATAGTACTTTATCACTATATGATGGCTTTAAGAGATAGTACTTATCATTATGAGATGGCATGAAGTGATAGAACTTTATCACTATATGATAGCTTGAAGTGATGGTACTTTATCACTATAAGATGGCTTGAAGTGATAGCACTTTATCACTATATGTCTTGAAGTGATGGTACTTTATCACTATAAGATGGCTTGAAGTGATAGCACTTTATCACTATAAGATGGCATGAAGTGATAGTACTTTATCACAATAAAATGGCATGAAGTGATAGTACTTTATCACAATAAGATGGCATGAAGTGATAGTACTTTATCACTATAAGATGGCTTGAAGTGATAGCACTTTATCACTAAGATGGCATGAAGTAATAGTACTTATCACTATAAGATGGCTTGAAGTGATAGCACTTTATCACTATAAGATGGCATGAAGTGATAGCACTTTATCACTAAGATGGTATGAAGTGATAGTACTTATCACTATAAGATGGCATGAAGTGATAGCACTTTATCACTAAGATGGTATGAAGTGATAGTACTTATCACTATAAGATGGCTTGAAGTGATAGTACTTTATCACTATAAGATGGCTTGAAGTGATAGCACTTTATCACTATAAGATGGCTTGAAGTGATAGCACTTTATCGCTAAGATGGCATGAAGTAATAGTACTTATCACTATAAGATGGCATGAAGTGATAGCACTTTATCACTAAGATGGTATGAAGTGATAGTACTTATCACTATAAGATGGCATGAAGTGATAGCACTTTATCACTAAGATGGTATGAAGTGATAGTACTTATCACTATAAGATGGCTTGAAGTGATAGTACTTTATCACTATAAGATGGCTTGAAGTGATAGCACTTTATCACTATAAGATGGCTTGAAGTGATAGCACTTTATCGCTAAGATGGCATGAAGTAATAGTACTTATCACTATAAGATGGCTTGAAGTGATAGCACTTTATCACTAAGATGGCTTGAAGTGATAGTACTTTATCACTATAAGATGGCATGAAGTGATAGTACTTTATCACTATATGATGGCTTTAAGAGATAGTACTTATCATTATGAGATGGCTTGAAGTGATAGCACTTTATCACTATAAGATGATATGAAGTGATAGTACTTTATCACTATAAGATGGCTTGAAGTGATAGTACTTTATCACTATATGATGGCTTTAAGAGATAGTACTTATCATTATGAGATGGCTTGAAGTGATAGCACTTTATCACTATAAGATGGCATGAAGTGATAGCACTTTATCACTAAGATGGCATGAAGTGATAGTACTTTATCACTATATGATGGCTTGAAGTGATAGCACTTTATCACTATAAGATGGCATGAAGTGATAGTACTTTATCACTATATGATGGCTTTAAGAGATAGTACTTATCATTATGAGATGGCATGAAGTGATAGAACTTTATCACTATATGATAGCTTGAAGTGATGGTACTTTATCACTATAAGATGGCTTGAAGTGATAGCACTTTATCACTATATGTCTTGAAGTGATGGTACTTTATCACTATAAGATGGCTTGAAGTGATAGCACTTTATCACTATAAGATAGCATGAAGTGATAGTACTTTATCACAATAAAATGGCATGAAGTGATAGTACTTTATCACAATAAGATGGCATGAAGTGATAGTACTTTATCACTATAAGATGGCTTGAAGTGATAGCACTTTATCACTAAGATGGCATGAAGTAATAGTACTTATCACTATAAGATGGCTTGAAGTGATAGCACTTTATCACTATAAGATGGCATGAAGTGATAGCACTTTATCACTAAGATGGTATGAAGTGATAGTACTTATCACTATAAGATGGCATGAAGTGATAGCACTTTATCACTAAGATGGTATGAAGTGATAGTACTTATCACTATAAGATGGCTTGAAGTGATAGTACTTATCACTATAAGATGGCTTGAAGTGATAGCACTTTATCACTATAAGATGGCTTGAAGTGATAGCACTTTATCGCTAAGATGGCATGAAGTAATAGTACTTATCACTATAAGATGGCATGAAGTGATAGCACTTTATCACTAAGATGGTATGAAGTGATAGTACTTATCACTATAAGATGGCATGAAGTGATAGCACTTTATCACTAAGATGGTATGAAGTGATAGTACTTATCACTATAAGATGGCTTGAAGTGATAGTACTTTATCACTATAAGATGGCTTGAAGTGATAGCACTTTATCACTATAAGATGGCTTGAAGTGATAGCACTTTATCGCTAAGATGGCATGAAGTAATAGTACTTATCACTATAAGATGGCTTGAAGTGATAGCACTTTATCACTAAGATGGCTTGAAGTGATAGTACTTTATCACTATAAGATGGCATGAAGTGATAGTACTTTATCACTATATGATGGCTTTAAGAGATAGTACTTATCATTATGAGATGGCTTGAAGTGATAGCACTTTATCACTATAAGATGATATGAAGTGATAGTACTTTATCACTATAAGATGGCTTGAAGTGATAGTACTTTATCACTATATGATGGCTTTAAGAGATAGTACTTATCATTATGAGATGGCTTGAAGTGATAGCACTTTATCACTATAAGATGGCATGAAGTGATAGCACTTTATCACTAAGATGGCATGAAGTGATAGTACTTTATCACTATATGATGGCTTGAAGTGATAGCACTTTATCACTATAAGATGGCATGAAGTGATAGCACTTTATCACAATAAGATGGCATGAAGTGATAGTACTTTATCACTATAAGATGGCTTGAAGTGATAGTACTTATCACTATAAGATGGCTTGAAGTGATAGCACTTTATCACAATAAGATGGCATGAAGTGATAGTACTTTATCACTATAAGATGGCATGAAGTGATAGTACTTTATCACTATAAGATGGCTTGAAGTGATAGTACTTATCACTATAAGATGGCTTGAAGTGATAGCACTTTATCACTATAAGATGGCATGAAGTGATAGCACTTTATCACAATAAGATGGCATGAAGTGATAGTACTTTATCACTATAAGATGGCATGAAGTGATAGTACTTTATCACTATATGATGGCTTTAAGAGATAGTACTTATCATTATGAGATGCCTTGAAAAGATGGTAATTTATCATGATTTCTTAAAGTGATAATACTATATCACTTTAAGATGGTTTGAAGTGATGGTACTTTATCACTATATGATGGCATGAAGAGATAGTACTTATCATTATGAGATGGCTTGAAGTGATAGTACTTATCACTATATGATAGCTTGAAGTGATGGTACTTTATCACTATAAGATGGCTTGAAGTGATAGCACCTTATCACTAAGATGGCATGAAGTAATAGTACTTTATCACTATAAGATGGCTTGAAGTGATAGAACTTTATCACTATAAGATGGCTTGAAGTGATAGCACTTTATCACAATAAGATGGCTTGAAGTGATAGAACTTTATCACTATATGATAGCTTGAAGTGATGGTACTTTATCACTATAAGATGGCTTGAAGTAATAGTACTTTATCACTATATGATGGCTTTAAGAGATAGTACTTATCATTATGAGATGGCATGAAGTGATAGAACTTTATCACTATATGATAGCTTGAAGTGATGGTACTTTATCACTATAAGATGGCTTGAAGTGATAGCACTTTATCACTATATGATGTCTTGAAGTGATGGTACTTTATCACTATAAGATGGCTTGAAGTGATAGCACTTTATCACTATAAGATGGCATGAAGTGATAGCACTTTATCACTAAGATGGCATGAAGTGATAGTACTTATCACTATAAGATGGCTTGAAGTGATATCACTTTATCACTAAGATGGCTTGAAGTGATAGTACTTTATCACTATAAGATGGCATGAAGTGATAGTACTTTATCACTATATGATGGCTTTAAGAGATAGTACTTATCATTATGAGATGGCTTGAAGTGATAGCACTTTATCACTATAAGATGGCATGAAGTGATAGCACTTTATCACTAAGATGGCATGAAGTGATAGTACTTTATCACTATATGATGGCTTGAAGTGATAGCACTTTATCACTATAAGATGATATGAAGTGATAGTACTTTATCACTATAAGATGGCTTGAAGTGATAGTACTTTATCACTATATGATGGCTTTAAGAGATAGTACTTATCATTATGAGATGGCTTGAAGTGATAGCACTTTATCACTATAAGATGGCATGAAGTGATAGCACTTTATCACTAAGATGGCATGAAGTGATAGTACTTTATCACTATATGATGGCTTGAGTGATAGCACTTTATCACTATAAGATGGCATGAAGTGATAGTACTTTATCACTATATGATGGCTTTAAGAGATAGTACTTATCATTATGAGATGGCTTGAAGTGATGGTAATTTATCATGATGTCTTGAACTGATACTACTTTATCACTATAAGATGGCTTTAAGTGATGGTACTTTATCACAATGAGATGGCACACAAAATTGTATAGGCACAAAATGGAAATATTCACTCTTCATGTCTTTGATAGTAACTTACCAGTCAGAGGGGTTCATTCTCTACATGACCACACCCAATGAAACTGGGATTGGGGGTTCAAAATAAATCAGGATGATTTGACAGATTCTAGCAACCACTTATCTCCCACAAGACTGGAAGGATTCAGACATGTACTGAAAATTTTGCAAACTTTCATAAAAGGGGGGTGTGCATTTGTAAACAATACTTGAAATATGGTATTTATCAGAGAATGATTACATAACTGACAGTCAGGCTAGTAAATAATTCAATAGCATAATAAAAACATCATAAAAGTCTGCACAGTATAGCAAGTAATGGTTTTACTTTCCAGCTGGGACTTAAAGAAGTACTGCAACCTCTGAACTCAAGCTAGGTCAGAATTTCATAGAGAAGTCACTTCTTTCTCCAAGGGCCCAGAGAAAGAAAGTTTAAACTCACTGGGAGATTACATTTTTGTTCACAAAATAATTCCTATATGCACTTAAATTTCAATCATGTAGGTATTTATGTATGTATGTCCATTACCACAAATTTTTTATTGTTACTCCTTTAAAGTACATTAGGTAGAAAGGTAGGTATGTATACTGTATGCCTTACATCCTCATGGGTCAAAATTTTTCAAGTGACTTTTTTGGCATAAATACATTACAACACTGAGTAGGGTTTTGGACTAATGCCCTATTGGTTTTGCAAAGTGAAGCATGACATACACCTGGTATAAATATCAATGTGACTGGATAAATTATGCAAAGATTATCATGCAATGTATCATACTTGATTATTTTATTGCCTAATATGTCAATGGGTTTTAGTTTTAAATTCAATAAACTCAACTAATTAAACAAGATAATGTTTTATTAATTTTATCCATCAAATATTTGTATTTTATGGATTCTTCCTCTTTAACACAGAAACAGAGTAAACCTCTGAGTTAGTGCATTTTTTTATTATTATAAATCAGAATTAATAAAGAGTGATGACTTTAGGCTTGGAGCTAAAAATCTAAATGCAGTAAATTTAGTGCCTGAAACAAAGAGACCCACGTGGGCTGAGATCACTCATTTGGCACTATTTTATTTAGCACTAACTAGACCTCAGAATGAATGTGTGTAAAGTTTCATGGAAATATTCCAAGTAGTTTAGGAGGAGTAGCAATAAAAAATTTATGCTAATGGACTGAGAGACATCTTTTGGTCTATGAGCAGCAGGACTTAGTTATTTCAATGTTCCTCAACTTCTTGTCTCTTCATCAATATTAAATGGTATATAAGCATCATTTGTCCTATACTGAAATGCTTTGATATTAAAATTCTTTCTGACAAAGTTAGTCAAATTCTGTTGAGTGTTTTTGTTAAAGGCTTTTCTAGTTGCTATAACAGTGGAAGTATTTACAGCAAATCGGCATCATGAAATGCATTACCGCGAGGAATCAGTCTGCCAAGTTTGGTAGAAATTGGTTAACCCTTTCATCACTAAGTAACTTTGTAGGCATAGAGTCCTCAACACTAAGCAACTTTGGAATTGTAAAGCAAAATGACTTGTGGACTTTGAAACAACATAACTTTGTCAATGTTAAAGATATCTGGCTGGATTAGGTGTCGAAATCAAAGTTAAAAATCAAATTTTATGACTAATTCATTAAAATGTGCATATCTATTACAACTGTTAAAATGCAGGTGCAAACAGGTAACACAACTGGTAAAATACAAGTAATTATTTTATTACCTCTTAGAAAACTTAGAAAGTTCTCAAAACGTGTTCAATTGACCTTAGATGTACTAGTGAATAATCACAGTAACAATATAAGTCTTTCTTTCATGGTGTCCATAATATATAAAATTCTATAAAATGAACCAAAATGATCTCCAAGGTGAGATCTGTCCACACACCTATAACGCTCTGCCACGTTTGATCGTCGCATTGAAGTTCAATAAACGGACAATTTTTCCAAAAACTTCATCTGAATAGAATATTTGAAAATATTCTGAAGCTTTTCTGGAGCCATCTAACACTCAGGTGTGCCCAATTCTGTCAGAAAACTGAAACAAATCTCTTTGGTTTTCTGGCTTCAGCCAACCAAACAAAACCATGCGGTGCGCACAAATCCTCTGGTTCAAAACCTTCAAAGTTTTCTTCATCGTAATCACTGTCACCCACAACTGCATTCCATTGTCTCTCTAGACATCTTCTCTCATTTTCATCCAAATTTACCAGGTCAAAATTATTCAAATCCTCTGATAACCTCCTCTGAAATTTGTTCAAACTCCGCCATTTTGGATACAAATTTCAGCATTCAGAAAACACGTTAAAAGTTTGTACTTTGTTAGATATTTCTAGTTGTATACAAGCTAAACTCACGAGATCATCCAAATATAACATTTACATTACAAGAAGGAAGTTATTAGAGGTATCCCGAAAGTTATTTAGTCGGGTACTATAACGTTAAGAAAGAACACTGCCCTAGACCGAGAACTCGCTCCAAAGTGTTTGCGAGCTTACTTCCCCCTGGACGGAATTTTCGGTCTGTAGTGATGAAAGGGTTAAGTGGCTTTTAAATAGTTGCAAATAGCAACTGTCCATGGAGATCAACAATACATAATAGAGAAAAGGATCATACTAGAAGCTCAATTGGCCTTACATCCTCATGAGTTGAAATTTTTCAAGTGACTTTTTGGCATGATTACATTAAGAGTTGGGTTCTGGAGTAATGCCCTATTAGCTTTGCAAAGTGAAACATGACATACAACTGGTATAAAAAAATCCATCTGCATCCAGTGATTCTGGTTGTTTGAAATTCTGCACTAGCTGGGGACAATTTATATGGAAAATGTGCAAGCTAGCTGAAAACATTTTTTTTTTTTCTGAAGCATGCATAGCTTCTAAATATGCTGTCTGTGCGACCAGGCAGACATACAGAAAATAGCCTATAATTTTCTCTGGTACATGTATGTACAATTTTCAAAACCTTTATGAAAATCAAGTTCACTGTATTAAAAATATGAAGCCATAACTTAATTATGATTTCCATGGATTGTTGGTGCATGAATAAGTCAAGGGTATTAACATTACAGGTAATGCAATATTTATAATAATGTAACTAACTGTACTGGAAGTATTCTGTGTAATTCTCACCTTTCTTGGCCAGGACTCCAGCACTGTTGATCAATCCATCACAGCTATTGCTGATTATTTCGCCATCACGGACCAATTCATTCCACAACTGGCTCAGGCCATCCTTTTGGAAAATTGCCTGCAAGAATTAGCACAAGAATGAATATTAAAAAACTTATCAATGAGTTAAAGGTAACACAGAAACAATGCAGTCTGAATTGGGACTGGCAGAGGAGAGACAAGGAAATTACAATAAAGGTATTACTTGATTATGTCCCCTGTATGATCATCAAATAATGTAACCTCAAGTCTCTGATTGTCTCAATGTAATCCCTTAACATTATCTTGTTTTGAAATACATTAGGCATATTACAAAACAAACAAAAAAACACTAGTATGAGCTTTCTATGAGAGTCTACCAAACCAAACCAAACAACTTCTTATGACAAAAGGCATGGACTTTATTTTTATATACCCTTTCTGATTTTCAGAAATTGATGGGCAATCTTGAAGTGAAACTGAAGCTTTAACTCCTTTAATTGTATAGAAAACAAATGAAAATAAAAAAAAATTAGGCATAAAGCCTCAAACCAAATTTAGTTAATAAACCATGTCTTGGAAAAGTTATTGTGCAGAAGCAAAATTAATGAAATGACTAGATGAGATGTGACAGGATTTGATGGATGGACCTGGGTAACACTCTTCCACTGATGTGGCAGGGTATAAAAGATTCTAATAATAACTTGATAAGAATACACACTGAACAATTTAGTAAGAACTTCAAATAGATGCAGACAAAACTATTGACAAAATTTAACATCCTCTGCAATCTGAATCTGAAGTAAGTGTTATCAAAATTTTCTTTCCATTATATTTCACTTAAGTACAATTTGAAAACAAATATTTCAACAATCAGTAGCTCTATATGTCACTGGCTGTCACTTTTATAAGATTTTATGCTTTGCTGTGACAAGCTCATGTTTCATGATTCACCCATCCTCAGCATTTTTTTTTACATAAGCATTTCACATTTTTAATCCCAACAAGGCATAAATGAAACATAGCTATTTCCAGTTAACTGACTGACTTTATTATTCTGCCTGATCCCAAAAGTTATTATAATAATATAAAAATATATTAAAAACATTAAAAAATATATTTAAAAATTTCAGATCACGATTTTCTGCATATTTAGACCAATCCAGATTCATTTCTTTCATATGTTACAGTATTAGACATCATGCTCAATTAGACACATATTATTCCTTAAGCACCTAATGAACATACATGTATAATAGAAAGAATGATTCAGCAATATTTAACTTTGTAAGGTATTCTCAAACATGGTCAGCTTAAAACTAACATCAAAATATATCATTTGCATCATTTGCTTGGTTGTCTGGTTTTTAATAACACTATTTACTCATTTACCCCTGGAAGTTTTTGTTATTTTTGCCTGAAATGCTAGTAGGAAACCCATTTTGAGTGCTATTGCTGAATACATCCTAATACATCAACATTTAAGACATTTTCAGTTAACCTAATGCCTATTTGGACCCATCATTTTTTAATTGAGACCTCTCTTATTCTAAATGCACATCTTATCATACTTTTTGCAAAGGTTCATCTGTCTGTGTGCAGTCCAGATCAGTCTGTCTTAGACCTGAGGCCAAAATGTCTAAAATCAGGACACAAAATCGGATTCTGGCCTTGGACGAATTTCGGCAGGAAAAAAACTCAGGTCCAAAAGGTGATGTTTTTCTCTCAGTCTGTTTTGTAGTACATTGGTATCCGCATAAAGTTACATATGTCTACATTTCTATAATACCAGCCACCTTATTGTTTCGTACATGACCTTGATGTTACAAAGCTCAGAAGTAGGCTACCACCTCCTGCCCGTAAATGCGGCGCCAGAGGTTAAAGAGTTAATATGTTATGGGTAGATCATGTGGAGGAAATCAGAGAGCTACTGAGATGCTGTCACTCCCACAAGTTATAGGAGGCAACTGCAACTAATTTAGGTAATTACATAGACAGGAGTGCACATATCTAATTTATCATATGAAAATGGGTTGCTCTCCCTACAGGTGATCTCTCAAAAAAACCTTGTCTATCAAGCTAGCCTTTACTGTCCTGACCAGGCCTTTTCTTGAAGGAATAAAACTGGTGATCCAACTGTGGTTGACTCTGGGTAAACAGATGGTGAAAATAAAGGTAGCAAAATAACATCTTATTCTGACAATTCAACATGACTTTTTAGCATGAAATTGGAAAGACATCTTATTTTTAAGCCCCATAGTTCTGGCCCACCAGTTTTATAATAGGAGAAATGGTGTAATGACTTTAAAAGTCTGGATACCCTGCTTACTAATTAAGCTTTAACCACCAATGTTATACCCCACCCCCAAAACAAAATGCTAAAAATCAATTAAAATATTTGAGATTGAGCACTGGAGAACAAGCTGAAGAAATAATCTCTGCTAACAATGGCTTTATTGCAAGGAAATATAAGTATAATAATATATTTCCATGTCAGGAAACCAATGATTTTACAAGTCCATCCATTTGCATGCCAAGAACATAGCTAATTATCATTAAGTATTTTAAATACTGTCTCATAAAATATTATTTACTACACTGAATAAAATGTTGAACATTGTTTCTTTGCTGAGTGCTGGAGACTGGAAAATTAATAGAAAAAGATATGTAATAGTTTGATGGCTCATTAAAGTGTTCTTTTCTTTCGAAATTATGAGGACCAAATCCCACTGAAAAAATGGCTAACCTACAAACCAATTACAAGGCAGTCTAGTTGGTACAAAAGCTGATTACCATGGCAGTTGACACTAGTCTAGTTTTTTTGAGCAAAGTAATCAACAGGTGTAGGCTTTGTGTTATATACTGTACCAGTCATATACCAGTTGATTTGTTGATAACCTTCAGTGAAAAATGTTAACCTCTTGACCCTGATTGTATGGCAGCATTTAATCTGCATCCTTCCTGCTGAATTAAAGATTATTTTATGATATTGGTAAGGATTCAGATGAAGGTTTTAAAAGCCTTTGCTTATAATTTGACATTGGGATATTCTACAGTCTAGTGGGTCAATCTCCATACAAAAATCATATTCTGTCCTGTGCCAATAAACCCCCAGCAACTTCCAAGGTTTATATAGTAAAGAATGACACACAACACAGTCTATTTAGAGTGATGAAAAATTGCACTAGCCCAGTGCTAATCAAGGACAAGGAACAATTATGAGGTCTTTGGAGTTTTACCCACTATGTAATGACAGTATCTTGGGGTTTGGGAACTGAAAAATATTTTATCATTTTGTTAAATGTTGAATTATGCATATTTGCAGTGTCACTATAGCATCATTCTAATTTTATTGGCAAGTATTTAAACTTCAGTATTTATAATTCTGTAGAATCATGTACTTTAATTCTTCTTTTTTGTCATATTGAGTTTTTTATATAATGACCAAATATTTTCTTCTCAGATAATTGATAAAAATTTAATATGGATATCTATCTCTTTCTGTGTGTATAATGTATGTGTATGTATGTATGTATGTATGTATGTATGTATGTATGTATGTATGTATGTATGTATGTATGTATGTGTGTGTGTGTGTGTGTGTGTGTGTGTGTATGTATGTATGTATGTATGTATGTATGTATGTATGTATGTATGTATGTATGTATGTATGTATGTATGTATAATATAGTGATTCACAATTTTTCAAATAAAACAGGCAGCCATGGTGGTTCAGTGGTTAGCATGCCAGATTAACATACAAAAGGGTGTGGGTTTAAATCCTAACTTTACTTCAATTGCCTCAGCACTAAATAACCTACCTGTCTTGTTGTACTGTCATCACCAACCAAACCAACCAAATGAAGGTTACTGACACTGATGACAAAATGGACAGGTTAAACTTCTCAAAAGAAATATCACTATGCCAAGCT
This sequence comes from Potamilus streckersoni, assembly GCA_016746295.1. Classification (NCBI taxonomy): domain Eukaryota; kingdom Metazoa; phylum Mollusca; class Bivalvia; order Unionida; family Unionidae; genus Potamilus; species Potamilus streckersoni. The sequence goes on from JAEAOA010002175.1 coordinate 1,177,059, forward strand.
TGAAAACCCCACTTATTAGCTGTATGTATTAATGGTGGCTTAGCAAGGGCAAGTTGCTTTCTCAAGACCTTTGTACATAGGGAACTTCACCATGACATCATAGGGCATCCCTAGTCTGGTTGGCAGAAAGACCATAGCTTACACTACATTCAATTAAATATGCTTGCTTATCAGAATATATAAATATTACTAATAACAGTGAAATTTATTGTAGTAATCATTGTTCAGGATAGGTTTTTATACCAAAACATGTAATTAATGCTTTTCAAAGCCAGTACACCAAACCACATTAAATAAAAGTTTCCACAATGGAACAAAAATAAGTCGTATCCTTTTGTTGTTAACAATGAGTAAAACAACATTAAACAATTATCTCTTCAGCTGTTCATGCACATAATCTTTTATCAACAAAGGAAATGTAAAGTTCAATGATTAACATGACAACAATGTGCATCTCCTTTCTCTGCATCATGGGTTTTTGATGATGATGACGATGAGAAATGGATAATTGTCCATAGCTATTACATATTAAGGAAATGAGGTTAGCTATGTTTCCATTGGATGAAAATTTATGTGAGTGGCATATCATTGATACAGCATTCATACAGCACAAATATTTTATTTATACCACTGGCTAATATACATATTTGCCCTTTGAAGGAAAGTTGAAATGATTGCAATGAAATAGTTTTTCCTGTTAAATTCTTGTAGAAAACAGAGATAATTGCTAATAATGATTAATGAGTGGGAATGCATTGTTAATTTATAGGCTTAGGATTAACAGCATGCAGTTCCAATGTTTTTATATGCGTGTTATTGCACATGGATGGATCATAATTTGATATTTAATTAGTATACCAATGGTATATCGAATTGTTTGATACCAGAACTGTAAAAGCCATTATATATATATATATATATATATATAAATATATATATATATATATATATATATATATATATATATATATATATATATATATATATATATATATATAAATATAAGGAAAATTAGTTACTTTAACAAAAAATCAATATATATGAATTAAATTATATACCCAGCATCAAAACAATAGTACCAGGTATACAATTAGCACTGCCTATTAACTGGCCTAAGCTTATATACAGTTCATCTTCCTTTGTCAACTTGGTGGTTCTGCCAACCAGAGCTCTGCCAATGCTTAGTTGTGATGTCATATTAAAATCAATATGGGTCAAGTAAAAGTTCCAAGTCATTTGCTCTGAAGGGCAAGAAGCCAACTGAACATTCTTCCAGCCTGCTAAGTTCTGAAGTAACTATTTCTGATATCTTTGATTCATAAAAGGTACAAGTCAGACATGAAATTGCATAAAATTGTATTTGTTAACAATTACTCCTATCTGTCAGCACATACTTCTAATTAACACTGATAGAGCCATCCCAGTTTCCATGAAATTGCCCAAAATGTACAACATAAACTCTGAAAGTGCATACTCCCAAACACACAAAATGCATGTAATACACTCAATAAAAGAGCATACTTCCCAACACTTTAGATGTACACTCTTTGAAGGTGCATATTCCACAACACATAAAAACATACACTTAATAAAAATGCATACTCCACAACACTTTAAAACTTACAATCATTAAAAGTGCATACTCTCTAACACATAAAACATAACACTGAATGAAAGTGCATACTCCCCAACACATTAAGCATACTCTCAATGAAAGTTCATAATCCACAACACATAAAACATACACTCAATGAAAGTTCATAATTCACAACACATAAAATATACACTCAATGAAAGTTCATAATTCACAACACATAAAACATACACTCAATGAATGTTCATAATCCACAACACATAAAACATACACTCAATGAAAGTGCACACTTCCCAACACTTTGAATGTACTCAATGAAAACTCTTCCTCCCCAAACTCATAAAAGCATATTCTTAATGAAAATGCATACTCACCAACACACAAAAGCATAAACTCAATGAAAATGCATACTCACCAACACACAAAAGCATAAACTCAATGAAAATGCATACTCACCAACACACAAAAGCATAAACTCAATGAAAATGCATACTCACCAACATACAAAAGCATAAACTCAATGAAAATGCATACTCACCAACACACAAAAGCATAAACTCAATGAAAGTGCATACTCCCCAAAACATAAAAGCATACACTCCCCAACTGAAAAAAAACATTCTCATGAAAAATGCATCCTCCTAAACACTTTAAAATGTACACTCAATGAAAATGTATACTCCCCAACACATAAAATCATACACTCAATGAATGTACATACTCCACAACACATAAAAACATACAATAAAAATACATACTCCATAACACACAAAAGCATATACTCAATAAAAGTATACTGTCCACAATACATGTGACAATGGATGCTCTACTGATGAATCTTGCTGTAAATTGAAAATTTGAAAAAATGTGGGATAAAACAAAACTAATGCAGTTAATGTTAATTGTAGATGGATGGATGGAAAGACATACATACACACAAATGCCAAACTAATTTCTGCCATGCTTCCACCAAAACAATCGTGATAATATCATGTATAAATCAAATTTATACAATATTTTTTTTCATCAGAAATTGTGTCAAGTTTCCATAAATAACTGAAAATATAAAGGAATATTTTCATAAGAATTTTAGACATGGTTTCAGTGAAAATGAAATGCTGAGTTAGCACTGTTGTCCTGTTTTGTCAATTCACAATTAAATAAAAATTAATTGTTCATCAGTAATTTTTCATGCACCTCTCAACTCATTAAAAAAAATCTGTCAAATAATCCACATGATCTCTGGTAACAAAACATTTTCTGCATGCAAATGATACAAACTCCTTTACCATCATAATTTTTCTGCTATTAATCTGGCATGTTTTTGTTTGTTTATTAGTGCACTGCTGAAACAATAATTCCAGAATCTGGCTTAGAAATTAGCCAGATTGTTAAAAAAAGGGAAAGTGACGTACTCCAGGTATAGTTAATAGTTTTTGTATATTACTTCTATGATCATCTCATATCTTTGACGTAAATCATACAAAAATAACTTCCTTAGCAATCATGAGGTAGTGTGTTACACCAAGGCCTAGTTATTTTATGTACTTTATTACCTCCAGCTCTGTTTTTCCTATTGTTTTGGGGAGTAACATTATGACTTACAACACAGAAACAAATGAGCCTCTGGGATTTATGCCAACAATTTCATGAGGGCATGCACTGTTAAGAAAGTTATCAGGGCATGTTTGATAACTTCCCATCAAAATATCAATGAGCAAAATCAGTTGTATCTACATTTGTACCTGAATAGGTATTCCATTCATTATTATTATCCATACTGTGGGTGAAGTCCATGAATCAAAAAAATAGTTCAAATGGTCAATGACCTGCTACAGAATTTAACACAAGTTTCTACTCTCACCAAGGATTAGCAGAAAAGTGACAATTCTACTACAAATGCAACTTTGAGTCACACAAAGGGAACAACTAGACCTACAAATGGCCAAAAGATAATAGTGAATTAGCTATAAGTACATGCCAAACCTAATGATTCATTTTTTCATGTCTGATCTTTATAATATTTGAAATAAAACTGTTAAGTGCTTGTATTTTACCAAAATAAAATTGTAAGTGCTTGTACCAGACACTGTCAAATCCAAGTTACAGGAAATAAAACAGACATTGCTATAAAATGATAACATTATCATGGGCATGAAATTTTTGGATTTGCAGAAAGAAAATACATTTCATAACAATATCTTCCATGGGGCACACTAGGTAAACAAGTGTTATATCTCAAACATTCTTAGCCATGGTATAAAAGTTATCAGTGGGCTATTGATTCTGTAGGACATAGGGCAAGTGACTTGTAAATTTTAACTGTACATCAAATTCACTCATCCTACCCTACTGTATACATGTTACTAAATCTGCTTAACATGTCACTTTGTCTGATTGGACAAGCATACTGAAAGAGTGACCTATCCTTCCCCTGGCACCACTCAAAAATATGAGAGGGTAAGTGGAATTTTCTAATCCAGCTAATTTATTTAAATTCAATAATGTGAAAAGAGTATTGATATCATTCCCTTTTCCTAAAATTCCTAAGATCACAAGTCCCTCAAAGATATGTGCTCTGGCTACCAACTTGAACTGTGCTGGATTTCATTTGAGACTTGTTTATTCAAACTTTTATTTTTTTTAAACTGCCAAGTATTAAAACTATCTTATATTCCAAAAGAACCTGCAAAACACCATGTCTGATAACAAAAATATTGTATTTTATGTTTGAGTTTACTTATTACCCATGCATGCCATGTTTCTCTGCATCATAAGATAGTTCAGAGCTCTGAGGTAACAGGTGATATTATATAATGGGATGGCTTAACAAAGATTCCAAGTAATGAAGACCTTCTACTTATGTAAGAAATAAAATACAACTGAGAAAGTTAGGCCAAAAATTTACCATATCCAGAGCAAGAGTCTCTGTTTGGAATTAAGCCTTTTTACCATTAGGTCTAAAGCAAACCAGTCTGAGTTGCACTCTATAAGATGAACCTTTGCAAAACATAGGGCAAGTTTGTGATCTTGAATAAAGTCGGGCCACCACAAAATAATCCACAAAATAATCGGGGTCCTCTAAGCAAAAGAAACATCAAAATTTCATCAATCTGCTGATGTGCAGCTAAAATGGTCAAGTATAGCTGTTAAACATCTAAGCATAGTGCAAAATGAAAATACCTCTGAAACCTGTGACTGGATGCAATCATAAGCAATCTTCCCCCAATTCAGACAAAAATAAAAAGAATATAAAGGAGAAAAACAGGTAACAGATTCATAAGACAGTGCAATGCAAAAATCTTTGTCCTGATAAAAACATTCAGCCTGGTATCATGAAAAAACAACAATGGACATTTATCAAAGCCATTTTGTAGATATATAAGAATACGAATTCAATAACTTTCAAAATATACTAATTATGGATATCTGGATAGTATCCAAAACTAGCATGAAGTTATGTCTTAAGAGGATTCAAACCTAGCATGATGTCTTGACAGTATCCAGACCTAGCATGATGTATATCTTGACAGTATCCAGACCTAGCATGATGTATGTCTTGACAGTATCCAAACCTACATGAGGTATTTTTGACAGTATCCAAACCCACATGAGGTATTTTCTGACAGTATCCACACCTAAATGAGGTATTTCTTGACAGTATCCAAGAAAAGTGCAATGATTTTACACCAATATTTTTGTGCTGCACTTATCTTGTGAACTTGTTAATTTAAACATATTTTTATTTTATTTTTTTATATTCATATTTTTTTTTTCATGTTGATTCCTATAATTTCCTTATGGCTCTTTGTGAGACTATCCATTTGAAATTCTAATGAGATGCTAATCAACCTTGTACCTGGCAGTATATGAACCATTGCATAATTCCAAATGCTCTGTATGGATTATGTCTAAAATGTTACATGCCACTCTAATGGTAAGACACTTAAAAAATTTACTACATAACACAGTCTGGTAATACTTTTGTTATAGTTTCATCCTATCTACATCAAATTTTTATAAATACTAATGAAAAGGTGTGATTGACTTGTCTCTTGTAATATGTCAAAAATGTGCTAGCTAAGCACAGGTAAATAAGAGTGTGCATATACTAACAGAAACAAGATAGTGCCTACAACTCAAACTAAAATCTCTTCAGAAAATGATAATATTCAAAAGAAAAAGTTCAACTGTAATAAATCATTAAGATCATTAAAAACTTAATATTCCTATCTGTCAATCCTTACCTGCTACACTACAGCATTATCCAAAAACTGAGGGTGTGAGAAGCAAAGAACAGGAACCCCAGTCTATGTACTACTATTTGTACTAAATATTACCTTTATGTTTTATAGTCAGCAGCAGCTTATAGGAAGCAGCTGTTTTTCACAAAGGCCAATTTTCCCATGAGCTACCAACCTCTCTCTCTCATACCACTATACACAGTTTGTGATCACAAATGCTATCTTTCCCCCAAATGTCTTATAGTTCTGATCATTCATTATATGCTTCTGAATAAAATGAAACTTAAATAATACACTGGCAGAGGTAATCTACTTAGAGCATAAATATTTTATTCGTTTTGAGCAAGTATGTGATAACTTTCTGTTGGGTGAATGTTTCTTCCATATTACACAAAAATGGATATCTAAGTTGCATGAAATATCTATATTGTGAAATACAGTGCACAACTGGATTACTTCTCAAGGAGAATTGTTATTGTTATTGTTATAGGGTTTATTGCTAATTTTCAGCACAAGATAGGCTATACATGGTGGCCAGTATTAATGGTGGTGGAAGAACCCTGGAAAACCTTGGAAACAACAACTGATCCAGACCAGACCCAGACCCAGACCCCAGACCCACATGAAGCTACTGGCAGGCTTTCTCACTTACCCACCTTAGCCAAGTCTGGAGTCAAACTCATGCAGATAGAGGTGAGATGGCAGTGATCCATAATGGTCAGCAGTGCTTTAGACCACTTGGCCACTGAGGCCCCACCTCTCAAGGAGAAATTTTGCAAAGTAAATAAGCTTTAATTTAATCACATATATGTACATAGATACATGTGCACAGATCAACAAACAGCAAATCAAATCTACATTAAAAATACCAGTTAATATGAAGAATCCTGCACCTATACACTTACAGACTGCATGTACACACTTTGAAAACCTTTCAGAAAAAAGGGAACCTACTACTTTGTCTATTGCAGACAAGTGCACCATATACTACTACAGTTAAATTCTAAGTATAATTACCAGAAGATTAATCCAATGTGTTCATGTGCCACATTCACTCACACATGTACACAAAAATATGCATGTAGTTATGGGTGAATGAATATTCATCCCTTGAAGTTATCATACTTTCATTTCAACTGTCAGTGATTTTAGCATCCAAGCTTGATTTAGTCTGCATTCATTTCCCAGAAGTAACTGGCCATACATTTTAAAATCTGCATTGCTCATCAGTTCTCTACTTACATTCCTTACTGAGGTCACTGCAAGAGCTGCACTTTTGATTTTTGTTTTTATTGGTTTTAACAAAAAACAAATCAACTGCTATATCATGCAGTGGAAAAGGAAGATAATGCATTTCCCAATTATACACTAGGGCCAGCAGGTGCTCTACCAACTGAGCTACTCTGACTCCTTGGGTACATTCAGCAAGATGGGCACTGATGTTAATGTAATGGACATTTTTCTTTAGAACTGGCACTCTTTTTGATAAAATGGCTTGCCCTAAATAATTACTTTGTTCTTTATTCTTCTGAAGAAAAAATAGACAAAGGCACATGCATATATTTATAACAACATTAAATTAAAGGAATAATAAGTATAATAAACAGAAGACAAATCCAATTTTACATAGGTATTTTTATAAATTGGAGAGTACAAGAGGGGAGGGCTCTGGAAGGGCAAATGGGAGTGTTTATAAAGGCAGGATTATAGGCAATTACAAGAAACATAGCTGCATACATCAGGACTAAACTAGAGAGAAAAAAAATTTGCATCCCATTTACAATATTTTGCATCATACAAGGTTAGATTCTTTTTCTATCCATATTGATTGGTTTGCATCCATGATGCACACTCATTTTATTAAAACAATATTCTCTATCCAATTCAAACTGTTATTGTCAAAATCAATGAATAAACCATACCATATTCTACATATTTTGCAAAGTCTATAAATGAATGTAATCTACAAAAAGAGTAACAGCAATGGCTCACAGTTACAAATACAAATGCTTTCTACTGCATATTTCCAATCCTTTATACACCTCCACCCACATTCAATCCATTCCCCATACAGAGGCCCAAGCTTTATGATGCAAAATCATCATACTAGCTATTGAACTTGAACCTCGGCATCAAAGAGGTTAGTGTTAAGACTGGTTGGTCTGGTATCAGGATAATGAGATGGGGTCGGTGGGACATGATGCAAGATGTTTGTAGCATGATGCCCCAATGCTTGACATCACTATAAACTGCCACACCGCTGACACTGTAGTGCCATGACTGAATTTTTTAAAAGCTTTGTTAAAAATCCAAATCACACATGTAAAATCCATTAGATATATATCTTCTTGCTGTTGTAGGGACAATTGAAGTGATTTAACTGGTTCCAATTTATTTTTGTAATCTTTTACATAGTCACATTGATTAGAATTCACATTTCAAGAAAATTGCTGCTTCTGCAGTCTACGATATACAAGCAGAATCTTGATAGCACACTCACCCCAAACTACCACATAAAACCTTTGTTTCTAAGGTGGAGATCTAGCCTGTACAGTAGAGAGATAAACAGGCATACATGTTTATGTAAATTAAAGGGCTATTATAAATATTTGCATAAGCTTTAGATGTTGATGACATCATTGACATAATATTAGTTCACATGGCTCTAATTAGCAATAGTGTAGTGAAAGATAGCTATTAAACATGTAGTCTATAAGTGCTATTTTTTTGCTTTACCTTCCAAATTCTATATGTAGCTGCCACCACCACCACAGCTACAACACAGCTATAACTGCATACCATGTATACTGGCTTATAAACCAGTTCAGTTATAAGTCAACCTCCTACTTCAAGACAATGAATAGCAACATTTTACTATGCCTTGCTTATATGCTGAGGTGAACAAAAATATCCTTCTGAAAGATCCACAAAGCCTTCATTAAGATAAAACAAAACCAATAACTTATTTTCACTGATTATTTTACTGAGTGGAATATGTCCGAAATTGTCTTTTTATGTAGCAAGTCCACAGAAATCCATAATGCTCAAAGTTTTAAATCCATTTAAATGATAAATTCATATTTAATTAGAGGTCACATATAACATCGGTAGTACAGAATGACCAGATTGACAATATTCTGCAATATGTTAATTCCAAACATCTTAAGAATAAACAATGAATGTGAATCCCCTACAAAAACAAATTCATGACTTCATGAACAATCATGAATGTTTATGAACGTTCTTGAAATGTTCATGATCAGTTTGTCATTTGAGTTTATGAACAAATAGTCATGAACGTTCATCAACATTTCAAAAATTTTAATGAATCATGTACTCGAGTTCATGAACACAAGGATGATTTTTTATGAACTATTCGGATATCTTTGAAGTTTCTGAAATGTCATGAATTTGCTTCATGAACAATTCAAGTACTTTGATGCACCAGCAAGATATTTCTTATAAATGGGTATCAAATTTCTATATCATTATGTTCATAAAATGTTTATTAAAATTCATCATACAAACTTCTCACAATATTAGTGAAATATAAATAAAGGTGAATTTTATTTTAATTATATGATACTGTATAAATTTTCAGAGATCTTTTATTCAATACTTGTGTACATAACTTGAGTAGTTCTGGATTAATATGGGAAAATATTTTTGGCTAGCATGAACAATTAATATACTTGCTATAAAAGCTTTCAATGACTTTGTTCTAACGTTTTTGTCCAGTACTGTCATAAACTGCATATTTTATTGACTCTGTAACTGGTTGCCAAGTTGCAGTAAAAACCGAAATATGTAAACAACAACTATCCTGATTGGATGAATATGAAAGAAGACGTGATATGATTGGGTAATATACGCTCATGATTTCAGCAGCTAAGCATCCTTTTCCTCCACACAAACGAAAGAGCATGCAAAGAGTTTTGCAACAAGTAACAATCTCGAACAAAATTCATGGACTCCCGTGGAATGGACAAATGAAAATATTTTCAATATCATTTCTTTTAAATATGTAGAAGTGCAGAGAGAGAATTATGAAGAATATGAAGGAATTAACTTGGTGAGAGCAAACTTAGGCAGAAAAGCTTACACAGTGGGATCATCAAAATTACGGTAAGTATATCTTTTTCTTGATCATTCATGGAATTATATGGATATTTTATTGGGTTTTATGTCATCATATTGGTTTTAACCAAACTAATATAACTGGTTTTTGTCAGATCCAATTTTTTCCAAATTTTTGAAAATCACTAAACATTATCATATCCCCACCCCCTTTTTCGATCTCGATACCATATGCGGTACTGCATCTGCGATAGGAATTTATATGTTTGGTATCATCTTCTGTTTCATGACATCACTATTTATATGATCTGATGTAATTTGATAAATAAAAACAAAAACAAAGAACTAGTTAATGTGTCAAACTTTACACAATACATGTGCTACTATAAAACGCAATGAAACCGGAAGCAGCTATATGCAACATCCAGCGTCAGAGTGGATAAATTTTTATTGATTAAAACACTTGACTCCTGTGACTTATAATACCTATGGCTAGTCAGCCTTAGTTAAAATACAACTAGTGAAAAAATTCTCCAATAATGTTAATGCTCAGTAAGTTGTGTTTTAAATGTATGGGATAAAATAATTTTGAGATCGGTAAATAAAATTGGGTAAAAAAAATAATGTGCTAAAACTGAAGACAATGTTGATCAGTAATTAACTTTTATCTTTTTTTCAGATCAGACAGCAGAAAAGTAAAATTATTAGAGGATGAAGTTTGTAGGTTAAGGAGGAAAATTTGACAACTGGAGGATCTTACAGCCAAGATGGAATAGACATTAAAAAGTGACTGCTACAGCCATGTTAAAGATCCATACAGTAATCAGATGGAACAGCTTAAGTTGCAGATGGAGACATTCAGTAGTGACAATAGGTGGAATTTGAGTAAATTAAAATTAGGCCTTGTCTTCACAAAAAGAGTTATCTGTCAGGTCAATTTGGGGGTGGGGATCCAGGTCATCAGAAGAAACCCCAGCGGAATTAGCCCCAAGACAATATTAGATAAATATCCTTCAGCAGCTGATTGAACACAACTGCCCCATTATCTCTTGAACAATTTTGAAAGAAATATTACAAAGCATACAAAAAGTGTTACTAAGAATAAAAAAAGAATATTACTTAATGTCAGGTTACATGTTTTTTGTTGCATATTAGAAATTTATCTGAAATTAAATACTATTTTTTAAGATAATATGATGCATTTTATACTTTTTAAACCCCCGTATTTAAGGTTATTTTATGATTCAGGATGAAATAGGTTATTTGTGAGTTTGTCAGATAATCAATTTTTTTTGGAACTGTTCATGAAATCATGAAAAATGAGGAACATTGTTCATCATTATCATAGTTCATGAATATGTTCATTAATTGTGATGAATGATGATGAACCAGTTAGTTAAATTTTATGAACTGTTTATGAATTCAGTTAATGAATGTTCAAGAACAGTTTGTAAAGTTATGGTTCATGAACGTTCATGAATTCATTTTTTTCATGAACTGACCATTTTCAGTTCATGCACATTCATGAATAGTTCATGAACCTTTTGATGAACTTTCATGAACCCTTAAGAACAGTTCATGAACCATTCAAGAACAGTTCGTGCCAGTTCATGAATTATTCATGATCATTTCGTAGGGGATTTTAGTCCACATTTTGTGATTCACGCTATACTATAAATGTCAGTCTAATTTCATCTGGTTTAAATACAAAAAAAAATCCATCACAATTGTCAGAGTTACCAAATAAAGTTCTGAAATTCTTCACCATCATCTGGTAGCTGCAAACATCAACAGACTCTGAATCCTTGTCTTTGCTATCATAAGCATGTGACTATGTGAATTCAGAGCAAGTTTGTACCCTCAAAGTGATGCTTTGATCATACAGTCAATGAAATCTCAATATCAAAATCACCTTAAATGAAAGCTAGTCAACTGTCGAACATGATCACAGAGAGTTAAATTAAGTACTCATAGTTAAGTAAATAAATAACTCAAACTGCTACTTTACAAGTACATGTATAAAATTTGTGGCTCATGCAAATGATTATCTACTGGAAAAAAATGGCACCATCTTTACAAGTTATGGAATTAAGATAAGACTCAAAAAAATAGTAGTTAAATCACTCAAAAGAACCACCTATAGTTAACTGACTATAAGACTTGACTTGGCAATTAATGTGTATCACTTTTGTGGTTGTAAGGTGTTGTCAACCGGGAAACAAAGTGGGTGCTGCTATATAAGCAAAGGACTTATCATTTGATTTGCAATGGCAAATATCTAATGAAAAAAGGAAAATTCAAAACAAACTATAATACATATACTGCCTTTTTGGACTTGCACAAAAATGGAAACAATATGCTTGTAGTAAACATTCACAGTAAATAATATTGACTGATACATCTCTGATAATATTTAATTTACTATTATCAAATTATTAAAATCTAAAATGTAGATAGAAGTACAGTATTGGGTGTGTGATTTGTGTGATTTAGATTTTTAATGTAGCTTTAACGATTTTTCAGTCATATCGCTACGATGCCAGCAGTGTGACAGTTTATAGTGATGTCTAGCACTATCATGCTGCAAACATGTGGCATGATGTCCCACCCAGTCACATTATCCTGACACCAGGCCCTTTTAAAAGTCTTTGGTATGACTCTGCCCGGGGGTTCAAACCACTACCTCCCACATCCGAGGCAGGTGCTCTAACCACTTCGGTAATGAACAGCATATCATAATAAAATAAATAAATACAGTGCATACCATACACACATTTCTGGATGGGAATTGTGCTATGAAAACATAAATTATCTAAATTATGGTATTTTGTACATATATCAGATAACCATAGTCCGAGTATGAGTCCAGACTTGGCTAACGTGGGTAAGTGAGAAAGCCTGCAAGTAGCTTCTCGTGGGTCTGTGTTTCTTCCTGGGGTTTTCCAAGGTTCTTCCTCCACCATTAATACTGGCCGCCATGTATAGCCTATCTTGTGCTGAAAAATGGTGTTAAACCCTACAACAACAATAACCATAGTCCTTGATTTTAAAACCAAATCTGATTGTCATGCTTATAAGACAAATCCAGCTCTACACGAATACAATTTGCAGTGTAAAAAAATACAAAACAATACTTATAAGCAAGTGTATCAATTACATCAATTTTGGGCAGAAAATATTAAACATGTTAATGTAACTTAATATTTTCTGCATCTGTCCCTTAACTCCCTATAATGGACCCCATGAGTGGAAGCAAAGAAACGTATCCCACTTGCAGAGAGCTATCCCAGGGGTAATATAACTACAAAGTGTCAAAAATGTCTAATCAGCAGGGGGTTTTTTTTGTAATATAGAGTAGGACAAACATGGACCATAATTCCATGAAGTTTTGCCTGAAAATAGCAAACATTAACCATGTCGCAAGGCTTCACAATCTGAAACTGCAAATCAAGTTTGATTTCAGTTCATTCAAAAATCCTTCAAAATTTATGTAGCTAAAATAAAAATGATGTGCAATGTTCATTATGTCAAACATAGTCCATTGCTCTATAAAATCTTGGAAGAAAATTATGAAAATTGACTTGAACTTGATGCCCTTAATATATAGCCCGATATCTAATTTGATTCAATTCATGATATCCTTCAAAGTAACTGAGCAAAATTATTGATGCAATGGTATTTGTTAATATTTAATAGCACATCAGCATGACAATGGCTACACGGTTTCAAGAAGTTCTTATTATTTATTAGCAACCTTTCCTACAGTAATGTGCATCAAATGACAGGGACAACCTGATAGGTACACTGATGGAAACATTTTTCAAAATATAGAATGCAACTCCTTTATGAATTCTAGTCATCACTGATGCTTTATCAGCTGAAACCCCATACAATTCTGCCAACTTGTGTTTATTCAAAGCATTTTCAAGCCAATAAAAAGTTTTCTCCAGTGGAATCTACTGTTAATTCTGGTAAAGAAAGAAGAGCACTCTGACTTTGTCCATTTCGTTGTAAGAGTCTCCTAAAAAGACTGAGAAAAACGTTTTGTCATCATACTCACTACTCCTGTCTGTGGCAATAACAAACAGCCGAATTTTCATGGAATCTGCAATTTTAAATGATTCAGTATCTCCTTCTAAATACCTAACAATATTAAATAGTATTCTTCTTGTACACACATTTTTGGCAATTTTGGAATCAGAAAACATCCGTTTCAACAAAGGACCAATTATATATTCTACTGCTAGGGGCAGTACGTGTTTTATTAAGAACTCGGTAAACAATGCCTCTGCTTTTATAAAATTTGTGTCCACAGATGAGTTCTGCTGTAAAAAAGAAATTACCTTAGTACTGGAGTTAGTAAAACCAGCTAATTCAAGTTTTTTTTTGTTTTACTACCAAGACCTACATTAAAATCCTTTCCACTCAGCCTATATAGGGAGTGAAACTGCATTAGAATGGAACGCTGTATTATGTAATTCATGTATTCAGAGATCTTTTTCTAATCCATCTCTGGAATTATTTGAAAAAGCATTTTTCTGCCAACACACACATTGACTTAAATAAATCTGACTTGACTTTTAGTACCAGATATCAACAGACTGGTTCTGTACCAGATATGAAATGTAACAGAGAATCTGAGAGCAAAGATTAAAATTAGCAAACCAGTCTATACTCTCCTAACTAAGCTATGCAGCTGCTATAAATAGAAACCTAGGTCAAAAGTTTAAAAGCATGTTTCTTGGAAATAGGGCAGCTACTATGAATAGAACACACTGTTTGGAGAGTGCAAGCCAACCTAGGACAAGTGTACACTTATCTCGTAGTTGGGTAGAAGAAGTCTTTTCTAGAATACAGTCCATGGGATTATTGGGATGTTAATAAAAATGAGAAAACAAATTATTAATTTTTTTGGAATGGGATATACCGAAAAAGCATAATCCGGTTACATTTATGCGTAAGGCGTAATTTAGTGGCAAAAAAGCGTAATGATTACACAAAAAGTCTAATGGTTGGCATGTATGGCTAAATATACAAACTTAACATCAGCTAGCAAAATGTTAAATGTAGGTTACCATCTCCTGCTTGGTTTGTAAGGGTGCAGTACTAATATAGATGAATACTATCATCCAGTTTGATGATTCTGGCATCAACACTGCTAGAGAGCAACACCAAGGATGTGAAGCACAAAATACAAATCATGATTTTATAATTCTCTGAAGCTAAATTCCAAAACTTAACCTAAATTGGCAAAATGTAAAATGTATGTCACACTGACTTCTTCTTTGGCAAGGATATTGTAGAGATTCAGAAAAACATTGGGTCTGATGATTTTAAAATAGAGATTGGGAAATAAACATTAAACACAATTAATGTTTACTAAATCCCCTGCAACAGAAAATATTGGTCACTAGGACCTACTTTGTGAATGGATGTTGTACCCATTCTTTCATCAAATTTGATCAATTAAGGTATAACAATATAAAACATAACTGGTCATGAGCTCAGTGTCAAACCCCTCACCAAGTTTCATGATTTTTGGTATAACATTATTTATAATGTGTGCAACAAAATGAGGTAAATACAAAAATAACCAAGAATGTACAAATAATGTACATATATGTACACATTTGACCCCCTTAGCCCTATCCTCTGCTGTATGTGCTATGAAAACCACTCCAAAATGTTGCCTAGGATATGGAAGAATGACTGGTTGACATTCACAGAGGCTGTAACTCTTGTATGTTTTTTAATGCATGGATGCCAACATATTATCAACATGTGGTTTTACACAGATGTTTGTGTGTGAATATATACCGTATCTTATGTATTTTTTCGTACTCTTTAATTTTTTGTACACAATCCAGTTATCAAAAAAATAATTATTTAAATGTATAATAAAAACCATGTCATTTTCCATGGTACATTTGAAAGTAACAGACTCCGTTAAATCAATTTGTTACATATGTTACCTTTTAAGTGCTTGTTCAGTTTCGGCTTGGATATAATTAACATTTTATTGCAAATCTATTCTATGATATACCTCACTATTATCTTTATTGGCAAGTTTGAATAACAAATAATGCATATGATTGCTTGTCCAGATAACATCTGCTCATAGGCACTTGATTTGATAGTAAACTAAAGTGTACATTCATGTGTTAACTGTTGAGTGTACACATTAGTTTACCAAGGAATCAAGTGCCTGTGCATCTGCTATATGGACAACTTCTTCAATAGCACACTAACAAATTTTCATTTCTCTAAAACGAGCCTCATTTCCCTACTGGCATCCTCAATAATTTGACCTTTTCAGTCGATCTTGCCCTCAATCTGGTTTCAACTAGACTAAACAAAGTGCTAAGCATGTTAATTACCAAGTAAATTACACTATAGCAATGTGGTTGTTGTGACAATGTACATCATAATTAAAACAGGAATGAACTGTTTATTTAGCGGTGTTTATTCCCAATGGATTATAGTAGGGTCCTAATACATGAGGATCATCCCAATTGTCAGGTAACTGAAAAAAGTCTTTTTCTCTTTGCAAAAGCTACAAATAAAAACTACACTGAATTTTTTTTTATTTGATTGATCTCTCTGGTGCACATACACAAACACACACACAAGCATTAACTTAAGCGTTGATTTCAAGTTCTTTTTTTTGTTGTTGCAATTTGATAATGAGATCAATGTTGTGGTAAAAATACAACTTGTACTTAATTTCCTGATGATGTGGGGTCGTATCATTGTGCATAAATTACCAATAAATAATACCCATAACCTGAACATGTTCAAAACATCTTAATCATTTTGCACAACATAACATTTACATATTACATATGTTCTAAATGCAGATGAGCTTGCACACTGAACATAATTCTCTCTCTCTCTCACTAATAACAAAATTACTTTTGATTTATGATATAGAAAATATATGTTTACTTTGCACATTTTTTACCACTAGGTTGTTGAGTAGTGTGTGTGTTGTAGAACTTGTTTTGGTATGATCCATTTTATTTTTCGTGCACGGTCAGCACTACCAAATGATAATTATTTATTTTATATATAATTTTTGAACAGTGAAATTAATTATTTTTTGTTTATGAAAAATTACATAAAATATGATGTGTGTGTATATATATATATATTAATATTAATATTATATATATATATATATATATATATATATATATATATATATATATATATATATATATATATATATATATATATACACACACACACACACACACACATATATATATATATATACACACACACACACACATATATATATATATATATATATATATATATGTATATTAAACAATAATGTAATAGGCCATATTGAATATGGTTGTTATTTGCAGCAATGTCAGTAGATCATTACCTGTAATTCTGTTTTGAGCCATTTCTGATCAAGTCGCAGCTGTGGCCGAAGCCGCGTTTCTTTGGTCCAGCTCATTTCTAGACTAACTCATCACTAACTCCAGACTTAGAATCAATGACAAAATGACTGCAAGATAAAGAAAAGTGTAAACATGAGTGCAGTCTACCAGTGATTAGGATGGCAATCATATATCATTTCATTTATTTAAGTACTTTTAGAAAAGGTAGCAAGGTACTTCAAGTAAATGTGTTCAGTGCAGCAATCAAGATGACCTGCACTTATTTGTGAATGTATCTATGCAGTGTATAAACTGCATTTTATCACACAAGCTGTATAAATGGTAATACATATTATTTTACTGACTGACCTGGAAATAACAACACAACAGGGTGCCATCATTTTATAATGTTGTAACCAATCAAAGGTCAACAAAATGAGACATACTAATAACTTTTGGTGGGACATTAACAACAAAAATCAACAATATTTCAACAACACTTCACAAACAGAATTATTTAATGATTTCATTTTACCATGCTTAGATATAAAATACTTGCTGAGGTGGATCGCTCAGGTGTCTAGTGGTCAGAGCATATGCCTTGGATGTAGGATGTGGGAGGTCATTGGTTTGAGTCCTACTAAAGACTTATTAAAAAAAATGGTACTAACAGCTCTCTCACTAGGCATTCAACTTTAAGAGACTAATGTTAGGAGTGGAAGACCTGGTGTCAGGATAATGTGACTGGTGGGGCACACACACACAAAACACATAGAGAAAGTACAACCAATTTCCTGTACTGCTCTTCAAAGCTTTTATTTGAAGTAAATGAATTTAAATCACCCCTTTCAAAATGAAAATTACTGATTCTAAGAGATTTTGTTTGGTTTCTGAAAAATTATCGGAAAGTACTTTTTAAGACTATTCAAGAATGGTGCTGGCTTTAAAAATGATGTAGCAAAAAAATCACCAACCTCCATATTCTCTCATAAATTTTCAAAACTCTTTTTTATAACAAAGTACTATCCATTTATCTCAACATCCTTGGGACCAAGGTAATATTGTCAACATAAGGGGATGTTGAGGGGGGGGGCTGAAAATAAATTGAAATTTGCATATAAGTGAAATTTTAAGAGGTAACCTGTCATCAATGACTAGGATCTACACAGAGAAAAAAAGAATGGAAAATTTGATTAAATGAAGAAAATTTGTCTGAAATACACTTGTATATTGACAACTTACATTTGTGTAGTACATTCCACAACTTGTTAAATAATATGCATGCATAAGAAAAATCCATTAATTAGAGTATTTGATTTGTTAGAAAATTTATGTATCAATCAAATCCTGTTAGAAAACGCAACTAAAACATATATATATATATATATATATATATATATATATATATATATATATATATATATATATATATATATATATATATATATAAATGGTAGTCCTCATTTGATCTATATACCCTTGTCAACAGACTTGTTTCATGAAACAATTCACTCTGATATTTATTATCTTGCAGCACACAGTTATGTACATGTACTTAAACTGGCCTAGATTCTGGTCAGCCAGAGACAATATCATGATGCTGAGGCTACCAAGGGGGTGAGGCTATTCATAGGGAAATGACAACATGTGAACAAATTAAAAAGCTTCACATTCTTGTAAGATCTTCTACCTTTATATAACTCAATGGACAGATGTATATTATTTCAAAATATTGGAACTTTAATTTGGTTTTCAAACTGCCCTTGGTAGTGAATGTAAGCATGAAGTTTTTTGATGCAAACAGGAAACTTTCATGACACAATAAAATATGTACCAACCACTATGAAAAATGAAACAATGCTTTTATTTAAGTCTGCTGTAGACTTTCTTTGATCAAAGGTCTATGGCTTGCTTTGATGAAGGTTCATATGTTATTGACAGCACTGATAAAAGCATTCTTTGAAGTAACAAACAACTGCCTGGTTCTTATTACTGCTGCAAAATCAAATAATTGTAAAACTTTGATGGAGACAGAAATTTTTTTTCATTTTTTTAGGATATATACTGATGGTTTAAAAGTAGTCAGTTCTCTTCAAAGTTTCAGCAAAACTATTTTTACTGGTACAGTTTTCAAAAAGAAAAACTTTGCCATCATCTGATGTCATTCAGTTCCTGCCTTCAGAAGTGGTCAATTGTAGCTAATATGGTAGCAGGACTATTTGGGTTCTATGAAACCACATCTTATTAAGGCCAGACATCATCATAAGTGGATTATGATATAACAATGCCATGTTAGGGTGGTTTGCCAATATGAACAAAGGATTTATTTATGTAACAATAGATTTTAGTGTAATTTTATGTCCAAGTTTGGGGCTTAATACATGGTTCCTTTAAATTTCTCACTCCAAACTCAAGACTGTATATACAATTTTTAACAGCCAAAAAGATTGCCAGATGATATATTTTGTTGCCAATAAGGACAAATTTGTGTGATCCCTGCTATTGTAAATATTTGCTATAGAAAAAAATCATGATTCAAACATTAGTAAAATGCGGCCTACACTGGGCTCCAATACTTAGGTGAAATTACTTCTCTTTCATGCCTGAATAAGGCAAAGTTGGTAACAATAGAGGGAAGTGCAGAAGTTCAAAACAGTCAAATTAAACTTCTTTTACTGTATATTTTCATGTCAGTATTTTATGAATTGCTACTAAGTTTTATAAAATTATTAAACTTTACTTATTTTGCTTTGCCACATTTGTTTCACAGCACAGTATATAAAATGGACCCACAAAAGTAACAAAAACTAAGCAACTGTCACAGAAGTAACCTTTTCTAACATTTATTAGATTAAACATTATATAAATTGATTTATTTAATGAGTAATGGACCACGACACCTCTCCTGAGTCATAATTATCTTCCAATTGTCCTAAAAATTACATTTTTCACTCAGTTGCTCATGGATGATGTTTGAATAGCCTAAAGAAATTTTGTAAGGTAGCAATGTATTTTATGGCCTTTATGAAATTAGTACCGACATGGACTACAGAGCACACTTTTTTCAACTTTTCCTCTCTCCCTCCTCTTTCAAGTAACAACTGAGTTTTCTTCCGTTATTAAACCACTGCATTAAGGAGGGGGGGTAAGGTAATGAGAAGTTAACTTCACATTTTAGGTGAAATTACAGTCACTGGTGTCTATTTTGACCAATCCACCTAACCCAAAATCTTATCTTACTTTATATCAAGTTAAAGAAGAGCAACAATACATATGAATAGACCTTCGTCAGAAGAAAAAAAAATAATGGCACCTGCTTGACACACCCATCATGTATACATTCGGGAGAATAGCTGGACAATATCAGTCCTTACTGTTGATCAGAAAATTAATAGCCTCGCACTAATTTTTTTTTTAAAAAAAAAGATTGAACCACTTAATTGGGGGGGGGGATTATTCCGATCACTTTCTACCTGCATGAAGTTGTTTTCTGGTATTCAATCAGTATACGGTGTATGTAACTTTTTTTCTCCTAACCAGACTACTTGGTTTGCTGGTGATTGATTTCGATACAGAAATCAATTGTCACATAACATGTTTGAATTAAAATGTTTATTTTCCTAAAGCTAAATATACAGAACGAGTCGAATAACCTTCATTACACTGCAGTTTGAATTAATTATTACTATTGAACCATATATTGGACAATAAATGCAACCTTGCTGGGGATGTGAACACAATAAATTACTTCTTCTGCATGATATGACTGTGCAAGCATGTAGTGATAAGTATAACAGTGTAAAAACGATCCTCCATGTACGCGTTATTATACGTACCACAACTACATTTCAATCTGGTTTAAATGTTTTTTGCAGGAAGTTTCCATCACGCAGATACAAGATTCAAGGGAAATAACTTGATTTACTGTAGACTGGCTCTAACTCTCGAAACGAATTCAGAACCTTTTATTTTTTCAAAACGGGAACATTGGCCTAGTGCACAAACGCAGAAACATGGGATTATTTAAACATCAATTTATTTATTTTATTTAAGCCGAAGACTATGCGTTTTATTATCATATATTTGCAAAAGTTCAAACTTTTTATGAAGTCAGTTTATTAGTTTAACAGTAACAGTGTTTAACAAGAGATATTCAGACTTTAATTAGATGCAAGACTTAGTCTTTTATTCCACTCGTTCACCAACTTATTGCTATAAGAAGTAATTTATTACGCCAATATTTTGTTTACATTTTTGTTTGTTTTCGGTTTGTTTTTTTTTTTTTGTTTGTTTGTTTTTTTTTTTTTGCTTTTGTTTGTTTCTTTGCGTTAGTTAAAATTAATTACCTATACTATAAACTATTTTAAGAAATCGGGGGGTGGGGTAATCGTCATATGCAATCCTTTGTCTTCATTTGCAATTTCATCGTTTCTACAAAGCATCTTAGCCGTGTAGGTGTATTTAGCTTTTAAATCCTCTGAATGTACCTTTAGTGTGAAAGCAAACTTAAATTGCGTTGAACTTCTTTTAACATCTCTATGTAGTCTATGTGTTGTAACACACGTAGATGTGTTTTCGCTCTTCTTTCATTTTTACGTATAGTCGAGGAGTTGTAACAGTTATGTATGTGTTTTGGCTCTTTTTTGTCAACTTATACACGTGGTCTACATGTTGTAACATATGTGTGTATGTTGTTGGTTTTTTATTGATACAAAATATTATAAGAGTTATTAATAGTCGACTAGATTAAAAGAGTAGAATATAAATTCCAAAGAGCTGTCTACTGACATTGTATACAACAGTTGGGACAATGAAAAACATGATTTAAAATACACACGAAAGAGCATCATACCTAATTACAACGAGAGACATCGTTGCTAACCAAGGTTCCGATATGTTAACCCTATCTATATGTATATAGGGTTAACATATAGGAACCATGGCTAGCGAATTTGAAAAAGAAACAGGTAATATAGAATATATCTTTAAATATGAGCAAGGAATGCATGGTATGATAGTTAGTATTTAAAAGTGAATGTAGTGTTTGTGTGTCTTAAAAATACAGTTTGTTTTAATTTAAGTTAAAATGTCCAGGTATCGTAAATTCAAAGAAAAATGTCATAAGTTGCAATACGCCGAGATGCCTAGCTTTACAACAACAACAACAACAACAACAACAACAAACCACCCCAAACAAAATACAAAAAGTTGTTATAATTAGGTCATTTTTCGACACAACACAAAATAGCCAACATACGATGACACATCAGTTGTCGTTACCATTGGATAACTGTAGGGTGGGATCGTCTGCTAATATTGTACGATTCCATGATAAATAAACATCTAAATTAATTGAAATTTGATTCCTATCAAACGGGTTGCATATCTGAAAGACCTTTGTTTTCACACCTTCCTTTGGAAATGAATAAAGCTTGGATATGTTGTTCCAGCTTTTGTGTGACACTTTTCTACAGTGCAATATTATTTTCTTATCTCTGCAAAGTCAAGTTCATTTTGAAATCAAAAAGATGCCATTGATATTAAAAACCGAAAAGAAACACAACTTTAAGAAAGGTTTTTATTCCAGTGACTAATAATCAAAACCATAGATGGTCAGTAAATGTTAATAAACGAAATAAATTTCTCATCGATTCAAATCGTCGATTCATTTTGTGGGTTTCGTGTACAAAACGAATGTCACATAAATAATTGTAGACCTAATCGTTCGTTATGAAAATATTCTGCAAACCAGTCTTTTAGAGGAGTGCTTTACTATACTTAGAGTAGATTCCCTTATTTTGCGATGGCGGAAATGGAAACTGTTCCCACACCTCCAAACCGTCCTACAATAATTCGGGCCAAAAATCAGACAGGTTTGGACTGATACATAGTATATACAAATACAAATGGCGAGGAAAAGTCCATTAGTTTAGTTTGTTGTAGGGAATTATTGCCATGTGCTGGCTGTCACAGTGGGGGAGTTCAAAGCATAGATATTTACAGCACTCTGTACAACTACAGTATAGTCCGAAAAATACATCCCCTTTGGTTTGTACCCCCCTACCGATTTCAATAACTAAAAAGTTTAATGTGATAATAGTGCACAGAACTAAGTCAAATGAATCATTGATTTATAATTTCTAACCTGTCACCAGAATGGCACTAGTACTTGCATCCCCTACCTACGATGTCGTAGCCTCAACTTGCATCCCCTACCTACGATGTCGTAACCTCACTTAAGTCAGAAACACAAATAGTTTAGAAATCTACTCAATAAGTATAATCATTTTGTCAAATAAGTTTGGCTTATTTTGAATTTATTAAGCCCTAACACGGTAAAATAAATTGACGTAGTTATAATAACCTAACGAATACCATATCGTAGAAAATCCATATATAGTCTGGCAAGCCTTATGTAGAAAAGGGGTCATAGTGAGTCGCGTTATCTGTCATGGTGGACACTGTGAGGTTAGCATAAATACGCCAATTTAATTTAAAATCAACCACAACAAAAGTTGAGGCTACGACATCATAGCTAGGCACCAAATTCCGTACCCTATGGGGCAGTTTATTTCTATCTGACAACATAATGACGTAATTCATCCTATATTGGGTAATTCCATAAATTACAAAATTGTTGAGTTTGGATTTATATTCCTTTGCACACATGAACCTATTAATGAAACCGCCTGTTAAATCCATGTGAAAGGCAAATTTTTTGTTGTGATTCTTTTCCTTTGCTTGCATCAACACTGTAAATATCGGAAGCACACGACACATGTATGTACATCTTTAGTCGTGCATACACACCGTTGCGGAAAATGGACTGGTCCAGGAACTGGAAATGGGTCTCAAGCATGTCCATCTGTTATATTAAAAACTTCCGTTAAGCATGAAATGCGCAGAAGTTGACGGTGATATGGCCATTATATGCACAGTCAGGTTAGAAAATGTAAATCAATGAATGAATTGACTAAGTTCTATGCACTTTGTATCAAATCAAAGATTTTCATTATTGAAATCAGTAGGGGGTACAAACAGGTTAATTGACTCAGACTATAATCCTACAATGTAAGACATAGCACATATTATTTTTGTTTTAGTGCTATGTCTTGCTACCATAATAACAACCTTACATAGCCAAGTTCTAATGTTATTGACATCGGAAGGAGTAGTCATAGTTCAGGAATATTTCACACACTTTGCAGCCTATATCGACATTCATCCACTAATTATTGTGTATTATCAGAATGACTCCACTCTCAAAGCCTGTATAAAATTACAGCTGTTAGTAGTGACAGTTGGCCAGAACATTTATTCCAGCAATCTGGATATTTGATATCAGGTCTGTTGTTTATCTTCCCATGGCTGTGGATGTTATTACAAATTCCTGACCTCTGAGTCTTAATACAGGAACAGAGTGGAATATCAGTCAGTTTTTATAGTGGGCTTGGTACTGTAAGCAACACTGTTTTTTAGGCTTTAGTTTCATTTTACATAAAAGTTGTAGGACACTTACTTGGTGTTTGTGTGTCTTTTGAACCTGCGAATGTAACATTGTGTAATTAATATACTTACTGTACTGTCTTTATCTTGGTGGAATCAAAATATGACAATAGCAAATGGACGCATTTTCATGTTCCATTCACATATTTGAATTTGTTGCAATGAACCACTCCGGTGGCCTAGTGGTTAGAGCGTCTGCCTCGGAAGCAGGAGGTTGTAGGTTCAATCACCAGTCGAGTCATACCAAAGACTTACAAAAATGGTACTAACAGCTTCCTTGCTTGGCGCTCAGCATTATGAGGTTAGTGTTAGGACTGGTCGGCCTGGTGTCAGGATAATGTGACTGAGTGGGACATCATGCCATATGTCTGCAGCATGAAGCCCCAGTGCTAGAATCACAATAAACTGCCACACTGTAGACATCGTAGCAATATGACTGAAAAATTGTTCAAGCTACGTTAAAAATCATAATCACATCACATTTGTTGCAATGCGACCGTAGTCGAGGTATACCAAAATATGTTCTACATGAACATGGATTGGATGGTTCATGAAACAATTGCATGAAAAGCAATCAATATTGATGGTGTTAATGCAGTATAAAACAATAAAATTGATTAATATAAATGTCATGACATCAGTTTTTTTTTTCATCAGCTGTATTATAGGTCCTCAGTCATATTGGTTCATGTGGCATAGGCCTTTAGTGCTACTTAGGTCAGTACAACCAGACCTAGGCAAAATGACTGATCTTGGACCTATAACAAGGTCAATATGAAAACTACCATTAGTGATTTATATATACTAGATTTAATAGGAGCAATAGAATACCCATAGCTATTGTTAGCTTTCTTTTCTCATGCCCCAAAAAACACAGATGTTCATACATCATCCCTTTGAGCAAAGAAATGTCAGTATGATACATTTCCTTGTGCAAGTCGTCTTGTCCTTGGTAGGTCATGTGCAAAACAAGCTCAGATAGTTCTTCTTTTTCAAAGATTTTGATGTGAGCAGACCTGTACAAAACTCACCAGAGAAATTGCCTGTAGCAGTGTTGTTTTAATCCCAAATACAGCCTGGACTCTGCAGTAATTTATCTCTAATGATGTTACATTATCCAGTTGCTTTAACCAGATCGTAATCGTAACCTTTTCATTCCAGTTTATCATTTCTTCTGGGACTTGAGAGTTACTTTGTGTATATCTGCAGGGTACACTTACTATCTAAAACATTTTATATCTGTGTACCTGTATGATACACCAGGAATAACAATAGCTTGCTTAGCTAGAAGCTATGTGTTCTTTAGTCTAGATTGACATTGAAAAATCTGCTCTGATTTTTTTATGTAAAAGTTATCTTTTGCACATGACATACCAAGGAATTGTGTCATACTGACAATTCTTCATTCTAATGGAGGATGTATGCACATCATACAGAGGATGCATTTTTCAGCATGAAAAAAGAAAGCTAAACAATAACTATGGGTAAGTATTGCATCATTCAAATTATTTTTACCCACCCTCCACCGAAAAAAATTTTGAGATAGTTGTAAATAATTGCTGCTTTACAAGTGAAGATTTGGATCACTTCATTATATTGAAAAAAGACAACTTTTGTAAGATGTAAAAAAAATAATAAGAGCCACTCATTTTTTTCTTCTCCAATATTTAGCTTAATTCTGTTTTCACCTGAAGGCAAATTAAAATTCTAACCCTGTGCTAAATATGAAACTAGAGCACCACCTTATGAATGAATTTGTATGGTATACTAAAATTAACAACACTGGAATTGCTGCAGATGGTCCAGGTCCCCCGGTTCCTGTTAGACCTGCACCACCTGTGCGACCTTCACAGCCTCCTTCTGCTAGTGATCCCACACAACCATCAGCTGACGGTCATGTCAAACAGGCAGCATCCGTCAGTCGACTGACTCCACAAGTTCCACAACGACCAGGTTTGTTTAGAGCTTGCCCTTTTTTTTTTCAGTGTTACTTTGTTATCAGGGATAGAGAATTTTAGGGATTATATGGTTGAGATATCTTTATTTAAATTCATCTTATTTAATACACATGTTTCTGTAACGTGGATATGAAAGTTATTTTTGGGGGGTGGGGATTGATGTTCAAAATCCTATTGAATGACAGTTGGGTTAGTCCAGCAGTTTTGATGGAAACAATCTGCAGGAGTTTAACATTATTAGATTATTCTGTCTTTTATCTTTGAAAAAATTAAAGACACTCAAGAACATTTTATTGGAAACCAAAAAATATGTATAAAAAGTCAATGCTTGCAGTATTATTGAGCCACAATGCTTGTAGAAAAAATACTTTAGCTTGCTGCTGTCAGGATCCATCTTCTCTTATGATTCCATGGTCTTAAAGTAAGCAAATAATATATTTCTCTAAGTTACAAATTAAAAATTTCAGAGGAAGTTACTTTATTGTCATTTAAATCCCATTACTCTTAGATATTCTATCCATTGTTTGGAATGTTCTGAATGAATTCCATTATTGAATGTGCTGATGTACCAAGTCTTGAATGTACTAATGTAACCAGTCTTGAAGGATCACAGCGATATAATCCAGAATGTCTTTGAATGAGTTCCCAATAATGCCAAAAGGAGTATTTAATCCAAAACGTTGATGAGCACTTTGTGATTCCAAAGAATAATTTAAAGAAATTAATCCTCTAAAATTATGTCTGAACACATCAGTAAATGATTTCACAAACTAAACTTAAAAATAGGGATGAATAATTGTTTACTAAACCTCTTTAATTACAGACTGTCACCTAACCTATGATGCAGCAGAATTAATAGAAAACATCAATAACATTTAAACAAGGTCAGTTTTTGAACTTAAAATTTTGTAAACAAGATAACAAAAATCAGGTAGACAGTACCCTCAGCTATGAGAATGGTGATGTAGGCCAAAACTCTTATGTCAGTCAGGTTAAGCACACGATATAAATAAAATAAACAACACTTACAAGAAAAAAAAGATAAAACCCAAAAGTTCGCTTATTGCATGTGTATAGAACTTCATTTATAGGTGATCTTTAATTCATTGTGAATACACGACTAAAGATGCCAATAATAACCAGGGTAATGAAATGGAAAACCAGGTACAACTTAATAGAAAAGTTTCCAAGTTGAGATCAAGACCTGGAATAATGAATACAATTTGAGGCTTGTGACCCATGCACATTTATTCATTATCACAGGGGCAGGTATTGCTTACAATTTTACAATTTACTCTCTATGCATGTACCATATAATAATACAAGAGAGGACACTTCTCCATTCTTGCAAGACCTATTTAAGAGTAAATGCTGATATTTCAAGCTAGACTGTCCTTACTTTGCCCCAGTCCTTGGTTTGTGCACCATTTTTCTCGGGACTTAACATGTTTGTTTTGAGATCCTGATGACATTATGTGGCTCAGTACCTTTAGTTAACAGCGACAGTCAGTACTGATTAAGAAATATTTGATGAAACAAAATTTAAATATATACAACAATTCAAATAAAAGAAAGCACAATAGAAATGTGTTTAACTAATGCCATTTTTGCCTCAAATTTGTGGAAATGGAGTGAGTGTTAGCTGTTCACATAGCGAGTGTTAGCTGTTCAAATAGCAAGTGTTAGCTGTTCAAGTCAGGACTGCAGTTCACAGGTTTACTGGACCTTTTTTTGTCAGCAGGATACCCAAGACATATTATTCACGAAGATGCAACACAAAAACTTGATTAACATAACATGCACTTAAACCATGTTGAGAAAAATGAATGAAATGGACAACTATACCGACTGACATTTTGGTCTTTGATACCATTAGTTTTGGCATTCTGGGTGATTGCCCATTTGACCTGAACTAGATAAAACAATTTTGTGGTCCTAACCACACAACCAGGCTTAAAAGCCAAAAATAGGTTACTGTCTGCAGGTGGTCATTTCCTCACTATCTGCATTTGATTGATTGAGAGAGATAACTATAATAGGTCTGGTTAATGCTCTCAAGCACTACCTGGAAAAAACAGAAAAGTCACAGGACTTTCTTTTTTCTGGTGAAGGCTGTTAAACATGATATAATGCCTGAAGCCTTAGCATCTTGACTTAAGTGGTTGATACATAGAGTGCACTATGGAGTCTCTAAAAACTAGATATTCTTCCAAAAATTTCAGTTTATGAGACATCATTTAAACCATTGGATGGTATGCATAGTCAGCCTTCTTGAGATTCAGCCTCCAAGAGCTGGTAATGCAGAGAAGGAAATATATCTGGTGAATGCAATAGTTGCAGCACAGTAGACCACATACTGTGTTAAATACAATATAAACGGCTTCATGATTTCACTAGCTTTGACCATATTTTTTTTTGGCGAAAGTTTCATTTCTTTCTCATTACCAGTATAGTGAAATGTCATGTGTTACATGGCTGTCAGTTGTATTGCCTTCACATACTTATCTTCTTATTGTTAATATAATTATTTGACAGAGAAAGTAAATATTATAGTAAATTATGTTTTGTAAAAAAATACTTACCTTTAAGGAAGGTAAATTGTGAGAGTTTCTTCCCTTTATCCATTATGGCACATAAATGGAAAAAAATCTATTTTTTTTTTCATTCCGGGAAGGATTAAACAGAGTTTATTTTCTAATGTTAATGTGAGCAAATGATTATTTTCAAAGAAACACTTTTTATTAAATTATACTTGCCATCACCCTTGTTGCAACAAACAGAACCAAAGTTTTTGACAACATATGATGACCTATTTGGCCCATGTTTATTCCTAGATGTGATATTGGGGAAGACCCACGTTTCCAAACATCTTGCCTCAGTCTCCTGCTTTGTCATTAGTCTTTATCAGGAATTACATATCCATAATAAGTCTCTTTAAAAAAAAAGAAAGACCAGTCCTTATCAAAACAACTTGTACATTTTGCTTGAGTTGCTGACTTTTTACACTGCATTAAAAAGCAGCTTTTAAATGTCTGTCAACAAGTCTTTAACTGAGAATTGTTGACTTCCTTAAAACTTTAAGCCAGCTTTTCGCAAATCAAACACATTAGACTTTCACTCACAGACATCATGGGCTGGCATTTTCCAAACCTTACTTAATGAACAAGGATGAAATGCCCTTTTTGAAACATAATAACTAGTTCCCAGCATTACAGGGGATGGCTATTTATCAACTGAGGTCTTGATAGCTACATTTTAGCAACCTGAATATAGTTTAGACACCATCTGTCTACAGTCATTTTCACCTTCTGTCTCATATACCTAATAAGGCAACACTTCCTCTCTGCATCTGTTTAGCTCTTGTTCTCAGGCATTTCTCTCCACTCATATGATCATGACTATATTAAGCCATCTTCAGATCTCTCCATAAATCTTCCAACCTCTTTTTCTACAACTAGACAAAGGATGTCAGGAAACAGGCTGAAAAATAGGCTAACCTCAAACCAACCTACCAACATTAGGCATATGGGGAGTGAACATAGTTTCATCCCATTTTCTCTTCAGAGAAATCTTCTCAAGAAAATGTCTTGTGCTTTTTCTATCCCAGTAGGGGCAAGTCTTCAGCATTCACTACAGAATGAGAGCCACATATCAGTGATGACCCAAGTAGTTAAATTCAATCAAAACACAACCCCATCAGGAGCTTACTTCAAGATCATGCTCCTCTCATCCAGCATTTGTGGGCACATGAATTGGAACGGATTCCCTGAGATCAGTCCCTAAAGGTTATAGGTCTAAAGCAAAGGGTGATCATCCCTTTTGCTATAAAACATGAAATATGTTTGCTTCATTCTTTGTTACTTTTCAAGAGGAAAGTCAGATTCTGTGACAGTCAAAAGCTATAATTCCTTGATCGCAGATATATTGCACCTAATGGAAGGGAGCAAAGTCCTGTTGATATTTCTTGTGAACGTTTACTTGATTCCACAGAATGCTTAGGTCTTCATCTGAAATGGAATCTTACATTGGTTCTAGCACTCTTTGAACCATGTTCCAGAACCTTAGTGACTCAACATTAATACAATACATTCTTCCAAGTCAGTGAAGCTGCAGCAAACAGAATTGAAGATAGAGGTCTTGTCCCAATTATCTGCAGTTCTGATTTATGACCAAAGTCACTATGTGTTATGATGTTTTAGAACACTGATTTCATATCCAGATATGCTGTTTTGTTGTGATTGAGGCAGAATATTCAAGTATGGTTAATTATAAACCACCTGCATCAAACTAGTCACAAAAATAATTATGTTCCAATGCTTGTAAATTCAAAATATTATATAACCACAAAAACTGATAGTACCGGTATTTCTTGAATATAGTTGCTGTTGTTGTAGGGTTTAATGCCAGTTTTCAGCAGAAGACAGGCCAGACATGGTAGCCATTATAACTGGTGGAGGAAGAACCCTAGAAGAACCACTGACCCATGAGATACTACTGGCATGCTTTCTCACATATCTATGTTAGCCAAGCCTGAGATTTGAACACATGCAGACAGAGGTGTACAATATGGTCAAACCTGTCCTATTGGTAACCTTTACATAGCAGTAACCTGTCACAATGGCCATTTTCAAAGTTTGCCATAGCAAATTTCATATATAAATGTCTTGTGTTAATGATTATTTGCATTCTGTGGTCCTTGGCAAGGTGTCCTAATCAATGGTTTTAACTTGCCTTAAGCATTGACTGGAATGCATATACAGTGACTACTCAGTCTATGCAAACTAGACTTTAGCTTTATGAGGAATGGATTGTTTAGATAAAAGATCATATCATGTGATTTAGTCTGCAAACATTTAATATCTTGTTTGTACTCACTTTGCTTCATTCACATTACCAGTGTAACTTAAAATGTGTAAAAAAAATGTCAGAGTCAAAAGTGAAACAATGTTTTTCACTAGCGTAGAGGGTCAAAGCAGTTTGTTTGCAGGATTGTGGGAAAAGTATTTGTGTTATTGCAGCAGAAGTGGAAGTCAGTGTGACATGTAGTTTAACATCTTAATCTAATTGCTAATGACTTAAAGCTGTCTGATGAAAAAGTTCATCTTCGAGAAGAGATACTGGCTACATCCATTTTCATTAGAGATGGGGTTATTCTACTTTAAAAAAATTTGCCTGTAAAGGCAGGTGACGATTTGATTCATCAGTCAAAAAGATCTTGATGAAACGTCCAGATGGCTTATCCAGATCTTGTTTCTGAAGTACTAACAGGTGTTTCCAAGCCTATAGTCATATGTAAGCTGCTAATAAGTGATGAAATCATGGTGCATAAAAGAAACTGAGGTTACAGATTATTTGAAGTCAGTAATGATTTAATTTATAGGATGGATTGAAGTGTGTGGGATACATTAATCTGGGAGAGAACAAAATGTCTGCATATTTCATTATTTTGATATTAGTGCACATAAAGCAATCCTGATTAACAACAACAACAATAATAATAATAATATTAATATTGATATTTGGTGCGTGGCATATGCTCAAATTTTGATTGGTGAGTGTGTATCAAGGTCAGCAGTGGTTGTTGCTAGGTTTGACTGTATTCTCAAGTGAAATGAAATCCTAGAGTCATGACTGATATGGTACATATTTTTGTTTTGAACATAATGGAGGATCAGACAACTTTCTTGACCATGGTTTTAAAACTTAAAAGGATTTTCTTTAAATAAGAGTTATGTGCTCTATGAAAATTTGTATTATGAAGATTTTTTTTTTACCCAAAAGGTAAATAATGTTGTTTAAAAGAAAAAAGAATGGCTGTTGCTTTGCTATCACTGTCTGCAACCTAAGTAATATTGAACTGCATTTTAACCAATTTTCTTTGATCTTGATTAAATATGGCCATACAGTATTTGAGATTGAGTCCATCCCCATTCTAGAAAATTATTTCTGGCAGGTCCCTGATTTTCTGGTTGTAGAAATACAGCAAGCAGTGAGTGTATCATCTTCAAAATGTTATATAAGTACAGATTAAGTTTTTTATTCCATGCCCTTGAACATTTTTTAGTTGCCAAATAAAAATTTTAGTGTAGACTTTAAGAAATTGAACTACAAAATTTAGCACTGGCTTTTTGTCCATGAAGATAAAGCAAAGTCTGTTTCATATAGATAATCACAATAGTATTGAAAAACTGCCAAACTTTTTGTTTCAGGGGTTCCTCCAAGCCAACACCAGCATGGATCTTCTCCAGGAAACATGTCTTCCTCTTCTGTACAGCCTTCACCCAATACATCTGTTAAAAAGTATGTCATTTACACAGACACTTACCACAAAAAACTAAGGAATTTGCAGAAAATTAACTGGCCCAGGGTTATCTGAAATTCTGATGGCACTTGCCAAACATTTATTTCTAAAGTGTGGTGACCATACAATTGTAAAATTTAATATAAAAACATGCAAAGGAGATTAAATGTTTTGTGACATAAAATAAAACATTGATGTACCAAGTTATTATATTTACTGATAAATATGTGAATTGCATTTCAGGATTTGCTGCTGCTTTAGTAATAGTATTACTTTCAGATCAATTGGTTTTTTCTCAAGCAATTTATTTATACAACTTGCTTTTGCTTTATAAGAAAGCTACTTTAAAATTTCTCCTTCAGATATGTTCCCTGATCACATTTACTTCAGGAATATCAGCTCTACTACCTCCTGAATCCAGCTCTCCCAAAGACAAAATTTGTCTTTCTTGCTATTATATATATATATATATATATATATATATATATATATATATATATATATATATATATATATATATATATATATATATATATATATATATATATATATAAAGGGTAATAACTCTAGCCAATTACCTCTCTTGTCACATATAGGTGGCTGCCAATTTTAAGCTTTTGCTTGTAAACTGACAATGCTATTCACTTCACCTCCTGAAACCAAGTGGATTTTTGTGCTACTTTTATTCCATCCATTGAGGATTACATTATTTTCAGATGTAATATGTCTTATTCTACAGGTTGTGTCCATTACTTTTTTGATTTCCACCATTTTTATGTGAATCTTGTTTTATCTGTGTGGACTCTTCATTCTCTGACCACATGGTCCACACAGCTATATTGTAATAGAAATTATGTTGTTAGTTTATGTTCACACACACTATTTAACAGCAGGTGTCTCTAACATTGGTAATGTAGTTGACTGTTAATTTTTCTTTATTTATTCCTTTGTCATTTCAAAACTAACAATGACAATGAAGTACAAGCAGTTCACTTTTCTTGTATAGGGTGGACGTTGTCAGTTACATAAAAGTAAATGCACTGTTTGGTCAGAGACTACATGTTCAACAGAAATAATGAAAACTTCTAAGAACAGGGAGCAACTTGGAAAATCAAAGGCTGAGAGTTCTGATGTCTTGAGCATTCATCCTAATATGTGGCCAGCATGGTTGGGGATGCCATTAGTCCCTCTCTCCCAACAAAGACATGTTGAACATTTCTTGCTACTACTTTTACTTGGAAAATAGAGGAACTGAACCTTCTCCACCATTTATACCATTACTGGAGTTATAAGTGCCTTGTTTGATACAGATTGGATGCTCAACATTCCCTCCACCTATTACCTATTCTTCTGTCGTTGATATGATTGGGATTAGTATGTGATGGAGAAAGCATATTTTTCAGTAAATTATTATATCTACTAGAATACATTCCCAATCACATTAATTTCACATTAATTAAAGTTAGATGGTGACATTTTATTATATCAGTACCCTAGAAAAGATGATAAAACAAAATTAGTTGTTTTTGAGTATCTTTCTTTTCTTAATATGGGTCTAGGCTTCATATACTTTTTTTTAAAGGTATGGTGTTTTTACACACTATAATGCAATATAGCTCAAACAGCTCAAGGTGTGAGGGAATGGTGTAATGTCAGTATTACAGACCCTGGAGCAGTTGTTCTGTTGCAGTGGGGGGAATTGATTTTGTAAGAGAAATTTTTACACCACCTTTGTCTTGTGGTTTATGGCTTTTGAGTGTTAAAACAATTAGGAAAACATTAGGAAAACATAATGACCAAGCTAGCTTAGTTAGCAACACTTTTATTGATTTTATCGATTGTATAATGAAGAAACTGTAAATTAGACCTAGTCTGTTACCTTTCTATATAACAAAACAGTATGTTAATCAGACATAATGACCATGGTATTTTTCTTAATTTATGTGTGTTAATTGACAGTTTCATGGATGAACATGTTTTATGCTGGTCAAAATCTTTAGTCTGCTGGACATGTCCAGCAAATAAAGTGAATTTAGAATCTCTGGTCTAGCTTATTGTATAATTATGGTTAACACTAATACTTGAGGAGGTTGATTGATGGGATGAACTGTTATAATACAGATATGTACACATGCAATCCATCCCTGGAAATTTGTTCTGTGTTTTGCCTTACCAATCACTTGTCAGACTAAATTACTATGAATGTTTATTAATATATATATTTGGTGTTATGTAGGAACATTGCTTTAAGTGTGCGTGGAGCATCACTAATGATCAGAACATAGGTTCTCTGTAGAAAGAGTCAGTCTGCAGTTTTTGATTGGCTGTACCAAAATATATGCATATTATCATTAGTAACAACTGTGTCACACTGTGGATGGGTGTGAAACTACAAGCAGATATATACTAGTATATTTAAACAAAGAACAAACATTCTTTTTATTTATCATGCACTATGCCATTGTAAATCTACCAGCAAATCACTGCAGTTCAGGGGTGGGAGCATACTTGTAAGCATTTATGGTTCCAAACTTAATTCGCATTAGCTGGTGTGGTGTTTATAATTTTTAACTTAGCTTTTAACAGTTTTTCAGTCATATCGTTATGATGTCTGCAGTGATGTCTAGCACTGGGGCATCATGCCGCAGACATATAGCATGATGTCCCACCCAGTCACATTATCCTGACACCAGGCTGACTAGTCCTAACACTAACCTCTTAATGCTGAGCGTCAAGCGAGGCAGCTGTTAGTACCATCTTTTAAGTCTTTTTTTATGACTCGACCGGGGATCAAACCCACGACCTCCCTCATCCAAGGTGGACGCTCTAACCACTAGGCCACCAGAGTGGTAGCATTAGCTGGTACATGATTGATGACACTATTGTGTAACTGACATAACTGACTAACCATGTGGGAAATTGATTATGGTATTAATTGGCTTTTATATTGGCTTGCCAGTTCAGCCTGGGTACTAGAAAGGATCACAAATGAAAATAGTATGGTCCGGATGAAATGGCATAGTCATTGTTATATAAACACTGATGCTTATGCTTGAATGAAGATTTCTTACTAAGAACAGTTAGCATGGGAGAGGCTGAGTCAAATTCTGTAATATTTTTTAATCTGCTGCTATGTGCTGATTTTTTTTCTGTAATATTTGTTTACAAAATATTTCATTGGTGATGTGTATCAGGTGTGCTTGAATCAAGTACAGAATGCAGGACTTGCTGACATTTTCTTTTACTGTGGAATTATTTGTTAAATTGGCTATTTGAAATTAACTTTTAACTGCTGCAATGTATTATATAGAACAAAAATCCATAGTATTTAGATCAATTAAAGCTCTTTCTAAGTCTCTCGCCTTTCAGAAATTTTGTTAAAAAGATATCTTAACTTGTGACCTCACCACTTTTAGGCTACAAGCTGCATCATACATTTCCACGAATGATGTATACAAATTATTTCAGCATTCCTTGACCAAGGATTATTGGATTTCAACCAATTGATGTGCAACTTGATGAGACCTGAAATGAGTTTATATTTCAGCAGAATTATGTTACCAAACCTTGCTGGATTACAGCTAAATTTGACCTGCATCTTTACAAGTATCTTTCTACTGCCAAGACCTTAAATAAATTTCATTTCCTGCATTCAATGTTTTTATTTGGCAAGGTTATGGTCCCTGCTTGCCTCTCATTTCTACCTTTGATTTTCAAATTATAACTTTAGAAAGCATTATTGGATTCCAGTCAGATTTATCATGCACCTTTATAATGATAAGGCCTGAATAGAATATCCAGTACTTTTCTTGGTTTTGAAGAGTTATGGCCCCTGAATATCCATCATCTTACTTGATTTGTGAACACAAGTTTCTGTTTATGAACCCTGCCAAGTGAAATATGATATGCTGGAAACTTTGCAATGCATACATGGTTTTGCATATTTAAATATTTGTAATATAGTAATTGCTCACTGTTTTTTAACTTAACTATATATTGCTTTAGTGCAGGTTTAATGGATTTGATATATTTTTTTTGAGCATTATGTAATACAGACTTCGTGTCTATCATTCTCCTGTATTCCACTTCTTTTCATGACTTTTTTTTTTACATTTATATCAGTATCATGCATACTTTGATGATTCTGTATGGTAAATGGCATTTATTGTACTGGGGTACTGTGCTGTAGCAAAGTTTCTTTTCTACAGACGTCCAGAAATAACAGTTGTAAGTGCAAGACCTATGAATGAAGTAGGTTTCCGTGATGTCAAAAATGAACCTTTGTCAAAATCAGATGAACCTATACAGTCTGCGTTAAACTCCACTGGTATGTTATCAACTCTTTTTTTCTTTTGCAATGATCTATATTCTTGAATTCAAAAAAGAGGAATCTTGATGTTGTGTTCTCCTATTTGAATTATGCCATCTATTTCCCAGCATTCATATTTACATTTAGCATTGGATTTAAACAATACTTTTATTTTTAAGTAGAAAATTTTCTTAGTCATTTTGGCCATATGACTTGAAAAGAGAATAATAGAAACTACATTGTAACAAATTTTAACTGAGTAACCAGATACATTATTGTAAATACAAGTTAGTAAAAATGTTTAATCACCTACCCTTAGTCACTTTTTTAAAAACACTTTCTAAAAGTTGACAATAATGGTACTTTGAAAGATTTTTGAAAGTATTTGAAACAACCCCTCTACCACGTACATGAGGGCAAATGCACATTTTCAGATCATACTATTCTCCCTGATTTCTTTGTTGCAAATAAAACATTACCGTAACTATTAATGCAAAACACTGCATAAAATTACAGACATTGTTCCTTTATAGTTGGTAATTGAAAACACCCTTCTTTCCAACTGATTCAACACAGATGTGTGAGTGCATCTATTTTTAGAAGAAGGGATTTCGTAATGTTGCCACTCACTTTATATAGCTTCATTTCAACAGTCCATTAATATGATTGCAAATTTATGGTTTATTTGCACTGCACTGCTTTTTTCCATATTTTGACAAATATGAGTCATCAGAAAACACCTTTGACCATGCAGTGCTTCTCATGAATTCTACTACATAGCATTGTTTCATGCATTTCTGAATCTCAAATAACATACCACCTAGACATTGCTTTCTATAAATTTTATTTTTTTCTGAACGTATTTGCACAATGATTTACAAAAATGGACAGTCTAATAAACTTTAAGCTGGTACTTCCACACACAGTGATGTATTTCCCTGTTATTAGTTCACTTACAGTTTCAAACTAATTTTATGACAAAATACTGTAAAATAAGTTAAAATATCCAGATCACCGACTGTTCTTAAAACAGAAGTTTTTATGTTTTTATCATTAAGGATAACATGGTAAAAATTGGGCAGTGATAGTTGCTATTTGACTTGGGGAAAGGGTTAATGGTCAGTCAGCAATCAAAACACATGCCTATGAATGTGCAAGAGTTTGATTGTCAACATAATTGATAACGAAACTAGGCCTAGCTACTGATGGCTTGATGCATACATTTCGCTACAACACAACACCAGAACTAATCTGGCTATGGCTAGTGGGGAATCTCAAAAAGATATGGTCGGTCAATGTATCTAAAAGAAAAATGACAGGGCAAAGTTATTTTCACTTTTCTAGCAGAAGAATGTGAAGTTTACATTTGAGGCAACTTTGTTGCCCACTTCACCTGGTAGTTTGATCCTTGGAAGTCATAAATACAATGTTCCTTTGCATGCCAAGGTCCAGATAGATGGAATGAATTATTCATAGAACTTGGACAAAAGGACACTGTGATCTCAGTCAAGAGTGCTCTTATAACTCGTTTCAGCAGCAAGAACAGATTTAAAAACTTAATAAAATTTAATTATTATCAGCATATTTTGTTTTGTAATTTCATGGTGTTTGTTTTTGTAATCGTGTCCTTTTAAATGTTTGTATACCTTTTCTAATATCGTAAAGCACTTAGAACTTCTAAAGATTAGGTATTTCTTTAAGATAACATTATTATTGTTATTGTTATTATTATTATTTTATCTCTGCCATCTAGACATTGTTTCAAATGACACATTGCTTTTTGTTGCTGTTGTTGTTCTGGGGCTTAGCACCATTTTTCAGCACAAGATAGGCTATACATGGCAGCCAGTATTAATGGTAGAGGAAGAAACCGGGAAATCCACGGAAAGAACCACCAACCCACAAGAAGCTACTGGCAAGCTTTCTCACATATCCACATTAGCAGAATCTTAGACTTGAACCCAGGCAGACAGAGATGAGATGGCAGTGTTCCGTAACAGAGAGCGCTGTAGACCACTCGGCCACTTGGGGCCTCCACATTGCTTTTTAATCAGTGCATTAAGGACCTAATAGAAAATGTACATGTATTTATTTAGGAAGTGAAGTACAGTTGTTAAGTGTAAATTATAAGAATGATCAATTTTGGATGAGTAATAAAGCAATTATCTTTCAGCATCACACCTTCAGGTGCACACATAAATTTCCATAATGGCTAACAAGCCACTGTCTTGGGTAATTAGAGTCTTCATTTTATTTACTTTGCTACATCTGGCATTTTATTTCATCAGCCACATTAGCTATTTTATCATGATACCTTTTTTAAACTCATTGTAGTTTGAAATAGTGACAGGACTTAATGAAGATGGATATACATCAGTTAAACTGTCAAGAATAAGCTACTTAGATTAATGTATATATATGTATGTATATATATATATATATATATATATATATATATATATATATATATATATATATATATATATATATATATATATATATATATATGTTAAATTTGTGTTGAGAGCAACTAAACACTTTGTTAGGCAATCACAAATCCATTGTTTTTTTATATTTATAAAAAAAATAACAGTTTCAGCTTCTCTTTAAGTCTCACCATGTAGTAGCAGCAAACTGTAAGTTTATCTCTGATTTTGCAACTGATTCTTCCTACCCTGAACATTTTTTGTATTTTGTTTGGGGTTTTTTCTTTCATTTTTTAATAAAAATGTATATATGCAGTGTTCTATCACTGATCTTGATATTGCAACATTTGGACTGTGGTCAATGTATTCACTTGAAGTGCATTGGTTTGGCAAAAGCATTCTCATGGTTTTGTTAGTAAAGACGTCTCTTTTCAATTCCCTTCCTCTTCCAGTCTGCCAGCATGAGATCAATGTCTTGTATATCAGCACCAACAAGGTTTATTCTCTTTAAGTCTTTGAAGAGTGTTAACACTAAGCTTGCAACTGGAAATTCCTAGAAATTTCCATCCAGATGATCATTTTTGGGTACTGTCCTTTCATTAAAATTAATTCAGCCACTGACAGTCCTGTGTAATTGTTATAGATAGTGTACATGAGAATCCCTCACTCCCAGTGTTTACTTCTTCTGCACTGTTCTCTCTTGATTGACCATAGTGAGCAGCCAGTGTATCTGTGTGATCTTTAATAAGTGTGGCATGTCACTAATATATTAGTTAACATGTTTGGCTTGGATGTAGTGAATGTGTTCAAAATCCAGGAATCTGTGGCATATGTTTGCATGAATAATTTATACACAATGTACTGCTTTGGCTAGGAAGTCATTGTCATGTGACACCTTAATTCTGCCATTTTGAAGTGATCACTATCTCATGTCATCATAATGTCATCAATGTAAAAAAATCCATTTTTATGTATGATGGAAGTGCAGTAAAAACATGAATCTGTATGATGCATGCTATGTTCCATTGAATTTGCTGTAAATCTGTCAGTCCAAGTGTAATGAGAGTACAGGCTGATTTATCAAAGAATTTCACCAGCTTGTTGTCATTAGTTGTAATTTCAGCTTTCATTGTCTTACATGATCCATTGCAGCATTGCACCACTAATTTGCTGTAAATCTGTCAGTCCAATGCCAATTTCCAATGCTTCTAGATCTAGTTGATAGAAATTTTTTATGAAGTTTTTTGCAAAACACCGAGGTTGCTGTCAGACCTCAGCTAAGGGAGTTGGTCTGTCCACTTTTTGTTAGAAACTCTAGCTTTCTTAGTCTGGTTGCAGTTTTCATTATTATTATGCTTGAGCTTTGACATGGTGGGTAGTACTGTCTCAGACAATAAAACTAATAATGATACTTATTTTTGTCTTGTCTAGGCATGTATATGTTTGCCAATTTAAAAAAATAAAGCTTTTGAATAATCAACATCAACATTGTGAAGCTGGTCTGTAGTTTGCAAAAGGATCAAGTTGCCCTTCTCTGGCCGTATTTAACCAGTTGACTGTGAGCAGTAATAAGCTAAATTTCAGACACCTCAGTTGCTTGTTTGACAAAGAAAGAACATAAACTAGGCCTCACTTTTGAATTATGTTTTTTCAGTGACACTTATAATCACTGTTTGACAAGAAACTATCTGTAAACTAGACATTTGTGAACTTTGAATTTTGCTTATTTAAAATATTTGTTTTGACATTTCCATGAATACATAGTATAAAAGCAGATTGGTAAAATGATACTTAGAAACATCCTATATAATTTAAAGAAAAAGTTATATTTTTCAAAACAGTATATTTAGAAATTCAGAAATTTTTTTAAAAAATTACCAGATTAACTGGATAAGAGTGAAATTAGTGCCATTATTTGAAATCATGTAACAAAGTGGTCTTCTAATTAGATTGAATGTCATGAAAGGCAGTTAAATGTATCAGAGAAATTGTGGCTCTCATTTCTTTGATAGCAGCAAGAAATCTATTTTCACTATTAATTTGTTCATATTAAAATTGCAAATATGGTGATTTATTCTTATATTTAATATACTTGAACCATTTAAAATTCTTGTAACCCAATGACAAATTTAATGATTATTTAGACATGATTCAGTATATAATCTCTGTACTGTTTTTCATTGATACATTTGCTAATTTCAGAACAGAATACATCTTTATCCATGAAAAGTACAAGAGATGATGGCAATTTAAATAAACCAGTGGTAGCAGCTAGAAATCTTCCATCACCAAGGATTGCTGACAAAGCCCCATCTAAGGGTGCACCACCTCAGATTTCTATTAGGACCAGTGACCACACAGGAACTTCTGTAGTTGATACTTTAACAGATTTAACATTGAATGCTAAACTTGAGGAACCCAGTGCCTCCATGCCAGTGAAAGATAAACCTCTGCGTCCAACAATTATTCGACCTGCTCGGCCCAATCCTGCATCTACAACTCCTTCCAGAAACGATGGATCCCAGCTTGATAGTTCTCAGCCTCCCTGTCCCAAGCCTAGACAGAAGCGTGTTAATGAGTCTTCGGGAACCACAGACTTGACATTGTTAAGCGAGACTGAGATAACATCAACACAATCACCAGTGCATGTCCTTCCTGCTGGCCCTGCAGCTGTGAAGTTAAAGCCAACCGTAATTCCAAAGCCAGAATCTGATGAAAACACAGGACTTGGAGAACAGGGTAATTCATTAGAATCAAAGTTACTAAAGTCTGATGTCAGAGGTCCCCCACCCCCATTAGGTGCAAAACCTAAACCCACCATTTTGCCAAAACCAAAAGCATCAGACAAACCTCAAAATGAAAATTCTGTAACCAGCAAGACTTTTGAGGATATAGAAACTGAGTTAAAGTTTTGTGAGATAAATTCTTTACCAGAAAGTTCTGTGAACCCCAAAAATAGTTCATCTGTCAATTCATTTAAAAGACCAACCATCATTAGACCTCCTAGGCAGCAAGGAGCACAAGAACAAACCAGGGCTTTAAATACAACAAATGATTCTTCTAATATGACTGTAAATAATGAGGGGAATGATTCAGATTCATATGGAGAATATGTGCATTTAAGACTAAAGCAAGCTTCTGGCCAACCAGTTCCTTCACCCAGACCAGTGACAGTTGCTTTCTCTCCCGCAGAACAAAAGAATGCAAATAAGAGTTTCTCTTCTGGGACCACACGAGATGACTCAGAAGTTTTGAGGCCTCAGTCTAAGCCTCAACCCATATCAAGGACTAGGCGTGCCACTATTGCTGTCTCACACAATTTGCCTCCATCTTCTCCCTCACAAGCTCTGGAGGGTGATAGAATTTCTGTTACAACCAAGGATATCAACTCATCTGGTAATTATAGTAATGCCCCCGTAAAGCCCCCTCGAATGGGAGAAAAGCCTCCACCTCACCTCAATCATAGTCCTGATGTCTCTTATGATCAGCAAGCAGAGACC
Source organism: Potamilus streckersoni (assembly GCA_016746295.1). Classification (NCBI taxonomy): domain Eukaryota; kingdom Metazoa; phylum Mollusca; class Bivalvia; order Unionida; family Unionidae; genus Potamilus; species Potamilus streckersoni. The sequence goes on from JAEAOA010002175.1 coordinate 1,220,365, forward strand.
AAGCCTCCAGATGATAAGGTTGCATTATCACAGGCAAGACATCAACCAAATAGGCCTGGACCCATTGGAAGACCTCCTCCACCTACCATAAGATCAGAACCTCATGGAGATGCAGCCAAGGATAAAAGTGATGCTGAGTTGAAAGAACCAATTCAAAGGCCTCCTCCTCCCAGAATTCCACTTCCTCCTACTCCAAAAGGAGAGAAAACTTTAGAGGTTCTTGATGGCAATAGAGAGGATTCAGATGAATTACCAGGGTATGCAATTGTTGACAAGCCTGCTCCCAAAAGACCCCAACCACCCACAGGTCACAGTGAGGCTGCTAAAGACCAGATGCCTGGAAGTGTAGATAAAGTTCCAGAATATGCGGTCATACAAAAAATGAATCCACATAGACCCCATAGAGTACATTGTTCATTGGAGTCTAATCAATTTTCTGAAGGGAAATATAAAGATGAAGATGTGCATATGAGCAAGGAATCCTCTGAGACTGCCTCAAGACCAATTCCTACAGTTAGTAGACCTCCTCTTCCTATAATTAAACCTGCAAGTTCATCACCTAGTGATGATCTGACTCATGGAACAAAGCCAGCAAAGCCAGGGAGTAGACCCCATAGTTTTTTTTTTTCTGAAGGGAAATATAAAGATGAAGATGTGCATATGAGCAAGGAATCCTCTGAGACTGCCTCAAGACCAATTCCTACAGTTAGTAGACCTCCTCTTCCTATAATTAAACCTGCAAGTTCATCACCTAGTGATGATCTGACTCATGGAACAAAGCCAGCAAAGCCAGGGAGTAGACCCCCACCACCAAAAATATTTGAACAAGCTGAAGAGTCTTCTGTGATAGGTAAGTATTTCAGCAAGGTGCTGCAGTACAGAAAAATGTATATTTAGTTCTGCATGTGTTCAACACACCATCTTGAATTGTGAACAAACAAACCAGTTTACACTATGGATAATTCAGCTACTGTATTGCATGCGACTCATTTGCTGCATGAATCACTACCATCTTATTTAGAAAATTTGAATGGCCTTCATGCAAGAATGCTTTTTTCCAAATTTGCATGCAATTGATTTTCTAAAAAGAAGTTGAAAATAGGAAATATTGACAGATGGACTATTGTAGATGCACCATGAATGATGGATAATGTGAAATTATTGCCATATCAAAAGCTCATGTAGCCTTACATGCTGCCAGATGTGCTAAAAGTGCAATAGAAATCATGATAATCAACAAGTGTCTAAGCCTCCAGGACTAAACTGGTGCAGGATTAACATTAGGAAAGCCTATCACTACAAGTGGAAATGGATTTGATAGTGTTTATTGTTACCATATGAAACATTAAACTGAGGTTGAGAAAGGCAGAGCATAGTGTTCTTCAAAACCCTTGCTAGTAACATCTTTCGTTTTTATTGGTAGAAAGTCCACATCATATGTAACATTCTATGACAGCAAGGTAAATGACAAGATGTAGGATCATCAGCAACATTTAGATTTTGTATTAAAGTCTTTGAAAATCATATTGCTTATACGTCAATTAATGTACTGTGTGTACTTGCTTATAAGTCAGGTCAAACTGCAGACAACAAGAACCAGTTTTGCCTTGGAATAATATGTATGCAATTCAGGGTTCATGTTGTTTGTTCTATTAACTCATTGACCTCTATAGGTTTTTGTCATTTTTATCTGAAATGCCAGTAGGAAACACATTTTGAGGGCTGTTTCTGAATACATCCCAATATGTTGACTTTCAATATATTTCTGGTTAACCTAATGGATATTTGTGTTAGAAATGTTTTTGTTCATTGGCTATTTCGCTTGCTTATGAGCAGAAGGGTAAAAGTTGGAGTCCTTTTTTCTTTTTGCTTAATAAGACCCATAATTTTCATATCGAGAGCACTCTTTATTCCAAATGCCTATCTTGTCCCCCTTTTTTCAAAAGTTCACCTGTCTGTGCAGTTCAAACTGGTCTGCCTTAGATCTGGGTTCAAAGAGTCTAACATCCAGACACAAAATCGGATTCCAACCAAAGCGAACCTTTTTTGAAAAAAATCTTGTCCAAAACATGTTTTTCCCACTGTATTTTGTAGTGCATCTAGAACGTCCAGATTATTTGGTATCATTGTAGAGCTCTGTCTACTTTTGTATAATACCACCCACTTTAGTGTATTATACATGACCTTGATGCTATAGAGCTTGGAAGCAGGCTACTACCTCCTGACTCATATACAAAGTGCCAGGGGTTAATGAGTTAATTACTCCTAACAAACTGAACAGACCCAGATCTGAAGGTACATTATGCAACAGCAATTCTGGGTTTGTGCAGTTAGCAGTTTGACTCGTAAGTGAGCAGTTTGATTCATAAGTGAGTACATATGGTATTTGGTTTTAATCTTAGGACAGTATTGCTAAATGGCTTTAATCTTAGGACAGTATTGCTAAATGGCTTTAATCTTAGGACAGTATTGCTGAATGCCTGAAGTTTGTACACTAATATGGGATTTCTTGACTTCTTAATCAGAATGTCTTAACATGATGGAGATTGTTATAGGTCAGAAAGCTGTTCCATGGAACTCTTGTTCTATATACAGAGTAAAGCAGATAATGTTGGAATTTAATTGCTTCTTCTTGCTTAATTGTGATGTGGAAAACAGTGCCTTTGTGTACATGGCTTATAATAGACTAGAATTGTTTCTAAACTTTATTTTCTTTTGAATTCTGTCAGACATTATTTTGCTGTGATACTAACACCAGTACTAACTCAGTCAATCCAATACATGTATATAGCATTTGAGTATACATATTTACCTACAAAATTAATAGCTACTATAAGTTTAATTATTCAAAGTCAATTTGAACTTAAGTAGTGTAACTTTACTGTCATATGACTTTATTTGTATCCACTTAGTATTTATTATGGGGTGGACGTGGATATAACTAGGGCATAACTGATTAGCATTTTTCTACTGATTTCTGATTCCCGATTTTGGGCATGACATTTTTCTGATTCCTGATAAGATTCGATTAATCAGAAATGCCTACTACCAGGAGTTATTTGCCTCTAGCACATCCGACTAAAATCTCACCTCTGCATCCCTGTGATCTGAATTTACTTGCCAATGCAAATTGGATTCATATCTAGCTGAGAAAAATCAAATATATATATATATATATATATATATATATATATATATATATATATATACATATATATATACACATATATATACATATATATATATAAATATATATATATATATATATATATATATATATATATATATATATATATATATATATATATATATACATATATACATATATATATACATACATATATATATATATATATATATATATATATATATATATATATATATATATATATATATATATATATATATATATATATATATATACATACTGGAAATCTCAAGAAAAAATGTTCCAGCTTATGACACCTGTCACATAAACATTTTTGTTCAATACGACCCTCTTGCATCGATAATGATAGAAGTTTTAGCACTGCATGTGCTATTTCCAGCAACAAACAATCGACATATCCGCTGAAAAACGGAGATGCTACTATTTCTTGCAAAGAATTTTGAAGTTATACATTTTTATTATTAAATTTCTTTATTATCTATTAAACTTCGTGCATCATTCCCATGCACATAAAAATATTTTAATAAATTTAAATCTTTCGCTCTAACACAAATATTATCGTTTCACCCCATTGTATTGACCATATTGGACTTTTCTGACTTCTTATTTAACTTTATTAACACACTATCAAATGATATTCAGTGTTAGACATGGTGCTATAGAAATTCAATTATAATATTTTTTTATCCTACTTGTTAGTTCCTGCCTTGTCCAACTCCGATTAATCGGAAGTTTATACTATCCGGTGGAATCCAATTTCCGGATCAAAAGTTGGTTATGCCCTAGATATAACTATCACAGTGAACTGTTTCCATCTCGTCCAGAATCCTTATGTATATTTTGTTCATAAGCTTTTTCATTCCTTGAATATAACTTTCAAGAAAGCTTGATACACGATGAGCAGGATGAATGGAGGTACCTTTCAGTGCTTGGAATTTTCTGCATTCAGTATTTTTTGAAGTTACCATGCAATGTAGTACATTAGTATTATGAACTTGAGGTTTCATGGCCATTAGTAGTATTCAAATTGAGGTTTCATGGACAGTAGTAGTATTCAAATTGAGATTTCATGGGCCATGGCCATTAGTAGTATTCAAATTGAGCTTTCATGGCCATTAGTAGAATTCAAATTTAGGTTTCATGGTCATTAGTAGAATTCAAATTGATGTTTCATGGACAGTAGTAGTGTTCAAATTGACCTTTCATTGCCATTAGTAGTATTCAAATTGTCCTTTCATTGCCATTAGTAGTATTCAAATTGACCTTTCATTGCCATTAGTAGTATTCAAATTGATGTTTCATGGCCATTAGTAGAATTCAAATTGAGGTTTCATGGTCATTAGTAGAATTCAAATTGATGTTTCATGGACAGTAGTAGTGTTCAAATTGACCTTTCATTGCCATTAGTAGTATTCAAATTGTCCTTTCATTGCCATTAGTAGTATTCAAATTGACCTTTCATTGCCATTAGTAGTATTCAAATTGATGTTTCATAGCCATTAGTAGTATTCAATTGAACTTTCATTGCTATCATTCAAATTAAGGTTTCATGGTCATTACTATTCAAATTAAGGTTTCAGGCCATTAGTATTAATATTTAGTTTCATGGCCATTAGTGGTATTCAAATTGATGTTTCATGGCCATTAGTAGAATTTAAATTGATGTTTCCTGGACATTAGTAAAATTCATTTCAGCTTTCATGGCTATCACTAATGTTCAAATTGATGGCCATTAGCATTCAGTTGAGCTTTCATGGCCATTATTAGTATTCACTTGAGCTTTCAAGGCCATTGGTAGTGTTCAAATTGAGCTTTCATGGCCATTAGTAGTGTTCAAATTGAGCTTTCATGGCCATTAGTAGTATTCATTTGAGCTTTCATGGCCATTAGTAGTGTTCAGATTGAGCTTTCATAGCCATTAGTAGTATTCAGTTGACACCTTTCATGGCCATTAGTAGTGTTCAAATTGAGCTTTCATGGCCATAAGTAGCATTCATTTGAGCTTTCATGGCCATTAGTAGTATTCATTTGAGCTTTCATGGCCATTAGTAGTGTTCAAATTGAGCTTTCATAGCCAATAGTAGTATTCAGTTGACCTTTCATGGCCATTAGTAGTGTTCAAATTGAGCTTTTGTGGCTATTAGTAGTGTTCATATTGAGCTTTCATGGCCATTACTATTGTTTAGTTGAACTTTCATGGCCATTAGTAGTATTCATTTGAGCTTTCATGGCCATTAGTGGTGTTCAAATTGAGCTTTCAGAGCCATTAGTAGTGTTCAAATTGAGCTTTCATGGCCATTAGTAGTGTTCAAATTGAGCTTTCATGGTTATTAGTAGCATTCATTTGAGCTTTCATGGCCATTAGTAGTGTTCAAATTGAGCTTTCATAGCCATTAGTAGTGTTCAAATTGAGCTTTCATGGTCATTAGTAGTATTCAGTTGACCTTTCATGGCCATTAGTAGTATTCAGTTGAGCTTTCATGGCCATTAGTAGTATTCATTTGAACTTTCATGGCCATTAGTAGTGTTCAAATTGAGCTTTCATAGTCATTAGTAGTGTTCAAATTGAGCTTTCATGGCCATTAGTAGTATTCAGTTAACCTTTCATGGCCATTAGTAGTATTCAGTTGAGCTTTCATGGAAATTAATAGTATTCATTTGAACTTTCATGGCCATTAGTAGTGTTCAAACTGAGCTGTCATGGCCATTAGTAGTTTTCAAATTGAGCTTTCATGGCCATTAGTAGTATTCATTTGAACTTTCATGGCTATTAGTAGTGTTCAAATTGAGCTTTCATAGCCATTAGTAGTATTCATTTGAGCTTTCATGGCCATTAGTAGTGTTCAAATTGAGCTTTCATGGCCATTATTATTGTTCAAATTGAGCTTTCATGGCCATTAGTAGCATTCAGTTGACCTTTCATGGCCATTAGTAGTATTCAGTTGACCTTTCATGGCCATTAGCAGTATTCATTTGAGCTTTCATGGCCATTAGTAGTGTTCAAATTGACCTTTCATGGCCATTAGTAGTATTCAGTTGACCTTTCATGGCCATTATTAGTATTCATTTGAGCTTTCATGGTCATTAGTAGTGTTCAAATTGAGCTTTCATGGCCATTAGTATTGTTCAAATTGAGCTTTCATGGGGATTAGAAACCTTCAGTTGACCTTTCATGGCCATTAGTAGTATTCAGTTGACCTTTCATGGCTTTAGCAGTATTTATTTGAGCTTTCTTGGCCATTAGTAGTGTTCAAATTGAGCTTTCATGGCCATTATTAGTGTTCAAATTGAGCTTTCATGGCCATTAGTAGTATTCAGGTGAGCTTTCATGGCCATTAGTAGTGTTCAATTGAGCTTTCATTGCCATTAGTAGTATTCAGTTGAACATTCATGGCCATCAGTAGTATTCAACTTGAACTTTCATGGCCATTACTAGTGTTCAGTTGACCTTTCATGACCATTAGCAGTATTCAGTTGAGCTTTCATGGCCATTAGTAGTGTTCAGTTGAGCTTTCTTGGCCATTAGTAGTATTCATTTGAACTTTCATGGCTATTAGTAGTGTTCAAATTGATGTTTCATGGCCATTAGTAGTATTCATTTGAACTTTCATGGCCATTAGTAGTGTTCAAATTAAGCTTTCATGGCCATTAGTAGTGTTCAGTTGAGCTTTCATGACCATTAGTAGTATTCATTTGAACTTTCATGGCCATTAGTAGTGTTCAAATTGAGCTTTCATGGCCATTAGTAGTGTTCAAATTGAGCTTTCATGGCCATTAGTAGTTTTCATTTGAAATTTCATGGTTATTAGTAGTATTCATTTGACCTTTCATGGCCATTAGTAGTGTTCAAATTGAGCTTTCATTGCCATTGGTAGTGTTCAAATTGAGCTTTCATGGCCATTAGTAGTATTAAAATTGAGCTTTCATGGCCATTATTAGTATTCATTTGAACTTTCATGGCTATTAGTAGTGTTCAAATTGATGTTTCATGGCCATTAGTAGTATTCACTTGAGCTTTCATGGCCATTAGTAGTGTTCAGTTGAACTTTCATGGCCATTAGTAGTATTCAGTTGAGCTTTCATGGCCATTAGTAGTGTTCATTTGACCTTTCATGGCCATTAGTAGTATTCAGTTGAGCTTTCATGGCCATTAGCAGTATTCAGTTGAGCTTTCATGGCCATTAGCAGTATTCAGTTGAGCTTTCATGGCCATTAGCAGTATTCAGTTGAGCTTTCATGGCCATTAGCAGTATTCAGTTGAGCTTTCATGGCCATTAGCAGTATTCAGTTGAGCTTTCATGGCCATTAGCAGTATTCAGTTGAGCTTTCATGGCTATCACTAGTGTTCAATTTGATTAGAAACAGTTATGAAGTAGTAGCAAAAATATTTATAAAAAATATAGAGAGCTGGATTGCTTTCATTAGGAATCTGTACATAAGTATGGGTCTTGGGGTGGGAAAGGGACATATGTCAACTCAAGATGGCTTTGTTTCATTCAAGAAAATTATTTTGCAAAATCGTGTTCACTAGTAATATTTCAAGTACATATAGTTTATTTTAATGTCAATTTAAAATAAGTGTAACCTGGCTATAATGAACATAAATTTAATGAGTGTTCATTTGTCAAATACTTATTAAAGTAATAATGTAAAAACATTCCATGTGTTTAGTCTGCTGTTATCACTAATTTGTTTTCACTAAGAAACAAAATTAATTCAGTAAAGTTCATTATAATGGTATTCCACATTAATTTTAAGTACCATTGCATGCTACTCTTGCACTAAAATTTAACCTTTCCTGTCAAATCAATAGAGAAGAAACCAACCGGTCCTAAAGATGCACCACCAAGACCTGTATTTACACCAAGAAAGTTGTAAGTTTGATATTTTGTACATTTTCATTTAATTTAAAATGTTTCCATGAGATAAATAGTCCTCTTTATCATGTCCACACATGTAATGTGTGTGTTAATCTATATGTGTGAGTGTTAATGCATATGTGTGGGTGTTAATGTATATGTGTGAGTTTTAATGCATATGTGTGGGTGTTAATGTATATGTGTGGGTGTTAATGTATATGTGTGGGTGTTAATGCATATGTGAGAGTGTTAATGCATATGTGATTGTTAATGCATATGTGGGTGTTAATGCATATGTGTGGGTGTTAATTATTATGTGTGAGTGTTTTCAGTATGTGTTATTGATATGTGTATCTGTGTAACATTAAATTGAGGATGTAACTTGTTTGAAAAGATTATGAATTGACATGACTTTTTTTTGTGTAACTTTTGAGTAATCGACAAGTAAAATGTAAACAAATTTCACATGAAAATTTTGATGCTGAAAGCAGTCAAATGGGACAAACTGGACAAGTCATGCATCTTTAAGAGAACCATAATATGGGTAACCATGGAATGGGTAAGAACAACTGCAAAATAGCTTTCTGAGATGATTTTGATAATGATATTTATCAAAATCTCTCTTGTTCTTGACTAGGTCTCGAGTATTGTTGTAATACTTTCAGTTGGATATATACTCAAGTATACTGTGAGCAAAGAATATGTGGTTGATTCATTCTATTCAGCATACCAGTCAGTTGATATAGACCTGCTAATGAATTCAGGGCTTTAAAATATGATTGGCAGATATTTTTGTTATCGAAGCCATTGCAAATATTCTTACTTGTTATGCTTCCAACATATCTTTGCAAATATTTAGACTTGTTTTGCTTCCCCCATATCTATGTATGGGGCATATAGTGTGACCAATGTCAGTCAGTCCCATCATTTACATGTCATATCATGAGTCAAGTTTTGTTTTTGCTTAGTGACTTTCTAAGGGTTTCATCAATTCACACCAATTATAGTTTGAGGCTTTACATTGATAAGAGCAAGGTCATGTTGGATTTTTTAACAATTTCAAAATGAAATGAATTTATGGCTCCAATTTTGAATTAGAGCTTAGTCATTCTATTATATTGGCATTTGTTTCCACACAGTAACATTTAAATGACTTGATGGATTAAAGTCTGATTTGTGTGGGCTTTATATCAATAAGGTCCGAGTTAAGTTTCATGATCTCCTTGCAGAGTTATGGCCCATGTTAGACATTTCCCTTTTTTGCATCATAAATCACCTCCACTCAGTGACCTTTTACATGCCTCAAGATTAAAAATTAAATTTAGTAATATTTTCTAATAATGTTTAACAGTTATGTCCCTTGTTTGATTTAGGACATGTCTGATAACAATTTCAGTTTCTTTCAGCAACTTTTGAAGGACATAACAGATTCAAACCAAATGTGATACAAAACTTGACCTTAAGAAATGGAATTTAATGGAGTTTTTGCCCCTGAATAAATAGACCCTTGCCCATCAATTGCCTCAAAATTTTGTTTCTGCTGTAATCAAGAAGTTTGCATATTGATACCAGATTTGATAGATGGCTTCACATTAGGAAGACTTAGGTAAAATTTAATTTTCACAAAATTAATACACAATTAATGGCATCTGCTTATTTCTTAAAGCTTTATACTTTACTTCATGTTTAGGGCATCAGTGTTGTATGGACATATTTTGTGACCAATATCATCACTCCCAATTCTAAGATGCATTTAGAGTTTGAAACCTTTGTTGGCATCTGCTCATCCTCCTGAAGTAAATATGATTATGCTACTTGAATTGGTATGGTTCAAGTTCAGATTACAAGATGGAGTCTTTATTGCCAAAGTTATCTTTGACCCCACCCCACTCATTCCTTAGAGGCTGCATCTATTATTAAAACTCTTTATTGTCATCTTATCCTACATTAATAACTCTCCATCAGTTTGTGTAGATGGAGTTCAGGACATGATTAAAATGGTGACAGATGGATAGATGCACAGATGCACTGACAGATGGATATATTACAGTATATCCACAAAAGTGTGGATGAAATGAATTTAAGTTCTGTGATTTCATTCATTTTTTTTTAATTTAACAAGCAAACAAAAGACATATTTGCTTGTTCTGTTGTCATTAGTTAGAACAGGCTTGCAAGAGTTTATATAAAATAATCTTTCCTTTTTGGATTCTTCAATTCATGAGTGACATTATCCACAGTATCCCCCAAAATTGGTGCCTGTACGAAATAATGAATTTACATTATTTCTAATTAGACTGAAACTTCTAAAACTAGCCTGACTCAGACCCATTTCCTTTTGCATAATTGAGACTTATCTAAACCTGTTTATCAGAAACCCAGCTTCCACTGTAGACTGATCACATTAATCTGCCTTCCTAGAACCCAGATTTCTTTTGTGAACCAGTCTATTAATTAGTCAATCCAGAACCCAAATTCCTTAGCAGACTGGCCACATTAACCAGTCTATCTAACCCAGATTCTCTTGCAGCCAAATCACATTAATCTGTTCTAGCATTAATCAGGCCTCTTTATACTGGCCACCTGTATTAAATGATAAAACCTTTTGGTCTAAATCAGAGTTAATAAAATACAGCTTGCATACCAGATCCAACCAGTGACCTTTATCTGTTAATTTATATCATAGGCTGTGGCTTGGCTTTTCTGCTTATAGATTTGTTTGCAAATCCACATGGTGTTTAAATCAGCGCAGCGCCTGAGTCAGTTTTGTCACATATAAAAGTAGTGACTGAAAACAAAAACCAGCAGTCACACAAACAAATAATAATCATTCTGTGAAATTGCTTATAGTTTTTAGTGAAAAACATGGTATTTATTTGTTATAGAAGGCGTGTAAGTGTTGTTCCACATTATGGCTCTAAAGGACATTAGACTGGTTGACAAATTTCATTCTCTAATGCCAATTTTTAATTGCAAATGTAAAATCATTTTTTGGCAACTTTCAGTGCTAGAATATATGGTGTCTTTTCAAGCAGAACTTGCAGAGTTTTGATATTTTTCTTTTTTTTTTTAATCATAGAGAACCAAACTTTAAACAAGAACCTCCAAAGTTGTCTGATTCAAAATCTGTACAAGGGATTCGAGATATAGGTGAGTGAATACATGCACCAAGATATACATATTGGATATGAAACCAAAAAGTTATTGTACTAAGCCTTCAGTATTAGTAAGATTAACACAGCCAATTATCCTTTTTCTAAAATTTACTTTTGTTTCCAATATTTTCATATTTTATATTAAAGTTTTATAATATATAATATTGCCATTTATGTCCATTTTTTGTACCATCATATGTTTCATGCACATTTGAATCATAGAAGTCATAATTATAGATTTTTACTAATCTTTGTTGTACATACAAATGTTTTATCATTTATGACTTTAATGTTTGGTTCAAATAAATTCTAAAGTCTACCCATTGATTAGTCTCTGAAATAAAGTATAAATACAAATAATAAAGAAGATCTCTACAGAAAATCATTTTTACACATTATTTATTTATTGCCTGACATTTTTTATGTATTTATTTTATGATTTTCTCTTCAAAAACAAGTGTAAAAATGTACTAGCTATTATCAATAGAATGTAAATTACTACAATAATTTTGACTTTTTTTTACACATCAGTCTTTCCAATCATACTAATAAAAAACAGCCTTCATAGAGAGCTTCATCTGGAAGAAGTGTTGACAAATATTTATAACACTTCCTGTGATACGGTCAGGAAATATTTAAACAAATCATAATGAAGTAGTCTCCATCTCCAAAAGTCAGTTTGTATAGATGATCATTGTGTTTTAGAAATCAAAGCTTCTTGAAAGTGAAAACAGTAAGGGAAACCATCAGAACCAAATGAACTTGAATATATGTCTGGTTTGAGTGGTGGATTTTTAGTATACTTAGATAATGCTTTTGTGAATTCAACTTGACAACAGTTGATATGTGCGATTTCAAGATTCTAGCTTGAAAAACCAATGTGCATCTTAAGATTAAAAATCATCATGTTGCTAGGTACCCCACATAATATGCCATCCTTTTTCCTAAGTCTTATTCTTAACTCTTTGCCTTTTGCAAGTACTTACTGCCCTGCCTAAAAAAGCTGATAAGCAGCCTGCCTTCTAACAGCTGTTTTAGGCTGAACCCCTGAGCATCATAATGGCTGCCTGAGTGAAAGCTTCTTGAGCTAGTGCACGTACCCTCTACATTTTCTATATTAATCTTGTCCAATGCAGATGATGTAATTTAATGAAAACTCAAAATTGAAATTCCTGATTATGTGCTGTAAAACTGCTACTAGAACACTTTCATCATTTTATATTAGGATTATTTACATGGGCTAAATATTGTGAAAAGGCCAGATGTTTGCAATTTCATCCAATGGAAAGCTTTAGTATGAAATGTTTATATGCATCTTGGGGGTTTCCAACCCTTTGCCAGAAATAACGTTTGAGCTAACTAACAGAGATAGTATTATTAGCAGCTTGTACATGCATCTCTGGGTGTACAAGTCTATTTTTAGCATCGCAGATATGTGTTAGCAGAAGGTAAAGAGTTAAGGCAATTAACACTGTACTAATCAATTAGTTTGAATTGGTTGGACATGTGTTGCATGGTAGATGTTTTCATTCTTAGTTTCAATTAACAAAACTTATCTTTGTATATTGTAAAATTTTATGCCAGGTGTTATTCATGTAAATTTCTTAACCAGCAGCACCTTTGTACTCCTGATAAAGTGTCAAATAATTGAATTCTAAGTAACAAAAAAGAGATGAAATGCCACCTGACCACAGTAAGTGTACATGTACTTACTTATAAAGGATAATCTGTTGAGGGAATGTAGACATCATTTCAGTTGCAGAGAAAACAAGACGGCATACTACATGAGCGTTCTTGGGATTTAAACTAAATGGAGTGTAAGGATATAAATATTGTGAATATTAAATATATATTACATGTCTGTGAATTTGAATGGGTATAGTATTTTTTTTAATATTTTCCATTTACTATTTTAGCAGTGTTTTTTTCTTCGACAAAAGCTTCAGGTAAACATTAACATTTAAAGTAAAGTACTTTGAGCAGATAGCATGAAGAAGGTTTGAACCTCTCTCTAATATCCAGGCATAATTTTTGGGGGGATTACAAGGTGTAAGAATAAGGATGAGATAATGGGGTCACTGTTATTTGTTTTTGAACTTATTCCAAAACATACATACATAAGCACATTCAAGCAACATATAAGTACTAGTGCATGATCCTGTACGATGATTGTGACTGATGTATGTGCATTTCATATTGCCTATGATGTTACTATCTTGGAATCTTTGACTTATCTAATGCAGACATTTATATGAATAATCAAGCAACATATTGTACTAGTGCATGATGCTGTAGGACATTTATATTTGATGCTTGTGAATTTACTATTGATGATGATGTAAATACTCTGAAATCTTCAATATCTTTTACATTATTTATTCATTACTGTTTTTACACATTTCTTTTTATACTTTCTAAAAAAAAATTTTATGTACACAAATTTTTATGGAATTTTATATCCAATCCAGCATGGGGCAAGTGACTTTAAAACAAATTTCTTGCTCAGATTAAAATTTCACTTGCCCCCAAAATTGATATTGTTTTACTTTTATTTTAACTCAACACTGAATTTGCTATACCTTGAATAAAAAAAGCCCCAAATTGCTTTAAAATCACTTAACTCATAAACTCATGTGTTTATGTTTCTCAAAGGTATAGTGTATTTTATAAAAAAAAAACTGTAGCCTAGTATACTAAAATTTTGATTAAAATTAGTGTTGCTCCAGGTTCTAATGTAAAACCAGTACTTTGTACCAAAATATTTTATACTTAACATTATTTTCAGATATGATGTAAACTTGTACTTTGTAATAAAATATTGCATGTTGTCAGGGGCTAATGTAAACCAGTACATGTATCAAAACATTTTATACTTTACACTGTTATTTAGACAGCATTTGTATTGATTTTGTTCACTTTAAATTTTGAATCTATTTCACTGGAAGCATTTCTTTCTCCAAGTCCTGATGTCAACCATTTAACTTTTAACGTCCTTCATATTTGAGTTTATGTTGTGGGTTTAAACAGTTTCTCATATTTTTTATATTGTCCATCGGATGTAACACTTGTTCACCAGCTAATATGGTTTCTAACTATTTCACACTTTGTGGATGTTCAGTTGTGGAATTCTTAATAATTATATCATACACTTCAATCTGCTTTTGGGATCACTACATCTTCATTGTACTGCTGTTGTCATTATCTAATGGAAAGACTATTTGAGGGATTGAAGTAATTTTATTTTCTAAACTCGGCAGAAATATGTGTTGCTTATTTATTGCTGTAAAACAGAAATGAATTTGGAGAGGCATGATTTTTTTGTACATCTTCAGTCGTTAATTTCAGCATGATCTCAAGGGAAGAGTATTTCAGAGACTTGGAATAATTTCTTTTCTTGAGCCCTGCAAAAATAAACCTGTATTGTTCATTTAAAGTTGAAGAAAAAATTGAAGCTTAATGGCAATGGGTCTTTTTTGGATTTCAGTTAGTTACAACAGTATCTTCAAATTTCATAATTAGTTCATGTCATAGCACAGTGAATGCAATACAGTTACAAAAGTTAACCTCTCTATATATCAGCAGAATTTATGGTTACCAGCTCTACACTAAATTAAACTAAATTGCAGTGTAACTATCAATGTTCTTTTAAGGTGAAAAATAATTTTGTTGGAAACTTTTAAAAGTCAATAATCTCCTCACTTGATCGACAAGAAGTTGCATAGGTACCATTCAGTATATTTAACCAGTGATGCATTACTCTGTCAGCATGAACAAGGGACAGCTTATTATTAATCATGAAGGACAGGTGAGTGCTAATTATAGGTAATCCATGCAATATGGAGAATATAAATAATATTTTTTGTCATTCATTGTTCCCATGATTTGTTGAAGTACAATGTTTAAAGTTTTCTGTACATGACCCTGAAATGGAGCTCCAGCTGGAGAATGAATATTAATAATTTAAAAATGTCTTTTAAGAAATTCAGAATGAAAATTTGGCATATGCTTAATTCTCTCAGCATTTATTCAGGCATATTAAACCTCTATTTTGACAAGCTTGATGGACAAATCAGAATATTTCGGCAGCCTGGTTTGTGTTTTATGGGATGGCACTACATGCAGGTTATTTAGTGTCAAGGCAGTTGGAATAAAATGCCTTTCACACAATGATAGCCATAAATGCCGACTTTTACTCATCCAGTAGTAGGATTCCAACTTGTACCATTTTGGTTGTGAGTCCAGCACACTGCCTACTAAGTCATAGTGGCTTCGCTCTTCATTATCACTTGCACTATACAGGAGATCATATCAAAACTATTCTTCAACCCCCAAGCCTAGAGGAGATATACAAGAGATTCACAGAATATATGTAGGAGAGTCACAGGATATGTGGCTGCTGTTGAAACATCCATTAACCATATATCTTGGCAAAAATATGATTCAGCTTAGCCAGAAAATAAGCTGTATGGTTGAAAATTGTCACAGAAGTGTATATATATCTGTGTATATACATGTCAAAGCAAATTCCATTGTAGTCTACAATGTATATCATTTATGTTGGGTAAAAGTTGTTACATTTAAAATGGTCATTTGTGTACTCTTAATAAACAATACAAATGGTTTTCAAAAACAACCATTGAATATTGATAACATGAAATTTTTAGCAATTTCACATGATATAAAAATTTCTAAATTTTAATGATGTGGAGAAAATTTTATGCAGCATATAATTGGATTATTTGTATATATTTGTTTATTTATAGAAAAATGTAACAGAAATGATAGTTTTGTTGCAGCTGTTCATGACAAGTCCAAACTGCATTTACATACTGTATATACTCCCTTATAAGATGAGTCCAACTGCAAACTGCACAGACCCAGATCTACCATTACATAATGAGTGGGCAGATCTGGATCTGTGTAGTTTGTTATGAGTTATCAGTAGAACAAACAGCATAGACCCAGATCTGCAAGCACATTATGCTATGGTAGATCAGGATCATTGTTGCTTGCAGCTTGACTCAACTTATATGTGAGTACATGCATAAGTTACCAAGGAATGTTTTGCTTTCAAATCATATTGCTTTTTACATCCTTACATAAGTCAACATACATCTGTAATAGACTTTGTTCTTTACCTATTACAGAACGACCTTTACCCACAAGACCTGGCCCAGGACATCCTTTATACCACTATATGGCCACACAACCACATGGTGTGGCTTCCTATGAGTATACTGCCTCACAGCCTGATGAACTCTCTTTCCAGGTAAAGTTTCTTCCTCACCGATAGTACCTCATTACCATATGTACTCACTTAATCACTAAATGTTATGTTTTCTGAAATAATTGCATCATTTATTTGTGTATACTCTAAGCAACATACATTTTGTTGCTATTATGATTTACCACCAAAAATCCTGTATGTTGTCTCTTAAGCTAACCTGCTATGGTATTATAATTTAAGGAAAAGTAATTTCAAACATATATTTAGATTAAGGTAAAGGGAGGCCATGTATTTTACACACACGTTTAGATACACATGTAGGGCTGTATATTTTACCCATATATTTAGGTACACATCTAGGACTCTATTCTTGACACACATATTTAGGTACACAACTATGACTTCATGCTTTACACACATCTAGGTACACATTTAGGACAAATGTGCTATATTTTAGAGACTTGGAGGCCTCTGTAACTAAAGAATTTCTCATAAAACCATTTCTACAATGGGCTGATCATCCAGATTGCAGACAGTAGTAATTTGGTTGATAATCATGAAGGTTGATAATGTTAGGTGAAAACTAAAATTGTTCAGTGATGTATATGAATTTTTCATAAGCCATAAGGCTGGCATAAATTGTCTGTTCAGTACTTTACCTAGAAGAAACATCGCAGCCTTTCATGACATCATAAGCATAATTACATCGTCTTCAGTGTCTGTAAAAATCCGGTTGTGGGATAGACTTGTACTACATGTTAACATGTCTTGTTATGTGGTTTCCAGCATGGTGACATGGTGAACGTGTCTTATGTCCTTTCCAGCATAGTTAATGTCTTGTTATATGTGGTTTCCAGCTTGGTGAACATGTCTTATGTCCTTTCCAGAATAGTTAACATGTCTTGTTATGTGGTTTCCAGCATGGTGACATGGTAAACATGTCTTATGTCCTTTCCAGCATAGTTAATGTCTTGTTATATGTGGTTTCCAGCATGGTAAACTTGTCTTATGTCCTTTCCATTGTATGTTTCTGTGTCTTTTCCAGCATGTGTAACATGTCTTGTCATGTCTTTTGCATCACATTATTGTTTTAACCATCATAAGCATTATCTGTTTCATGAAAGCTTTTCTTCATTTCTCTCTGTGTAGCATGATTTACACACACACACACAGCCACAGCACGATTGGGCTTATTTCAGTACAGCTGACATTGCTAAAATGACAATAACTAGAAGTATCAGTTTGACAGCACAAATGCAGCACCTCCAGAAAGAAAATGGTGTAGGAAAAATTTATGGCTGATTTTGCCTAATCTGTTAGACCAGTGGAACTCTTAATTTTACAGATGTAATAAATTAATTGAATCCAACTGAGTGCATAACATACCATTTTGCCTTTAATTTTCTCAGGTTTTTCTTTTTTTCTTTCATCTGAATACTATAGGAAGCCACTGTAATTCACTTGGTAGAGTGTAAATCTCATAAGCTTAGGGTTGCAGGTTCAGTACCTACCCAGGCCCTCACAGGTTGGCTGCTTCACTGTGTCCTTGGGAAATGACTTCGCTTCTATTATATCTGCAAGATATAGCCAGTAATGAGTTAAAAGTACCATTGAGCCAACAAAGAATAAATAAAAATTGGTGACAAACCCAGAGCTAAATTGTCCAACATAGCATCTTATATACACTTGTAAGTCAGGTCTAACAGTAAAGAACATAGACCCTAATTGGCTGGCAAAATTAGGGTCTATGTTGTTTCTTCAGCAGATTGGTCCTGACTAGCTACATGGGGACCTGAGTAGCTGAGTGGTCTAAATAGCTTACTGTTACATATCATTGCCATTTCATCTCTGGCTTTGTAGGTTCTAGTCTCAGGCTTTGCCAATGTGGGCATATGAGAAAGCTTGCCAGTAGTTTCTTGTGGGTTGGTGGTTCTTTTTGGGGTTTCCCCTGTTTCTTCCTCCACCATTTAAACTTGCTGCCATGTAAAAAAACAACTAACTAACTACATAGTTTGCAGTTGTACCTAGCTTATGATAGAATACATACAGTAATTGCCAGAACGTAATAATCCAGTAGAGAGTTTTTAAGCTTTGATTGATTTAATAATAATATAAAAACTTTAGTGTTTAAAGGAGAGTTAAGAGTTTTGTGTCACTTGGTAATATTTTTATTAGAATGTAATGATAGAATATATAAATCAGATTTGTTAAGAGAATATATAGAAAAAATTATATTCTTGTCAGTATCGATGTCAGGTCAACTTTTTAATTAAAGCTGGCAAATCAGACTTGTAATTAAAGCTGTACCTTCTGAAATGCCATATGTGTAAGTTGAGTCAGACTGCAGGCAATATAGAAACTAAGTTACCATCACATAGGTCACTGGCAGATTCGGGTCTCTGTTCTATTGATTACTTTTAGCAAAGTGCAGAGACCCTGATCTGCTTGTACATTATGCAGTGACAGATCTGGATCTGTGCAGTTTGCAGCTGGATTTAAAAGTGAGTACATATTTTCCATACAAATGGAACATAAAGTTTAGATTGCTATCTTTTGTCAGTCACTTTGTTGTTGATTCATCTTGAGTATTTTATTCTACAAATCTTGAATTTTGAGAATCAATATCCTATGCTAACAGATAATGTATATTATGATGGTAATTAGGTAAATTAACACTAACAATTGAGGTAATTAGGTAAATTAACATTACCAATTGACATTATTCTGCTTATTATGCAGACTGACAGTAACAGCTAGACTCATCTCTTGTCAGGTGGGGGATGTAATAATGCTGACTAAGCAGCTTGTTATGTTGCTGACTAAGCAGATTGACAGTAACAGTTCCAGTATTGTTTACACACAGTAAATATAATTCTGCTTTCTTAGCAAATTGACAGTAAAAATTTCATTACTATGTTAACAGGTTGGTGATATAATACTGCTGACTAAGCAGATTGACAGTAACTGGATGTTGGGAAAAAATGGCAACCAGGAAGGATTGTTTCCAAGCAACTTTATTGAGATAAGGGTACCATTTGGTCAGCAGGTATGTATAAAATATATCTATCAGCTTTAAATTTTCTTCCTCCTGCCCATAAACTCGTAATTTTAAACTCAGCTGTACAAAATAGAATAGAGCTATTATACTTTCTCCAGCAAATGTGTCATCTTCAGCTTTGTTGTCAGTATATATAAAAGCATATGTACAGCTTCAACACAGTATCAATCATTCTTTCTTCTTAGGGCCTTCACAACAGTTTGGATTGGATTTCATAGAACCTAACCCCATGGGATGAGGCTAACTTTGTTCATTAGTTGTACATTCTTGCTTAAACTTTTGCATTTTGCTCAGTTTTTGTTTTTGCACTTTATGTACCAAAGTTGTTATACCTGGAATTACAGAACTAGTTGTGGGAATGCATTTTCCTCAGTACAATACCTCATAACAAAAATAGATCACTGTGATTCATATTTCATGCTTCACTGACTTCGGTTCATTTATTCAGTGTACATTTATTTCTCAAGTTCTGTTTAGACAGAACCATCAAACTGGATGATTATATGCATTTGTTAGTACTTTGCCCTTGCAACAATAGGAAGTCATTGAGTGCTGCATTTCCCATGTGACTACATGGGTTAAATTTTTAGTTAGCTGTTAACCAAATAGGCTTTCGGCATCCCATATACATACTGTTATGTTAAGAGTTATGTAACTTATTGAGGGCATGCATCTTGATATGTACTTCAGCTTTACCACAAAAGTTGTTGACTGTGACCCATATTTCATTTAGGAACAAGGTGATTATAATCATGTATCAGTTTGTTGTAATGCTTCATGTTTTTTTTTCTTTGTCTTTTGTGTTTGTTATAGATGTTTCAGAAAGGAACTTGTTAAAGCACTTTTAATTTTAAATGCATTCATAGTTGTTCTGGGTAAACACTATAAAGATATGTATGCATATGGTTTCATTTCTTTGTAATGCTGGTTTGGAAATTTTCAGCAAAAAGTCCCAGTAGAAAGTGATTCTGACTCAGAAGAGGAATATTTTGATGCGACAGCAGAGAAACCAGATCTGATTGGTCAGGGCCCTCGGTGCCGTGCCCGCTTTGATTATGAGGGCGGGGAGGATGAAGACTTGATATTTGAAGAAGGTGATGTCATAAAGTTGTTGGAGAAAATTGATGAAGAATGGTTCAAGGGAGAAGTGCATGGAAAAGTGGGCATGTTTCCAGCATCATTTGTGGAAATCATCAAAGATTTGCCAGGTGAAGGTGAAGTTGTGGATGTCGTCTATGAAGCAGAGGGAGCCTCCAGTCATCCTGGCCACATGACCACTGCCTTGTATACTTACACTGGAGAGGTGGGAGATTTGTCATTTAAGGTAAGTTTGCTTTTGTGACATTAACCTGATTGAGACCATTTTCTAACACTCAGATTTCGGACATCTTTTTTCCACAAGATGCTCCATTTTAGAAACGATTTCAGATACACCTGCATTAATAACAAGATTTAAATTTTCTATGTCTCTATTTTGTCTCCATGTTTGCTTTGAAAAATTAAAAAAATCCAAGGAGAGATTAAACCAATAAAATAAATAGATCCTGCCATCCAGGTTCATCATTGGTCAGAAATAGGTGTCACTTTTTCAGCTGCATTGTTTATTGTTGTTAGAAGGCTCCATAAACTGGAAGGGGATGGTGAGATGGGTTGCATGTAATAAATACAAAACTGCAATTTTGTTTTGTTCCAGATCATGGGAAAGAACATGTTCTATATGGCATATGAATATTTCTCATCCTGATGACTTTGAAATAGCCCTACACTCTGTCCAAGTTTTTGACTCACTTCAAACAAAACAGGTCGATAGTTTTGTAAATTGATACCATTTTTGTTTTGAGTTCTTGTTTTGGAGATAATGACATATAGGTATTATCCTTCAGGTGACAATGTCAATTTTAAGATTTTGTTTATAGTATTGTGTTATTCTAGATTTACATTAGGAAGGTAAATCATAGGTAAGAGGAAATCTTTTTGTTCATTTGTCTGCATTTACTTTATATTGTCTTAAATCCACATTTTTTAACAACAAATATGGTCTCTCAAGACAGGCGATCTCACATTATATTTATTGGTATCTGTATGGGAAAATCAGATGGATACTGCATGACCTTGAGGAGTCATCTAATGATAATACTAACTTCTATTCATAGAAATTATGTAGTATTATCATTGCATTATTTCTATTAATAGAAATTATACAGTATTGTCCTTGCACTATTTCTTTTCATTTAAATCATGCAGTATTGTCCATGCAATATATCTGTTCATATCAATTATATATTGCCTTGCAATATTTCTATTAATAGAAATTATACAGTATTGTCCATGCACTATTTCTTTTCATTTAAATCATGCAGTATTGTCCATGCAATATATCTGTTCATATCAATTATATATTGCCTTGCAATATTTCTATTAATAGAAATTATACAGTATTGTCCATGCACTATTTCTTTTCATTTAAATCATGCAGTATTGTCCATGCAATATATCTGTTCATATCAATTATATATTGCCTTGCAATATTTCTATTAATAGAAATTATACAGTATTGTCCATGCACTATTTCTTTTCATTTAAATCATGCAGTATTGTCCATGCAATATATCTGTTCATATCAATTATATATTGCCTTGCAATATTTCTATTAATAGAAATTATATAACTTTGCCCTTGCAATATTTCTTTTCCTAGAAATTATATAGGTTGCCTTTGAAATATTTCTATTCATAGAAATTATCTAGCATTGCCATTGTACTATTTTTGTTCATAGAAATTATGTAATATTGCTCTGGCAGTATTTATTTTCATATAAATTATATAGTATTGCCTTTGAAAAATTTATATTATTAGAAATTTTTTGTAGTATTAACTTAGAAACATTTATATTCTTAAAAATTATGTAATATTGCCCTTGCATACAAAACAAAAAAGAATAAACGTTTCATTCATTATTCTCTAGAAATTTACAAACATATGTGCTTTATAAAAAAATAGGTTTAACCTTTTGAAGAAAATAAATGTGATAACAAGAATTTTCAGCTCTTTTTTACCAAGAAGTAAATATCAAGATTTCATGTGCTAATTTGTGTACAAGACTGCAACCAAAATAAAAAGTTAAATGTCTCTCTGTTGCTAACTCGCATCTTAGATTATTTGTATAAATGACTTCAATTTTATATAATTGAAGTATGTTTAATTATATAAATGGTTATATTTGACTTAACATGTGTGATCATTTGGTGTCTGTACATATACCCACTGTCTTATCCAAATTTTCTGGAGAGATGTGTGTAGAAAATCCAAATGAAAGTAGTACTGATACAATTTTTAAACCTCCTTTTTTTGCCTCATTTAATGTAGGTACATATGTTTGGTAGTTTTTAAGGTTGTTATAGCAATATTTCTAAATGTTGTACTGTTTAAATTATAATTAACCTGTATATTCCCCCTTTAGAATAGAGAACAAAATATCTAAAATGCTATCATTGGCTCAGTTTGAGATTACTTCCACATTTCATTTTCCTTCAGGAAGGAGACAGAATCAAGGTACTTGGGTTTGTGCAGAAAGGTTGGCTTGTTGGTGAGGCAAGAGGAAAAAGGGGAAAATTTCCTGCTAACTTCATTGATGCTGAGTTTGAGATTCCACCCTATGATGAAAAAGAGGATGCTGGTAATCAGGAAAAGAAGAAATCTTCTGTGAAGAAAAGACCCATTGAGAAGAAAACGTCAGTTAAAGAAAGTCCTGTTCAGGTAATCATGGATTAAATATTAACAAGATGTTGCATTACAAATTAGATACTGTGTTGTCTGTGTATGTGTTCCTTGTAGAGTCATGCCAGTATTGTAGGAGCCATAATGCCTTAATGGTTAGTGTGCCAAACTTTCAACTAGAAGTTTGCAGAATTGAATTCTATCATCAGATCAATTGATGTGAGCTAGCATGATGTGTCCTTTGGCAATGAATCTTATTGAGAGTGCCTCAGCACTAAATAGCCTACTTGTGTTGCTGTGCCATAAAATACCTAAACCACACCAATCAGTCTTAATGCTAGACGTTAATGCATGTGGTGCAAATGTTTAAGTAAATAAGACTTGAATAAGACAGTATAACATGGTTCATAGTCTTCCCTCATAAAGTCTTAGAAGTACTTTCACAGCATTAGAAGCACTTTTTTACAAAATATAATATTATAGATATTGCTAGCAACAACAATACTTATACAAAATTACACAGCATAAAACTGGTGAAACCTACCAATGACAATGGGAGGTAACGGGCAAGAGTTACTGTCCTTTATACAGTAGAAAAAGAAGAGATGAATTTTCCCACATATATATATATATATATATATATATATATATATATATATATATATATATATATATATATATATATATATATATATATATATATATATTTCTCTGTGTATGTGTGTGTGTGTGTGTTAATAGCTTTGACAATAATCATGTAATGGTTTCAGAAAATAATCAATCCTATCATTGTCATTATTATTTCATCAGAAATGTGTCATCTTCATCATCATCATCTCCTCCTAATAACTAGACTAATGATTTTTGTTTCATGGTAATGAAATTAAATACTCAGATTTTTTCATCTTATCTTGATATGTTTCTTAAGAATAGACAAATAAATGCAGCTAAGTCAGTTTTGAAGACAAATTTTATTGTATGATCCACTTCTGACAGTCTCCACAAAAGACCCATGTGACATTATTTGAAGCTGAAGATGAGAAAGAAGGTATGCCAGGTGAAGGTGAAGTTGTGGATGTCGTCTATGAAGCAGAGGGAGCCACCAGTCATCCTGGTCACATGACCACTGCTGTGTTTGGCTATTCAGGAGGTGTGGGAGAGTTGACGTTTAAAGTAAGTATAGTTTAGTGTTGTGAATCTGAATAAACATTTATTATGGAAAACTAGATTTTAATCAGCTAATCTTATTTCCAACCTAGTTTCTTTATTTTCTAAAATGTTTCAAATTCTTTAAATTGTAAAAGATTAGCGAGCATAAAGTTCAGTGAATTTAACAAGGAAGCCAGTTTTTTTAAAAAAATTTCTTCCAAAAATTGTTTGATAAGAAAACCAAGATGTGTCATAAAAAAATTTTAAAGGACCCAGATGCTGGTGTCATAAATGTGTATCCATATGGATGGTATCATAAATGTGTATACAGATGGATGGTGTCATAAATGTGTACCCAGATGGATGGTGTCATAGATGTGTATACAGATGGATGGTGTCATAAATGTGTATACAGATGGATGGTATCATAACTGTGTATCCAGATGGATGTTATCATAAATGTGTATCCAGATGGATGGTATCATAACTGTGTATCCAGATGGCTGGTATCATAGATGTGTATCCAGATGGATGGTGTCATAAATGTGTATCCATATGGATGGTATCATAAATGTGTATGCAGATGGATGGTATCATAACTGTGCATCCAGATGGATGGTATCATAAATGCGTATATAGATGGATGGTATCATAACTGTGTATCCAGATGGATGGTGTCATAAATGTGTATCCATATGGATTGTGTCATAAATGTGTATCCAGATGGATGGTGTCATAAATGTGTATACAGATGGATTGTGTGATAAATGTGTACACAGATGGATGGTATCATAAGTGTGTATCCAGATGGATTTTATCATAAATGTGTATCCAGATGAATTGTGTGATAAATGTGTATCTAGATGGCTGGTGTCATAAATGTGTATACAGATGGATGGTGTGATAAATGTGTACCCAGATGGATCGTGTCATAAATATGTATCCAGATGGATGGTGTCATAGTTGTGCATCCAGATGGATGGTATCATAAATATGTATACAGATGGATGGTGTCATAAATGTGTATCCAGATGGATGGTGTGATAAATGTGTATCCAGACAGATGGTGTCAGAGATGTGTATTTAGATGGATGGTGTCATAGATGTGTATACACATGGATGGTGTCATAAATGTGTGTCAGATGGTGTCATAGTGTGTATCCAGATTAATTGTGTCATAAATGTGTATACAGATGGATGGTGTTATAAATGTGTATACAGAGTGATGGAGTCATAGATGTGTATCCAGATGGATGGTGTCATAAATGTGTATACAGATGGCTGGTGTCATAGATGTGTATACTCATGGATGGTGTCATAAATGTGTTGTCACACATTTGTATCCAGATGAATGTTGACATAAATATGAGTCCTTATGGATATCATCTTAAGTGTGTGTCCAGATGAATGATGTCACAAGTGTGTATCTAGATTGATGATGTCATGCATTTGTATCCAGATAAATGGTGTCATAAATGTGAATCCAGATGTATATTGTCATAAGAGTATCCAGTTAGATTGTGTCACTAGTGTATATCTAGATTTATTGTCATATTTGTTTATCTAGATGGATGATGTCATAAATGTTTTTTTAAATGAATGGTGTCATAAATATGTATCCAGATGGATGCTGTCATAAATGTGTATCCATATGAATGGTGTCATAAATGTGAATACAGATGGATATTGTCCTAAGTGTGTGTCCAGTTAGATGGTGTCATAAGTGTGTATCTAGATGGATGATATCAGAAGTGTGTATCCAGATGGATGATATAAATGTGTATCCAGATAGATGGTGTTATTATTGTGTATCTAGATTGATGCTGTCATAAATGTGTATCCAGATGGATGGTGTCATACAAGTATCCAGATGGAATGGTGTCATAAATTTGTATCCAGATAGATAATGTCATTTGTGTATCATGATGATGTCATTAGTGTATCCATATGAATAGTGTCATACATGTGTATCCAGATGGATGGTGTCATGAATGTGTATCCATATAGATGGTGTCATATATGTGTATCAAGATGGTGTCATATATGTGCATCTTGCATTAGACCCTAATGGCCATTGTTTCATGAATGTTACATTGCACTCAGTATACCCAGCTAATAAAACATGAAATACACTTTACTGCTGATGGATGTATTTTTTTATAGATTTACTTGTACATACTCATGTTGGAAGCTATACATGTTATCTGCAGTTTGATCAAATTCTTGTATCAATAACATTACCACATTAATTTGGTCTCTTGTTCACAAAAATTAGTAACTTTTTTAATGTCTGTATTTTTGCCACTCGAGAGTTAGGTAAAATTTTATGTTACCTATATTGTGCAATAAATATTAATGAAAACTGAAAGTGATTAACAGGAACTAAAAATCTTATATTTTATTAGTTGAATGATTTTAACTTGAGGTTAACTAGCTTTTTTTAGGCATTTATTTTTGATCATGATCACCAATGGTGATCAATATTCTGAGATGTTTGACACAATCTTGAAAATGCATGAATTTTGTTGGTTACCTTGAAAAGTGCATGAATTTTGTTGGTTACCTTGAAAAGTGCATGAATTTTGTTAGTTATCTTGAAAAGTGCTTGAATTTATTATTGGCTCCAAAAATACTGGAAAACACTTAACAATGCTCTGTAATTATAAAGGAAGAAAATAAAAGTGCCATCACACTAAAATTTAATTAAATATTTGGGCACTATCATATCCATTAAGGCTTCCTGTTGGGTGAATTACTTGCTTATTAGTAATCAGCCTCAATTTGGAATTGTAAGCATCACATGATGTAAAATTATAAGTGAATGGATGCTGTTGTGGTGAGGCAGTTAAGGCAAATAAAAAAATTGGTCAAACTAATCAACTGTAGGAAGAAATACTTTATGATATGCATCAACTGCATAATGATTTGGCTATTCAGCTCAAAATGTCAAAGCATTAAACCTTAGTACTAGTGTCCTCACCATCGGTTATAATTATTGAATTGAATCTAATGTCCCCATTTTCAGTATAATTGGGGACTTGTGAATCTATAGTCCCCACCATCCTTATAATGAGTTACTTGTTGCTCTGAAATTCCCACCATCTGTATAATTAGGGAATTGTAGTTCTAAGGTTCCCTCCTTAAATATAATTGGGGATTTGTGAATCTATAGTCCCTACCATCATTACAATTAGGGACTTGTAGCTCTAAAGTTCCCACCATCAGTATAATTTGGGATATGTTGCTTTAAAGTCCCAGCCATCAATATAATTAGAGACTTGTAGCTCTAAAATTCCCACTAACAGTATAATTAGGGACTTGTAGCTCTAAAGTTCCCACCATTGGTATAATTAAAGACCTGTAGTTCTAAAATCCCCACCTTCAGTATAATTTGGGACTTATTGCTCTAAAGTCCTCACATTAAAGTTCCCACCATTGGTATAATTTGTGATTTGTAGTG
The DNA here is from genome assembly GCA_016746295.1 of Potamilus streckersoni. Lineage (NCBI taxonomy): Eukaryota > Metazoa > Mollusca > Bivalvia > Unionida > Unionidae > Potamilus > Potamilus streckersoni. Next base: position 1,248,159 of record JAEAOA010002175.1, read on the forward strand.
CTAAAGTCCCTGCCTTCATCATAATTAAGGACTTGTTGCTCTAAAGTTCCCACCATTGGTATAATTAGGGACTAGTAGCTCTTCAATTCCCACCATCAGTATAGATAAGGTTAAAGTCCCCACTGTCAGTATAGTTTGGAATTAACAGTCTTAAAGTAACCTCAGCTAGATCAGTGAGTAAAAGAGGTTTTGAAGTCTCGTGGCAAATGTGACAAGCATACAAAAAATATAATATCAACTGAGGAAATGAATTTAGAAGAAAACATTTTTTTTCTTGAATATGACAAAGTCAAGAAATTTCAAACACTAGCAAATTGGAATGCTAACTATGAAACTGATGTTGATCAGGTGACTCTACCTCGACACCACCTCTGCCCCCATGCCACGAAATCGCTTTAATTACAATGTATTTACATTTGCTTTCATTAACCAGAAATATTTTGCCAAGTTCTTGTTTAAGAAAAAATACCTAATTCTGAAATTATGAACTTTACATACTGTTATTAAATTATCCCTAATTTTATACACCGTTAATTCTAGTGCCTGAAATTATTTTTTGGTACTTGAAAAGTCCTTGTTGAAATATCTATATTAACTGTGTCAGATGGTGATTTATTTCAACAAAAACAATAAATTTCCTATGGACACCTGCTAGTGTAATGTACTATTTACTGATTTTATCAATGATACAATACATTAAAATTACTTGATAAGAGAATATAAAAAAAAATATTAAGAGAATATAAAAAAAAAATTAGTTCAGCAGTTACTTTATATTTGTTTGGAAATAAAATTTTCTGAGAACAAGACAAGTAGGACAGAAAATTCTCTCGATTAAATTGTGATGAATTGAATATGATTAAAGAGCCAGAAAGAAAATTGTATTATGCAGACCCATTTTTGTACACTAAATAATTGTTTGTCAGTATTTTAAGTGATAAATGTTACATCATTTTACACCTGAAATATTATGATACCTCTTAATTACCTCATTTGCATTTGAAATATTCTGATATCACTTGTCATCCAAATATACACCTGAAATTTACCATTTGTTACCAGTATTTACACCTGATATTTACCACTTGTTTCCTATACTTACACCTGAAGTATTCTGACATCACTTATCACCCCAATTTACACCTTGATTTACCACTTGTTACCAATATTTACTCCTGAAATATTTGGTTCCACTTGTCATTCCAATTTACTCTTGACATGATCTTATGCTAGCTATCATCCCAATTTATAAATGAAATATTCTTTACTTGTCTTAATTTACAAATGAAATATTCTTTACTTATCCCAATTTACAAATGAAATATTCTTTACTCAATTTACAAATGAAATATTTTTACTTATCACAATTTACAAATGAAATATTCTTTACTTATCTTAATTTACAAATGAAATATTCTTTACTTATCCCAATTTATAAATGAAATATTCTTTACTTATCCCAATTTATAAATGAAATATTCTTTACTTATCCCAATTTACAAATGAAATATTCTTTACTTATCCCAATTTATAAATGAAATATTCTTTACTTATCCCAATTTACAAATGAAATATTCTTTACTTATCCCAATTTACAAATGAAATATTCTTTACTTATCCCAATTTACAAATGAAATATTCTTTATTTATCATCATTTATTTATCATCACAATTTACAAATGAAATATTCTTTACTTATCCCAATTTACAAATGAAATATTCTTTACTTATCCCAATTTACAAATGAAATATTCTTTATTTATCATCATTTATTTATCATCACAATTTACAAATGAAATATTTTTACTTATCATCACAATTTATAAATGAAATATTCTTTACTTATCCCAATTTACAAATGAAATATTCTTTACTTGTCTTAATTTACAAATGAAATATTCTTTACTTATCATCACAATTTACAAATGAAATATTCTTTACTTATCCCAATTTACAAATGAAATATTCTTTACTTATCCCAATTTACAAATGAAATATTCTTTACTTATCCCAATTTACAAATGAAATATTCTTTACTTATCCCAATTTACAAATGAAATATTCTTTACTTATCCCAATTTACAAATGAAATATTCTTTACTTATCCCAATTTACAAATGAAATATTCTTTACTTATCCCAATTTACAAATGAAATATTCTTTATTTATCATCATTTATTTATCATCACAATTTACAAATGAAATATTTTTATTTATCATCCAAATTTACAAACGTGAAATATTTTTATACTACATGTATTTACCATCATGTAAGGAAGTTTGTATTCTATTTTCTTTCAGGAAGGAGATAAAATTAAGGTCCTTGGTTTTGTAAAGAAAGGTTGGCTTGTTGGTGAAGCCAGAGGAAAGAGGGGGAAATTTCCTGCAAATTTCATTGATGCCGAGTTCGAAATTCCACCCTATGAAGAAGAGGTAGGACTTGACTTACATACTGCCAACCATGGCAAGAAGAAAACTTCCAGGAAGAAAAGTACTGTGCAGGTAATTATGGAGCATGGTCAAACCTGTCAATAGCAGTCACTCATGGGAAAAGGTAAAACTAGATGTTCCACCTTAGCGACCACTGTACACAGGTTTACCTTTTAAAATTGATTTTTGAACATGTAGTATTTACCGAATATCATTGTTGGAGTTGTTGTTAATATTATTATAATTGTTTTATGTGCACTGTATATCCTGGGGGTGAGGATAAGGGTGAAGCAATAAACATACCACCTGTGAAATGTGTAGTAGTAATATAACTTTATGTAAATTTTATGAATTTGTTCTCTTTATTTTATGTGTGTGCTTAATTTTGTCAAATAATACTATTTTAAAAAGGATATAAGGATATAATACTAATCTTTTCATCTTTTTTCAACCATATTGTCATTTGACATACTAATTTAAATATGGTATCTTAATTTTGATCATGTTGTCCATATTGGTACATGTTATATCCTGAATTACATTGTAATGAAGGGTGTTATAACAAAGAAGAGCTGTGACAGATCAGTAAACATTTCTTGCTTAATATTGAAGTTAATTCTTATTAATTTAATGTGCCACTTCTTTTCACAGCAGTCTCCACAGAAGACAGTGGCATTATATGACTTCAAAGGTCAGACAGATCAGGATTTGACTTTTAAGGAGGGAGATGTCATTGAAATTCTGGAGAATGTGGATGACCAGTGGTTGAAGGGAAGAGTCCATGGGAGAGAAGGAATTTTTCCAGCTAATTTTGTTAACCTGAGTCAGTCTCATGGTAATTGATTGGGTTCTCTTTATAGCATTTTTCATTATATAAATATTTTATCAGAGAATTGTGAAGAAAATATGAGGCATTCCTAACGATGACACAAACACTTGACCATTTCTGTTTGGACCTTTGATTTAAAATGGTTTAGAGAACAGCAGAATAAGATGTCTTTTTCAAATAATTCAAGAATGATGATAAATTTCATTGTACTGTATTTGTTTTCATTTTATTTGCTAGTATAATGCATTCCTAAATGAACTTTCTTTGGATCAGTGTCTAAGTATTTTCTTTCATATGTCAGTAAGAATAAATTAATGCAATATTGTTTGTAAAATTTTCATCTGCTGATACTTTTCCTCAGAATTTCTTGTGTTTTAAAAGAATCAGTTGTCACTGCCTACAACCCCAAAACAAGAGATTTTTGTTTTATTGCATCATTAATGGCATTATGGTTTTTTTGAATATAAAACATTAAGTAACTGGTTTCCAGGGGCTACTTCAGGGTTGCACAGCATACTAGGTTCTTTGACTCCCATTTCAGTAGTACAGAAATACATTTTATGCTGTAGAAATATAACACATATTTCATCAAAACCTACTTGCTTTTTATACAAGTGGAAAATGTAAATAGTTATGGTATACACTTGATTATAAGTTGAGTCATCTGAAAACTACACAGACCTAGAGCAGTCATCATACAATGTGCCAGCAGCTCTAGGTATATTCAGTTTGGTGTAATCAGTTGAACAAACAACATAGACTCTGACTTCAAGAGCATTATGTGGTGGACTCAACTTTTATGTGATTATATGGACTCAAATTGTATGTGATTATATGGACTCAAATTGTATGTGATTATATGGACTCAACTTGTATGTGATTATATGGACTCAACTTTTATGTGATTATATGGACTCAACTTTTATGTGATTATATGGACTCAACTTGTATGTGATTATATGGACTCAACTTGTATGTGATTATATGGACTCAACTTTTATGTGATTATATGGACTCAACTTGTAGTTCATTATATGGACTCAACTTGTATATGATTATTTGGACTTATCTTGTATGTGATTATATGGACTCAACTTATGTATGATTATTTGGACTCATCTTGTATGTTATTATATGGACTCAACTTGTATATGATTATTTGGACTCAACTTATATGTGATTATATGGACTCTCTTGTATGTGATTATATCATAAATCCTACTATTTAATATGAGAAATAGGCATATATTTGTCTGTTACAGGTACAGTTAAGGCTGACTTGGAATCCAGAAGAGAAGTCATTGGAGAAGCACTTTTTGATTTTGTTGGGGAGGCTGTCAATGAGTTGACATTCAAGGTTAGTGGGTGGGGCTGATAGAAACTTTCCATTCAAAGTTAGTGCTTGGCCCAGAGACTGACTTCATTTGGGGGTGGGGGTGACAGTGAGTTGACGTTCAAAGCTAGTGCATGACCCAGAAACTGTATGATTTTATTGGAGTGACTGACAGTGAGTTAACATTCAGGTTTAGTGTGTGGCCAAAAGACAGTGTTTTTGTTGGAGATGCAGGGGTTGGGAGAAGACAATGAGTTGACAAAGTTAGTACATGGCCCAGAGACTGTTTGATTTTGTTTGGTGGCTGACTGAGTTGATATTCAAAGTCAGTGCATTGCTTAAAGAATTGAAATCAAGCACAGACTCTGAATGCCAGCCACACCATGAAAATTTTTATTATGTCTAATTGCTGACTACAGTACCACTGTCCAGACAGGACATGTCCCCTGCTGACTTATTGTCCTAGCTGACTTGTTATTAGGGAGAGGCCAGATTCTTCACACTTGGTTTCTATATCAACCATTCTTTATTTAAAAATCTTTACTGTCTGTGGTCATTTAGTGATAGAGTTCTTTGTGATTAGGTTGACCCACTGCCGTTTTACTGGTTCCAGATCCAGAGGAGTGTGCAGTGTATATTCCATGGGTCAGTCAGGACAGGCTATGGGGATATTCTATGGGTCAGTCAGAACAGGCTATGGGGATATTCCATGGGTCAGTCAGGACAGGCTATCGGGATATTCCATGGGTCAGTCAGGACAGGCTATGGGGATATTCCATGGGTCAGTCGGGACAGGTTATGAGGATATGCCTTCGTTCCATTTGTTCAGATCCTGAGATTAATTCTGAAGATCATTTGCAAGACTGCAAAGTGGTTTTGACTGGCAAATGAAAAATCCTGGGTCTAAAATCAGAAAGTGAGCATTTAAATCTTTCCTTTATGGAGTCTTTTAGAGAGGTAGTTTGGCAGGTGGTTCATAGTTTAACATGCTACTTGAAACACACAGTAGCACACATGGACATTTTTCTGATATGAGGTTCCATGTCTGAAAGCCATGCTTTTGAACATAATGTTTTAATCAGAGACATTGTTGAGGCTACTGACTGGCATGTGCAGTCAAAATTAAGCTTCTACCTTCATGAAACTAAACCTGGTATATCTGCAGGCAGCTATTGGGATGATCACCTGACCCTATTAATGGCAGCAGTACCTTATCATGGCCATTGGGCTTAAGGCTTTCACTGGATTTCCATTTTAACATTTTCTTTTTGGTAAGGGAAACAGCATTCATATCTCTGAATTTTTGTGTAAGGATTCATTGTTTTAAATTTGCTTGATTACCTCTTGGTTAATTCTGCCCCTTGCTGATAGTGTTTTTCCTTCATATGATGTCATAATATCCTCCTGGTGGAAGTTGGATGCTCCTGTATTTCCTCATTGTCTTACATATTCTTTTAATATTAAGGTGGTAAGAAATGTATTCTATAGAGGAAGAAAATCTGTATTGTAAATTATTTTTCTGTGATTGGTTCTTGCCTGCTTACAGTATGATTAGCCCTCCCCAAAAATTGAGAGCATCCTTCTTGATGTCTCAAGCATAAAGAATTTTTGGTAGACTTTTAGTCAGATTGTGGTGTTAAGAGGAGCTAATGGCATCTTGAAAATGTCATTTTGATGCATCCTATTTTTGAGGTCTATATGATATATAGATGGGAAGGCACATTTAAAACAAAGTTTTTCATTATTCCATTAGGTCTAGATTTGGTATAAATTGGAGATAATTCTTGATTTGATTGGATAAGTACACTTGTTGAAACATAATTTTTGAAAAGAAAAATTACATTTGTCTAAAAATGATTTGAATGATATAAGACAGTTTAACTGCAATCAGTGAGAATGTTCTGTACCTATGTGACAAAACAATAACATGACTGCTTGCTTCTCTGAAAGATGTACATAGTCATGCATCCAAATCAGCTTTTTAGGCTCCTTCACCTCAGAAACCTGATCCTGTTGCATCCAAGTCATTTACAGTAATTTGTATCATAAAGTAGACATTTTTCACACTTGACATGAATAAATTTTTAATATTCATTAGTTATAATGTATTGTTTTGTTTTGATCAACTGGTTTATCATCTCTTACTCTGACCTTTTGTTTGTTCTGTTTAATTTAGGCTGGTGATAAAATAGTACTGCTTGAGAAAGTTGAAGATTCAAGTGGCTGGCAGTGGGGGATGCTGAATGGCAAAAAGGGAATGTTTCCTGTCGACTTTGTGAAGTTAGCCTGAACAGGCTTTGATAAAGTATTCTGATACATAATACAACCTCAGACTTTTCTCTTTATAAGATAGTTGACTATAAGGTTGTTTACACCTTAGAATATTCAAAAATCAGGTCCTGTATTTCAAAGGCTCCTGAAATACATTCCCTGCTCAAGACAAGCTCATATATTAACTAATGTATTGCGAATTTACTGTTTTTCAGAAAAATAGCACCTTCTTCAAATGTCCATGGCTTTAAATACTCTCCTATTTGCATAAGACCAAAAATGACATCCAGGCTATTTTTAAAATCTCAAATGAAACTCTTATTGTGTGTGTGTGTGTGTGTGTGTGTGTGTGTGTGTGTGTGTGTGTGTGTGTGTGTGTGTGTGTGTGTGTGTGTAATAACTTCATGTAAAAATACTAAATTTTTTGACCTCTTTCTAGATTCATTGTCACAAGTGCTTCTTTTGTCTTCACAGATTATGTGAATGACATTGTTTCTGTGCAATTACTGTCAGAATAAACTGATTGTAGGTGTTGAAGAGGTCATATAGTTATCATTGATATTGTGAGCTTAGTTCCTGTAGTTGTCTTTATGAGCTTATCTCATGTAGTTTTAATGGACTTCATGACCTTATGTCATATGCTTGTCAAAAACTCTGTAAATAAACCTTTTATATACTGCAAAAATTATTGTTTTGCATGGCTTTTCTTGGTGTAAATCTCGATTATTCCATAAAATATTGAATGCTGTAATCCAACATCACCAGCAGTCATTTATCAACTTGTTTAAGTTAACTTCAATGCATGACACTTGTTCAGGTTGACCTTGATGTATGCAACTTGTTAGAATTGTAGTATTATAGGCCCATTTTGCCTTGCAACCAACAAACAAATCAAAGGAAAATATAAGCTGCGACCAACCCACATTTAGAAAGAAAAGTAACTGGACCCCACCAAAAAGTTTAATTCCGAATCTGGAAGCCTTTATCAACTCGGTTGAAAACGATACTTCCAGACACATCAACCATACTAACAAATATTCTAATTTGACAAAAGAAGAAATAGATGCCCTGCACTCACTGAAAAACAGAACAGACATTATAATTAAGCCTGCAGATAAGGGTTCCGCTGTTGTCGTTATGAATAGGGAAGACTACATTAGTGAAGCAAGTAGACAACTAAGTGACGCTAGGTTCTACCAAAAACTGGACCATGATCCAACGCTGGAATATGCAAAAATCATCACTAATGTTATTGACGAATTTAATGAAGAAAACTACCTACAAATCAATGGAACTGCAGACAGGTAATAACTTCCCCTCAAATCTAACAACAAGGAACACTGGGTCAACTCTCACGGTAACGCACCCCACAGGGTACGATTTTAATCATTATGAATAAATTCCAAATTACCATATAAAGAAACTGGATGACTCATAAAAAGCAAACTACGTACCATACTGCCAATAATACTTCATGCAGAAATTTTACACCAACATACGTTTCACAGGACACATACAACAACCAGACTGTAAAATAACCACACACAGCACATCTAGCTTCGAAAACACAACCGAATAATGAAGAAACTACCTCCAAGCAGCTGTACCCAAAACCCTTCGTAGCAACATTCTTATGCAGACACTTTAGGATAACCTAGAATGTTGCTCTACGTGAATTAGATGATCTAAAAAGTGAGTATGAAGAGCTGGTAACATTATATGCCAAGGCAAACAAAGACTTATTGCGAGGCAATACATGGCAAACAACTCAAACCTGATTACCTACTCAACAACAGAAAGAAAATAAAATTGATACAGACATTTATCGACCTATCAAAACCCCGACATCCCAACAGTAGTCTAAACATGCATCGCAACATTCCATGCCAACTGGCAATACGCAGAATTACTAACATAATAACATTCGAAAAATCTGAGAGCTTTCTGAACAAAAATTGCTCTAACAAAGTGGGCAATCTTAGTCTCATGCAGAAAAGATAAACTCGCAATCGCTAATATCATCCAAACCACTACCTAATCGTCAGACTAAAGTAAATCCAAAAACCGAACCGGAGACCAAAAAACCTAAAGGACATCTTAGTCAGGGCAAAGCTAACGCCAATCGCTAGTCAAAACCAACCTAGTCAATCTGGACCCTGTGGCGATAAAAGATGCAAAACCTGTCAACATATGATAGAGACCAAGACATTCACTAGCACAGTGACTAAAGAAAAACTAAACATACATGGTCCAAACAAAACGTGCAAAACAGAATGTGATTTATCTCATCACATGTAAGATCTGTGGCCTTCAGTACGTCGGAGAAACTGAAAAGCTACACAAAAGGATAAACCTTCATAGACTTGATTGGATGACAAAAAAGCTGTACAGAAACCCGGTCGCAGAACACTTCTCCTCCCCATGCCACACTTTCAGTGATATAATACTTATCGCTATTGCTAACAACCATAGCTGGAGTTCCGAAACCAGGAAGGAAAAGGAATCATACTGGATATGCCGCCTTAGAACATTGAAACCAAGCGGTCTGAACCAAGAAGACTAGAAAATGAAAACTATGCACTAGTAGAATTTAACATTTTCTAAATCTTCTTATTATCCTTCAATTTTTACTATAAGAATAACTGGTATAGAATCAAATATCCGGGATATAATCTGCGTTACATAAATATACAAAAAATAAAAATAGATGTCGCTTTGGCCTGTAGACTTTTAGGGAATTATACACCGTTTTCAGTTTCCACAACTAGTCTATACAAGCTGGTTGTATTTATAGTTTTAACACATGTGGAGACAGCCATGTAGAGGTTTACAAACACAACGTTTTTGTGTTTATTTGTTTGTCGTATATATGTTTTGTATTTGCCTTTGAAAAAGACTCATTAAGAGTTGAAAGCGCTTAGGCTAGTTAGTTACTAGTTTTGTACTGTTCGTCGTCAGTTTATTGCATCTATATATATATATATATATATATATATATATATATATATATATATATATATATATATATATATATATAAAAGGTTTAACAGCACATCAGCACAGTCTTGGCTGTATATTGCGGAGTCTTGTTAGAACTATTTCCATTAAAGGTACTAGTTACTACTTCCATTGCTCCTGCTCATAGTTATATATAGTATCTAGTATTTTTGTTCTGTTTTCTTATGGGCTTAAGACTTTTATCCAAACAGTTCCATGCAAGAGGTAAAATAATTTACCTGTTGAATCTGTCAGATGTAGATGTTGATAATAAAAATATATAGACTGAGTCTGAAGCCCTGTTACCAAAACAAAATGAGCAAAAACTTTGTGTAGTTGTTGTCAGGAAGTAGCAGTCTGCTGACTGTGTTCAGATATACCATTCTGGAAATAATAGTTTGCTGATGGAGTTTTCAGACACACCATATGGGAAATAGGATTCTATAGACTGAGTGTTCAGACACACCATATGGGAAATAGGATTCTATAGACTGAGTGTTCAGACACACCATATGGGAAATAGGATTCTATAGACTGAGTATTCAGACACACCATATGGGAAATAGGATTCTATAGACTGAGTGTTCAGACACACCATATGGAAAATAGGATTCTATAGACTGAGTTTTCAGACACACCATATGGGAAATAGGATTCTATAGACTGAGTTTTCAGACACACCATACGGGAAATAGGATTCTATAGACTGAGTGTTCAAACACACCATATGGAAAATGGGATTCTATAGACTGAGTGTTCAGACACACCATATGGAAAATGGGATTCTATAGACTGAGTGTTCAGACACACCATACTGGAAATTTCAGATTTTATTTGTGAGACTTGATTATACCAAATTATTTTCACTCACTCAGGGTCAGGGAAGAGCTGGCAGAATCACGTGTACTGATGGTCTAGATGTACTAGTAGAATCACATGTACTGATGGTCTAGATGTACTGTGTAGAATCACTTGTACTGGTGGTCTAGATGTACTAGTAGAATCACATGTACTGATGGTCTAGATGTACTATGTAGAATCACTTGTACTGGTGGTCTAGATGTACTAGTAGAATCACATGTACTGGTGGTCTAGATGTACTAGTAGAATCACATGTACTGGTGGTCTAGATGTACTAGTAGAATCACATGTACTGGTGGTCTAGATGTACTAGTAGAATCACGTGTACTGGTGGTCTAGATGTACTAGTAGAATCACATGTACTGGTGGTCTAGATGTACTAGTAGAATCACATGTACTGATGGTCTAGATGTACTAGTAGAATCACATGTACTGGTGGTCTAGATGTGCTATGTAGATTCACATGTACTGATGGTCTAGATGTACTAGTAGAATCACATGTACTGGTGGTCTAGATGTGCTGTGTAGATTCACATGTACTGGTGGTCTAGATGTACTAGTAGAATCACATGTACTGGTGGTCTAGATGTACTAGTAGAATCACATGTACTGATGGTCTTGATGTACTGGTAGAATCACATGTACTGGTGGTCTATATGTGCTATGTAGATTCACATGTACTGGTGGTCTAGATGTACTAGTAGAATCACATGTACTGATGGTCTAGATGTACTAGTAGATTCACATGTACTGGTGGTCTAGATGTACTAGTAGAATCACATGTACTGGTGGTCTAGATGTACTGGTAGAATCACATGTACTGGTGGTCTAGATGTGCTATGTAGATTCACATGTACTGGTGGTCTAGATGTACTAGTAGAATCACATGTACTTGTGGTCTAGATGAACTAGTAGATTCACATGTACTGGTGGTCTAGATGTACTAGTAGAATCACATGTACTGGTGGTCTAGATGTATAATGTAGATTCACATGACATGCACTGGTGGTCTAGATGTACTAGTAGAATCAATTGTACTGGTGGTCTAGATGTACTGGTATAATCACATGTACTGGTGGTCTAGATGTACTATGTAGATTCACATGACATGTACTGGTGGTCTAGATGTACTAGTAGAATCACTTGTACTGGTGGTCTAGATGTACTGGTAGAATCACATGTACTGGTGGTCTAGATGTACTAGTAGAATCACATGTACTGGTGGTCTAGATGTACTAGTAGAATCACATGTACTGGTGGTCTAGATGTACTATGTAGATTCACATGACATGTACTGGTGGTCTAGATGTACTAGTAGAATCACATGTACCTGTAGTCTGGATGTGCTATGTAGATTCACATGTACTGAGAGCCCCTGTTGTACTGATGTACTTTATAGTTGGGAGTTAATTTTGCAAATGAGCAACAAATAAATGAATATTACTGTCCCTTTCTATTAGGTAGTGAATATTGCACACAAGTTGTATTAGAGGGCTAGGACAGTTTAATCCATTTCTTATTGCCTGATGATGTATTAATTACTGCATGCTGTGATCAGTTTTGTATTGATGTACAGATGAGGAAGCCAGTCTGGTATGACTTGCATTGATGACATTTCTTGCTTCTTACTGATAACAGTATTTTATTGTGACTACATTCAGAAGTGCTTATATACACAAATAAAGATTGCAGAAACAGTTTATGATGACAACCAGCTTGATTGTTTTATACATTGTCAAGTTAATGACTTTTACAAAAAAGAAATGTAAATATATTTTTTGTATTTCTTGGAAAATTTTGGTGTGATGGTCTTATAGAACAAATTTGTATAAATTTTGAAGTTTAAAAAATATTACATTGTAAGTAGGACCTAATTTAGTGGAAGGTCCCCTTAGAGAAAATAGTGTCCTTTCATTTTCAGGCAAATCATTTTTTGAACATAAGTTCATGATATTCTTCCATTTGATTTGTTTTCTTGTCAGCTCACTTGACAGTAATGATGAGAACTATCACGTTTTTTGTTGAATAAGCAGATCTCTTCATTTTACATCTGTATACTTTATCTTTTTTAGTTTTGTAACTTTCTATATAGCCAGTGTTGTGCTGATGTACAGCTGTATCCCATACAAACAGCCATACATGCATTTTTAGTCAGACACTTTAAGTTATGGCTTTTGTTTTTTCTGTCTGTTAGTTAAAATATGCTTGTCTGGACCAAAACATTATAATGGTTGAAGAAATTTTCATAACACTTTGCCCCAGAATGTATAAAGACAAGATAGCATGCTGTGTACCATAGTCAAGAGAAAATGTAATTCTGTTATATATTCTTCTCTGAAGTATAACTTTAGAATTTTTGAGGATATTTTGATGCAACTTTGCCCATAGTCTCTTGGTCAAGGTTATGGTGAGAAAAATGTAATTTTATGATTTGTATCTTTACGCAATAACTTTAGAGTACAACTTTTGGACCACTGAAGGATATGTTAATGAAACCATAGCCTAATGTATATATTTTATTTAGCTGGTGTGACACATGTCCATACCCACATGCCTTGATTTAAGGAAAAGGTCACAGGATGGGAAAATATAATGATGTTTTGTGTCCTTGTCCAGATTATAATTTTTGAACCACTTAAAACATTTTAATGAAACTTTTAACTAATTAAATATCCTGACTTTATAGTTTGACACATATAACAGCCATGTTTTCTGTTGCAAGTTCAAGATCATCACAGAGGAAAATATCAGTATAAATCAGCCATCTCTATTCATATAAGGGCATACATTTTCAACCAATGAGGATATTTTAAAGAAACATTAGACTATTATAAAGCTTTACTTTACAGTGTCTGACATAATCAGTTATGCCTTGGGCTACAATGTCAAGGTCACAATTTTGATTAAACTTTACTCACATCCACAACCTTACCCTGCAAGCTGAAAAGTATTTAACATTTCTAACTATTACAGTTATATTAATACATTATTGGCTCCATCATTGTTTGTGTGTGTGTTTATGATTTTAACATAGCTTTTAACAATTTTTCAGTCATATCACTACGATGTCTGCAGTGTGGCAGTTTATAGTAATGTCTAGCACTAGGGCATCATGCCCCAGACATGTAGCATGATGTCCCACCCAGTCACATTATCCTGACACCAGGCCGACCAGTCCTAATACTAAGCTCTTACTGCTGAGCGTCAAGTGAGGCAGCTGTTAGTACCATTTTTGTAAGTCTTTGGTATGACTCGACCGGGGATCGAACCCACGACCTCCCGCATCCGAGGCAGACGCTCTAACCACTAGGCCACCAGAGTGGTTCGGCTCCATATTTGTAACTTGCATACTGTTTTAATGTTTTGTAATAGTTTTATATTCATATATTCATGTAAAAATATTTTCAGATTATCCCATTTTTTTTAAAAGAATGTTATGAAATATTTTTTATGTGGATAGAAACATTTGTGTTCAGAATAGCTGATTGCTGTTTGTTACTTTTCAGATTTGCCATACAATTGTCAGAGCCAAATAACCGAACAAAATGCAACTCCATCAGAATGCTGTGGCAGTCACATTAAAATATTCCTTTACAGGCTATTTCATAAAATCTACATATCCAGTTTGTTTCCATGATAATACCTTGTGACCTCAGTATATGTTTGTAATATTGGAGATTGTCTTGTTATAGAATATAGCATCCTTTGAAATTATTTCAAAGATTACCTGAATTCTTGGATAGGCTTATCTTAGGAAATGGGGGCTTAACATCTGAGAAAAATAGAACATTACAAATTTTGTGTTTCAAATAAATAAAAAGATTTGAAATGGGTATTTTTTATATTGCCCTGATGTCCAGAAAATTTAAATTATTCAGCAAGTTTTATTTAAATTCATATTAAAAACTAAGCCCAATTTAAGACTAAATTTCTCACATGATAACTGAAAAAAATACAGATTAGAAAAGAAAACAGAAAATGAAAATACTGAATCATAAAAATAAATGACTTTGAAGTGCATTTAAACATAGGCATTAACTTGGTTTCTTCCATTACATCATTATATTATTTGGTGTTACTACACATGTATATTCATGAAGAAATGCTGTAACTTTATGAATATAAATGACACCTAGAAATGTGTCAGAATTAAAGAGATAAGACATTTATGTCAACAGAAAATTTCTGTCACTTCACCATCAAAAATAGTTATGGAGTCTGCAATCTTACTTGGTGTTCCTCAATGTAAGCTATAACTTTATGCATGTCAAGTGAAGATGATTATCGCTTCCATGTTTTGAAGTTGTCGATTACATTTTCTTGAGAATTTATGTGCATTGGCAAATTGAAGTACTTTATCTTTGTCACTGAAGATCAATGGTGGTTATATTTGATTGATGGAAAATTTGATTTGTAAACAATGTACACATTATTATTTAATTTTATTTCTATCATTTGTTGTTAAATGGTTTGCATGATGGATGTCACATTTTGCATAATTTGAATTTAACATTATTATTGTATATCATTTTTGAAGGATACATTCATTATTGTTATACATGTATTTTAGCTTATCTTTTGGAGTACTAAAATAAAATATATGTCCAACAAATTATATTACATTGTTATCTGCCAGTTATATTAGTTTAGGGTTAGACTGATATTTATATCAATACATATTTTTAATGGAATACACAAAAAGAAATAATACAGTTTTCAGATACTTTATGTAATATATACTACAAATTATCATGATTATATAATTAATATAACAATTTAGGTAGGAGCCTTCATGTAGAAAAAGATTAATTGTAGTAACAATGATCGGTATTCTCAGTTCTTTTGCAGCACATCTAAAAGTAGATGACAGTCAAAATTTATTAAATAACCAGTTATTATTATTAAGCTGTGATATTCTTCTTAAATAGTTTCAACATTTGCAGGAAATTCAAACAGAATCTCATTTTTGTAAAGTAATATCATTATTAAATGCACGTATATTTTAATTATTCAGTTAGATGTATCTGCATCCATGCAAGTTTTTCTCCTGATGTAGCTAACTTAGCCAATATTGAGACTTTAGTGTCCATATATGTGGTCTGCCAATCTGCTGGACTGTCTCATTTAATAAGTGTGTTAAAGGGAAATGTGAGTTAATATAATGATTCCCCCACTACAGTGCTCTTCAGGGAAATCATGAAAGTGAATCTTGATTCATGGATAAATATTGGGGTTCATTATATGGAAAGTTATAATCCATTACTATACCTGGTTTAGATCAGATGTAGTGTTATAATGGGATTTGTGTCCATACCTGTGTTATATCAAGGATAGTGTTTTAATGGGATCCATATCCATACCTGTGTTATATCAAGGATAGTGTTTTAATTTGATCCATATCCATACCTGTGTTATATCAATGATAGTGTTTTAATGGGATCCATATCCATACCTGTATTATATCAAAGATAGTGTTATAATGGGATCTGTGTCTATACCTGTGTTATATCAAAGATAGTGTTTTAATGGGATCCATATCCATACCTGTGTTATATCAAAGATAGTTTTAATGGGTTCCATATCCATACCCATGTTATATCAAAGATAGTTTTAATGGGATCCATATCCATACCTGTGTTATATCAAAGATAGTTTTATAAATGGAATCAGTATCCATACCTATGTTATATTAATAGTTTTAAAATGGAATCAGTATCCATACCTGTGTTAAATTACAGATTGTTATACTGAGGTGGTTTATAATGAGGAACCATTGTACTTTGAGCAAAGTGACATTTCTTGCTGGCAAGCTGTTACATATGTAGATTTCTATTCATATGATTTTTTTCCAGATAATAAACATTGTTTATTTTAGAGTTTTTGTTCCAGTATATTTTATGCTTGTTTTAGTGCCCATATTCCACTAGGTTTTATGTTTGACACCTTAAAGGGAAGTATATTACTTGGTTTTAATCTTCTCCATGGAAAGTTGTCTAGGCAGAAGAATCTCATTATAGGGACTTCATACATATAATGGAATGGATCAGAATTAATTATTTGAATTAAAAAACATTGACATCATATTGACCTATAAGTTGCTTTAGACACATAATATTGATATTAAGTTAATACAGAAAATAGCATTCTCTACTTACATGTAAACATTTAATTATTGGTATACATTTCTTTTGAAAATCCCAACACATTAACGCATCTTGCTGAGGTGGAATCAAATGTTATTGAATTTGATTTTATGCCTATAAGTTGGGTGTTAAATTTTTCATTGAATGCTTACAGACATGAGATTTAAACTATTCTAATAATGCAAAGGTATGGGAATTTCAATTAGAACTAAAATAAAAGCTTACATTCATGCTTGCATAATTGATAAGTACATTTTGTTTTGCATAGTTTCATGCGAGTGTAATGTAATAGTACATTTTGTTTTGCATTGTTTCATGCCAGTGTTACATAAAAGTACAATTTGGCATAGAACCATATTAGTATAATGTACCACTGTGTTTTTCAGGCATAAATTCATGCTGCTATAATGTACCAGAATGTTTTGTCAGGCATTGAATCATGCTAGTGTAAAGTACCAGTATAGTTTTATCAGTCATAGAATATTGCTAGTGTAAAGTTCCAGTATACATGTAGTTTTATCAGGCATTGAATCATGCTAGTGTAAAGTACCAGTATACTTTTATCAAGCATTGAATCATGCTTGTGTCAAGTACCAGTATAGTTTTATCAAAGATAGAATCATGCTTGTGTCAAGTACCAATATAGTTTTATCAAGCATAGAATCATGCTAGTGTAAATTACCAGTATAGGTTTATCAGGCATAGAATCATGCTTGTGTAAAGTACCAGTATAGTTTTATCAGGCATAGAATCATGCTAGTGTAAAGTACCAGTATAGTTTTATCAAGCTTTGAATCATGCTAATGTATTGTACCAGTATAGTTTTAACAGGCATAGAATCATGCTTGTATAAAGTACCAGTATAGTTTTATCAGGCATAGAATCATGCTAGCTTAATGTACCAGTATACATGTAGTTTCATCAAGCATAAAATCATGCTAGTGTAAAGTACCAGTATAGTTTTATCAGGGATAGAATCATGCTAGTGTAAAGTACCAGTATAGTTTTATCAGGCATTGAATCATGCTTGTGTAAAGTACCAGTATAGTTTTACCAGGCATTGAATCATGCTAGTGTATAGTACCAGTATAGTTTTATCAGGCATTGAATCATGCTAGTGTATAGTACCAGTATAGTTTTATCAGGCATTGAATCATGCTTGTGTAAAGTACCAGTATGGTTTTAACAGGCATTGAATCATGCTAGTGTAAAGTAAAAGTATAGTTTTATCAGGCATTGAATCATGCTAGTGTAAAGTACCAGTATAGTTTTACCAGGCATTGAATCATGCTAGTGTATAGTACCAGTATAGTTTTATCAGGCATTGAATCATGCTTGTGTAAAGTACCAGTATAGTTTTACCAGGCATTGAATCATGCTAGTGTATAGTACCAGTATAGTTTTATCAGACATTGAATCATGCTTGTGTAAAGTACCAGTATACATGTAGTTTTATCAGGCATTGAATCATGCTAGTGTCAAGTACCAGTATAGTTTTATCAGACATAGAATCATGCTTGTGTAAAGTACCAGTATACATGTAGTTTTATCAGGCATTGAATCATGCTAGTGTAAAGTACCAGTATAGTTTTACCAGGCATTGAATCATGCTAGTATAAAGTACCAGTACACATGTAGTTTTATCAGACATTGAATCATGCTAGTGTAAAGTACCAGTATAGTTTTATCAGACATTGAATCATGCTAGTGTAAAGTACCAGTATAGTTTTAACAGGCATTGAATCATGCTTGTGTAAAGTACCAGTATAGTTTTATCAGGCATTGAATCATGCTAGTGTAAAGTACCAGTATAGTTTTACCAGGCATTGAATCATGCTAGTATAAAGTACCAGTACACATGTAGTTTTATCAGACATTGAATCATGCTAGTGTAAAGTACCAGTATAGTTTTATCAGACATTGAATCATGCTAGTGTAAAGTACCAGTATAGTTTTAACAGGCATTGAATCATGCTTGTGTAAAGTACCAGTATAGTTTTATCAGGCATTGAATCATGCTAGTGTAAAGTACCAGTATAGTTTTACCAGGCATTGAATCATGCTAGTATAAAGTACCAGTACACATGTAGTTTTATCAGACATTGAATCATGCTAGTGTAAAGTACCAGTATAGTTTTATCAGACATTGAATCATGCTAGTGTATAGTACCAGTATAGTTTTAACAGGCATTGAATCATGCTTGTGTAAAGTACCAGTATAGTTTTATCAAGCATTGAATCATGCTAATGTATTGTACCAGTATACATGTAATTTTATCAAGCATAAAATCATGCTAGTGTACAGTACCAGTATAGTTTTATCAAGGATAGAATCATGCTAGTGTAAAGTACCAGTATAGTTTTATCAGGCATTGAATCATGCTAGTGTATAGTACCAGTATAGTTTTATCAGACATAGAATCATGCTTGTGTAAAGTACCAGTATACATGCTAGTGTAAAGTACCAGTATAGTTTTATCATGCATTGAATCATGCTTGTGTAATGTACCAGTATACATGTAATTTTATCAAGCATAAAATCATGCTAGTGTACAGTACCAGTATAGTTTTATCAAGGATAGAATCATGCTACTGTAAAGTACCAGTATAGTTTTATCAGGCATTGAATCATGCTTGTGTAAAGTACCAGTATACATGTAGTTTTATCAGGCATTGAATCATGCTAGTGTAAAGTACCAGTATAGTTTTATCAGGCATTGAATCATGCTAGTGTATAGTACCAGTATAGTTTTATCAGGCATAGAATCATGCTTGTGTAAAGTACCAGTATAGTTTTATCAGGCATTTAAACATGCTAGTGTAAAGTACCAGTATACATGTAATTTTATCAGGCATTGAATCATAAAAGATTAAAGTACCTGTATAGTTTTATCAGTCATAGAATATTGCTAGTGTAAAGTTCTAGTATACATGTAGTTTTATCAGGCATTGAATCATGCTAGTGTAAAGTACCAGTATAGTTTTATCAGGCATAGAATCCTGCTATTATAAAGTACCAGTATACATATAGTTCTATCAGGCATAGAATCATATCAGTATAGAAACCCAGTATAGTTTTATCAGGCATAGAATAAAGCTAGTATAGAGTACCAACCAGTATAGTTTTATCAGGCATTAATTCATGCTAGTGTATAGTACTTGCATACTTTTATCTGTCATAGAATCATGCTACTATAGTACCAGTATACATGTATTTTTATCAGGCATTGAATCATGCTAGAGTTAAGTACGGTAAAGTCTCCTTAGAGGGCACTCCATCAGAGCTTATCCCACTAGAGCACCAAAAATATTTTAGTCCCATTAGAGCTAATCCTTAGGTAGCTGTTGGCTTATGTTTATTTGGTTAAGACAGGTTCGTGTCTTTGTTGTAAAAACAGTGTTACGTTCCAAAAAAAACACAGTAAAACATTTAATTAGGCATTGCGTTTGACGGCTCTGGGAGTAAACCTCCAAAATGTAACACCTGTATACCTTTGAAAAACTAGCCAATTCAAAATATGTCAAATAGGGACACGTGATAAAAAAAATAGTTATGGAAATTTGTAAAAAGAATGTTATTATAATAGAAACAATATATGAATGTAAGTATTCAAACGCGATGGCAATTAAATCATGTTGAACTTCATTTTTTTTTCTCCGCTCCGCGCCCTAGTGTGAATGCGCTCTAGTGTGACCATATCTTAAGTACCAATATACATGTAATTTTATCCGGCATGGCATTGAATCGTGCTATTATAAAGTATCAGTATGCATGTAGATTTATCAGGCTTAGAATCATGCTAGCAGTTTCATTAGGCACAGAATCATGCTAGTATGATCACATAAGTACCAAAATTAAACCATGAATGTTACCCAGTGTACAAGAATTTGAGCTTCATTAGGAAGATGTAATTAAAAGTCATTAATTACATATTTTTATTTTTTAATCTAATCTTTTCATTGCTATATGACAAGACATTTGTATTCTGTCACCTTATGCAACAGGAGTGTCTTCACATAGAGTAGATTTAGATTTTATCTAGATTTTTAACGTAGCTTTAACCATTTTGTAGGTCATATCGCTACGATGTCTGCAGTGTGACAGTTTATAGCAATATCTAGCACTGGGGCATCATGCTGCAGATATTTGGCATGATGTCTAACCCATTCACATTATCCTGACACCAGGCCGACCGGTCCTAACACTAACCTCTTAATGCTGAGTGCCAAGCAAGGCAGCTGTTAGTACCATTTTTGTAAGTGTTTGGTATGAATCCGCTGGGGTTCGAACCCGCGACTTTCCACATCTGAGGCGGACGCTCTAACCACTCGGCCATAGAGTAGAAAAGTACAGAATACTTACAAGATGTTGTCTTCATTGGCAATGTAGCAAGAGATGTGGAAGGATTATGTGATACTTTATAATAGTTCAAATACCAAAGGGAGATGCAGGTACCCAAAATTTCAGTTGAAACAGATTCATGGATAGAAGCTTGAAAAATCATACTAGTACAGATCATCTTTCCCACCCCACCCCACCCCACCCCACCCCACCCCATGTTTAAATCTGTGTTGTGAAAACTTTTTTCAATGGAATTAGGTCAGTACTAATGATATAGCAAATGACCAACTCACTTTTGTATTTTGACTTTTCTTTAAATTTACAAATCTAACCCCCAAAATTTATTAAAATACAAACATGGAAACTGCTGGAACAGTTTCATTGTTACAAAATCTTAAAGCTATAATATGATTGACACAGTTAATACAAATGCATGACAAAATAAATTTTTACATGAGATAGCATGCCAGATGTCAAGACTGTGAACCAAAGAGAGTGTTGAAATCGATTTGACATAAAATAGACCATTCCAGATGTCAAGGCTGTACAGAAGAGTGTCGAAATCGATTTGACATAAGATAGCATGCCAGATGTCAAGACTGTGTACAGAAGTGAGTGTCGAAATCGACTTGACATAAGATAGCATGCCAGATGTCAAGACTATACAGAAGTGAGTGTCGAAATCGATTTGACATAAGATAGCATGCCAGATGTCAAGACTGTACAGAAGAGTGTCGAAATTGATGTGACATAAGATAGCATGCCAAATGTCAAGACTGTGTACAGAAGAGAGTGTCGAAATCGATTTGACATGAAATACCTTGCCAAGGTAAAGAGTCTGAATACACATGGAACTAGCTATGGTCCGAATGATATATTACTTGTGAAAGCATGCCAGTCATGTGGCTTTATGAACTGGGTAAAAGACTATGGGTTTTCATATTCATATGACTGTGTTAAGTTATTTGGCATGTTGACTTAAGGTAAAATGTATTATGATAGGAATGTTTGTTCTCGTATCACTGTACATTGTTATATGGCGAGATAGTGTTAGATCGCATCCATTGCGACGGGAATCTGAACTACATGTGTATGGCTAGTTGAGATTAGATTCCATGAATAATAACACGAACATGGATTCTCGTATAACACTACAGTTTATGTAAAACTGGCATTAAATCACGATGTTTAGGGCAGAAAATTAATTTTCACACAACTATGAAGTTGCGTGTCAATATGACATTACTTTCGATACATTAAAAATGAAGTTTGAAGAAATTTGAAGTCCCATATGTTTCTTTTATTTGGCAATTTGACATTACAATCCATGTACTATAAAAGGAATAAAGTTACCCTTAGGATAGTGTACGTTAATATGGCATGTTTACTTTAGATTACATGTATTTATTTATTGAAACAAACTTAACATTATTCATTTGGCACAATGTTTTGGATATCAAATTAGTGACATCAAAATCGTTTATATGTTCATGATGCCATGTCTATGAAACCATGCTGTACACCCATATATGTTCATTGCTTTATTTAGAGTTCGCCACATTGGTTTCATTTAGTTCGGTAGCATCGTTTAAATGACCTTTTTTAACATACACTTGGCACATATAAAAATTATGTAATTTTTCACTTTGTATATTTTAAAAAGTCGTGTCAGAGTTCTTAACCAACGCACCAATTTCTGTGATAGCATTACACTATGTGGTATATATTATAGTCTGTGATTTGCTATGCATGTTTTGATCCTGAAAAAAAAATGGTTCACATTCATAACCGCGCGCACATAAACGCGACTTTCGAAAACTACAACCATATTAATGGCGATAATATAAAAAGGGCATTAACAGCAGTGAATAAATAAAATGCAACACAAGATGATCGCGAATATTATTACTTTTTGCATGTTCTAGAGCATTCTTTATATGAACTCGTTCACACATTAATATGCTATTTTTATAAATGAGTACATTAACTGCATATAAAATGCATAAAATAATCTGCATAATTCATATAATGATTTGTTGCTTTGATGAGGTAATTATTGCTTCTTGATTGTCGCATTCAAGACTTGTCATTAAAGGTGATGTTATATGCGCTTTTATTAGCTACTCGCTCTTCTTGTAGTCGCTCTTGTGTGAGTGCAATTTTAAATATTGCAGTTTTTGTGCCCGCAGTTATTGAAGTGCAGCTTAAAAAATGTGTATTTCCTTTATACTATTGTTTTGAATTTTATCGGCTGTTATCGTTTGCTTTTTGTATGATTTTAAAAACTAAAATGAAACTGTCATATTTATTACTTTAGTTTTTGTAAGGGTCTTTTAGTTAATTACATTTTTAATACTAATACCACAGTAGTGGGTTTATTCTGTAAGATAAACTATGTATAGTGGATACGTTGTTTAATTCATAAGTTTCAAATTTGATATTATAAATCAAATAAGCATCACGTGATCCAACAAGGATATGAGCTCTTGTGAACAGAGAGCATAATTTTTCTAAACTTGATCATAACCTTTTCCCAGATTGGCTAATGTAAACCACATGACGTGTTTACTCTTAAGAGTATTTTGAATTTCGAACTGCATCGATGATTCATTCAAAGCCTTGAACATCATTCTCTTTTGCTTATTAAATTTGGTTTATAATTGGATTATTACGCCGAATTAGACATTCTTTGAAGTAATATTAGAATTGATAGAACATTTATGATTTTAAGAATTTATTCACCATACTGTAAGTTATTTTAATTCTTTAACTTTGTTTTTTCTTGTCATGTAGTTTAAGACCACAGAGTCGCAATAATATGATGCTAATTTGCATGTTGTTTGGTGTATTGTGGTAATGTAATGTTAGATGTGTATTGTTTTTCTGTATGTACTATCTGTGTATCTGACTGTTTAATTATAAAATACTTTAGTTATCTCATGCCAGTAAAATAGCTCATCCTGTGATCAGTTTTGACAGTGAAATGAGATATAAAAAAAATTATTGTGTTTACATAAATTCATATTTTAATCATTAAATTTCACTTACAGCGATATAGTGTAAGAAAATGGCTCGTTTTTATTAGATCATTGTCAACGTCTAATGGGCAGAAAAATGTCCGTCAGTAACGGACTTAAAATATACCGCCATATTTAGGAGACAGGACAGTTTACTAAATTGGGCCCTGGCAAATTTCTTAACGCTATGGTTTGGTTTTTGGAGCTCATCTACCCCGAGGCGCGCAAGAGGGCCTTTTTGATAGCCTAGGGGCAGCACCACCTTTGTTATCTCTCATGACACCTTGTGACGCCAATCGTGTTTCCGGTAACAGGATATAGCTTAGCAGACCGCATGTGGCTCACTGGCCACCGCATGTGGCTCACTGGCCACATGTTTGAGATCCCTGCTTAACATTATGTATCCTGTGAAATACCAATAGTCGGCTAGTAAGCAGAGCTAGCAACCGATAGCAGAAGACATGTGGATTGAAAGCATATAGAATATTTGAAACACTGCATGGATGAATTGCATGAAACTATTAAGTACACATTGTTTAAAAACTTATTGTCCAGGGAAATGGCTTGCATTTACACTGTGGGCATCACATGCTGTCAAATTGGCCTTCGAACGAGAAAACTGCATTTATAAATTTGGGATTTTGGTGAATAACCTTTTTATTATATGAGCTTCCCTTGACTTGTCAGTCAAGTGAATACTATTCTTATGGTTTGCTTCATTATACCTGTCTAAAATATGGACCTTTTTAAACTGACTCGTGTATTTTATTGTGAATTTTTGCATTAGACATGTATAGGCGGCATTAAATTTACGCATACAAAATGTCCCTTGCTCTGTTATTGATTGTTATTGTTTTCAACCTGTGTAATACTATCTTTATATTCTCTCTAATAATGACAGACATTAGATTTTTTTTGTAGTGAGCAGGTGTCGTCTAATATATCACTAGAAGTGTCGCCGCTTGAAGATCTCTGCTCATGACATAACTTTAAAATCTGCGAATGTTGCCTTGACTTAATATCTCTGTCCAAGATAGCGTCGATGCTATATGTTGACAAGCAAGAACAACGCGAAGAATGGAATACTCCCTTCTCCAAACGAAAATAAGCTATAAACAAATGCAGGACGTCATTTTCTTTTAACCAGTGAGAGGCCAGTTTTCCATTCAGTGGGATTTCACGTGCATATAAAGCATGCGCAGTCATGTCCATGTCGATCTGTAGCGTGAGAAATTCCATGCATTCCTTAAAGGTATGATTATGCCAACCTTAGGATACACATACAAAGTCGAATGCCTGAGCTAAACATCGGTACCAAATTTATTACGTTACGCGAAAAGTAGCTTGAAATATCGGCGTTTGTTATTAAATAGGTCGCGAGAGAAATGATAGAAGTGTCCTCCCTTGGAGTTATTTTATAGTAGGTGTATGACAGGTATATTGTAAACAACGATACGAGGTCCTATGCAGCCCACCTTCTCGAGTGTTATGTACAAGACTTGTCTCCACAGCGACACACACAGATTATGATAGGCACAATCTCGGTCGCACAAGCAGAAATCAGACTCATTTACACCAGCAAAACCTCCAGAAGGGCTCCCTGCGCAGCATATGGTAAGAAGACCTTATGGTAAGAAGACCTCATTATTTTTATCCCCAGACTTCAACACTTCGTCTCCAGTTGTTATGCTCGCAAGTTAAGAGAGTGGGTTAAGCTTCGTATGGGAAATCGAATCTTCTCTCCTCAGAGTTTAACCGAGCCAAAAGTACGATTCTCACCATTCCGTCCTCCTACTACATGTTCTGATAATGTTATCGTGATCGGAGAACGTATTCGAAGGTAATCGAAAGAGAAAGCATATTGTTTTTCCCCCAGTAGATTATGTCTCTACTGTTTTATGACACGTCTTAAGTATCTAATATACTAGTAAGCACAATCTATTCCCTCTGAGAAGTGGAAGTGGGAGATGTGTTTTGGTTTTCAAACAACTTTTGTTTCATATTTAAATCAACACATTCTTCTTCATGTACAATATAACATTTTTCATCAAAGATTAAGGCCGTATTTTTACCATGACTTAGAGTTAGAATTTTAAAGAAAAAAAAGAGTTTCATAGGTTTCATAACCGGTTATACTGGCTATTTAAAAAAACCTCGTGTATATTAAGTATTGTTCAAAGAACATTTAATTCCCTTTATTTTGGTATATGATGGATGAGTGTAATATGGGTCATACAGCTTAACCTTACTTCAGAGGTGCACTTCTCAACAACAAAAAAAAAAAATGCTAGCTGGCTTGGTTATTATTACTTCCTGGACCTAAGAGGTAATGTGTAAAAAAAAAAGAGCCGATAACTCTTTTGTTTACATTATATATATATATATATATATATATATATATATATATATATATATATATATATATATATATATATATATATATATATATATATATATATATATGACAATTCATGCATTATACTTTCAGAAGCTGGTATTGTCATGTCTGGCAAAATTAATTTGCCCTATTTTAATAATTGCTATAGAAAGTATACTTTAGACTAATTCAGGCTAGGATAAAGGAACAGTCAATTTTGGTCAGTCGTGTGCTTGGATCATGTAAAATTTCCACAAGTACAACATCCAAAGAAATTTACGCCATAGCACATGAAAGTAAAATGGTGGTATGCCAACATTCTCTTCATTATGCATGTTGCATTTTACAAATGTAAACACTAAAAGTGTTTACACCCACCACTCTCATCAGTTCATATTATCTGTTGAGCGCTCCCAAATCCTCCAAATAATTCTCTTCTCAGTACAGTATGAATACACACGAGAAATTTCAAATTTGTATGGTGGTTTCGTTTTGTTTCACATTTTCATATGTAATTAGTAAATTTTTCGAATCTGAATAGAAATACATCACGCCACGCACAAGACACGACCCAAAGACTAACACAACTATTTAATACTATCTGAAATTACCAAACATGTATACCTATCAATATCTTGAACTCCTACGTATAATCGGTGATCTTGCTGTTTTCAGCTTCATGTGGCTGGGACCAAAAGAATACTCCTATTTCTCAAATTGGGTTAAAATTATATCGATGAATGTCTTGAAGTGTGTTCAGGTTTGATGTAGGGTTCCTTTTCATCGGCAACAAGTGTTAGTCAATTATTTACTGAATAGAGCACAACGAATATGTAGCCAGCTAAATGTGAATACATGGCAAACTGGATGTAAAATTATTTGAACCGGGAATAAGTAAATGGTTATTTATCTTTATTGAATAGATAACTGATCACTTATTCATTATTCAATCGGGAATAAGGAATAAGTAACCAAACAGATGTCAGTCTTAGTTATGCCTATCATATATTGAGGTTCAGATTTCTCAAAGTCGTCTCGACAAATTTTCTTTTAACTTTTTCTACAGATGGAACAGTTTCCATAACTAGATTCTGTCCAAGAGGCGTTAAAATAAATATCCTCTAAATAGGGATTGAATTGGTACAAAATATTGATACAATCGATCCAAATTTTGAACTTTTTATGCTTGGTACTCATCGGTTACCCCTTATTTTGCTGATTCCTTTCGACGAAGTTTGTCAAGACTTCATTCGTTTGTCGAAAATATTCCTCGAGATAAAATGTGACAGAAGGTTCGTGTCAAATCTATATAAAGATGTTATTTTATGGCCATTGTGTATTCGTAATATTTAACCTTCTTAAGGCGTAAGTTGTAAGCATCTCCCATTGTTTTGCTCCCAATTTTCTTAAATCGGCCGGACGAATCTTTTATATATATAGATATATATATATATATATATATATATATATATATATATATATATATATATATATATATATATATATATATATATATATAATTTTGCTTACTGTTGCAACAGATCCCTTAATTTGAACTGAAAAATATTGAAATCGAAATTCCCTAAGTAGTGGTTCACGTATCGCAAAATTGGACCACAATCTACTCGCAGACTTTAACACTTGAATACTGCCGATATCCTTAAAAAAAAACCCATCACATTTCTCCGATTGCTCTCGACGAAATTTTTTCTTCTGGTAGTGAAATGTGTCTCTGCGCACTAACTACCAAATGACAATCCACGTTAAACTAATTTTATTGGGGTACTGTGATAAATTCTGGTGTCATTAAAAATAAATAGTATGTGGCTAATTTAAAATTAAAATTTCCACAAGTCTCAGCATGAAATGTTAGCTTTTAGTGTTTTGTATGTCTATATTAATGGTCAACAATATGGATAGTTTAATAATACATGAAGATATAGTGGGCTTGTTGGGTTTCTAGGCACAATAAATAACTACGAATATTTTTATATCACATTTATTTACTTAAGATGATTATATTGTTATTTTGGGTGATTGCAATTAGCATTTACTTCGTATGGGTTTATCTCCCGTCATCAATGTTGGTCGAAATCGGTCTTTTTGGACGTATTCTTTGGCCCCTTTTAAGCCCGCTTACGCTACTTAGCGTAGTGTATTAATTTTCTGCAATAAGTTCTTATGTTAATAACTTCACATCAAGTCTCCAAATATAGAGTAATTCCACTGCCAAATTACTTGTGGAAGTTCGAATTGCAATTCACCCGCCATCGTACCTATGATCATTACTAAACTGTTTTTAAAAGTCATTCGAACTACGCGTGTTTCTCTCACACGCTTACAAACAGTGGGGTTTTTTTGTGTTTTTTTTTAACTATCAGTCTCTGCGTAAGACCAGTGGGTTTCAAGGTTATAAATACCAGTCATGTGCCGTATTCTTGTTAGGGTAAATAAACTAGCAAACGGCAAAAATATGGCTGGAATCCTCCAAGCGACAAGCCAGTGTCGCCAAGAGTTTCCACCAAGAAGCCCTTTTCTTTATCCCCATATTTTCCAAGGGTGTTCCATTGGCTACAGAAGATCTATTTTGATAACGGTCTGGCGTTTCAAGCGGCGCTTGACTGATCAGATGGTGCTGATCTACATGGACGTTGCCGGGTCCCTTCCTCCTTTGCCTCTGTCAGACAAACTACAAGTGCGACATCGCAAATAGACACGGGGTGGCGAAGGCACTATTCTTGCCATACCGACCATTTAACAAGCCTGAATTCAGGCATTAACCAGTCGCGAAAGCACAAAGTATGCATAAGCAACTTTAATCCCTTATAAGTTAGTGTTCTTACAGACGCATTCTCATCAGCAGAGGCTGTACGTGTGAAGTAGGAGACGAAGAGCAATGTATGCATGAAATAAGAGAGCAAATACGATCGCTGTATACTTACAATAGAGATTGCATCATAGTATAACAAAGTAAGTCGTTACGAACTTTATAATATTCTAGGCTATATGAAATAAACCAACAGTATATTCTTCAGCGTTGCAGATTGATGCTCTCCCTCGAATAAACACTGTTATATTACAATAGCGTCATTTAACTGGTTGCGTATATTGTCTTGACTTTAAAAACAAAGCAATAATCTATACTACTGTTATAAATTACTGCATACGAAAATTCCAATAGAGAAATATATTAAAGTGTCAATAATGTTATTATGGTCAATAACTAAATATGTATAGAAGGGATCATTCGTTGTAATATTCCTACAGAGAGTATTCATTAGCTAAACATTACATTGGGTGACCTTTGTTTAGGTATCATGAAGAAAAACAATTCAAAACTTCAATTTTAAAGTATTGGTTCATTCTGGACTATAACAGTACTATAGTTGTTGAGAAAAACATTCGAGTGACATCGTTTTTCATGTGTTTTATAATTCAATTTGTTTTTCTGTTGTTTTTTTAAATAATTCCTGAGAAACACATCAATCGTCTTCAGTGATTATTTTATTATGTACTTTCTTAACTCTACCGTGAGCTCTACTGTGAGCTACATATATCATCTAATTTATGGGGGAAAAAAGAATTTTAAGAGTCATCAATTCATTTGAATCTATTTCAGATTTTTTTACTGGAACTTTTCAATTTTATTCTTGATTCGTTAAAGCACATTTATCATTACTAGCGTTTATTATATTGTTGAAACTAAAATAGCTCCTGTAATTTTGATCAAAAATCTCAAGCTGACATCAACTCAAAGCTGACCTTGAAATGAAGTAAAGCTCATGATGTTACAGGCACCATTGCAGGGATCACATATGGACAGAAGTAGTGATCTTCTGATGGGCTTTGTTATTCCTACTATATATGGTATTTCTCCAACTCGGCTAGACCAATTTTCTTTAAATGTTTCCTACTGTTGGAAAACATCAATAACTCCATACTGTCCCAGAGACTTTTAAATCAAAATCCTCTAAGTAGTTGTTCAATTAGTACAAAACACTGATAAAATTGTTACGTTTATAAAATTTTAATTACATTTTTTTTAGTTTTAAATTTTTTATTTTATTTTTATTTCATTATATGTAATTGTAATGATAACTTTATTCATTGGATTTGACATTTTCTTGGAAAATTCTGTTCAGTTCAGTAAATAACTAGTATTGCTATATGGTAGTTTTAGCTGACCTAGTTCCTGACCATGTTTCAGAACTGATACATTTTTTTAAAAATTTCTTTCCTAGAGTGAAAATTAGTGGTCGTAATCGAGGTCATATATGGTTTGCATGTCAGCTCTGTTGTAAACATTTTTATGGCGACCACGTGACTCATCACGTGATCTAAAATTGCGTTTAAAACTAACGCTTTATAGTGATTTAATTCAGTCTTACGTAATTCATACGTTTAGAACAGAAATGTATTTTGTGTTGAGACCAGTTCTGAGATAAGTTTTTCTGGTTTTCGGAATTACTTTGGAACGAGCCTAGACACATAACAGAACTGATCTAAATTGTACAGGTTTGTCACACCTGGTACCAGTATGCCTGTTTCCTCATTTCTAAGGACATCAAGACAACAGTCGATGTTAACTAAAGGCTTATTAAACTCATGAATACTCCAAATATATATATCATCTAACCACATTATGAACACACAAGAGAAATCTCTAATTTCACGCTCGTATGGTGGGTTTTGTGTTCACACTTGCATGAATCATTAGTCAGTTTTTCGAAGCGATCTGGATGTGAGTAAGGAATAAGTAAAGCAAATGCGTCTGTTTTGGTGACACTGTTCATGTTTATGTAATCTGTGCTCCTACAGAAAGAATTATCTAGTTTCGGCACAAGAATACATGGCGACCTCCAGTTACTTTTGCTTGGTTAAAAAAAAAAGTCATTCTCCAACAAATATTCAACCTTTTTTTCAAATATTACTGCTTGGAGTCACAATTTCATCATCATGGTAGACTATGTTTGTTCGAGTTGGAACATCTGATAACTAGTGTTATATTCACATTTTAGCAGCTATAATTCATTATTTTGCTGTGGCTGTAGATGTGAAGGTTTATTGTCGATGTTGTTTACATATTTCAGAATTTTGAAGACTGGTTGAACCAAAGTCGTTACAATCCGGTTGTAAGTCATCACCGTCTGGAACAACTATATTTACTGAATGATTTACATAGCTATCTCAATCAACATATTTCTTAAACATACTTACATGACTAGTTTCCGCCTCCCAGGATTGTTGATAAAACTTACATCATTTTCTTTTATTACTTTATAAGGACCATAATATATAACCTGAAGAGGATTTTAAAGTATTGGCAAGAGAGACGGGAATTTCTAACCAGGTATAAAAGTGCTTACCTTTTTAGTTTTTACCTGCCTTAATGGTATTTTTGCATGAGCAGACAGAAGATTATATCTTAATACTTCACAATGAGAGGCTTAATCTGAAAGATTAATGTCGGAATCCTCTGTTAAAATAAGTTTTTCTTTTAAAAAATATAATGGTCAATGGACAACATGTTCTAAAGATAGTTCCAAAGAATTAAAACTGGCCAATTGATACATAAAACAAGATCTTCAAACTTTGGAAACATCACTTTTAATTTCCGGCAAATAACAATGAAATAAGATCATGTGGTGAGTTTTGACGACTCCCAAAGGACTAGCCACATGCGTTTCATTGGATAATTTCCTGTCTATATGACTTAAGTAGCACGCTGTTATAGCTTACTAGTCACTCATCATCATCAGGTGGTCTCAATTTCACATCAGGACCCAGTTTTACAAAACGTAGCAAATTGGTATCTTTGAAGAGTCCGTTTTGCTAATAGCCCTCTGAAACAAACAGGTCTTATG
This sequence comes from Potamilus streckersoni, assembly GCA_016746295.1. NCBI lineage: Eukaryota > Metazoa > Mollusca > Bivalvia > Unionida > Unionidae > Potamilus > Potamilus streckersoni. The sequence continues at coordinate 1,280,623 of JAEAOA010002175.1, forward strand.
ATTCCTGTTCGAAAACAAAAGACAAATGACCGTCTTTTGCCCCCCTAATTAGAAATAAGAGGCTGAGTAGTTAAAATAGGACCACAATGATCAATACCTTTTGACTAAACAGCAACAGGAGCAAAGGTGACCTCATTCAAGTTTGACCAATATGTGTCAGCCAAAGGAATGTTTCTGATCAAATTTATTCCCAAGAGCTCTTGTTGCCATAGCTCTAGTAACTGCAGCAGCAGGATATAAATCCGGGATATTATTTTCAATAGGAGCAAGTGTTTGATTCAAACAATACTTGTCAGTTCCAAATAGATTAACCACAACCTAACCTCCAGCTAAGTCATTGCCTAGCAGTAAATGAACACCTTCAATGGGCAAAGAAACACAATACCAATAGTCTCTTGTCCTGAAAAAGTCTGATGTTAAATTATGGAGAGGAATTGGATTAAAACCTCACTCTTCTCCGTGAAAAAGCACTTTCAAAAGAAGAAGACCTCTCAGAAAAAATGCCAATTACCTGATAATAAAGACTCTGAGAAGCTCCTGTGTCCTTTGATATTTTAATATGGATAGGATTCGACGAATCGCCAGTCAATGATATAGAATCCTTCCACACGAATGGTTTATAATTCTCCAGATTAGAATCAGACTGGGGTTCGTTTGACCCCACACATGTATTGTTTCCAATACATGAACATACCCTTAAACTACTCTGTCGTTATTGTGTTGTTTTTTTTTAATTTAAGCAATCAGAAATAACTTTTCCATTTCTTGCAATAAGTGCACGTACGTAGAGATAAGGATTTCTGATCAGTCTTATCAGACTTTAGATTCTTGCTAACTGTACCAAACTGAAATTTAAGTCTCTTAATAACCATCTACTAAGAGGAAACCTTTAATGAAAAATGAAACTTTATTAACCAAGGAAGAATCGTCACTTGTACGGGCAACGTTTTCTAAAGTATCTATCATGTGTTTATCAAGGTAAATTTAGACATTACAATGTACGCAGTTCTTGAACACTTCCACTAATATGAGTTGTCGCAGTTTGACATAATCTTTATTAATCTTTGTAGATGCAAACCACCTCAAAAATAGTTGTTCTTTTTCCATAGCAAACTCGACATGGGTTTGACTATTTTCTTTTTTGCAACTCCGAAACCTCTAAAGATATGCCTCATAACCCATCAAAATATGTCCCTTGAGCAAATCAGCAGTTGCTTCTAATTACAGTAAAGTATAAGTTTCACGAACTTTGCTAATGAGTACACACTGTAATAACAAAGTCCACACCTCTCTTGGCCATTTTAAATTCTTGAATTTTTTTTTTAAAAATGTGATAAATATTGATCAACATCATTTTCTTTAAAGTGTGTACTAATCTAATATTTTTAATAGCATCAAAAACCGAACTTTCAAAAACAGGACGCTTTATACTTGCCAGTTTGAATTATTTTAATTATGATTGTATTTTAAGTCTCTCTTTCTTGAATTTGCAGTTCGTTTGCATTTCTCTTTCTTATTTTGTATCTGTAATTTTATTTGCATTTCTTCTTTCTGAATAGAACTGCTCTCTCTCTCTCTCTCTCTCTCTCTCTCTCTCTCTCTCTCTCTCTCTCTCTCTCTCTCTCTCTCTCTCTCTCTCCTGCATTTTCATCTCTTTCTCTTTTGCTTTCTCATTTGCATTTCTTTTTCTTCTTTTAGAATTTGTCTCTTTCATTCTTTCTTGAGTAATTGCATTTTGAATTTGTTTCTTTATTTCCACGTTTTGCATTGTAGGCTCAGGTTTTCTAAACTCCGTTCATTCTTGTACCTTTATTTTAATTCCGTAACTAGCAAGTCAATGCCAGAGCCAGACTTCCTAATCAAACCAAAGCACTTTTATCCAAAATATTCTTTCTACCAAATGTTGAACCAAGATATTTATCACTTCTTGGTTTAGAAAAGATTACTTTGCCTCTGAAAGATCATATTGTAAGCCCTCTAACCATTCCTGGGTAGGATTTACAATAAAGTTTTCCACTGCAGTTGACATTGTGAGAGTTTGTTGGTTTCGCTATGTAAAATCAATATGGCAGGTATATAAAAAATGTCCAAAATAAAATAAATTTAATTTTAAAAACAATTTCAATTTCTCTGAAATTCGTATCCAGGACGAGCCCCCAATTTCTATTAAGACTTTACAGTCACAAAATAAGTAATAGAAAGAAGCAAAACCAACAAGTTTTGTAAAACTATACAAACAATTTACTTACGAAAGTAATAAATGAAAATGTGAGAGACATTTACAGTATTATGACGTGAATCCAAAACAATCCTATAAAGGTTGATGAAAATCCTAAAGGACTGAAAAGTTCCTAGTAAATTGAAGAACCGGAAGTGCCCTGATCCTCCCAGAACCATAATGTCGTCAAGATGGCGTTGTTCAGAATTTCACCGAATAAATTACCACAGTTCCAGAATAATGTTATAGTCCAAAATGAGCACCTTTTATTTCCATTTAACAGTCCAAACAAATATCGAATAGTATCAAACTACAACATTAAACCGGTCTGCAGACTTAGAACAAGAACACAAGAAGTGAGAATGACTCCAAAATCTGAATGAATCTGTTTCATACTCTCGTTGTATACACCGTCTATTGTGACTGCATTTTGCTATATGTCCCACGTGATAGGACACAACTCGACTCATTTTGCGATAATTTTGCCTATTAACATGATCCAACCCAACTGTTGAGAAATTGTTGAATTTTTCTTTAAACCTCGAAATCCCATCAGCCAATGCAAAATTAAGTCATTGGCGCCATAAATCTATCATTATATTACACTTATATATATATATATATATATATATATATATATATATATATATATATATATATATATATATATATATATATATATATATATAGTCATTCCAGATTCCTATTAAAGAAATCAAGGTATATAGGATTTTTGTAATACAAATAATTATAAATATATACAAGACAGAACAGACTGTGCTATCCCTGGATTCTGTAGTAGAATCTTGATAATATTGGGCAGAAATAATAGTTTAATATAAACAATACTATCATACAGGTTAGAGAAATTATATTCGTACTCAACCGAGTTTCGAACCCAGGTCCGCGAGTAAATGGCACCCATCGCCTTGCCTGCACGCACCAGCCCATATACCGTCACGACTAAGCACGCATCACCAAAAACTGATGGCACTGAATCGGTGTTATATAAGCTCGTGCGTAGCAGACAAACTCGCATGTATGTATGTATGTATGTATGTATGTATGTATGTATGTATGTATGTATGTATGTATGTATGTATGTATGTATATATATATATATATATATATATATATATATATATATATATATGTATGTATGTATGTATGTATGTATGTATGTATGTGTGTGTGTGTGTGTGTGTGTGTGTAACAGTAGCCAACGGGATTATAAAATGTTTGATCGGGAATAAGGAACTCAATTAAATCTTATGATCACTTGAAAGACATTAACCCATTTGAATATACTTATTGTTTGAAATTTAAGTCATGTGTATACTGTTTAGAAAATCAACCACTCGTCAAAGTTACAGAGTTGTTGTTTATAATTCCATTTCATGGATCATTGTCATGAAAGGCATTAACCCTTCTTGACAGTGTCTTTTAACATGATACACGGTACTAATTGTATTGAAAAATGGGAACCAGCCTAAAAATGGGTGAACATTAAATAGAGTATATAAGGGTTTGGCTGACCAGGATTTGTTAATAATGTAAGTTATGTTTTAGGAAAAGGAATCTTTTGAGACCTTATCCTAGTTGAAAGTGAATAAAAATAGAGACATTTTTAAAAATTTTTATTGAATTTAAGTCCTTTAATAGTCTTGAGTTTGAAACACTCATTACTAATATTAGCACCTGATTCTTTAATGCGGAAATGAAAGCACATGTTTCAAACACACAAACGTCCAGAAAATGCCGCGGCTCATATCCTTTCCTCTGCACAGAAGCTGACTTCCAGGTTTCATCTATACTGATAAATATAGGTTTGGTCATTAACAATCAAAAATGTTAAGTAAGTTATTGGATTTTTAATAGCATGGTGTTTGCATAGTTTTACTATGGGAACTGAACTAGTACCGTGATTCCTACGAGCATACCATGAGGATCAACAGTTAGGTACTGTTGTTGCCTTACGTACATTGCTCCAGCACTTGGAAGTGGAGAGCGCACATTGTTAAGTTGCAAATGACTGTGGCATATTCATTCAGACCACCTCTGCCTCGTCATGGTCACTATGCCATTTATTTGATACCTTTAGTTGGTAAAACTTGTATCGCACAAACAGTCTTTTTATTATGTTTCAGAACAAGAAGGAAGTATAATCTTCATTTGTTAATCCAAACAGCATTATCAGCAGGCATTCATTTGTGGGATTGTCCCCAGGAGCATACAATGGGTACTAAACAGAGTCGACTAGATGACAAAAGAGGTAATTAAAATAAACAATGCAATTTTTTTTTGTTGTAACTACTAAAATAACTGTAATGTGAATGTTATATTGCCCTTTAGTGTTTTAATTTATCTTTTTTGAGAACTTTTGCATAATTTTTCCTATATGTTAAACTAATGGTGTACCATTTATCATAACTATACCAAACCAGACGACCCCGTTCCATCTGATGTTTATCCAATTATCAATCGATTAAACATAGTAAATGAACAATTTCATATTTTAAGGAAGTTGCGATTTTGTAAGTGTCCATTTGGAAACCCTGATGGGATCGCAATTTGCTTAAATTTAGAATGAAAACGGATGGATATTTTCTGAACATACCTCTATCGCAAGAAAACCTGTTTAGAAACAGTAAGCTGCTGTTGTTATAATATTTCATCGGCATATGTGAGCAACAAGACGTTTTGTTTATTTCAATATTTTCACATATACTTCTATATTGAATGTGTGTGAATGCGGAAGTTCGCGGCCGAGTCATACAAAAGACTTTAAAAAATGGTACTAACAGCTGCCTTGCTTGGCGCTCAGCATTAAGAGGTTAGTGTTAGGACTGGTCGGCCTGATGTCATGATAATGTGACTAGGTGGGACATCATGCTACATGTCTACAGTAAGAAACCCCAGTGCTAAACATTGCTATAAACTATCACACTGCAGACATCGTAGCGATATGACTGAAAAATATTTAAAGCTACGTTAAAAATTATAAATCACACACACACGCGCGCGCGCGCGTAAAAGCACCGATCCCTAATGTCTTGATCATATGCAATTGAAATGTATCATTCCAAGGGCATCATGCAATTTCCATACATATGGGGTTCATTTGCAATCCATCTCGATAACTTGGTAGCTTCAATTCAGAAGTCGCAACTTCCGGAAAAACGAAATAAAACATAATGTAGCCTTTCCAAACTATGAATACCGAGATTTTAGTTATCAATACTTGAAACTATAGTATTCACTTATTTTTATGCAGATTAAACGAAATAAGATTTCGTATATTTTCATTATTCCATCATCATAGCTCGATCATTTTTTTATTATTATATACAAATTGATAGAATTAGTTAAGGAGAACAAAAAACTAATTTTAACTTGTAAATCTCTTAAGGTAAATTTTTAAGGATGATGTGAAAACTAACTTTGTTTCTTTTGAAGTAAATTACATTTTCTTGCCCACTAACGTTTAAAAGTTTGATGCTGGGTTTTATTATGAGTTTATCGTGGTATGCAAATAATCACCTATGTGGTTATGTAGTTATGTAAACTGTGTACGTCGGCAACTGACAGTTTGTACCACCATAAAACTATAACAAAAACAACAATGAACTTTTATTGTTGCAATTTTTTTAATTTTATTATTTCTTTTATTTTTATTTTGTTGTTTACGAATATTGCCTATCAGATTTAGATCCTTATTTAAGCGTGCGAATTCTTGTTGAGGGCGTCTGCTATGCAGCTATTTAGAGAATAGTTAATTAACCCTCTGTAAACTAATGTCTACGTTAGTGTCAAACAAATAATTCTACTATATGTGTGTGTGGTTTTTATCTAAGGTTTTGAAGTCCACAACATGGTCATAATATTTTATCTAAATTGGCAAACGTGATCTGAGTAGAAGTTCAATGTTCAAAGCAAAGGATATGTTGTTTTGTTTGACATACAAATATCTCTTCGATTGGATGCTTTCATGAGTTTGTTGATTTTGCCGAATTGTTATTGTCCAGAAACGTCAGTAACCAATTTTCATTGGTTTTTTTTTTAATCTATTTTCGTGTTCATTAATAGTTTAGGCTACCTACAGATGTTACTAACAAATGAAAATAAACTTATCAGTAAACGGTTATAGTCCAACAATGCAAGACATCGACCCTGACAGTTACGATGAGGGAGTAGCAGAATCTACCTCCCACCCACCCCCAGATTGTAACTATCAGAGTCGGCGTTTTACATTGTAGGACTGTGAGTCCAGTTATGTTAGTTTTTTTTTTCATCCCCACTCCTCCCAAAACCTATATCCATTTATCTATAGTTTTGAATTTATTTGCAACGAGTGTCATGGAAAGTTCTGTAGCTCCAGTTTTCTTCTTAGCTGATTTGGAGTTTCTCAACTTTTTTCCAATCTAATTTAAAAAAATTATTTATCTTCAGAAAAACTACAAAGATTTTTTTTCATTCTGTCCTGTCAATTTATTCAGTTTTGAAAATAAAAATATACACCCACTAATTTAATTTCTTTGCTAATGCATGCAATGTGAATGCTTTCAGATTCAGTATATACATTAGTTACTTTGCACGTTAACTACTTATAGAAGTTGGTATAAAGTACTTCTCCAACAGTTTATAAAGAAAATAATCCAACTTGTCTTGATCAAATGGCTATTTTCTGACCAGTGAAAACCTTTCTTACACTTAATATCTATGCAACTGCACTTATATGGTTTAATCTGCCTATTTGTGTAAGGTACCAGAACGGGTTTTTATTGGTGAATGAAATTTCTACCTAGTACATTAAACACAGTATTCTGTACTTAACATTTATTATATGTTAATTCAACCTTGAATTAATCCCAACATTCGGTCTTAACATATATAGTCCATATATGAGATATGAGTTATGAGTTAGTGGTTGTTTAATCGCTTATCATTCCTTCATGTTTAGGGTCCGATGTAAACTCTCCCAAAATTTATACATTTTTTTCTCATGTGTCAAAATTTATATCCCTATGCTTATATTTTGTCTGTGTACATACATACATACATACATACATACATACATACATACATACATACATACATACATACATACATACATACATACATACATAGATACATACATACATACATACATACATACATACATACATACATACATACATACATACATACATACATACATACATACATACATACATACATACATCGTGAGGGGCCCCGAGTGGCCGAGTGGTCTAAAGCGCTGTCCGTTATGGATCACTGCCATCTCACCTCTGTCTGCGTGGGTTCGAGTCTAGGATTCGGCGAATGTGGATATGTGAGAAAGCTTGCCAGTAGCTTCTCGTGGGTCGGTGGTTCTTTCCGGTGATTTCCCGGTTTCTTCCTCCACCATTAATACTGGCCGCCATGAATAGCCTATCGTGTGCTGAAAAATGGCGTTAAGCTCAACAACAACAACAACAACAACATACATCGTGTTTGTAAATGGTGTCGGTACAACAAAGAAACAATAACAACTATTGTATATGCACATTGAAGAAAATAACAAGAAAATTATGTTCATATTGTTAATGATGAGTAATGAGATTCCAATGATTTACTCATTAAAGATGCCTCAAAATCGACAACAGATTCAGTAGCGACAAATACGCAGACGACAGGGCGAAGAGCAGATGTTGAACAGGAGACATCACCTGCAAGTATTCAGCAAAGGATTGAAAGATCAGGTTTTCAGCAAAAATAAACTAGCATTTTTCTTTTGTATTGAATTATTAAGCTGAATTCGACATGACCAGATATTGCTATTGAATATGTGATTATTACAACGTTTGCAACGTAAACAGAGAAAGAAATATAAAGCAACAACTACAAAACAGAAGACTGTTACCGATTGCAATTTGCTGACATGATTATGATTATAAACATGAGCATAAGTTTCCATATTTCGATTGCTTTTATCTATTTGTCATATCCACGTAACTATCTTAACAAGCTGCAATCAGTAACTCGTTTTGTTGACATAAAATTATGTCATCTTTATCTCGTATGCAATAAAATATTTCATCATGTTGATGACAGCTTAATACTTCCATACATCAATACTTTAAACTGTTGCGATTACATACTATAGGCAGAAAAGATAAATAATTGATTCATGTCTTGTAATTATTCTAATTTTAATTGCTCGATTAACGCTTGTTATTGTGTATGTACTCGTATAATTTTTTTTTAACAACTAGGGCACCCCAACATCAATGTATGCATTTGAACACAAAGATCCTAAAGTCCAACTACACTTATATTAGGAATTTTCAAAGGGGAATTCAAAAATTCCCTTTGTTATGAAGTATATCACGCTTTCTAAACGGCTAATAGATCTTGTTTGAGATCCCTCCGCTTTAGTAATTTTTGCTTCTGTAAAACAAATTTCAAAGAGCAATTTAAACATAATATCATGTGATTAGCATTTTTATGTATAATTGCAACTTTTAATTAGTCAAACTATTCAAAGTGAAACATCATTTATTATGCTTCAAAATGCAAATTCCGCACTGGCAACAATCGTGCTATTTTAGTACCGTATTTTGACCCAGACAAAGGAAATAAATAAATTGCAGAATTTTATAAAGCTAGTTGCCTCTCTCTTTTCTATTACTTATTGTAAGTACAATGAGTCGTATTAATAGAATATATTTCAGGTTATATGAGTACTGTTTCAAAATTCCTCCATTTTACTCTCATGAATTCCAATCTACATCAGAATATTTATCCTATCCTCTGTGTAGATACACATATACATGTGAATATTTATAAAGGGCGTGAAATAAAAACATAACAACCTATATGTATGCACATTAAAGCAGATAACAAGACAATAATATATATATATATATATATATATATATATATATATATATATATATATATATATAAATATATATATATATATATATATATATATATATATATATATATATATATATATATATATATTGTTAATGAATGGTGACTTATGAGATTCCAGTGATTTACTCATTAAAGATGATGCAGAATCGACAACAGATTCAGTAGTGGCAGATACGCAGACAATAGGACGAACAACAAATATTGAACAGGAGACATCACTTACAAGTATCCAGCAAAGGATTGAAACATCAGGTATTCAGCAAAAGATACAAGAAGTCTTTTTCTTTTGTATCGAAGTATTAAACAGAATTCGATATGACCAGATAGTGCTATTGAATATGTGGTTATTATGAAGGTTGTAATATAAACAAACTAAGAAAATAAAGCAACAACGGCAAAAAAAAAAAACAGTTACCGAGTGCAATTTGCTGACATGATTATAATTGTAGACTTGAGCACAAGCTTTCATATTTTGGCGGCTATTCCATACTAGTTATATCCACATAACTACGTCAACAAATTGCAATCGGTAACTCTGATGATGTAAATAATGTCGTCTTGGTCTCCTATGCAATGGAATATTTGATCAGGTCGACGACAGCTTAACACTTCCATACATCAATACTTTAAACTGTTGTGATTACATAATGTAGGCAGAACCGATAATAATTGATCCATATATTGTCACTATTCTATTTTTAAAACTCGATTCATGCTTTTTATCGTGTATGTATTCGTATAATTTTTCAACAACTTGGGCACCCAACATTAATGTATGCAATTAGATACAAAGATCATAAAGTCCAACTGTACATAAATCAGGAATTTTCAAAGTGTAATTCATAAATTCCCTTTGTTATGAAGTATATCACGCTTTCTAAGTGATTAATAGATCTTGTTTGATCTCTCTCTGCTTTAGCGAGTTATAGTTTTTGCCTATGTGAAACAAATTTTTACTAGCAAATATAATACCATGTGCTTAGCATTTTTATGTATAAATTCAACTTTTAATTAGTCCAAACATTCAAACTTAACATCATGTCAGAGGCTTCAAAATGCAAGTCCTGCACTGGCAACATTCATTTTGATCCAACAAAGGACTGTTGGCACATCAGCATTATACTGGCCACCACCATTAAGCGGGCCACACCATATCCGGTCTCTTAAAATTGACATTTTTATCCGGACTCTTAAAATTGACACTTTTGTCAATGTTACATATATTTATTGTATAAAAGCTATTACCTAATGGTGAACTTGATTTTGATTTTGAGTTGTATCGCTTATCATTCCTTCAAAGAGATTCATTTGAACTTTGTTTACGCGTACTGCGTCTATACACCATCCGTTTTATTTCAATATTCCTTCAACCACAATCACACTTCCAGGTATAGTTATGTATATTTAATTTGCATTGTTCGTTTTTTAGTTATTTTTAACTTATGTTTAATTTTATTGGATGCCTGATGATATACCATTTTATAATGGACTTGACCTTGTCCAAAATTAAGTTCCCTTTCTTGCTGATGGGAATTATTGATATTGGATTTGTAGTAAACATGTTTATCTCAATCTGTATCTGAAACTTTGGAAACGGTGAAAAATAAAAACACAACAACCATTGTGTATGCGCATTAAAGAAGATACCAATACAATAATGTACATATTGTTAAAGCTGAGTAATGAGATTCCAATAATGATTTACTCATTAAAGATGATGAAAAATCGACAACAGACGCAGTAGCGGCAGACACGCAGTCGACAGGACGAACAGCAGATGTTAAACAGGAAAAATCACTTACAAGTATCCGGAAAAGGATAAAAACACAAGGTTTCCAGGAAAATACATTTGTTATAGAAGTATTATTTTGAATTCGACAATACCAGATATTTCTATTGAATACGTGATCATTACGAAGTCTGTTACGTAAAAAATTGTTAAAAACAACGCAAGAAAAACAAAAACAAATACTGAAAAATTACCGATGGCAATCTGCTGGCATGATTATAAATGTAGACATGACCACAAATTTGCAACAACGTCAATTCAACATCTTTTATTTTCTTTAATGTGACCATCAACCACAACCAAAACTGCAAGTATAAAATATGTTCTGGGTTGTATATTCTCGGCCCTAAAATTTTCCCGTTTTCTTTCGTGCATCCAAATTAAAACCAGAATATTGATCATTCCGTCTGTGTGAATACATACATACATACATACATACATACATACATACATACATACATACATACATACATACATACATACATACATACATACATACATACATACATACATACATACATACATACATACATACATACATACATACATACATACATACATACATACATACATACATACATACATACATTTATGATTATTTATAGACGGTGACAGTAATACAAAATACCAGTTTGTCATGTCCATAACCATATCATCAAATTTCAATTGATAACCCGTCCTTTTTATGTAAAAGATGTCTTGATTAGAAATATCTCGTCATGAGAATGGCGGTTAATACTTCGAAATATCAATACTCAAAGCTGTAAAGCTCACACATTTGATGTGGTAAGGATTTTTTTTTTAGATAAGTGCCAGTTCTTTATTCCATTTAAAATCCTGATTTTGAATCTATTTATCGATAAATTGATATAATTTGTTAAGATCAAAAGCAAACTTGCTTGAATATGTGTAATTCAAGAAAACTCTGTTAAAGGGTAACTGAAATTAAATTGGGAATTTAACTGGAAAATTCACTTTTGTCTTCTCTTCAAGAATATCACGTCTTCTAGCCTACCAGGTACCCCTTGTCTCTTCGGTGCAACAATTTAAGCAAGACAAACACAATTTTATCTGCTTAGCATTTATTATCTATTGGCCCAGCTTTTAATTAATGAAATCATTTGATTTTAGCATCATGTCCGTTGATTTAAAGTATGACTCTTGCAGCACTCTTGTCATTTAGTACGATAAATGTCGGACTCTAAATTTCACACTTTTGTCAGTGTTACATATACGTACCACGTGAAAGAAATTATTTTTGATATTGAGTTGTATAGTTTACCATTCCTTAAAAGAGAGATATCAATATTTCCACTGTGTTCAGCGCTTATAGAACATTTACTTAGCTTCACACATAATCAGAATTCCAAATTATAAAATATATTTTGTGTTCTATATCCGCTTTCCGAGACTGACCTCTCTTCTATCCCTTGTGTACAAAATCTACGTCAAATATTTATCCTTCTCATTACATACATACATACATACATACATACATACATACATACATACATACATACATACATACATACATACATACATACATACATACATACATACATACATACATACATACATACATACATACATACATACATACATACATACATACATACATACATACATACATACATACATACATACTTGCAGGCAGGCAGGCAGACAGACAGACAGACACGGCTGACACGGCTGCTATATTTATAATACCATTTGAATAAAAACACAAGAAAATAACACTATTTATATTAAAGTAGACATCAAAACATTGCATTACATATACTTTATGCTGAGGTATGGTATTGTAATGATTATTTACTTCCGATAGATGGCGAAGAGGTGTCATTGGGCTTCCAGCATTGGACACGAGCGGCAGGTTATCATAAAAAGACGCTATCAGCGGATTTTAATTCGAGGAGAGCAGCTGCAGCAGATTTTCGGCAGAGGATAGCTGCCGTAGTAAGTAGTTCGAAGACCATAGTAGCATTGGAATAAAAATCCGTTGTCCTCAATAAGTACCATGTATCCTCAAGGCGAATTTAACATTGATGCTATTATTTTTGTTGAAGAAAACGACCCTACAGTCACATGGTGAATTTAACGGATGGTTCTTTATATGGTCAACGTAAACTATATTGTTTAAATGGCACTTACTAACCAATACACTCTTGGACTGACCATCACCCACTTATCTGATGACCGACACCACATTTACTAATAAACAGAGTTATGAATATACGCTACACACGTGACGTGAAAAGATAGATAATGCCTCTCATGTTTTTTCTGACTTTGCTGAGTGGGTTATAGGCCAAACAGATGACTCTTTGAGTGAAGAAGGAGGTGCATCTTTACGAACTAGTCATGTATACACTACAGTAATTGCTCACAAAGTCCATCGATACGAATGACAGTTTCTTTTGAAAGATTTTTCAGAACAAGGACGTGAATTTTCAAAAGTCCCCTTGAATGGAGCCAAAATGATTTACTTGCAAGTAAGAAAAATACAACTTAAATAATGAGTTAGTTGACTATGCCTTTAAGCAGGATGCTTAAAACGTTTGGAATGACGCTGGCATCTAAAGGCTTATTTTCACGCATTTTCAATACCGAAGCAAATCAGCAGGTCCTGCTTTCGCATTTGCCTGAAGCCCATTACTAACACACAGATGGTATGCGAACAGAACAGAAAGGCTGGTACCAAACCTACACTTCAGACCCTTTTGATGTCCAAGAAAAATACTGAAATATTGTCGATCAAATATGGATATTTTATAACGTCATTGTGGAAAGAAATTCGACTGCTATTTTTTATATGGCGGTTTCGGTCCCTTGATGGATGTATCTACCATTGCCAAAACTTGTCGAATAGTGTTCAAAAACGAGAACAAACTATCCATCATGTCACCTCAGTCATATCAATTTCTCAGCCATCGATATTCATTCAAAGCTTGGTTGCATTATTTGTGTGAAGCTAAAAACAATCGGATACAAGATGTTAGAAACGCTAGAGTAAATACGATTAGATCTCATTCCGTGCATGGATTTAGAGAACACACCAATTCCGTACGAAGTTTATGAATGTTTATTTTATGGTTGTACCATCTGTTATCCTGAATGAAACTTGAAAAATCGTTTGTCAGAGTCGATCATAGAAGAGATGCACGATAAAACTTACAAATGACGGCAGAAGTTTATAATGTCAAGGACACCCAGTGGTATAAATCTTGGAAGACAACGTGTCAGAACAGTTCTAGAATGTAGACAAGTCGTCGAAGAATAGGATATAGTGGTCTTTGAAACTTTAAATCCAGGTGACAGTTTGTTTAAGCTACACGCTTAATTTACGAAGCCGACGGATCTCGAGGAAAACAAATAAAAGTTATCGAAGTGTGCTTCCCACTGATCATCCTGAAATCAGTACAAAACAAGTCCACGTGGAACATATTCGCTATAACGAAGGCTTGATCAAAAGTAAAGTTCTTTCACCGACTAACTTAGACCATCTTTTATTACCTCATTTCTTGTAACTGAAAAAAATGTGCGTTTTCTTGTTATCGTACGTGTGCTGGAGCATGTAATCAACATCAGCCTTATCCCTAGAGTAACCGAGAAGGTGCCTTGATATGAACGTGGGTGGGTGTCGAATTCTTGTATGCTCTCGATTGTGGTTACTGAATTTTTGTAATGATAGGAAATTTTGCACACTTCTACCACAGAACATTGTCAACTATTTGACGATGATTTTAGTCCAAGTATTGTTTCAGGTTACGTCAACTAGTTTCTGATATTGAAACAAGAAGCTAGCAGCCAGTCTTCTTCATGTCACTCTCCAAAATACTAAGAACGGTTCAAGCGGCGGTATTGAACCCAATATGGCATACTCTTGGAAAAAGAAGGAAGACAAGAGTTTGCTAAAGTCATGATGAATTGTTTATGGAGAAAACTGGCTCCGCACGATAAAAGAAAACTGTTTAAACATGTAAAAATCTATATGCTGATTTGATCTGTGTGAATTAAGAAAAAGTCTCGAGTTTTCCACAACACTTCCTCCCTGACTATTTGGGCAATGTCATCATTGCTGCTTGCGTGACAAGCAATCCCTTTTAGAATTGTATTCCGTATTGGAAATTTAAGGAAACCGAGTCCTTAACTTTGATACCAAAATCTGCATGTACATCGATCACCAATACATCGAAGACAAACTTTTATTAGTTTTAACTGACGAACATCCCAAAGACACTATTTTGAGTTTTGCTAGTCACGATCTAACAATTACGGTTACCAATACCGAGACAGGAAAAGACAACTTTGTACCAAATATAAAGCGAAAGGACAGACATTGAACTATTGTTCTAGTCGAGTGATAAACGTTAACGTTAACGTCTAGGTGGTTGATCCTCACAGAATTGTAAGTTTGTTTGACCATCAAATCTTCAGTCTACCTTTGGAAAGAGTATATCAGATCATCTACAAGAAATGAGCAGGCCTTCCTAATCACACCATGTTATCGTATGGTACCGTCCTTCAGTATAAAAGAAGATATAATTCCATGACAAAGATTATTGTGACCAGAGCCCTTCACTAAGAATGATGAATTTGACGCAGAAACATTTTGATGGGTCCTTAAACTCTCAGTTTAGTGTAGTCGAGTGCGATGCTAAAACAATTGACGAGAATGATGCTGTGCCCTGCTACAAGATATAAAAAGATGTTTTCACTCTGGCAAACTCTGCATGCCAATAACAGGTATTCAATTGTTTTATTTTTGTTGTCTCTAGAGCCTTTACCATACGTTCGCATTATAAAAGAGGATTGGACACTTTCAAAAGAAGATAGAGCAAATATATGGCACTACCCAGTATCAAACCTTTAGCGAGAATAGGACATGTCTATATAGGAGAAGTGTCATTTCGTTCAGTCTTGCCGTTTCCACTGAATGCGTTGGCAGCAGGCTGGTCTGAATGGTAATGTCACAACCGCTGGTTAGGCTCTAAACGGCTTTATCTCACTGTCCGTGGATCAGCAAGACTAACTGTTCACGATCATTTATCCACTCAACGAAATGTAGCGAATACATATCTACTATGTTAATAAATCTGGTCAGGAACGAAAAATAACATCCCGCCCATATGCATCGAACTTAAGAATATTTCGTGGAAATACGCTGTGTCTGCGTAGTTATAGTTAAAGATAGCAACAACATAATTTTCATCGCTATTCAGCTTTGTATTGTTGTCAATACTATTGTTTTGCATTAGCTACGCTCAAGAGCTGACAATGTTTATTAATGTTGTATTAACAGATCCTCTACTTGATTATTTCGCACTAGAACAGTTGATTCACATTATCTCAAATAACTGTGTAGTATATGCAAATATTTCATATAAACCGGGGTGGTCCAATATTTTAATTGAACTTGGCAACAAAACCTTTGGTGTATGTGCCAATTTCCCCTTTAATCTCTGTATAATTTCGGATGGATATTATATCATAGATACGCTAGAAAAAGTTCTGCTGGTCTAAAATTCTGAAATGATTCGGAGCCATAACTCGGCAATCGGCCGCTTCAGCTTCCAGATTCGTAACCCAGCCAAACTAATCACCAACCATCCGACGGATGCCCCTATTATACTTTTGGAGTTAAAGACTACCTAGCTCACACTTTTGGTTTGAAAAGGCTGATCTGTATCCTTTATACTGTTTCTTTTTGAAAGAATGTACATTCATAGTAACAAATCCATCGGCATTCATCAGTATAACTTTTTGTTCTCTTCAATCGGATGAATCTAACAAAGATATTGTTGCTGTAGAAAAGAGCACATTGTTACAGGTGATTATGTGGTTGGTGAGACCTTCTGCGACACTTTCTATTCTCCTAAATGGGATTAATACAACAAAGATATTGTTGCCGTAGAAAATAGCACATTGCTACAGGTGATTATGTGGTTGGTGAGACCTACGGTGACACACGCACACTCTCTCTCTCTCTCTCTTCCATTTGGAAACAAACATTCTCGTTGTTTAAATGAAAATGGCATCCACCAACTCACAATATGTATTTTAAACCAAAATTTAAATGAAAATAATAAGATGCTGAAGATTACTATCACGCTTAAAATTAGAGATTGCACAATATCTGCCTGGTCCTAACGTTCCTGTTGGTGGCGGAGCGAGATCTTCTGGGCCACTGGTTCATGCAGAGCTGGTCATCCCAGCCGAGAGGTTAGCGGGTCTAGCACAGGCGTATGTGCCTCCTTAATGACCCGTAATTAGGAGCCGATACACAGTTGGTGAGGTTACGGCAATAAATGCGTCCGATATTTATCGCTGAGGTTCAAGATTTTCAAATCATTGGTGGTTTAAATTCAACTACATTATCACCGTCCGATTAACTGGGTTTTACTACATTTACTTCCACTAGCATCAAGGTGACGAATCGTGGACATCATTTTCAGTCCGTGTAAAGAGGATCTTAATAGTACATAATAGCAGTACCGCCATTCTGGCTAAAGTCTCGTACCCTTGTATCTACGTTTGCAGCTAGAGACACTATTATGTGTGAATGTTTAAACGTCAACGCAGAGCCAACGGGATGCTCACCAACCATCTTTGACCTTCTAAATTAGAAATAGCTCTAATGCAAAATAAACTCATGGATAAGCAAACGGACACAGAAATTGAACGCGAATTATAAGTATTTCCTGATAATTGTGATAACGATGATGAGGCATTAAATCAGCTCGTAAAACAAACGTGTAACATCGACCGGAAATACACACTGATGGAAGAAGAGTACCAGTTCTAACACTGGTTTTGACACGCCCGGTTTACATTATGTTTGAACAGGGATGCAAACAGATAGACACGGAGCTCCGAGGCACCCTGAATACCCCAGACCAACGCACTATAAGTTAGAGGTAATTGCTCTTTCGTTACCGAAACAAAAACACAAAGTATTGCCATCAGGAAATCTCAGGCGTGATTGCTACTACAATGTTAATGTGATATTTAGCAAAACGGTCGCAGCGATTCCTTCGAGGTATGTTACGCCGTCTATCTCTCTTCCTGCCGGCAGAAACAAGAATGGTTTTTCAGAAAAGATGTTCTGCCACATGTACTTACCGGACAGAAACAAATACGTAATCCTGCAAACACAGGACTCTTTGGTGAGCATGTTGGCGGTCACATGCAAGACAGTGTCAATGCTTAACCTAAAGATATCATGAAAAGTGACGGTTTTTATCTAATTCATCGCCGTCTCACTAGTACACCACGGCGATGTAATAGGCAGCGAGTGTCTGCAGAGGATATAATCCTCCCACCTCTTCTAATTAATTAAATTTTCATATTACTCTCCTTATAGAGGAGTCGTAATGTCTAAGTATTCAAAGCTTTTAACGGATCAACAAGATTATCAACGGATCCAGAAGATTTTGGTCTAAAACAAATTTCGGAAGGTTAAAATTACACTAAATTCTTAACGTACAATCGGAGTATTCTCTATATGAACTAACGTCGTGCCATCAATGTTTCTGTGTTTTGTCCTTGCGATGGTGTAGAATAGAAATTAATGCCTTCGCCGGATCAGAATTCATAGAGGTAATTTTGGCGCCCTATGAGGTCTCTGCCCGTTTGAATCAGCACATTCCTTAATGGTTTCACTATAGGACTTTGTTGGTCGATGATTACATTTTGGAAAATTAATTCCTTGTATCAAAGGGTCCTCTTTGAAAGAATGCTTTCCTCGAGTAACCATAGGCTTCAAGACTTATGACAACGTACACAAAGCTGCTTTTAACATATCTCCTAATGTCCTTGTTGTCGACTTGCTCATTGGTGCACAAAATACATTCTTTACAGTTGACTGAAGAATCGCTTTCTAAAATATAGTTTCACCTGCACGTTTTCTTTGGAGAATACAATATCTTGTTCATGATGTCCCTCTATACTAATACTGACACAATCGAAATACAATTTACTGACAGTAAGATAATGAGGATGTAATAAATTCCCAATTTGATGGTACTCAATCACTACACTTTCACATGTTTTCTTCAGGGCTTTGCCTAACTTATAGCAGAAAATAGTTGAAATCGCTTCGAGGAGATGATGAATATTACAATAAAATCTTGCCATAATTCGTATGGAATAGATATTCAGTTATGGGGTTGCTGATGATGGTGTTATTGATTCTTAAATGAGTGGTTTGATCCTTAACCACATTCTTAACTTGAGTGGCATAAATGATTTCTAATACTACGTATATCTGCATAATGTATATTTGTTTCTCAAACTAATGATTTTTTATAAGAGTTGTTTAGTTAATGACATTTTTTAATGGCGGTATTCTAAAACTATAGAATGTGCTTTAAAGGTGAGATCAAGCCAAAACGTAGTGCATGACAGTCATAACATTTAAAGGTTAAATAGCAAATATCTCGTGAACAAAGGAAGATATTCGTACTACTAAGACTTCATACTGAACTAGTTTCAGATTGGCTAGAATTGGAACAGTTTGCTGACTGAAAATGATGTATTTCGAAGTAGCTTAATGACTTTTTCTTATTATCTATTACGCTGTTTCCTTAATATATTTATATGTAAGCAAATAGAGCACGCAATCATTCATTCTTAGAGCGTGGAAGAAATACATTAAGTTGTTTGATTTCTTAGGTAGAGTAATATCATTTGTTGCAAAAGAATTAAAGGAATTTGTTATCAACTATAAGTTATTTTTAATTTTTTCACTTTGTATTTTATGGAATTATATTTCTATTTTTTAATTTTAAAAAAAACTGGATGGTTGTCGCTCTTTATTTATTACTTGGATTAAGACCATAGAAATAGTAACACTGTCAATGCAACTTCCCAACGTGCTTTGTGATCGAATTGTATGGCTACAGGTGATTTGGCTGTGAAGCAAGATAATGTATTGTTGGAAACACATCCATGGAACTGTCAATATGTATTGTTAAATAAATTTGATAATTCATCATTCGATGGTTCCAGTCTCTGAAAAATCACTCGTCGTAAACTGGAATGATTTTCTAAGTGTTCCAGAAGAGGGTATCTACTGTGACTGGAAGAGTTTTTTTTTGTGACATGAGTTGGCTTCTGTGCATATTTTAATGATGGGAATCAGTCCACGTGTGTTTTTTTTTTATCACCTTCATAGAAACGCAAATTTCCAATGGCTGCCCAGATGGCACAATGTATCACAAAGATATGGCAGAAAAAGATGATTTTATTTTTAGGAACACATTCTCCACACCAAAGAAATAGTGGTTGTTGTTCTTATTTGTGTAGTTCATGAAAAGATGAACTCTGAAAAAGAGATGCAGCAGTATTTAACGACATGGCAAAAACTTAAGAATCGGCAATCCAAAATTGAAACTGACTGGATATTCTTTTCACCAAACTTTCACTTTTTGCTTTCGATGGTTCCCACTTATCGTATTTTTCGATTGCGAATGCTTTCGACAACGTATGCGTCGTCGTCTTTGTTGGTCAGTCGCTGTAACTCGTGCAGTAAAAGGTTCATTTTTACACTTCAGTGTTCATCTTATATAAGTTTATTTTTGTATTGCCAATACTAACAAAATTTCTCGCGTTTAGACTTAAAGGTGTTTTCATTTTCATATTTTTAAAAGTTTTTCATTTCTTAATTTTCATTTTCAATTTATAATTTATTAGTTTCATTTCCAGATTTAGTTTTTCAAGTTTCAACTCAATTAATTTTGATTTTCAATTTTGATTTTTACATATTTGGTTTTCATAATCAATATACGTTTGTAAATTAGTTTTCTATAATTTCATTTTTTTATTTCATTTTCCTTATTTCATTTTTAATTTTATATCAATTTTATTTTTTACTTATATATTTTTGGTATATTCAATTTTCAGTTCAAAATTTGGTTTTTATTTGTCAATTTAATTCATAATTTTAAATTTTTTATTTCTGTCTTTATTTTTATATATTTGCTTTCTATAAAAATTATTTAAAATCTAACATGCAATTTATAATTTTTCAAAATCGTTTTTATTTTATTTTTTTAATTTTTATGGCTCCACTTTCATTGTCAATTGTGATTTTCAACTTTAGATTGATGATGTTGCTTTGGATATACTCTTTGTTGTACCAAACGAAAGCTTGGGAGAGGGAAAGTAATATTGTATGAATTAGATTGAAAATGGTAATACTGATTTAACAAAGTGATCTATATATAGAAAATAGGATGGAGACAAAAGAAGTTGTGCATTGTATATTGAGGGTTTGTAGTTTTTAAGAAAATAATTTTCTATCTGTTAAAATGCGAAGGGTACCCGTACTTACGTACACTATACCTACAAACAAAACCTGATGGTTTAAATATTTGTATAATCTCCGCTGAAAACCAGGACAGTTTTAGAATTTAGTACTACTTTTATTCACGTCTAATAATCATTGCAATTAATAAAATCAGTGAAACATATGCAAATTTACTGACACCACGAACATCATCAAAGGTACAGGTAATGTTTTATATATAAATCTCTCTCACCCCCCTCTCTCTCTCTCTCATACACACACACACACATACACACACACACACGAATAGGTATTGGACAACAGTTCATTTTACATCGCCTGATTGTATAATGTACATAGCGTGTGGATGGTATAGTGTACGGGATTGGACATGACACATAAAGTGAAGATAGTATAGTGCGAGTTGCTGGACAGTAGGTAACTTATTTTGTGGTCACTACACAGGACGTGTTGATGGTGATGGGTAGCAGATGACTTAGTATTGGTAACCACACACGTGGTATTGGATAGTATATGTGGGTAATTATTACTCTACACTTCGTGTTGATGGCATAGTATAAGGTGCTGATCACAACATGCAGCGTTTGGCTGTGTTGGTAACTGCAAAGGCATGTTATTAAGTGTGGGTGTTGGTTAGTAAATGTGATGTGGGTAAGTAATATGATATTCTGGTTAGTAAGTGTGGTTTGATTAACCCTATTAGTTAAATTCACCATTTTAAAAACAAAACTTGTCGCCAGAATGTTAATTCTACTTGAAACGATATGGTTATCATTCCAAGATGACGACCGTAATATTAATTCCCACTGATGCCATATCGTCGTCTATAACTACAGACGATTGTATAAAGAAATGAATTATCACAAAAGAGCAATAGTTATGATGTTGTATTTCATCACATCAAAATAAATCAATTAGCTACTAACCTGGCCATCAAGAACAGACAATTACAATTCACTCTTTCATATGCTGCTGTGGAAGTAACGCATAAAAGAGGGGGGATTTTTAAAACAAATAATCAAAATACTTCAATATTTCATCGAGCGCTAGAAGTAAAATATTAGCTATTGGATTTAGTAAAGGTTCTATCTAGCAATTTGTTGCATAAATTTTGTTTGTGTTTGTTCTTGTTGATGCTTGTTTCTTTGTTTGCTTACTTTATTTGCCCTTATTTTATTTCAAAGAAGCAAGAAAAAAAGATAACTACACAAGTTACAAAAGGCATAGGTCCATCAGTGAGAAAAAGTAGTGCACTGGTTGTGGCAGCTATAGACTTTGGAACTACATTCAGCGGATATGCCTTCTCCTTTAAATCTAAACCGAAGGAAGTATTCGCTTTTCATTGGGAGAATGGCTGTATAAAGACCCCTACGGTTGTGCTTCTGGACTCAACGGGGAAACTTAATTCATTTGGGAAGACAGCAGAGACGACTTACTTGGGTCTGGCAAAGGAAGGAAAGGCAAAGGAGTGGTACTATTTCGAGAAATTTAAAATGCAGCTGTACATTAAATCCCAATTGCAAAATCAGGTACGATATCATTGTGAGCAGGTACGCTTTTATTAATTTATAAGACCTTTAGTAATTTACGCTCGCCATTTACAGCTCATTGTTTTATGGCAAGATGTCAAAGACAACAAACATACTCTGGACGTTGAACTGCCTGATTTGCACAGGATTTATCCATTCCTTCAATAATTTAGCATCCCTTTAGAGTTTACTTCTTGTGGTGCAATAATGATTTTCTTTATAGTGGAAAATTTGTTGTGGACACTGGATGGATATTGGGTATACTTTTTTTTTTCAGAACGCAGGGGATGCAATGGTTGGATGTCATTGCAACCAAAGCAAGACTATAATAAAAACCATGACAAAATTAAAAAAATTAGTATTCATTTAAATTAAGCTTACTACTTTCTTACCAAATCAATCAAAGACTGAATTGTTTTAATATAAGACTGAGAAAATTTAGATTTTCTAATTAATTTGCATAGATTGTCCCACCAAATATAGGCATAACAGGTGTCTTGTTTTCAGTAAAGAAATACGATTAAATAATTAAAGTCAGTAATGTTTCGGCTGTATATTCTGTGCTCATAATTTTCTTGAATGTGCTCACATGGACTTAAATATTTCAAATATCAAAGAAGTATTTTGGTCTAGCATTTAATTGGTTGAAATGTATACCAAATAGCTTTAGTTACTATGGTCACAATAACAAAATGCAGCAGTATTGTTAATATTTTAAAGCTGATTTATGCAAAATCTCACAAATATGAATGTCATTGTTCAAGTTTAAAAGAACTTGAAAAAAAAAGCTGAAAAATAACAAAGGGTTGATACCGAGAATGAAGACAAAATTAGTAAAATCAGTCATGCATAGTTAGTTACATATATAATATGCATGCATTTAGGTACTGCATTATTTTGATCCAGACACAATGAATATACCACAATGACCACTGATGACGAACCAAACTCTTGTATCTTAAAATAAGAATTTTATTAAGAAAAACTAAGTTCAGGTTTCAAATGTGTCACAAGATATTCTTTTCGATGCAAATCTAAACTAAGTGGGAATTACATAATGTAATCACGGATTTATTGTTCTGCATCGCACAGTTTATTGTGAATGCCTTAAATTTACATATAAAAAACAAATTTAAATTTATAAAATAATCCTAAAAATCCTAGCGTTTTATTTTATAAAATCTATTATTTATTCTTAACTGAGAATGAAAACGAAATTTGTTTTTTTAACCCAATGCTATGCAAGTATGCCGTTCTATTAGATCTTTCCGTATGCAGTGTTTGACAAGCTGCAGTTTTGTAACAACATTTTCTATTTATACCATGTAAATTGCATGTATACTCAAAATTTCAGAAAGCAGTTCAAGGCAAGCTTTAAAGTCCTATAATCAATACGAGTGATTAGCAGAACACTGAAGTGTTTGAACTGGCATATTTAAAGTATTGTGAATTAAAACATCTATCAAAATAAAAACTACGTTATGATACAAACTAACTTATTTAAAGTACAATAATGTTTGGCGAAGAAAATGAACTGCGAATTATTAATAATATTTCCGCAGGTGTGAAGAATATCGTGGGAAATCTATTTCTGTAGTTTGCTTGGGAGTACATAGTTTTAATCATGTGTCAGAACAAAAAATCAGAAAATAATCATGTACTCATTTGCCTTTGCGATAGCAAAATATTTTTAAAACATGGACAGTTATCAAATGAAAAAAGCTTTTGACTTTCATCACTTGAAATATTTACATTTCAAAATCGGAGAGTAGTCTCTCTTAATTTAATATATATATATATATATATATATATATATATATATATATATATATATATATATATATATATATATATATTAGTGTGTGTGTATGTATGTGTGTGTGAAACTGTGTGAAAATGAAACTGAAATTTCAGAGGGGATGCAGTATTGGACAAACAAACAAACAAATCATTGTTCAAACATAACAGAAAGAGCATACAGGTATCAATACTTTTAGCCAGTCAAAAAAGGCATAGTGGTATACTTAGTTTTAACCCATAGAAAATATTATTGTTCACAATGTTTACGATGCTCTTTAAAATAAAAACAAACTAGCATCCAATCATAGAAGTATTCTGTATTAAATAAAACAAAATGATATATGAAAATAATATCATATATCATTGTTTTAAAGTAGATTTTTATGATCTGGACAATGGGAGATGTATGCTAGAAAAGGCGTTTGAGGCAAGTATGATAGGATCTCCCTCTGTTTGCGTAGTGAGTGCCAAAGATGTCAGATCTTAGAGGATTATTTAAAAAGCCATGAACAGCTGTCTGTAAATTTAATTGTAGATGTTTTCATAACTCACGAAAAAGTCAGATATTGATATACCAGAATAAAAATAATTGAAAGGAATAAAGACAGTATATTCATTTTCCATTGCGCAGTGTCATTTTGTGGATTAAGAAGAAAATTAACAAATGTAGTTATTATATAAATAATCTTGAGTATGGTATGTTTTGCTTTTTGGGAAGAGTAGAACATTTTATTATGACAAACATGGACTTCTTACGAATCTATGGTCTAAAACTAAATAACAAAGATATATTTAAACAAGTATCTGATCAAATCTGAATTATTATGAAAAATATTTCACAGTCGACAGGCTTGTATAGGTAAATATTACTGGAAATTCTCTGAAGTAAATCTTCAGAATATAGGACATATTAATGCTGTATGTATCTTGAAAGAATCACCAACAAAAACTTTATGAAATGAATATGAGTAGATACAAAATATTCACTTTAATATTTCTTCTTTCGCTAGAATCTCAATTTACTTACCATCTTATGTTATGCTTGATTGCAAAACCAATTTGGGTGTCTTTCTCAATTATCAAGATTTCCTAATTGGATTGTTTAAAATTAATGTTATATATTACATTTAGTATTATATTAGCTCTATCCACGTAGTGGTTATACTCTGGCAGTGTTATATTGTGATGTGTGTAAAGTATTATATTTTTGTTATATTGGATGAACTCTGTTATGTAAATCTAAAACCACACATTGTCTGTTAAATACGTAAAACTGAAACTTAAATGATGTGTCGTTGTTGTGGTTATTGTAGGATTTAAAGCTATAGTTTTCAGCTACGATAGGCTATACATGGCGGCCAGTATTAATGGTGGAGGAAGAAACCGGGAAAACCCCTGAAAGAACAACTGACCGACGAGAAGCTACTGGCAAGCTTTCTCACATAGCCATATTGGCCGAATCTGAGACTCGAACCCATGCAGACAGAGGTGAAATAGCAGTGATCCGTAACGAAGACCGCTCGGCCACTTGGGGCCCCAAATGGCATGTCGTATATACCTCATTTTATGTTTTTATCGATGTACTATGGTCAATATTGCTAAGTTATTCAGAGACTTGTATGGACTTATTTGATCACTTCTGAGAATTTTCTATGCCGTAAAGGTTGTCGAAGTTTTAAATCGTAAAACCCACCATCCTGCCCTTTGATTATATGCATACGCAACTTGAAAATGTGTTCTTGTTAGCAATTATTAAATTGCCACTGATAAAAAAACAAAGGCTCTAGAAGATCTACGGGTTGCGATAGGGTTGGCTGTCAATCCAGCATGAATTCAGTATTGATGTGCAATGTTAGTTAATTTAACGATTTTTATGGTTTTCGAAGTCTTTAAGTGCTCACACATTGTGGACTCGTTATCGTCTTTCAACTTTCCTGTCTAATTCAAAACATTGTGAACTATTACGAATTAGAAATCATATGTGACGTTAAATAATGATTTAAAAGTATTGAAATACGTTTCTGTAAGTGCACCAATATCTCAATAAATAAGTACTCGATCAGAGAAGTTGAGCAGAATTTGCCGTGCCATGTGGCTGGTGTTTTTTTTTTATTGTTTTTAATAATAGACGAAAATGCAAGAACTTCATCTGTTTATATTTTAGTGCTCATTAGTTTTAAACGTTGCAAGCAGATGTTTTCTTTAAATCTTTGGCACGAGAAATAAGTGATTCTTAGTCATATGTCGTTTACTGAAATTATTGATATGAACTTCAGAAGTTGAACACAGCAGTAACTTATTTTTATCTCAATGTCGGATTAAACGCTGTGGAGGTCCTTAGGCAGTCGAAATCTCCGCCAACGCACCCACTCGCAAATTATCTCTTAATACGTCAAGATCAATTCTATATGATTTTGATCGTTGTTACGGAGCATCTAAAAAGCATGGGGTCCATAGGCCGGTGCCTACTCTGCCTATTGGATAATCCAGCATTGTTTTAGCTTATAGCTTCGTTCCAAAGTTTGAATTTTGCTCTAATTTTCCTTTTTTGTGAAACTTTGATAACAATTACTAGACTAGTTCAAATAATGACATAATCATGTGTATATTATCATAATTCGTTTAACTGTACTATTAACAGTTTCAAATGACTTCACGTTGCAACCTCTGGATTCATGGCGCATGTTTACAAATGGCGGACTCGCCGTTACATATTACTGTCGATCGCTGATTCATCTGGGCAGCTGCTTTAATCCTACGAATAAAGATGATTTTGCTTCATTGTTATTTTTACAGAGTCACGCTCTCAGCCGTGTATGTGAGAGCTAAACGTACATAGAATTTTATGTTGGTAGTACTGGGTATTTTTATCGGATTTGTCGTGAAAGGCTTCACTAATGCAGTGAAGTGAATGCTGTTAAAAAGCGTCACTATGCTGAAAAGGTTCAGACACAATGAATGAACTGCCTTCGCGTCGCTATGGCGTTTTATGCAGCGTGTAATTGATCTTCAAACTTCATATTGATCCTGTAAAAGATACAACTTTCATTCTAAAAAAAAAGTCTTAAACAAACACGCATGTTAAAATCCCATGTTTATATAATGTAGCTACTGTTCATTCATGTTGAGACGGCTAATAATTCACAATTGTATTGTTAATACATGTTTGCAATAAAAGCAAATTACTCATCCATGTACTTGCATATACTGGGGAAAAAAATCTGCATTAGGAATATTGTCCTATATTATCATGTTGGAATTTTATAGAATGTGTACCATTTTTTTTATTCAGACGTTATCTAGAGACATGATAATAAAGGACTTAAATGGAAAAAAGCTGTGTGCCCTAGACGTGTTTTCAGCCGCAATCCTATACCTAAAACAGCATCTTCTTGACTTCCTTAACTCTAGGGAAAAACATGTACATGTAACATTGGAGGATATTCACTGGGTGTTGACGGTGCCAGCCATTTGGAACGATAGTTCTAAGCAATTCATGAGGGAGGCCGCCAGTAAGGTATCAAAGTCATGGTAGCATAATATAATGCCACGCATATTGCAATAAAATTAAATAGTTGGTTCCTTTAATGGAACTTGCTTGTACGGTATGAATTTGTAACAACTGCTTTATTCACGTAGTAGTTATACCCTGACAATGTTTGATTGTGACTTGTGTGTATGTACAAATGATTAAGTGGAAAAGGAGTAAAACAGATTAGCTATGTGATGTGTTTGAATGTTTTGCAGTTCTATGTATCACAATCAAATAAGCATGATTAAAAAATGTCGTAGTCACCTTGACAAATTTCCACCAAAAAAACATAGGTAGGAAAGAGCAGCAGAGAGGGTGAACCCTACAACAATATATTTGCGACAAAATCGATTAAAGCCTCAGAATGCCAATGGAACCTTCCTACGAAATCTCATTTTAACCAAAAAAAAATTAAAGGTCCCATCTTAGCGATTTTGTCGCAAATACATTGTCATAACCACACTCAAATTGCTGCCATCTACGTCTACAAATTTTTGCGACAGAATCGATTAAAGCCTCAGAATGCCAATGGAACCTTCCTACGAAATCTCAATATTTCAACCAAAAAAAAAATAAAGACCCCATCTTAGCGATTTTGTCGCAAATACATTGTCATAACCACACTCAAATTGCTGCCATCTACGGTCGCAAATATGTTGTCATTTCACCCTCTCTGCTGCTGATTAATACAAATTATTTAACCAAATATTTGATCAAGTCCAATACGATATCGTGACCGAGGGTCGTGTAAATTTATTGTTATAAATCCATATGGGGCAGACTGAGCATGACTAAAGTAATTTTTAAATCCATTGAAGTCCATATCGGAACACCATGTCTGCCAAATATTTCGTAGCGTATGTGTATCAACGCCATTGAATACAGCAAGAATATTGCAGTTATCGCGAATCACTTTTGGAATTTGAGTATATCGTTGAGTGACATATATCACGTCAGTGTTTTTATGCCTACCTCGGGAAAATATTCTAGCAGGGTTCTTTTGATTATCTAACATTACATCATCGTACACTACAAGATTGTTTATGTCTCCATCGAGATCTTCTACTGATGGTGCATCATCAATATCAGTAATAAAGTCGATTACACTTTCACCTTTAATTTCTGATGCTTTTTCATTATAATCTTTTAGCACTTCATAGCACCGTTGATCATCTACGGATGGGGCAACTAAATATAATTTATCCCACTTCATAAATCGCATTATCAAATTAAGCAGTAATTGTGTTTTGCCTGATCCAGATGGTCCGATTATAATGGCACGGACAGAATTCGGAAGCGCTGCGTGGTGTTTTACCGGTTCTCTTCTTTTAGTCGCTGAAAAATCAATTATATTCATAACGCTATATATAAATTATGGATCTATATTGTGTTAAGTGTAAACAGCGTACTGATTCAACCGATCAGACAACCATTACAACTAAAAACAATAGACTAGCGCTTACTGGTAAGTGTGTAACATGTGGTACAAAAAAATTTAGATTTTTAAAAAAAAGCAACTCGGAGGTGATATTGCCGCAAAACTTGGAAAACTCCCCGGAACCCCATGGGCAAAATACCCCGGAGAAAAACACCTTCCAGGATATAGCTACTGTGGTCCCGGAACGAGATTAGATATCAGACTTGATGATCAAAATCAGCCCCGGCCTGGTGAGTATCCGATAAATGCTATTGATAAGGCATGTCATGCTCATGATGTTGCATATAAAAGCAATAATTTGCAACAAAGACATATCGCGGATGTAAAATTAATTCATGCCTTAAATGCTATTCCCGATAAATCCTTCAAAGAAAAATTGGCTTCATGGTTGGTCAAATCAGCTATGAAAGGCAAATTAGTGTTAGGTGCTGGTAATTGAAAACACCAGTGTTTTTATAGTATGGAATCTATTTATTATTCTCCGAAAGGATACTGGAGGGGTAAAGCAGCAATCAGTAAACTCGCTAACGCTGCAAAAGTGAAAAAATCCACTGCAAAAGATTGGTTATCCAAACAAGCTATATGGCAAATTTATCTACCACCGCCTAAACAAATTAATTATTCTCATTTTGATGTTACCGTACCCAATGAAGTTCATCAGGCTGATTTATTGTTTTTACCACATGACCATGGTTACAAATACGCGCTAACTGTAGTTGATATTGCGAGTCGATTTAAACAAGCAGAACCATTGAAAACAAAGTCAGCTTCTGAAGTCGCTTCTGCATTTGAAAGGATTTATCGACGAGGTCCTCTAAGATGGCCAAATCTATTACAAGTTGATCCTGGCAAAGAGTTTCAAGGTGCTGTTCTATCAACAATGAAAACTCATAGTGTTACAATACGACGGGGACATACTGCGTTACATCGTGATCAGGCAATTGTAGAACGATTTAATCGAACTCTTGCAGAACGGTTATTTGGATATCAATATGCAAAAGAATTCATCCAAGAAAAACGATCTCGTGAATGGGTCCAAAGGTTACCGAGTGTAGTTGCAGCGTTAAATAATGAGATTACTCGAACTATTAATATGAAACCAAATATTGCAATAAAAAAAGAATATATTCCCGAACAACCGCAGCGGGTTAGCACTCAGCCACTTCTCGGTGATGTTACTGTGAGATATTTATACGAACCAGGAGAGCTTGAAGGCGGTAAAAGAAGAGCTACTGATCCTATATGGAGTGTTACTACGCATAAAATTTCAACTATAACGCGATCAACTGGTAGACCTCCAATCTACAGATTGGATTCAACTGCACCTCAGCGTGGTTTTACACGCGAACAACTACAAGTCATTCCGGACGATACTCAATTACCGCCACATGGTCTTAACTAGCTCCGTTACGTCTATTACACTCAAGACAGGTCAACATCACATTGTTTCTGACATGACCAAGACTGTTATTTTTTCTGTCTACGGTGAATTGTCGAGGGTCTTTATCCGAATACTGCCAGTGCATTATACAATTGCAGCTGGCGCAGTGATTATTCTGTTGTTCTTTTAATGCGATTATTACTTCAGCATCAATATCAAATTCTCGTTGTTTTTTTTTGTCCTGCTGTTTGTAGCCAGAGAGTTTTTTATTAATGATGCTAATATCAGTGTTATCATCGTTTGCATTAAAATCATCATCGAAAACAATCCTTCGTAGTTGATTTATTCGTCGTACTCTGGACACTGCGAGATAGACTAAATTTGACCATTCAATGCGATTATCAACTATCCAAACAATTGTATCCGTGATGGTCAATCCTTGTGACGAGTGTATTGTTGTTACATAACCAAGCGTCCATGGTGATTTATCAGCGCATAATGCATCTTCTACAGTATTGATATCAACTAGCACAATATCATTTAACACTAGAATCTGTTTCTCCGTCTGGCCTGGAATTTCAACTTCAATATTCTGCTTTCGTGTATCCAATGGTCTATAACACAACGGCACTGGAAACGTTGGGAATTTTTTCTTGTGTAGCTCAAACAACTTTTTCTGAAGTGCGTCTCTGACTATCTTTCTACTTGCTACTACAAAATCATTTGGTTTCCATGTTTCCCAAAAATCATTCAAAGGTGTTTCAGAAATTATTTCACGCGCTACTTCACATTGAATTCTATCGGGTTGTAATCTAATTAGTTTTTTAAACTCACGTAACTGCTCATCGAGTGCTCTATAGTCAGTATCAATTTCTTCGTAATAATCAACAAATCCTTTTAACCAATTATGTGGACTTCTACCAACAAATGGTGGTGGTTGACCATGATCGCCGCACAATATAATTTTTGTATTTTTTTGCAATAACCAATCAAGAAACATTTTTAATACATCTTCTGAAACAGTACATGCTTCATCCCAAATAATAACCGCTGGAATAAATTTCTCACCCATTCGCTCAGGAGTCCAAGCATCGCCCTTGTATCGAAAAAAACTATGATACGTGCAAGCTTCAACATTTCGTTGTTTGATCTCTCTCGCTAGTCTATGGGTTGGTGTGAGTACAATCATGGACGTTCTCTCTCGATATAATTCTATCGCACGTGTTGTCTTTCCAGATCCACCACAACCGTTTAAATAAACTGTTTTATATCTACAAATTGGATCTGATATCGGTGGTGCTTTAGACATAGATTTTTCACTGATAGAATTATCGTTCTTCAGGTAACTACTTTTAATCTCAACGTCTGCTGATTCAGAATAATCGCGTTGTATTTCTTGTTTAATTCGCCATGTTCCCCAAGTCTCTTCGCTATTAGTAAATTTAGTTATCTCTTTGATATATTTTTTATCGACATACATTGAATCAATTGCAACTCTGACTGCTATACTAGGAAATCTATTTATCATTGCAAATAAATTGATAGATGCATAACCCAGCATAGAAGCTCTCAAATGTAGATATGCAGAGCTTTCTCCATCACTGTAAGTAACAATTCTACCTAACTTTGTTTTATTGGACAAAAAGGCTGTTTTACAATTTGCGTATCTATTTTTCTCTACTGCATCTTTAATAACGAAGTCGTATTCGGCATCATCTATAATCAATCGTGAGGAGTGTTTTTTAAAGTTAAATTTTTTTCCACCCTGTGTAAATTTACCGATTATTCTTCGGCCGAGATCCTTTGCTTCATTATTTCGTTGATTAAATATCTTTTTTGACCATTCAATGATATACTCCTCGTCAGCATCAATATGTTTTCTAGACTTATCGATTATACTATCAAGACATTCTGGTTCTGGTAACCAGACATTGGTTTGTTTTCGATATGAGATAATCGCTTCGCTGACAATCAACGAAACTAACACTTTACAATCAATCATATATCGCAATAACACTATTGGTAACCACATCCTTTCAGCCATGTGTCTACCAATCCAAACATAACAACACGGATGAAGTCCTTCAGCGAATTCAAATGATACTACGCAAGCAAAACCGGTCAAATCAAAATCAGGCAGTGGTCCATTAATAGCAACGCGAGTCATTTCATGTGTGGGGTGTCCAAACCGTTTAAAATACTCACCAGCGAATCCATATCCTAGAAAACTTCCTGGATAACAGGCAACGATATCAACTGATATCATACTCTCACGATTGTACTTAACGTTCCATAGACCGCCATGATAATATTCCAAACAGCTGGATTGAACATCCTGTAAAAACTCTTTTCGTGTTGGTTTCCAATTATTTTTCTTTCTTGCAAAATGAGCTGCAACTGATGGAATTGTAAAACAATTTGTAAGTAACTGTTCGTAATCTTCGGATTTTTCATTAAAAACGCTAGCGTTTTCACTGAGACTTATTGCTAGATTTTTCATCCTATTATGTAGACTTTCAGTACGATATAATTCACCGTTAGGTTTCACAAATTGATTGAATTGACATTCTTCATCTTCAAAACTATGAAGTAGCCATACTGATACAGGGTCGTTTTTACACAAACTAGCAATAGCATCGAATAATCTTTCTTCAGTGAGAATACCATCCTTGATGAATTCTTCTGGGATATACTTCACTGTTCTGTCTCGCGGGAATATTGTAACCACGGATGTCCATGCGTGCTTGTTATGATCAATAATTTTGATTGGAGCTCCGTTTTTATTGTATTTTGATTCGTATAATACTTCGCCAGTTATCGTTAAAACGGTTATCGGAAATCTCAACGACTTTTCCAATCTAGCTATATCGGAAATAGTTGCTCCGTTCTCTTTCACTGTTAGCTCCCATTCATCTATTTTTTTATGTCTTAGATCGGTTAATTTATTCCCACGGAGTGCATTTGTAAAATGTTCTAAGACTCTTTGTGCCACACAGTTGAGTGGTTTTTCCGCTGACGTTGACTGTTTCATTGGTGCTAGTTTTCCAATGTCAGGGTTATTTAACGGATACATCCCATAAACGACTGCTGTTTCTGGATACGCTTTTTCATAGTATGGTTTATCAATTCCAGTTAACAGCCCTGGTCTGGAATAACGGCTAACAATGACTGATGTCCCATCTTTGAGAATTGGAACAAATTTGTCTCTTATAATATATTCGCCCGATTCTAATTTGATAATGAATTTCACTCTGATAAAATACCGTTTATTGCCAAGTTGTGATAGTATCATAGCTGCTGTTTCATCATTCATTCTAGCATCAACAACACCATCAATTCTAAATGTTGACCAGGTGTGTGATGCATCATCCTGTTTAAACTCATGAACACAATCTCGTATTTTTCTAATCAGAATTCTATTAGTTATTCTCTCTTTTGGTACGTCTTCGAGAGTTCTATCAAGATTGAATTTAATATTTTTCCGAGGCTTGATTGCCGATAATCTCTTGAATTCTTCATTCATATAAATAAGACAAGTATTTAAATAGAAAAGTTTGTTTATATATAATGAATCACTGCAAATGGCTTATGATCGGATCAGTAACCCCATGCAATAAATCGTGTAGAGGTGAATTCTGTGGATATCACTTACAGAGTGTCAGAAATAATTCGACAGGCCCGTCCCCATGCATAAATTGTGGGGTGGGTGTGAGAGGAAAATCACAATTATGTATCAATTGTGGGGGTAAGCGGTTTAGAGAATTGAAACGTTATTATGATAAACGAATAAAAAACGCCATCATTGACCCTAACCATGACTCTGTCAAAGACAAAATCATAAAAACCCCTCAAGACTACATTAATAGATTTATAATTAAAGCAAATGATGAATTAGACAAATAGTATTATTATATAAATGGAGCAAGAATTCAGACCACATCCAATACTCGTTAATTATGAAATATCTCGTAATGGTGTTGTTAGACACTGTAGACTAAAGAAACCAATTGGTTTTGTTAATAATCAGGGATACTTGCAATTTACTGCTGGAGGAAAGGGATATCTCTGTCATAGGGCAGTCTTTGAGTGTTATATGGGACCGATTAAAGATGGCTGTGTTATTGATCACATTGATTCTAATATTCAAAATAACGCGATTTCCAATTTACAGTGTATTTCTCAAAGAGAGAATATAAAAAAAGGAAAGACAGGGACTTGTAAGTCAGTTGGAAAGAGACCAGTACAGTCATTTGATACAGCGACGAATGAAGAAAGAGTTTTTCATTCAATGAATGCTGCAGGGAAAATATTTTGAAATATGTATGCCTTCAGTACGAAAAGTTGCTGAAGGGATTTGTCAAACAGCTATCTCAAAGAAAAATGGACATAGAATAAAGTTTTCTTATTTACAAGATAACTCTTAATAATTACTATTTTGTTCCGTATTTCCCCTCATTACTACTGATCGTCACGTGACTATCCTACTTTCGATATTGATTCCCGGATATGAAATTCGTCCGAGAATACATGTGAAATTGGATTGAATTAATGATGTGTGTGATCTCATGTACGTATTTAATGGTTAACTCGGTATACGTAATCAGGTATGTACGGATTTTGATTTTGTGTTATTGTTTCTTGTTTCTAAAGACTGTATTGAGAACAGCAGTTAGGGTTTTGTTGGAAAAACCTATACAGGGTAGACAATTTATTTGACAGAGATCCAAGGCCAGGGGTCTATTAATAGATTTTTTAAAAATCCCAATTACAAAGACACGTTAACAGCGTTTGTATGAAAATGAAATTACTTTAAAATTACAAATTAGTGAGGTCAGGGTAGTAAAACGCGCTACATGTAGTTTAGTTTTAGTGTGGCTATGTGTAATAAAATTCAGAAAAATATCATTCTCGATTCAAGAAATAGCAGGTCCTGAATTGACAGGGATCCCCATTACGGAGTTATCTTGTCATGTAAATCCATTATTACTACGATTATTTAATCGTAATATTATAGAAATTAATAAAAAAATTGCTATTATTTAACAGTTGTATTTCTTGTTTTAATGTTTTATTTAAATACTTAGCTTCCATTGAAATTACTACACAGTATTCATTATGAAATGCTAGGAAAATAAATACACACCTACACATTGACACTGCAGTATTAGTTCACCTTATATATAATATGAGCCGTAATAAGTTTGGGGCTTTAAAACGAAGCCCACTTTGCCAATTAAAACTCCCACGCCATTGACATGGTGTGGTTGAATTTTTTCAACTGCAACCAGGGTTAATTTCTTGGGTTGCTTTTGATTGGCAAGGTGGGTGTAGGTCCGCCCCGTCGTTTCATGTTTGTATCGTCCTGTACTGTCCCTATCATACCATCCTATCATTTCATTGTATATATACCATCCTATCATATAACCATCCTATCATATAACCATCCTATATAATCGCATTGTATATATAACCTATAATCGCATTGTAAATACTCATTCATTGTAAATACTCATTCATTGTATATATAACCATCCTATATAATCGCATTGTAAATATTCATTCATTGAATCGCATTGTAAATATTCATTCATTGAATCGCATTGTATATATCCTATATAATCGCATTGTATATATGTAATGTATTGTTCAATGTTTGTAAAGAAATCACTTGGATTTCACGTCTAATACCCATATAACCCGCCCTTGAACTCGATTGGGGGGTTAGGGTATTGTATAAGTCTTTAATGTATGTGCCCTTTCTTGCCTCGAAACTCGAATGAGGAAGAGACGGGCATTGTATATGTTTTGTTTTTTTTGTATATAAAAATATTTTAAAGATACAAATACATTAGTAATAATAAATGGAATTTCAAGATATTACATCTATCATCACAGAAATATCAAATTTAAGAAATCAAGGAATCGTACTTTCTGAATTTTTGAATGAAGACAGACTTTTGAATGAATTTGAACAAATTGATATACAATTGAAACGTGGAAGATATGTTCTACCTAAAATGTATTCACTGATAAAAAGAATCCAAAAAGCGGTTAATGCTTCTTTGTATAACAATGATATTAATTTATTCATTCGGCTATTTAGTATAGTTGAAGCCATTAGAAAGAAACTCGGGGAACAGTACCAAGTTCGGTCAGAGATTGCTTTGAAAGTGAAATCTATAAGACGTTTGATTGATGCAAGCATTGAAACCGACAATTGAAAAATCGTTAGCATTTCCAATAATGACATCAGAAGCATTAACTACCAGACTAGCCCGTGAGAGGTTAGCATTACTGAAAAAGTTTATACCAATTCGAGATAACGTGCGAGATAAACTACAACTTAGACAGCAAGCGCAGACTGACTTTTCTATTGGAAGCGAACAACTTTTTGCCCCTGTAACTAAAGCCACTAAAGATATGAAACTTGCAACAGAACGTGCTATATACGGCGACATCCCTAAAGAGGGAGCAGTACCTATTATTGATGTATTAGGAAAGATTGCTACAGAAACTGAAAAAACTCACGAGGGAATAAAACAGCTTTCAGGTGAGTTACAAACTCAGCGAGAAATACAACAAATGGGTAATATTGATACTGATGATAACCCCGTTGAAGATGCTAGTGTTTCCACTAAAAAAAGTGTTCCTTTTAACGAGAAATTCACTGATGAAGCTATAGAAGTAATCAGACAAATTCAATTGCTGAAAAAGGAAGACTATGCGTTATTTGGAAACTTTGCTGTAAAAAGTTATTATAACAGGGAGAAATTTTTAAAAGACGAGTATAAAAAAAACACAATAAACAAAGATCAATGGGTGGATTGGATATATAAAATTAATAAAGAAATCACCGGAAATTTAAAAAAGAATACAGTGGAATACAGAGCTTTTAAAATAGGAGTTGATGCGGATGTTTTAGAACAACAACAACAACGAAAAGAAGAACAACAAAGTCGAAGTCGAGGTCGAGGACGAGGTCGAGGTCGAGGTCGAGGTCGAGGTCGAGGTCGAGGTCGACAATCTCCAGAAAATCAAAACGTTTCCGAATCAGAAAG
This sequence comes from Potamilus streckersoni, assembly GCA_016746295.1. NCBI lineage: Eukaryota > Metazoa > Mollusca > Bivalvia > Unionida > Unionidae > Potamilus > Potamilus streckersoni. The sequence continues at coordinate 1,318,598 of JAEAOA010002175.1, forward strand.
TACTTCAGGAGAGGGTTATGGAAGTTCTCATCATGATTCTCATATGTGTCCTAGTAATATCATTAATGATATATCACGACTTGAGGTTCTTATGGGAGGTAAGCGAGCTGGAAATAACTCAGTCGAAATAACTAATGAAGCATTTGATATTTGCAGACGATTATTCCAAGGTGGGATAATTGATATTCATACGTATCGAGAACTCTTGGATGAGTTAATGGACGGAATTCCGGGGGAATTTAGCGATTGAAATTGTATTTAGAAATTACAAAGTCATTTCAAATAAGATGATAGTACACTATAATCACAATAAACCAACAAACGTGTATGTAGTGAACTCAAGATTGCCCGTTTATAAGGCATACTACGGTGACGGCCTTGGAAATACCATGGCTGGTTTATTCACAAGAATAGCCCCAAAAGTAGCACCAATTGCTAAACAATTAGCGATGAAAGCCATTGATGTTATTCGTAATAAGGGAATTAACGCTGTTGGAGATCTTGCAGGAACGGCCTTTTCTACCGCAAAGAATAGAATAACGTCATTGGTGAAATCTAGATTCGGACGAAAACCACCACCACCGCTACCTTCAACAACAATGATGCCTGCAAATGTCAGTAAAGTGATAAATAACGCAGTGGAACAAAAACTAGCATCATTAGCAATGACTTCACCAGATAGTAGTAATATTGCAAGTATGATAGCGGGAAGCGGTCTTGGAGGAAATCGAAAAAGAAAATGATTTAGAAAAACGATACGTTTTAGTATAAATGGCATTTAAAAAAATTGCTGATCCAGCGTTTGATATGGCGGCACCGGTGAATAAAGATGATTCTAAAATTAACTATCAGTATTATGCCTATCCTGCAAGAGAGCCTAATCAAAAGGGGAGAGTTGAACTTCAAGTTCAAGATACAAGTAGATACTTTTTGCCGTGTGAGGCGTTTATTGAAGTAGAAGGAGAGCTTGTAACAAATGTTGCAGCTAATACACCATATGGGGATAACCCAAATATCCGAGTTGGTTTCGTAAATAATGGCATTATGGCGCTATTTAACAGTGCAAGATATATCATTGATGGAAAAGAAATTGAATCAATAGAACAAAATGTTGATATTGCAACAACAATAATCGGACTTGCGAGATATTCTGATGATTATACAAGGTCGGCTGGTCCGTCTATGATGTTTGCTAAGGATACTTCTGATCATCCGAACCATTATCAATTTGTTAAAGTACGAACAGCGAGAGCTACTGCAGAAGCTAATCAACAACTTGTAAATCATCCAGACCGTGAAGATCAACCAGCCGCTGAATTTGAAATTTTAAAAAGGATCAATGATAATTTCAATCTAGGATTTGCAACACGAAAAGGAGCATTAAAAGGACAGCATCGACGGTTTTCATGTGCTATTCCGTTACATCACATATTCGGATTCTGTAGAAATGTCAGAAAAGTCATCTATGGAGCAAAGCATACAGTCGTGTTAGTGCGAAAGGAGAATGACAATGATGCAATCTGGCATGCTGATGGTGTTGATGATGGGAAAGTCATGTTAAATAAATTGACTTTATGGATGCCCGTCTTGACACCAGCAGTTACAATAGAGCAACAATTACTATCGTTTATGGACACAGGTGGAAACTCATTGCTAAGTTGGCTAACAACAACGACTGATACGAAGCAGGATAATGTAGATGGCACATTTACATGGCACTTAGCATCAAAACAAGGTGTTTCAGCTCCACGTCATATCTTTATAGCGTTACAGGATGCAAATCGAGTGGGTCATCAAGTATCTAGTCATATGATATTTGATCAAATAGGGGTAAGTGAAGTTTCGTTGAGAATAAATGGACAACAAGAGCCAGCAGAGATTGTACAGCTTAATTATGAAAACAACAACATAGCTCGTGTATATCATAGAATATTGTCGTATATGGGTCGTGATCAAAATGTTGATACTGGTTTGCAAATATCGCAAATTGATTTTGAAAAACACTATCCGATTTATTACTTTTCATTGGAACATCTTGACATGATGAGACAATCTGTTGTTGATATATACTTCCAAGCTCGGGTACAACGCCCTGTTGCTATAGCTGATTATAGAGCAGTTGCTGTCATTCTCAGTGATAAATCAATGTTGTTAGAAGGAATTGGCGGACGAATGAGACTTATTGATGCACCAGTGGAAAACATGTAGTTAGGATTTTCACAATAAGATCAATTGAAAGTGTAAATTACATTTTAGAATAGAATGACATATAGTATTGTTAATGTCCAGTTGACTGATGGTCAGGTCAAGAAATTGAAATCAAAGTCGGCTAAAGAATGTGGAACTACAATAACGCTGAAACCCACTCAAATGTCCGGTGGTGCACATAAATTATCACTGACAGATCGTCAAATAAAACATTTCAATGATGCGCTAAAGAACAAACGAGGAGTTCAAATTGATTTTTCGAAAGCAGCTATCGCCAGTATGATAAAATCGGGTGGAATATTCCCGCTGTTAGCTGCTATTCCAGCATTGATTGCAGCGGCTGCCCCAGCGGTTGCGAAGGCGGCAGCGTTAGGAGCCGTTGGTACTGCTGCAGGAATGGCCCTGAAAAAAGCTACTGGGAAAGGCTATAAAAAAAAAGGAAAGGGTCTAAGACTACCAGGAACTCCACACAATTGGTACAAGGGCACGGGCCTAAGAATACCAGGAACGGCTTATTAGTGGAAAAATCCCTAGGATTTTCACCAATGTCCAATTTTGATTTAATTGATGCTGTAAAATCATTATCAATAAAAAACTTTAGAGGAGTTTTCATGAGAGATCAATTACCGTCAAAACCAATGAAAAATGAAACGGGTATTATCAATCTCGATAACAGCAGCGGAAAAGGAACTCATTGGGTCGCATATGCAATTGATCCACGTGGAATTGTCTATTTTGATTCATATGGATTAGCTCCACCAAAAGAATTCATGCGATATGTATCCACAATAACAAAGTCATCTCCAATTTTTTATTCCACGCTACCAACACAACAGTTAAATGATCCACCGATATGCGGTCGTGAAGTATTAAATGTCCTTGCAGAGATATCTAAATTTCCAAGAAAACCACCACAAGTTGTTGTTAATGAATATACTAGCAGGCAATGGCAAAAACGATAGCGTTATGATTTAGAAAAACGTAGCATTTTCGTATAATGATTGATATTTGGGGACGACCTTTATCAGAATCAAAAAAAACAGAAACCGATAGCAAATTCGCTGTCGAAAGTGTAAAAAAAATAATCGAAGATGAAATCGCCGAGACATTAAATTTGTCAAGTGTAGATCCTGGGGAAATAGTTGTATTTCAAGATCGCCAGGGCAAATTGAAATCTAGTAATGTTTCATTGGATGATGTCTTAATACGAAGACGTGACGTCGTTGAAGATACAATAGCGTTATATTCAAATGATGGAAAACTCAAACCGGGTGTACTCGTTTCTACAATCACAGATGCATTAAAAAATTTAAATGAAGAACTTGAAAAACATATAACAACATATACTTCCCTTCGTAGAAATATTATCAATAAATTCTTTGGAACACCAGCGGTAACCTCTCCATCTCTCGCTGAAATTAAATCCAATTTTGATGAAATTAAAGCTAGTATTAAAAATATTAATGATGCTGGATTTAGTATTATTAGAGATAGCATTAATAGTATTAAAAAATCTATCGAGGATATTACAAAATTTAAAACAGACAATCTTCCGCTACTTGAAAGAATAAAGATTCCTCATGAGAGAAATATCATAAATATGATATACACAGTTCTCTCTGGATCATTAGATTGGGAACCTAAAAAGAATACAATAACTCTCACTGTGTCAAACAAGGGTATTTATCGATTAACAATAGTGTCACTGAATCAGTTTAATATATCATCATCGACTTCATATGGATACAACAACGTGATTTCAACGACTATTGACGTGGGTGAATACAAACGGTTTACAATAACAAGCACTGATCCTAATTTAAATAAGACATCATTTGTATGGTACATGGAGTTTGTAGCTGATCTAAATTAGAATTTTTAACAATTAGAAACCACTTGAGGTTTTAAAATAATATGATTCCATCATCGCAATATCGCTATGATACCGTCAAAGACTTCTTAACAAAACTCAAAACACTCATTGATGAATATGAAATAAAAATTAAAAAGTATCGCAGGAGAATTACCGCAATTGATGTTACAGTATACTCGGTATCTGGTATAATGGCCGGTGCTGGTATTATACTATCTTCAGTAACAATGGTAGCTCCGATTGCTGTCCCAATTGCTATTTCCGCGGTGACAACATTTGCTGGACTTGCAAATGCTATTACTAAAAAAATATCCTCGTGTTCTCAAGAAAAACTTAACGACTATATAGTAAAACATCAAGCAGTATCTAACGGTTACTCACAATTATCCTCGTTGATGTCATCATCGATTGATGATACGATAATTACCGAAGACGAATTCTCCGCGATGATACGTATTTATGATACTACGATTAAAAACGCTAACGTTTTTTCATCTATTGCAAAATTAGACATTGTAAATAATAATAATGTCGCAAGAGATTCAACTACTTCAGCGGATAGCAGAAAATACCACTCCGCGGAAAACAAGCATGATATCAATATCGTCAACAAACCCTAAATTCAGTGTGAATTTTCCCTCGCCTGTTTCAGTAAAGGAAATCGCGTTGGCAAAATTACGAGTGTATCATAGTTGGCCTAATATCAGATCGGTTCCATTTGGCGGTCAGAGACCTAATAATTCTCTGGTGTTTGCATATAGGAATAAAAAAGATGACACTCCAGATTGGATCGTTGTTTCAATACCAACTGGATCCTATCAAATTGAGCAAATTAATAATGAATTACAACGTAGAATAAAATCCATTACTAAAAAAGAATCAAAAATTGCGATAACAGTTCATGAACCAACACTATCATCTACAATTGAAATAGGCTCTCCTGGGTACGTTGTAGATATTTATAACAGTTCAATAAGAACAGTATTAGGATGGCCCGAAGATCCACCTAGAAGTGCTGGTAATTCCACGCCCGAGCCTGTAAAATCTGATTACGTCACTGATGAAATAGGACCTGAAAATCCATCAAAAGGATATAAAACCCTCCTCGATATAAACTTTACAAAAAGATATCGACGTAAGAATGAATATGGTAAAGATGAGTGGACAATTCCATTTTTTAATGATTATATCCCACAGGAAGGTGAAATTCTGGAAATACATGAAATAATTCCACAAGGAATTGACGATCTTGAATTTTATATCTTCAGAGGAATGAATGATGATTTTAAATTGTTATTACCATCGTTAAGATCCGGACTTCTTACACAAGCTGAGTTCATTAGTGTAGTCTCCGCGGGTAATAAAATCATCGATGACATGGAAATATTTAATTCGAGGATTACTAATCTCTTTACTGATGAAAATCACCCAATTTCAAGATCTTACTTCGCCCGAGATTATAAAAAAAATATAAATGAAAATCCAAATTATAAACTCCCAGGATATAACGCACCTGAACTAAAAAATCAACTCAGAACTGCCATCAACGAAGGATTTAATAAAATCTATCAATCATGGAAAGATAGCCAGCCGAAGCCTATTATCCTCACTCATAATAATTCTCCCGACGGCGACGGTAGACATATCGCACCGAACAATGTGGATATTTCATCGGTGATCGCACTTAATTTAACGTGTGATGTAATCGAAGGAAGTTATCAAATTAATATGGAACAATCAAATCAAGCCCGACAAGGTTACATTCTTTATTCATTTTCACCAACAGCACCCCCCGGATTTTTAATTGTTGAGAATCCGACTAATCCAGTCTATATGCAATGTCAAAATGATTCACTAACTAGAATTAATTTTACACTCACCGATCAGTCAAATAATTTAATTGATCTACGTGGTGAAGTATTATCGATTAGTCTGTTTGTGAAAAGCTAACAAATATCGGTTAAATAATTTGTATTAATCAGCAGCAGAGAGGGTGAAATGACAACATATTTGCGACCGTAGATGGCAGCAATTTGAGTGTGGTTATGACAATGTATTTGCGACAAAATCGCTAAGATGGGGTCTTTATTTTTTTTTTGGTTGAAATATTGAGATTTCGTAGGAAGGTTCCATTGGCATTCTGAGGCTTTAATCGATTCTGTCGCAAAAATTTGTAGACGTAGATGGCAGCAATTTGAGTGTGGTTATGACAATGTATTTGCGACAAAATCGCTAAGATGGGACCTTTAATTTTTTTTTGGTTAAAATGAGATTTCGTAGGAAGGCTCCATTGGCATTCTGAGGCTTTAATCGATTTTGTCGCAAATATATTGTTGTAGGGTTCACCCTCTCTGCTGCTGAAAGAGTCACCATCATTTATGTTAGGAACAAGAGCCTGATAATTACAAAAAAAGCTATAAACTGACAAAATTTATAGAAAATAACAGGAATAACCCAAGAGCTATATATGTTCAATCGAGCATAAATCTGGGTAATTTTTGTTTACCGTGTGACTACACAGCGTTGCATCCGTTTCAAAGAACATAACAAAATGTGCAATATAAACTTACTTAATCTTTGTGTGATTCTTGTAATTCCAGTCTCTAAACAATTAAGTTATTTAAAATTAAAGTCATGTGCTAATTAACTAAGATGACTGTTATTATGATTAACACTGGCTCAACAGATTCAGGCAGCTGTTACTATGACTGCTACAGGCTACTATAGATTCAGGCAGCTGTTACTATGACTGCTACAGGCTACTATAGATTCAGGCAGCTGTTACTATGACTGCTACAGGCTACTATAGATTCGGGCAGCTGTTACTATGACTGCTACAGGCTACTATAGATTCAGGCAGCTGTTACTATGACTGCTACAGGCTACAATAGATTCAGGCAGCTGTTACTATGACTGCTACAGGCTACTATAGATTCGGGCAGCTGTTACTATGACTGCTACAGGCTACTATAGATTCAGGCAGCTGTTACTATGACTGCTACAGGCTACTATATATTCAGGCAGCTGTTACTATGACTGCTACAGGCTGCTATATATTCAGGCAGCTGTTACTATGACTGCTACAGGCTGCTATATATTCATGCAGCTGTTACTATGACTGCTACAGGCTGCTATATATTCAGGCAGCTGTTACTATGACTGCTACAGGCTGCTATATATTCAGGCAGCTGTTACTATGACTGCTACAGGCTACTATAGATTCAGGCAGCTCTTACTATGACTGCTGCAGTCTACTATAGATTCAGGCAGCTGTTACTATGACTGCTACAGGCTACTATAGATTCAGGCAGCTGTTACTATGACTGCTACAGGCTGCTATATATTCAGGCAGCTGTTACTATGACTGCTACAGGCAACTATAGATTCAGGCAGCTGTTACTATGACTGCTGCAGGCTACTATAGATTCAGGCAGCTGTTACTATGACTGCTACAGGCTACTATAGATTCAGGCAGCTGTTACTATGACTGCTCCAGGCAACTATAGATTCAGGCAGCTGTTACTATGACTGCTCCAGGCAACTATAGATTCAGGCAGCTGTTACTATGACTGCTGCAGGCTACTATAGATTCAGGCAGCTGTTACTATGACTGCTACAGACTACTATAGATTCAGGCAACTGTTACTATGACTGCTACAGGCTACTATAGATTCAGGCAGCTGTTACTATGACTGCTACAGGCTGCTATATATTCAGGCAGCTGTTACTATGACTGCTACCGGCTGCTATCGATTCAGGCAGCTGTTACTATGACTGCTACAGGCTACTATAGATTCAGGCAGCTGTTACTGTGACTGCTACAGGCTACTATAGATTCAGGCAGCTATTACTGTGACTACTCCAGGCTACTATAGATTCAGGTAGTTGACTGTTACTATGACTGCTACAGACTGATACAGATTCAGGTAGTTGACTGTTACTGTGACTGCCACAGGCAACTATAGATTCAGGTAGTTGACTGTTACTATGACTGCTACAGACTACTATAGATCTTGATAAATGATTATTACTATGACTGCTAGATGCTACTATAGATCTATCCAGCACAATCTCACATCCAGTTTCCTACAGGCTGGTATCTCTAATGACCTTTTGACCTTGGCACTTGAGCCGGAAGCAGCGTCAATATACTGTATGAAAGGTGTTACACTCCAACAACTTTCAAAAAGTACGACATACATGGTGCTGGATATTGGAGGTAAATAACGGTTTTTTTTTTCTGCTGGGAATGCGTTGTCTATATGAATTTTAGTGAGCTTTGTGTTCACCCCGGATATATTTCAGTTTATAGCAGTAAAGTTGTTGCATATACTGCTACTAATATATACGTTACACCTTAATTGTATACGCAAAATTCAATACAACGTTCATTCTGCACATTGTTTTCACAGGTTAATCATTACAAAGTATACAGAAGTTACTGATTCAGCATGAAACAAGTAAAGTATCACGAACATATTGCTAATATTTTAATTCAGTATATCAGCACTAAGACCAGTAGCACCGTAATAAAAGGTCTCATTTGGGAGGTAGTCTAATTTTAGAAGATAGGTTTTCTTGCTTGCAAGGACATTTTATATTATAGATAACTGAATAACGAATATAAAATTCCCCTGTATCTAGATTAGAAACACTCCATATAACTAGTCATTTTAGTCGCATATGTCCTTGAAAAAGAAAGATGAATATTGCATATAAAAGTCATGTTATTTTCATTCAAGGCGGAACAGCAGATATCACATGTCATCAGATCTTGGATGACGGAAGCTTAGGGGAAGTATATCTGGCATGCGGTGGAGATTATGGAGGAACGATGGTCGACAATGAGTTCTTTAAGTTATTCAGAAGCATTTTTGGTGCAGATATAATCGAGAAATACAAGGATCAGCACTTGGATGACTACTTAGCCATAACTCAAACCTTTGATCGAAAGAAAAGATATTTTGACGGCTCAAGCAAACGAGATATTTCAATAAGAATCCCGGTCGAGCTAATCGAATTATTCGAAGAAGAGATAGGTCAATCGGTAGATGAGTCAATAAGGCAGCATCCCAGAATAGGCCAATTTTCACTCAGACATGGAAATTTATGTATCTCCTCGAAATTGCTTCAGACGTTCTTTGATGGGGCTATTTCGAACATAAATGATGAGGTTAAAAGTCTTCTTCAAAAGTTGCCCCAGGTATCGTATATTCTGATGGTGGGTGGATTTTCTGAATCGCCATACTTACAGAAAAATATGCAAATAATGTTTGGTGACAAGATTTTAATTCCTCCAGGGCCATCAGAGGCTGTTGTGAAAGGAGCAGTGATGTTTGGTCATAATCCAAGCGTAATATCACAGCGTGTGTGTAGGTATACCTATGGCATCGAAAGAATGATGCGCTTTAAAGAAGGAGTTCATCCAGCACAGAAAAAAGTCATAGTAAATGGGTTTGAATATGTGGACAACTTATTCAACAAGCACATCACACGCGGAGATGTGATAAAGATTGGGAATAATCCGAGGGCCCAAGCATATTATCCACCGGGGGAAGGAGTGAGGCAAGTTTTTCTTCCTGTGTATGCCTCTACGAAAGCCAGTCCAATTTTCGTGGATGAAAAAGAATGTATATACCTCGGACATGTCTATGCGGAACTGACAGAATTCGATCTGTCAACTGATATGAAACTCCTGGTTAAGCTGATATTTTCTGGAACTGAGTTGAGGGTGGAAATACGGGAGGAAAAGACAGGCAAGATCATACGAGGATCTGTTAACTTTCTTGGATAATTGAGCAAATCAATTTTTTTAAAAATTTGCAGCTGATGTGAAGATATAGAATAGAGTTACCTGATTAGATTATACATGGAAATTTTGTCTTGCTTGGATTTACATTACCATTTACACTGTTTTAGAGAGACGGTTTCCTGTGCATATATTTAAAGATATAACCATATTCAAAGAAAGAAATTAATCAATCTGCATACAAAATGTATTTGGAACTTTATACACCATTGGCAATTAGTATCTTAACTGGAACTAATAAACAAACAGTTCGCACTATAAATTAGTACCTCAAAAATGGGACTAACATACAAACAGTGCACACTTGCAGTTAGTATCCCATCTTGGACTAGCATGCAAACAGTGTGCACTTGCAATTAGTATTCCATCTTGGATTAACATGCAAACAGTGTGCACTTCAAATTAGTATCCCATCTTGGACTAACATACAGTGTGCACTTCAAATTAGTATCCCATCTTGGAATAACATACAAACAGTGTGCACTTCAAATTAGTATCCCATCTTGAAATAACATACAAGTAGTGTACACTTGAAATTAGTATCCCATATTGGACTAACATACAAACAGTGCGCATTTGAAATTAGTATCCCATCTTGGACTAACATACAAACAGTGTGCATTTGAAATTAGTATCCCATCTTGGACTAACATACAAACAGTGTGTACTGGCAAATTAATATCATAACTGGGACTAACATACAAACAGTGCAATTAGTATTAAAACTGGGACTAACATGCAAACAGTGCACAATACAATGTATTGTCCCAACTGGGACAAACATATAAACAATGCACACTTGCAATTAGGATCCAAACTGGGGCAAACATGCAAACAGTGGACAGAGATATAACAAAAATAGATAGGGATAGGCGATCACTCTGTTTACATTCTCTTTTACATTTAAACGTGATGAAGCCTTGGCATTTACTATTGCACATACTTTTACATGATTGTAGCATTTGTCATATCAGAACAAAATTTATAAAAACAATCTATCATGATTACATTTTTTCACCAAATTGTATTAAAAACAATTTTTATTCTTGCAAAGCAAATATGTATTGTTTAAAGGTTGTGCTTTTTATTGTGTGATTGTAAAATCCCCCGCATTTGCATAACGTATTTTTTCTTATATCATAAGTCATTAAATTTAGACTCAGTAACAAGATGTGTTGAGCAAACAAATTCTTTTCTGCTGACTATATCAGTAAAATTTCATGTTTTTTCATGGAAAACGCTGCTGCCGCAGATTTGTTTTAATGACGTATCCAAACCCAAAGAACAGGCAGTAGAAAAGGTCTAGAGCCCGAGTTCTGGTGGAAGCTGAGAAAGTGTACAGTAATGAAAACGTACGTTCTTACTTGTTACTTACCTAAATCACATATAAGCGAGATGTAGCTTTAAGTAAATTAATTCGTTCACCAGAACTCGCGGCTCGTCTTTCTTGCAGGAAAGCAATTGTATTTGTACGATTTTCTCTAGGGTATGGCGATTTTTAATGTTCAAGATGTTAAAGTGATGTTTTGGGCAAGAGTTCAATCTGAGATCTATTCAGTATTGTAAAAGACGAGTTCACTACCAACTTCTTGCTCAGTATAAAATAATTAGAAAATTAGAAAATAATATTATTAAAGTAATAAAGAATAATATTTTTGGTATTTTAGATCAAATAAAAAAAATACTTTTCAACAAAATGATCGGCTATCGTTTATTTTGGATATTCAATTAATTACATTATCCTAAATGACAGAAATTCTAGAACTGCATGAAGTTGGTAAGTTTGAAGAAATATTGTAATTCTATATGTAAATATATGTTTAAAATGTAACTTTATATATAAATTGTTTCAAAACTCACCACTCGTCAGTCTTGCAGCCGATTCCGTACCTCTCGTTCAGTCTTCCCCAATGACGTAGATCTACACTGTTAGGAGTGACAGCCCCTTCTCTCTCTCTCTCTCTCTCCCTCCTCCTCTTCTCCTCTTTCTCCTCCTCACTCTCCTCCCCTCCTCTCCTCTCTATCTCTCTCTCTCTCTCTCCTCCTCTCTCTCTCTCTCTCTCTCTCTCTCTCTCTCTCTCTCTCTCTCTCTCTCTCTCTCTCTCTCTCTCTCTCTCTCTCTCTCTCTCTCTCTCTCTCTCTCTCTCTCTCTCTCTCTCTCTCTCTCTCTCTCTCTCTCTCTCTCTCTCTCTCTCTCTCTCTCTCTCTCTCTCTCTCTCTCTCTCTCTCTCTCTCTCTCTCTCTGTAACCATGTGTAAAAGAAAAAACCCTACAATTTATAACCAGTATTGATGGTAGCGAACGATATTTGTTAGAAAGTTTTGAGACAATTCTTTCATAACAGATCGAACATTTCCTCTATGAATGGTCATGCCGATAAAACAAAATATGCTAAAATGTTAGACCAGGTGTGTTACACTGTTTATATAAAACAGAAACTCAAATATGCTAGGGATATTTTTACAGACAGGCTAGAGATGTTTTCACAGATAGACTAGGAATACTTTCAAATATATGCTAGAGATATTTTCACAGAGAGGCTAATGATATTTTCAGAAAATCTAATGATATGTCACAGACAGGCTAGGGATAGTTTCACATACAGGTTACGGGTAATTTCACAGACAGGCGATGTAAATTTTTCACAAACAGGCTAATGATATGTACACAGGTGCATCCCCCTTTAGTACAAAATTTTTTGATTTGTATTTATTAGGTCAGATAAACCTTTATTGTCTTATACATCCAATATAGGGAGAGGGAGTTTTAGAAGAACATTTAAAAGGCATATTGGTCCCCAATATTTTTAATATTGTTTTGGATTATCCATCTTAGGTAAACAATTAATGATCCATACTTTTTTAATTGGATGACATTTCGACAAATGAGTATGGTAAGTTACTGCTTATCCAAAAAGAATTACAATTCCAAAAGGCTTTCAAAAATTCATCAGTACACGGATCCATATGAAATTATTCTGCAGAGACCTCGATAAATTTTGGATACCCGTTTTGATACTTTTCTCAATTATGAGATAAAGAAAAAAAAAATAATATGGAGATCTTCTTCAGGTGTACATACAATGCAAACGTTAAAATAGGAAGAACGGATTGGCTTTATCGGCTTCGAGTCAAAAAGGGATTTTTTTTCAGTGTAGATAATTCTTCAGTTTCAAATGAAAATTCTACAAACAAGTTCCAAACCCAGTCCATTTTTAGGATGTATTTTACAGCGTATATAATTCTTTTAAATCTTGACCAAATAAATTAAATTAATATAGACATGAAGTAATATACACCAACTATTGTCTTACATACATCTTAGTTTTTATTTTTATTGTAATAATAATATTCCAAAGACGCAGTAAGAAAATTTATCAAAATTTTAAGTTTATTTCTCAATATTAAAAAGCATCTGGAATTTGATAAACATCCTTGGCTGAAGAAGCTGGTGCTATATATTTCTGGCCCCATTTAAAGATACTAATGAATGAAATCCACATTGTGCTAAATCAAATTTGTTTATAAAATTCGTTGATTCAAGGAAAGGGTGAAATTGTATACTTTGATTTACTATTAGATGTACAATACAATACAATATGTATGTATGTATGTATGTATGTATGTATGTATGTATGTATGTATGTATGTATGTATGTATGTATGTATGTATGTATGTATGTATGTATGTATGTATGTATGTATGTATGTATGTATGTATGCATGCATGTATGTATGTATGTATGTCAGTCTGTCTGTCTGTCTGTCTATCTCTGTGCGTGTGTACGTATGTATGTATGCTAGATATATACATGAAAAGTTGTTGAAATGAGATTTCATGCAGACAATCATTGTATTGCTATTATTTTTTTCCCAAAAATTGTGTTATCTTTTCACCCATTGTAGTAGTCGATTTATTATTTCTCAAATTCTGTGAAAATAATTTATAAATTCAACAAAATGTTTATGTCTGGAACAGTGGTTTCACTCTTAATTTTATTCTAAACAGTGTATAATATTTCAGTCTCATTCCACAACAAAACTGATACTTTTCTCAGTTATGAGGCAAAGGCAAAAATATGTAATATGGAGATCTTCTTCAGGTGTACATATAATGCAAACGTTAAAATATGAAAAACTAATCGGCTCTATCGGCTTCGGGTCAAAAAGGGATTTTTTCAGTGTATGTTTGAATTTGAATGTTTTCAACAAGTCAAGAGAACTTTGCAAATCGATATGTGAAATATAATGCAGAATGAGATCTAATGCATACTGAGATACAGACTGAGATCTAATGCATACTGAGATCTAATGCACGTTCATAAAAGTTACCGAATATAATTCCAAATTAATTTTAAAAATTCAACAGTACAAGGATCGAACTTAAATTAAGCAGACAATTTATTAAATCGATATAACCGCATTTTCCATTTTCTTAATATATACATTGACATTAATTTTACAGCAATTTTGTTTTCCAACCAATGCTTTAATATTTATGCGATAATATGAATCCAAACGAGCCAAACTGTGGGGTTTTTCAAAAACAGGGCTTTGCCAACAATGCAGAGGAAAGGAGCCAAATCATAATTTGTTGCAAAATACAAAAGGAAAGGTATAAAGGCATTCAATCTTATAATGAGAAGTTGGAAAGGTGAACAGCGCACCTGGAAGCGCACATCAGACTACCTCGCCAAACTAGAATGCGATGAAATTTTCAACATGTTTGAGCCCTATTAGCCTGCATGCGGTCAAGTATTTTTGTCGTGCGAATGCGTAGAAACATACACTTAATGATGCTAAATTAGTGTTATGTGGAGACAGAAATACTAAGACATAGTGTAGCAGGAGGCGTAGTGAGTAATGGTTGATTGGTTAAAAGTAATGTCTTCTATTATTCGTTTGAAAAAGCTGCTCTGGAGAGGAGTTTAATCCGGTGTGAATATGACGCACTAGACGTATTACTCAGCAACCAGCCCCACATCCATTTCCCGATCCAAGAAGCAGCGTTGAACATGCCTCATCCCAACAGCAAGGTTTGTCTTATATGCGCCGGGTTGTTCCCTTTTGGCCAAACGACCAGTTACGGCTCCCAGTCACAGGCCTTAACCTCCGGTTCTGTTAGCCCTTGCAGAACAGCAGAGCAGAGTCAAAGTGATTGTGACGCCACCGTGCCCGAAAAGAACTGGCTTGAAGCAGACACTTTCGCCTTTCTTAATGCCACGACGCTTAGTGAATTCAGGAAACTAGACAACCATAAGTTTAACCCGCTATTAATAGCACAGCTGGAGAAAGCTGCACCATGCCAGCAGAACGTCTACGTCAACGAAGCTGAGCTAGAAAGAACCAGCAAATTGGCGGCCTGTCTGACTGTTGTATGCCTATTAGCCAAATCCAACTGATATGTGCATATTAGCCAAATCCAACTGATATGTGCCTATTAACCAAATACAACTGACTGATATGTGCCTATTAACCAAATACAACTGACTGATATGTGCCTATTAACCAAATACAACTGACTGATATGTGCCTATTAACCAAATACAACTGACTGATATGTGCCTATTAACCAAATAAAACTGACTGATATGTGCCTATTAACTAAATACAACTGACTGATATGTGCCTATTAGCCAAATACAACTGACTGATATGTGCCTATTAACCAAATACAACTGACTGATATGTGCCTATTAGCCAAATCCAACTGACTGATATGTGCCTATTAGCCAAATCCAACTGATTGATATGTGCCTATTAGCCAAATCCTACTGACTGATATGTGCCTATTAACCAAATCCAACTGACTGATATGTGCCTATTAGCCAAATCCAACTGACTGATATGTGCCTATTAGCCAAATCCAACTGACTGATATATGCATATTAGCCAAATCCAACTGACGGATTCTGGAAGTAGATTGCTTCCTAACCTTGAAGATGTAGTTGGCAACAGTGCTCAAAAACTGGTCCTGGCGGATCAATCGTATGAGCTGGACTAAACCATGAAGTTGGAATATGTGGGCTGTAGTGAAGAAATAATCCCCTGTGTTGCGACAATGGTTCCCTTCTTTGTGGTAATCGTCTGGATTCGCATACCAATAAGTTGAATACATCGTTCAACCACGACTCTTCGAGCATGGTGGAGGTGGGGGTGGACCCGAGGCCTAACGAAAGAGCTCGAAATTGAAATACCTCCTGGTTAAGATAAAACCGGAGCTATTTGCGATGTACTGGTGAAAGAAGACGGGGCTCCATGGTAGGGGAAGGTTTTCACGGAAACGAAGGCAGTATCGATTGTTTGAAGTGGAATTGACCATACATCTTCCAAGATGCCCCACCAAACAACTGAAAATATGACTATTTGAGCACCTAATGGGACGTTGGGAAGAGACGGCGCTGCAGAAAAGTGCACAACATCTTAGGTCCGTCCCCTCTGTCATTGGTGATAATGTAGAAATCTGACCACTCTCCCATGGTCTATCTGACCACTTTGCTTTATTACCGACGAGCAGAAGGAACTTTTCAATAACTTCAGAGAAAGTCGTGTGGGGCAGTCCGATTGGGTGTGGACCGAGTTTGAAAAGCGGTACTCGTTGCCAAGGACTCATGTTGTCGGTCCCTCAAATCCTATGACACACTGAAGTGGATGAGATTCTCGATGACCGTCTCCGCTTCAAGCAACGCTGGGCGATCGTTACTAGTTTGTGGACCCTAAAAACCCTAAGGCATCCAAGGTTTTTAATGATATCCCCACTGGAATGCATCTGACTTCTATGGGGAAGGTTGCTTAGGGGGTCACACCAGAGAAAAAAAATCGATAGCTGGAGGCAGAGACCAGAGGCCGGACATTAAAGTAGAAACACATTACTCCTCCGGTGCCAGGCGATGTCCTGGTCTAGGAAAAGTTAGCTTCTTGACTATCTCAGAACGTGAAAACTGCGAAAGACCAGAACAAAAAAAATTGCAGAAAATCTTTCCAGAAAGTAGAACACAAGACGAGGGCGGGGGAGGTAAATTTAATTCATCGCGTATCAAACATTAAAACTTCCTCCTCCTCCTCCTCCATCACCTGACACAGTGGAAGGGAGTGAACCTTCTCTACCGGTCAGGAACTAATTTGAGTTTCCCATTATGGTAAGGACATTACTATCCTGAGCCTGTTCTTGAGGCTAGACATCATCCGTCTGGAGCTTGATCTCAAAATAGGGTTTGTCTTCTCGCAATCCTTCACTGGATATGTTGAACTTTCTCGACCTTCTTGACGGCTAAGCGATCCCCATACCAACCCCAGCTCTAAAAGCATCAATGGAATTTGTGTTTACTAAGGAGGCTGGTAAAGAGTTCCACAGACGGATTCCTGACGGGAAGGAGTCTGTATGCGTTAATTGTGGTGAAGGGGATGAGAAATCTGCATAAATGTTCTCCTATGTTAGATACTTTCTGTTGGAGGTATGGTGCTGCTGAGATATCAACTAGCTGGTGTACAATCCGGTACATCATAAAAGCTTTAACCTGTTGGCGTCGAGCTTGAAGCTCTTTCCATCCCAAATGTTGGAGCATGGTGGAGACGCTGCTGGGTAGTCGATAATAACCAGTAGTAAACCGTGTTGCCCTTCGTTGTACCCCTTCAAGTTTGTCCATGTTTGCTTTGGTAGATGGGCCCCAAACGGTTGACGCATACTTCAAGTATGGGTGTACTAAAGATTTAAAGCACGTAGGCTTTATTTATTTGGGGCATGTAGACAGATTTCTAAAAATGAATGATATGGTGTTGTTTGCCTTCTTTGTAACAGAGTCAAGTTGGCTGTTCCATGATAAGGTGTTATCAATGGTGACTTCAAAATATTTAGCCTTTGATGTCATCGTCAGTTTTAGCCCATGGATGGTAGATATTGCTTTGACAATCCGTCTCTTGTTGGTGATTCGGATGACCTCACATTTGTCAGCATTGAACTCATTTTGCCAGTCATGTTCCCATCTTTGTAGGAGGTCAAACATGTTTATAACCTTCCTGCATCCTGATTCGAGTCAATTACTCTGTACAGCAATCTGTCGTCGGCAAAAGGGTTGACTTGGGAATCGACTTCTAACGGCAAATTATCGATGTAGATCAGGAACAGCATTGGACCCATGACCGTTCCATGGGGTATGCATGAACTGACGGGGGCTGTTGAAGATAGTCTTGTAGTGCAACCCGTTGATTTCTCCCAAACGAAACGCTGTTTATCCTCTCAAGGGTGTTGCCTCAGACACGATAGTGATGAAGCTTGACTACAAGGCGCTTATGAGGGACTTTATCAAATGCTTTGCTAATGTCGAGCAGGATAGTATCTATCTGTTGTTGTTGTTTAGACCAGCTGCTCGTTCCTGGAGTGTGATTATAAGATGGCTCTCGCATGATCTCTTTTTTCTGAAGCCATGTTGTCTTTCATATAGAACGTTGCTACTGTCGAAGAACTGCATCAAGTAACTATGGATGATGTGCTCCATAACTTTGCAGCAAACTGATGTCAGGGAAACTAGCCTGTAGTTGGATACTTTGCTTATGCCGCCTTACTTGGGGTGACGAATGCTCCTTTTCAGCCGTTGGGAGTCAGGCTGTGCTCTAATGAAGCTTGGAATAATAAAGTTAAGGGTGGAGATACTGAAGGTGCCATCTGGTCAGATCCAGTCGTTCATTATGCAAGTTTAGGTTTTGGAGGATGTTAAGTATTCCTTTCTCATTAATCTGTATGGGTGGGGCAGTCAGAGTGTTGGTAGTAATGAGATCAGGTAAATGCATGGTCTCTTCAATAACTATAAATTAGGTAGGGAGTTTTGACTTCAATCAACGTTTTTAAATAAGAATGGCCAATTTTTCATTGTGGCATAAATCTTTGACTTTCTTGATCCAAATGAATATCCAAACGAGGGGTCACTTGTTGAGCAATTTTCGTCCATACGAATTGGAACTTTTTGTACGATTTCTGATGCTGGAAACACTACTGAAATAAATGATTTGCTGCTTTAAATGTTGGACTAAGTCGGTAAAGTTGCATCTAATATGCTTTAATATGCTGCATGACATACTGTCATTATTGTCACTTAATCTGATTAAATCAGCTTTATGGGAAGAGAATATTGCATATTCATGTCCTTTGAATTTTATTCCAAAAACTTAAATCCCCATGTTCATCCATCATTGAATTTTGTGGTATTTTGCTTGCTTAGATTCTGGTTATCTAGCAACAAAGAGATTGCACAATTAGACATCTCAACAAACTTTACACCAAAATCAAACCAACCTTGCTTTATGATGATGGAGCCCTTTAGTAATCCAACGATAATCGATAAATTTCTTTAATCCTTTCAGAATTCTCAATACATAGCATCATCCATGTCAAAAAAAACTTCTAACACTGAACCCGACATGGCCCTATTGACAGAATTTGAGATATTTTATGTTGCTTGAAGCTAGCAACTAAATTGACTTGCCTTGTTTAAACCAGCTCATTTTCACAATTCCAACTAATAGTACCATAAATATCCTACACTAAAAGCTAGGTGTAAAAAATATGTAATATTCAAATTTTTCAATAATAAATTGGTTTACGTGGGAAATCCGAGTTATTCATGAGATGGGTGGGAGACACTCCCCATCACTGGATGAATACCCTCCTGTCCAAGAGGTCCACATGTATGCAGTGTGTGCATTAGTAGTGCATGATAGGCAGGTGGGGTGCATGTCCCATGGAGATGGAGCCTTCCTGTGCTCACTAACTTACATACACTGACATATAAAGCCTAAAATAAATAGTAATACAACTTCTGGAAACTCAAAAAGAGGTAGGGAATACTTATTGCTTGAAATTAGCAACTAAATTGTCTTTCCTCGTTTAAACCAGCTCATTGTCACATTATCACTAATAGTACCATAAATATCCTACACTAAAGCTAAGTATAAAAATATGTAATGTTAAAATTTTTCAATAATAAATTTGGCTTGCATGGGAAATTTGAGTTATTCATGAGATGGGTGGGAGACACTTCTCATCACTGGATGAATACCGTCCTGTCCAAGAGGTCCACATGTATGCAGTGTGTGCATTAGTAGTGCATGATAGGCAGGTGGGGTGTATGTCCCAAGGAGCCTTCCTGTGTTCACTAACTTACATACACTGACATATAAAGCCTAAAATAAAAAAATACAACTTCTGGAAACTCAAAAAAGGTAGGGAATACTTATCAAAGCACCAAACTATGATGGGGATCACAATTAACTGATGCACTGCTTGCTATGGACAATGCAAACACCCTTAAAATTAACAAAAGGAACACACAAAATACTCAAAAGCAAGGGCTGAGGAGACAAGTAAACAACACAAAAATACAAAAGCAAGTTTTGACAAGAGATCAACCAACACGTCGTACAAGGAAACCATACTGATAATCCATAGGTTCAAAAATGACTAAACAGTTAAGACTGGGATGATGTTTTATTTCATTCCAACACTAACTAGAAGGAACACTTTGCTTGGCTATTGGAGCCAAAGATTGAAACAGTGCAAAAGGAACAAGTAATGCATTACTGCCATTAAAACCTTAACCACTGTCCACCCAAAGAAAACAAACAATTGCTCTCATTGACCTTTAACTCCTTGGCCTTGATCTCTGGAAATAGTACTACCCCCAAATGATTTGTTAGATAGTTTGATGATAAACTAGTCAAAACATATTGCCCTTAAAACCAAAGCCAACACCAAATAGGCACTGTTATTGTTACATGTTATCTTGTACCACACCGTTGACAAAATAAAAAGGGTTATTTAACACAATTCCTGCAAATCTAAATAGTAAGTATACATAATAACTCATGTAAAAGACATGGTTAACACTTCATGTTTGCCCACCACAGGCAGCATGCTTCTGGTATGGCCTTCAAACAATAAAAGGTAAGGAGTCCCATTAAAAACAAAAAGATCTTTTGGAGGTTTTTGTTAATTTATTGTACATACTAGCTACATGATGAAGCAGTTACATTAAATGAAGCAGTATTAAATTCAATCTCAAAATCAAAACAATATACAATGTGTGGTTTCCATAACCTTTCTGCGATTTTGAGCCTTGTTATATCTTACTAAAAGTTACAATCTGTTTAAATCACAAAATAATCCCCATATGATAATAGAGTACAAGCACCAGATGCCAAAAATCTGAGTAAACAAAAATAATTTTAGAGGCATTTTCAATAATCCTTACAATAAACAAGTGAATGGCTTAAAACTTATTAAAAATCAAGAGTACAAAGAAATGATAAAGGACCTGATGAATGAAACATTTCATGCAAAGAAATATACAAAAAAAAAAAACAAAACAAATGATACCTGTCCCCAGACTTTTAAATTACTCACAAATATTACAATGCAATTCATTAGTTACATTGTGAAAACCACATTGAAAGGCAAAATATTTTCTTGCTAAATTCATTTAACTTGAATGGTATGCCTTCATTTGAAACATTAAATTTATACAAATGTGCACACCTTGCACTGAGACCATAAGAAAATATCTAACACAGCAACAACTGATTTTTATCAAGCCATGAATACAACTTGTTGATAATCATGTCATAGCCTGTGTAACAGCTTATTATTTATATCACTCAATGAATACACCTGGCTGATAATAACCCATATTTATTTGATGATAAGCTCTCCAACACTTTCACAAATATTCGGACCAATATGTACTAAAATCACATGCCTTTTTACAAATTAACTCCAACCTTTTTGAAAGATTTAGAGCATATCATTGGAGAAATACTGTAATATAATCTGCAAATGTCATTATGAAATTAAAACAGTTTTAGATATATACCATAGATGCATGCTGATAAGTTTGTCCAAAAGCTTTAGATATATACTGTATATGCATGCTGATAAGTCTGTCCAACTGCAAACAACACAGACCCTGAATTTCCATTATATTGCTTGTTTTAGTACTAATTAGTCTCAACTAATTATAATTATAATATAACAATAACAATATAATTATCTGCCTACACATTTTGCAATGGCAGGTCTGTGTAAATGCAATTTGCAGTTGGTGTGGATTTACATACTAGTACATACATTACCTATATCTCAATGGAAACCAAGTACAAATCAATAGGACCGATTTTGGGGTATTTCCTCCAAAACAACTATATCTTTAGAGAAATTATGTAAATGCACAGGCATCAAATAAATTATAAAGTACATGTGGACTAATTCCAATATGGCATTCCCTCACTATAAAGCCATCCACTATAACACAGTTCCTGTTATGATGCATGAATGGTCATGGATCCCATCTCATTAAGTGGTGGTAAAATTATATGCATCATCTGCTTAATTGTAAGTTAGTTTAAATAAAGGAATATTTGTTCCTTGGTGTCAATCACAACCAGAGCTTCAACAGAAATCTCCCATGAACAGCATTACAATGAAAAAGCACTGTTTGATGTACTTTATCATAATGTAGTTTCATTGTCAAGTGGCATACTCCATGGCTACCAATGACATTAATATAATGAGGGATTACTAAATTTACCAAGAAAAAAATTATAGTTGGGAATATTAATCTCTCAATTTTCTTGTAAACCCTATCCATCTCTACTAATTAGTTTAAAGCATCCTCATCCAATTATCAAAAAAAGCCAACTCTTGAACCAGGAAAAGGACAAGTTGCAGTTAAAGTAAAATGTCTTTACTTGAATGTAACATGCATACAAATATAAAACAACATTAATCAAAATCAGCTTTTACATGCAACAGCAGATCAATGTCAGCAATGACTAATGCTGACAATAAACTGTTAAATTTAGTAGTAATATTCCATGCAAGCATAGCAATAACCGATGGTATTCCACATAAACACAGCTATGCCCATGACATTCCATGTAAACACAGCAATGCCCAATCACATTCCATGTAAACACAGCTATGCCGATGACATTCCATGTACACACAGCTATGCCCATGACATTCCATGTACACACAGCTATGCCCATGACATTCCATGTAAACACAGCTATGCCCATGACATTCCATGTAAACACAGCTATGCCCAATCACATTCCACATAAACACAGCTATGCCCAATCACATTCCATGTAAACACAGCTATGCCCATGATATTCCATGTACACACAGCTATGCCCATGACATTCCATGTACACACAGCTATGCTGATGACATTCCATGTAAACACAGCTATGCACAATCACAGCCCATATTAACACAGCTATGCCCTACACCATTCCGTGTAAACACAGCTAAGCCTGACTACATTCAATTTAAACACAGCTATGCCCATGACATTCCATGTAAACAAAGCTATGCCCTATGATATTCCATGTACACACAGCTATGCCCAATGACATTCCATGTAAACACAGCTATGCACAATCACATTCCATATTAACACTGCTATGTCCTTCGCCATTCCATGTACACACAGCTATGCCCAATCACATTTCATGTATACTCAGCTATACCCTATGGCATTCCATGTAAACACAGCTATGCCCAATCACATTCCATGTACACACAGCTATGCCAGATGACATTCCATGTAAACACAGCTATGCCCAATCACATTCCATGTACACACAGCTATGCCTGATGACATTCCATGTAAACACAGCTATGCACAATCACATTCCATATTAACACTGCTATGCAAGATGACCAACCAGCTGAGCTGAGAATGTCTAAGCAAGTCTACCATAATATTAAAATTACTAGACAAGAAACCAGATAGTGTTCCCTTCCTACACTGCTGTCAAAAGTACACCATCTTATAGATGTATGCTAGGTACATTATACATGGTGTTAAAATTACAAAATTGGAATCATGACCATAACAGCCTCATAAAAGACTCTTGAATGTCTGGAGGGGGATCAAATGACTATTAAATTTTAGTCATAACTATATATCATTGCAGAATTTGAGCTGACACCTTTCAACAGTGGCAATAAAAGAAGGAATGGAAGGAGGAACAATATATATCTATATACAATATTTTTTGTGTGTGCACTAATTAGGAAATATTTTACAAAACTTGTACATTTTTTCAAGTACATGTAACATGATATACAGTAATGAACACATCTTGTGTTAAAATGGTACTTCTTTGCTAAAACATAGTCAAAGAATGCTATATAAATTTATTTATAATATACGACTAAGCTTCATTTTGCTAGGGCCATTAATTCACATCATTAATTTGCTAATGAATTTACAAATAGTAAATAAACAAAATTATTGGCAATCACTTTTTTTTATACATCGAATTAACTATATAAAACGTGTATTAGTACATGCAACTGATATTAAAACAAACCCGGAACACCACATATAAATATATAATCAAATGACAATTCACATCTTGTATGACAGCTCATATCATAAAACATCTTGGTGAAGGAAGTAGTTCCCAGTCATGAGGTATTGAGATGTCTAGAATCATTTTTATGGATTACCCATTCGAGAATATACTGATCACTGCTTGCAAGAGAAACCAACTTAATTATAAGTGAACTGCCAAATTTCCAATATTGGTCTGGGGATTCTGACAAACAGAACATCAATCACTGGAAAAATGTGAATTACTTTAAAGATTTGCCATGTCAAAGGTAGACTTCTCTTGAATACTATTATGAACACTCCAAACAAATCTAACACAAAAATTTGGGCCCTGAATTTTGAAGTTTAGATTTTTATTGTAGTTTTTCACCAACACACAAAGGAGTTCTTATTGAACACACAAATATGTTTTTACAGGTTGCATTCTGACAAGTCATGAATGACATCTTTAAACTTGTGGTACAGCAACCCATAACATTTTGGGTAGCTAGGCCATAAACATACCACTCTGAACTTGTCCAAAATATCATATTAAATATACATTTCGAGTTGCATAATACTACATGCAACAGTGTCTAAGAAACTGACCAACCACAATACTGATATTAACCAATGCTGATGCCAGATGGACAGGCAAACTATGTGTTAAACCTGTTCTGGGACTTTGTTAAATAATGGTCTACTATGAAGGTTACTCATGACTTCAATCACCATTAATATGGAATACAATTAAAATTTAACATCAGCTTGAACATAAAAATACAAATCAAGGTATATTTTCTATGCTTTTTTTTGTTGTTGCATATTGTTAGATATTATATATTTTTCTGCAATCATAGTGCACAATATGAATGCATATGAAAAGCTGAAAAGTTTTTAATAAAATACAAATGTATAAAATCTAACCAATATTAAAAACTGAAATTTTAACTTTTTTTTATATTTTTTAAATACAATAAATGCAGCAGTTACATCAAAATTTTGCTTTCCTAAAACACACTTCTACCTCATAACCATCTAGAATCAATAATTTTTACATATTATACAAAAACTTAAGTTTACATATGTCAATCCATTACCAATGGTCTAGAAGGCACTGAAGCCCAAACACAAAAAAAATGAAATTAATCAATCTTCAAATAGCGGGCCTGTGTTCAATACAAGTCATGTGTATTGTTTTCCCCCTTTTTCCAACTGACTAGAGAAACATACAATTTTACAGAATTCCATAACATTTCAATATGTTGCAATATACTTTAACAATTTAAAAGTACAAAACTTTTGTTACTGGTATCTCATCTTAAGATTAAAACAACAAAATTATGTTTTGTACTGAGAGAAAGAACGCTGCTGACCTAATTACAAATATGCTGTCAACTAAAATGCTTGCAAAAATTAATGACTGCTATATCAATCTGTATTCTTTAAATAACAGAAAAGCAGAATTAAAAAATAGTAACAAACAACCAAACCAGAAAACATTAAAGCAACAAAAAAGCTATGTCAGCATGAATTGGATAAATGCAATGAACCATAATGACACATTTCAAATGATGTAGGCGACTATATCTGAACAAGATGCATTTTACAAAAATTTTATGTTACTGTAATTTCTGTGGTGTTCCCTGGCTCTTCCTTCACTAGATGTAGTTGTTGTTGTTGTAGGGTTTAACCCCATTTTTCAGCACAAGATAGGCTATACATGACATCCAGTATTAATGGTGGAGGAAGAACCCTGGAAAACCCAGGGAAGAACCACTGACCCACGAGAAGCTACTGGCAGGCTTTCTCACTTACCCATGTTAGCAGAGTCTGGACTAACTCATGCAGAGATGAGATGGCAGTGATCCCTAATGCAGGAGGCCCCCTAGATGTACTGTATATGTGCTGAAAAATGTCATTATACAAACAACAACAACATTACTGTAAAAGGCAATATAAAAGCACTATACTTGTAATGAAAGTACAGTAGTCATATTCGTTTCCTACAGCCCCATACAACACCTGCTTTTAATCATAAAAAGTACAGTAGTCATATTCGTTTCCTACAGCCCCATACAACACCTGCTTTTAATCATAAAAAGTACAGTAGTCATATTCGTTTCCTACAGCCCCATACAACACCTGCTTTTAATCATAAAAAGTACAGTAGTCATATTCGTTTCCTACAGCCCCATACAACACCTGCTTTTAATCATAAAAAGTACAGTAGTCATATTCGTTTCCTACAGCCCCATACAACACCTGCTTTTAATCATAAAAAGATCTCCTGAAATGGAACTCTTGTTCCTTGCTCATCAAAAGACTACAGTTGAAGCAGGGTTACATCTGAAGACAACAAACACCTTTTAAGATGACTGAAAAAGCATGTGCCATCAATTGTAATATCAAAGGTTTTACACTTCAATAGGATTCTTTTTCCATGACAACAATATTGAAGAAATTTTCTTTAGAGGAAAATTGTGTTTGCAAAATGTTTTAGCTGCTGCTTGCTTATGTATATCTATGGCCACCTTCTGAATGTTAGATAATTTTCAGTCACTGATTGCATATATATATATATATATATATATGCCTTCAAAATCTGAACCTGCTTTCAAAAGCACAGCTGATACATTTCTGATGATATGCTTTAGTTGAAAAGTGCCCCTGACCCCCAGAAGAAAACTTGTAGCTGATAGGGGTCCCTCCAAAAGCAAGCCCACCAAAGCATTCATTATTAATTGATTCAATTTATTCTGGAGTAAAAAAAAAATAACTTATTTTTATTGTCCCTGCAGCATAATGCTATTCAATAAATCATTTAAAAGACACATATTGTTTCGTAAAGAACATTCAATTGCTATTTTAAAAAAAATAGCACAAAACAGTAATGTGCTAGTGAGGTTAGATTTCCTTGTACATGTTGATTGTCAGCACAAGACAAGCTATATATTGCCGCCAGCATAAATGGAGGAAGAACCCAGAAAAAACCCTGGTAAGAACCAATGACCCACAGGAAACTAATGGTAAACTTTGCTCACAAGCCCACATTGGTAGAGTCCAAGACTCAAACCCACAGTCTTAGGTGGGATGACAATGATTAGTAAAGGTAATTGCTTTTGAACAATATGCTACCTGGTGCATATTTAGTAATTACATCATCTAAGCTATATTCAAATGATGGTTCCATATTCCTTTCTATCTATCCAGAAGTTACAACTTGAAACCAAAATAACAAGATGATGTAACGACTTAAGAGATCACCACATATCGTGGCTAATATGGCATCATGTTAGAGTCAATTACAGTTCTTCATTATAAAACTGATCCTAGCGATATCAAAATTGGCAACAAGCAAATCACAAAAATAATTACATCCCAATGCTTGTAAATTTAAAATATAAAATGCACATTAATCTAGAGTATTTTGAATGCAAAATTTGTAGAAAAAAATATTCATGAGATCAAATTTTTGATCTATGACTGCTACAAGTGTGGAAGATTAGACACTACTGTCCTAACCACGAGAATGTTTCTTTAAATAAAAAAAAAAATGATAATTTCCCTGAACAATTTAATGATTATGAGGATTTGTCTAAATAGCAAATGTGTTATGAAGGAATGGCTTTTACTTTACAATCACTGAGAGCAAGCTAATGTACAGTGAAGTGCAGTACACCACATTTTTGACAATTTAACAGACTGCCAGATTTGAAAAACAGCATATCTTCCACTTTCTAAAAAATATCAAATTTAATACTCACATATCTGAAAATTTAAGTTGACTGTGGAAAATGGAGTTGAGATTTCAAGCTCTGGCACCTTGTTGCAAGTTTTACATTTTCCACATCACATAAAGCTCTAACAATGACATATTTGTTTGATACATTCTTGTTCATTCTAGCAAGTTTGACCGATTCAGAACCTTTCAGGGTCCAAAAATACAAATTTGGATGTGTATCAGCTGTATTAGCTTAGGAGTACATATTCCCAGTGACATTTAGCAGCAATAAAGTGGTATTAAATATCACCAATTAATTGATATCATCGATTATCAACATCAGCAAATCCATTGTCTTCCTTGTGTCGACCATATAACATATACTTGCTTACAAGTCCAACTGCACACTACACAGACCCAGATCTGTTGTCACATATGCTGGTAGATCTGGGTCCATGCAGTTTAAAAAGAATAATCAGAAGAACAAACTGACATGGATCTGCAGGCACATTATGTTATGGCAGATAAGGCTCTTTATTGTCTGCAGTTCAACTAACTTATGTGCAAGTTTAGATGGTACTGAAAGCTGTTATTTGATTTGCCAGGTGACTTGTAGATCATTATGATTTATCCCTCAAAAACTATTAGTATCAGAATGAATATATTCCTATATTACAAGCAGGGGCTTAGCAGCACTGAAAATAACTAGCCCATACACTGCAGGGCTATCTAATGAAGGACGTCCTGCTTTTTTTTTTTACTCTACAAGATAAGCACTTCTTCAAGTGAAAGGGTCTAGAATTTTGGGTTAAATGTCCTATGCTATGATTTTTCTTTCTTTAACTGACAAAATTGGGTAAGGGAGGTGTAGGCAAAGACCCTATCACGCTGAGAAAGCAAGAAACTGAAGGAATAAGGAAGGAATCAACAAGATCAGTAGCCAGATGCAAAGTGAGAATTCATAAATTGAAAATATTGTCAGAAAGCCTCAATAACTTGTAAAAAAGCAAAATGATGTTTTTCTGCTGACAAATTTGATATAATGATTATAATACATACAAAAAGGAAAACAAAAGTTATCTGAATGAGACCCATACCAGTGAATAGTAAATAACAATAGATATTCCATCATGAACATGAAATATAAAATGAACCCCATGCCAAAATGAAGACATCAGAATGGATCATTATCAATTATTATTTCTTGTTTAAGATTAGAACTAAATTTTATCATATATAATCACAAATCATATACTTGTATTTGTTATGAAATTAATTCTAACCAACATATTTACACAAATAGTCACATATAGAATAATTAACTGTAAATTCTGGTAAATAACGCTCACATATAATCACCAAATTGTGGGTAAATAACACATAATAACCAAACCATGGGTAGATAATATTCTTACATTATTACCAAACCCCATGGAAAGTTGTGTGAGAAGCTTATTACTTCAAAGAGCAAAATCAGCTGCAGCATCAGAGAATATAACACTTTTCCCAACTAACTGCCACTAAGCATATGACACTGTTCGCCCTACAATATCCCCAGATACTTCAGATTTCTCGTTTACATTATGGTTGACAACCTACTGGAAATGAGACCAGCAAATCATCTAGAAATCTTTATTTGAATTTATATGCTTCACAATATGCATTGCTTTGGATATGTGATGCATAATTCAGTATTGAACTTGTAATTGGTACTGCATCACAATACACAAATTTTAAAGCCTGCAATCAGACAAAGACCAATGGAAATTTCCAGGTGCTAGACTGGTACAGTCTTCAC
Source organism: Potamilus streckersoni (assembly GCA_016746295.1). Lineage (NCBI taxonomy): Eukaryota > Metazoa > Mollusca > Bivalvia > Unionida > Unionidae > Potamilus > Potamilus streckersoni. The sequence continues at coordinate 1,348,381 of JAEAOA010002175.1, forward strand.
AGAGCAGGCTAAACTTCACAGTGCTGTACCCACCTAATTCTAACATTATTTGGGTATGTTTACTTATTGAATCTCTCATGACAGATAATTCTCTGTAGGAAAAGATAAAATTGTTTTTAAAACTGTAAAATGTTATTTGCATTTTTATATTTTATGAAATGTATAAATACATCATGATAGTTACAGTGTATTGTCTACCGGCAACTTAGAAAGGAATTATTTCAGTGAATACATACATTGCTGAAATAAAACACAGAAAAAAAATATTTTCACAGCATTGTATTTGTTATTTATTTTGTCAATCTGTATATTCCTGTATGAAAATATGCACAAAATGCCCTGGAATATAGTTGTCAAAATTTGCTAAATATTTTATGACAAGGGTATTGAGAGCTACAATATAGCAGGTAGTTTGCAAACCTTCAAAACATCTGCTCACATTCAATAAAGGATTATCTGCTGACTGATTTGCTGCTGAATTAATCTGTGCTATAACTTTTATAGACTGACAAGATTAATCTGTGCTGTAACTTTTATAGATTGACAAAGAAATGAAAATACAATTTCTTTTAGTGGCATAGGGGTGGGTGTAATGAATGAACAGTTTAAAAGTGCATGTTATTCAAGAACAATATATAAGTTGCAGTGACACACATTTTGACAAGGTCAAGTTACTTTCAATGCAAGGTGGATGATAATATGGGTGTAAAGAATAAATAGCTGAATTTATGTGTTCAGGTATAAAAATTAGGTCACACTAAAAGTTACTTTTCCAGATACATCCATGTGCCAGTTTTCACAACTTGAAGTTGTTTTCCTTACAGTAGGTTAAAAAGGGTCTCAGATAGTGAGGGTGTAAAGAATGAGTAGCTGAAAAAAAGAAAGTCAACTCAGATAAAAGGGTCTTTGTTCTGGTATGACCGTCTTACTCTAAGATGAATCCATGTAACAGTTGCCACAAGTGAAGGTGTAATGAGATCTAAAATATTTAAGGCATAATGCACCAAACACACACACAAATGAATAATAAATGAGTAAAAAAATGTGCAAAAGACTACATCTCTTCCAAACTTCAGCTGTGAATGGATGAAAATTAGTACCTTTCCTTAAGTCTAAATTTGAAATGCAATGAAGCATTACAAACTAAAAATATTAATCTTTTTCTGAAGCCACAGAAATGCACATGGTTTAAAAAGAACCTCTAGTGTTTCAAGTATTGAAAGTGGCTTAGTATCTAAAAGACTTTAAACCTGCCCCATTCTTTGCCATGACAAACTATTCTTGTTGTATGAAGTACAAGAACCAATACAACACACGCACACAATAACTACATATATCAGCCATCTGAAAATTCCAACAACTCCTGCAAGACATATTTTCACTGAAAATAAATGTGGTAGCTATACATTTCCAAAAATGTAATATTAAAACCTTCAGAAGTGCAAACAAGTTGACATTTTCATACTTATTAAATTTACCAGAAAATTGTCATTTTAGGTTCCTAATGTGTTCTTTCTTGTAGTATTAGTATTATCCTTCCATGATTTAACAGTGTCCTCTCAAAATAATTATTTTTAAAATCAATAAAATCAATTCTTTATTTAAAAGATATTCAATGACTTTTTTGATTCCATTCAATTTCTAAAAAAAACTTTTAGCTTAAAACATGCAGAGTCACTATCTTGAAAACATGAAAGGACTAACGATTGGAGTTTTTGTGACCAACGATTCGAGTTTTTGTGAAGTTTGACATTATTTCTCATAAATATATGTCCAAAAAATAACTTTACTGCTCCTGATGGGCTTTAGATTCAAGCACTTCAATGCACCACAACTCAAACATCTGGTTAATGTCTGGCCATTCTTGAACTTTCCATGAGGTTTTCTAAAATTGCTAGATATGACTGAGAGTGTACCCGAATGATTTATTAATGATATCACTTTCAAATACCATATATTCACATACTTTTAAGTCAGGCATATTCTGGCTTTATGACAGACACGACAAAAAAATGTTTCCAATTTATTTACCATGTTATTTCACTCTGTATACTTAAATTTGCCAAATTAATAAATTCTAAAATATCAACACTATTGACATAAAATTCCCAACAATTTTCCACCAATGCCAAAGACATAATGTAGGATGCAACAGTCAAGTATCATTAACAAAGCAGTGTCTTTTTTAAAAACATGAAAGGATGAAAATAAATGATCTGAAATTACAAGCAAATGATAGTTTCCATTTACATATCTTAAGCAGGCATCAGACAGATAATGTCAAAAGTCTGAAGTAGAGCTTACAAGACCAGACTGTAAATATGGATACAGATAATTTATACTGCACTGTCTCCATGTGCCATATATGTCCTTCATGCTTTTTGTAAAAATTCAACACCAACAACTATTAACACACAATCCCACTGGCATTAAGGTGCATGTCAGACATAGGTCAGTGAAGTGACTTCACAACATTTGGCTTTTCTTTGTCAATGAGGATCCATATTTTTCATTTTCTTCTCATACTAATTTTCTATGTATGGCAACCAATAACAAAAAAAAAGCAACAAAAGTACTGTCAGTATTACAACCCAATTGGTGTTTGATAGTGCCCCATGAAGGCACAGTTGGGCATTCATGAAATTTGAGATACTGAACAATGGGTCTCAATTACCTGGAACTTTGGTCAAGGTGCATGTCCTGAACTAACTGTGCAGAAATCATTATTCTCTCATCAAACTTACCATTACTGTCACAGTGTCACACTCTAACCTTTAGACCCCAGGATTATATAATTTTCTTTATTACCCATGTTGAAAACCACCCAAGTTTGGTCAAGGAATAAAATGTAGAATGATAGCTTCAAAATGCATTTTCTTCCATGCTGCAATGACTCGTCACTTGACTGCTTTACCCCAAAATCAATGGCTCTCACCTAAGCTTAACTGCAAGCACTTCACAAACTTTGGTCAAGGTATATGGACTTTACCTTAAGTAATTATTCAGAAACCATTTGTCTCCCTCTCATCAGTGATGCACCATTGACTCCCAAAAATCACAGGGTGTAATAATTCATCCACAAGCTTCTGTTAAGGCACAACAAAGAGCAGAACAAATTTCTTTCAGTAAGTGACATTGGCCTTTAATAATGCAAGTCCAAAATCATTATGTTTCTTTACCTTTATGCAAGTGCAAGCCATCCACAAATTTAACTATAGATGATGGAAAACTTCAGCTAATATGCACAAAGAAAATTGGCAACTGATGGATAGACAGATGAAAAAAACATCACAACATAAAAACTCCAGTTTATGGTGGGTATATAAAAAGTCCACAAGTCTGTCACAAAAAATTTAATTTTCATGCTAAATTATTTAATTTTTAAATACATTAACCCAAGCAGCTATAATCCTAAGTAAACAGCAGTAAGGATGCAAGTCTTTCTCTCTCTTGGTTCTGACCAAAGCAGCATTTCAGCCAGGTTTGCCAAGAAAAGTGGCAAATTGATGCCCTTAAATTAGTGTGATCATACTGAGTCATCGCCATAACAAAATGAAATATATACATGGTCTCTTTTATATGTACATGAAATACAGTACAAACAACCATCTTTACTATAAAAGTCTCCATCCTCACTCTAATAAATCCAGATAAGTTTTAGGCAATAATTGTATGGACCTCAACATTACAAGAATATTTGTTTTTTGCAACTGCAGAATTTTATTCTAAAGATTTACTTGCTGTTTGACCTTTGGCTGTTGTGGGTTTAACCAGCTTGTTCAATAGAGTGATCATATCGGTAGTAATTTTATTGCTTTCACAATGTGAGGATAATACTGGGGTAAAGGAATCAGTCATCCATCATTCTATTTGATCCTCAGATTGAAACTTCACTGCCATTACAAACGAAAAAGTCTTTTGAAGGGATGGGCACTATACTGGAGGAAAAGATTTTCCAGGAATTCAAGATGAGGCAACTGTTTACTTTTAAAATGCCACTATTTTTACAATATGACTTTCCATTCAGGAGTACCAATAATACAATTTTCAAGAAGCTGCTACATTGGTTTCATATCATGACCATTACATTTAAATCACATGCTAAGTGTATTTAAAACCTCTTAATCAAACTGTCTTGGGATACACGGAGTTTAAGATTATTTCCAAGATAATCTCAAGCTTTGTTATATATAGTATTTGGAGTATGGGGACAATAGTTGCAGTATAGTGTCCAGTTTGATAAAGAAGGACCACATGACCATGTTGTTCAGTCATAAAATCAATCAGCAAGCAATTCCAACATTTCATGACTGGTATTAGAAGTACAAACTGCACCTTGTTCGATTTATTTGTGCATTAAATTTCTTTTGAGTGGAAGTTTTTATAGCAAATCCTACAAGGGAGTCTGCTGGCTGAAATGCGGGCAAAGGCAGAGTAGATTGAGACCAAATGAGATATTGGTTTTGTTTGCATCAGGACTAATAACATCAACATTATTGCTATAACCACATCAAGCCAATCCCAAATTATAAAAGGAACTGCCTCTTTTTAGAGTCCTTCTAGAATGGAAAGCCAAACTTTGGAACTTTTATGAATAAAATTTCTTGAGTGTTGACTTATAACACACATTCCAGTTTTCTGGCACTACTGAAAGACAGGTTGGTTCAAATAACAATAAAATTTCAACTTTCAGCTAAAGTTACTCCTGCTAAAATGTCTTCACCTCTTCATTTGTCTACTGTTGAACTTGCTGAAGTAATCTCTGCAGGTTTCACACTGGACTTGACATCACTTGTATTTATCTTGGTGCTTTCCTTGCCTTTATCTTTTGAAGTACCTTTTGCTGAGCTTGAGGAAGTACTTTCCACAGACTTGTCCTTTGATTTGCTTTTGGAAGTACTAGCTGTAGCACTTTCAGCTGGCTTGCTTTTAGAGAAAGTTGTAGATGTGCCTTCTTTAGATTTCCCTTTTGATGAGCTACCACTCAAAGTTTTTGACTGGGCTGTAGTGGTTGAGGAAGACTGACCATGTGACTGGGCAGCTGCTCCAACCCCTAACTTTGATTGGGTGGGTTGTGCTGCACCTTGTCCAGAATTATGGCGGGACTTTCTACCGGTAGATGAGAGACTAGATACATGGTGTATGCCACTTCCATCCTTGTCCTCTTCCAATGGCTGAAATAGAAATAAAAACTATGAAAAAATTCAGAAATATGTTCATGGAAAAATGAATATCCCATTCAGTATCATGTAAGAAACAGTCTGACAAAAATAAACCATATGCTTCTTCTGCACTTATAGAGTGGCATAAAAAAAAGTGCAAGTACAGTACCGCACAGTACGGCACTGCAGAGACTGGAATGTGCCAATGTGCATTTAACTACAGACATAACATTAGAAATGTCTGATAAACCAAAAATTCTGATTAATGGATTCAAAATTAAATAACTGTACCTAAATTGTCCTATTCAAGTTGTTATATACTAAGACCATTTTATAACAAGACTAGTAACTTGTCTTTTTTATTAGTACAATCAAACCCAACTAGGTGCCTACCATCATGCAAAAGAACCACATTGTACATAACAGCCACATTCCACAGGTGATTTCAATACACAGTATATTTGACCTGTACATTAAGACAACCTGCTAGAAAAGACCACATCTAGATGAACCCTCAGTGCTCATTATAAGCTGGTTCAACTCAAATATTTGTTGCGACTCCAAACTCAGACTATCTGGTATGTCAATGATGTATAATGGCTATCCAATGTTAAAGCTTTGATTTAAAAACAATGTCTAATCACTGATAAACTCCAAAGGAAACAATGTATCTTGAGAGCCAATACTTTTGTCTTGAATATATTGTGTTGGTCTCATTCAATCGAACTCGGTATGATCTCGGTTTCATGAGAGTAAAATGCTTAACTTTGTTACTGACAGTAGATGGTTCAATACAACTTATTTACAAGTTAAACTATAAAATTATTTCTATTCATCTCAAAATTTATCTTCACATGCTTCTCCAACCATTCTATCAAATACCAAAATTTATTGTAAATTGACCAGTTCTATTGAAAGTTTGCTAAATTCAACTGTAAGCTTACCCAATTCTATTGAAAGCTTACCACATTCTCCTGTAAGCTTCAAAAGATAACATACAAGTCGCTTTTTAAACAGATTCTAATGTAGGAAGCATCACTCTTTCAGTAACAAAAATTATCCATGTTTATGCAAAATATAATCTAGACATCATAGTGATATACAGTGATCATGCAGACTTAAAAACAAATTGCAAAACAAAACTCGAGGCCAACAATATCTTGCATTGTTAACTGTTTATTGATTATAATTGTGTCATGTTAGAAACAAGATTTTTAATCAGTGCTTGGTGGTCACTGAAATTATCCATTATAAATTTTTAAAAACTCCATTGTAAGAAATTCCAAGACTTTTCCAAAACTTTGCAAGGTATGAGAAATTCTATAACTTTTCAAAACCCTTGAAATTTATTTTTTAAATTCCAAAATGTTTCCAGGATCCATAGGAACTCTGGATATATTAAATTATCTCATTAGCCAATCAAATTAGTTTCCCAGTTTAAAAAAAAAAAATTTGTTCTGCTCTACCAAAAAAATAATAACAAATTTTAAAAAGAAAATCAGACTTTGACAGAGCTATAAAAGAGGTCTGATTGAACCAGACTACCTTTTACACTTGCATACAAGTTGGATTCAACTGCAAACTGCATAAAATTAATGTCATACCTGGATTTGTACAGTTTCTTATGGTTATCAGTAGATCCTACACTGACCATAATCTACCAGTTCATTATATGTAGGCAGAGCAAAGTTTATTTGTTCAGCAGTTGGATCTCACTTATCTACATGTATATATTGGACACGTCTAATGAAAACCTGACTGAGTTGGTAAATATTTCAATAACGTTTATGCGAATGTTATATAGCAAAAATATAGTTATGTTCATACACATGTTTGTAAGGAGTTCCAGCAAATGCAAGATCCATTATCTGCTGGTATATTATGAGAATGGAGATATGGATAGATGCTTTTCACAGCTAGGTTTAAATTAATAGTAAATATGGTACATTAGATTGCTTGTACCAGAATGGAAGTTAACCCTTGCAAGGTGTTTACCTTATGTACTTGCTTATAATTTGGCAGATCAGGATATTTGTTTTTTTTACAGTTTGGCTTTACATAATTATAAGTACACAACTCCCTCGATAACTTGCGCCCGGATAACTCGCTAACCAGCTTACAACACGGTGTCCGGCATGGCTCCCGATTTTTTTCAAAGGAAATGTATATTAAAATGTGTTAAACAGGAAAAACAATTCGCGATAAGAATTAGTATATTGAACCTTGTTACAATCTGTATATTATGTAAATTTTCGTACACAAAAAATATTTATAAATCATTAATGTTTGTAAAAACAAAATGGGAATACAGTATTTTCGATCTTTTTTGCAAACGTAAATCTTCTTAGTGGAAATTTTATGTCCTATAACTTAACAAATTTTTCAAATACAAAGACATCTATAGGAATAATTATGATACATTTAAATAATTATTATTTTGATAACTGGATTGTGTACGAAAAGTTAAAAGGTACGAAAAAATACATGAAATACGGTAGCTCATTATATCATCGAAAAATGATGATTATTGCCGTAAAGATAGAATCCATATCATGAAATTTTCAAGTTCTAATTAGATGCCTCATATTATGTTTGGGGATTTTTGAGAGAAAAAGTTGTTAATGCTCTGTAAATAATCAGTCTGGCGAAACAGGATCAATAAAATATTATGCTAAGAGGTGGCAACAGATAATAAAATAAACACCACTTAAATGCCTTGCTAGGTGAAATTCACATTCTAATCCTTAATTTCGCTTCAGTGTAAACACTAGAATTGCAACATATTCTCTTCTAAGAAAACATGAAAATAGTCAATCATCCGTTCACATTGAAACCCATGAGTACTTCTGTGAGAACCTAAATAAATGCCGGCTTTGTTTTGATCAACAACTACAGGAAGTGTTTGTTGCATTAAACAAAAATCAATTAAAAGACACCTGTGTTGTTTTATCACTTTGAATATGTCTTTTGTAACAAATCAAGCAAGGGAAGTACAATAAAAAAAATCAAAGGCAGCATGCCGATAGCAGCATAAGTTCTTGAGGTCATTACCGTTTTCAAAATTCATTTTATTTGACCAGTCGAAAATGGTTTCACATTTTTATGTGATATATTTAAAATATTTTTATCACTTTTGGAAATCCCAGCGCCGACATAGAATTAAACAAAATTCATTGTCGGGAGAAATACGCTCAGTGAATCTGGAAGCCGCATGTAATTATCCAAACCAGCTCAGAGAGAAAATCACCCGTGAACAAATACACAGAGGCAGCAGAGAAATCTAAGAGTAAAAATAATGAGCAGATGTTTTGAAAATGTGAAGTGATATTTGTCAAACGTGTCTCAAACTGCAAGTATTATCGTGTTCTAATTTACGTTATTTTAAATTTGTGGACCCATTAAATTGATGTCAGTAATGGCTAACAACTTGTAAAAAAAATCATTTTACTTCTACCGCAATCAAATCAACCTGTCGTTAGATCAACATTTTGTTTTATTTTAAAATGGGTGTCGATCTTGTGTATAAAATATCTACTTTGGATCAAACAAGAATTTATCAAATTTAACACAATCATTTGTGACATAGTATACAACGTGCGAAATCATACATGTGTTAAGCCAATGGAAAACGTGTGGATTATTGTTTTGATCATCTCCTCAATATCCTGAAATTAATGTTACTCTGCGATGACAAAAGTAAACAAAGTACACCGCTATGAAGAAATATTTACTCATAGTTAATCAAAGCACGATTATTGAGTATTCAACACTAACATGCCAAACCAGTTTGTTTTGTTGTTTGTTATAGGTCCCTCAATAACTCGCACCCTTGCTTATAACGCTGTCAATGTTTTTGGACCTTGTGCGCAAGTTATCGAGAGAGTGGTGTATATGAATATAAAGTAGTTCTTTTTTGAGTGGACAAGACATTCATACATACATTCAAGATGGAGATGGAAAATCTACAAAAGAAGCTGTGGCTAATGGCACATCCATTTTTTACTCTTCAAGATGATGTATGAACAGCCAGTCTTTCCACCTCTGTGTCAATATTCTCCATTATGCAAGTCATGTCTCTAATTTAGCCAACACCATATCAACATCATCCTTATGTAAGTCATGACTCTTAGCCCACCAACATACCAATATCCTCAATTATGCAAGTCATGTCTCTTAATTAGCCTACCACCATACTGATATTCTCCATTATGTAGGTCATGACTCTCAATTAGCCCACCACCAAACAAACAACATGCATTGTGCAAATCATAACCTTTAAGTCAGCTCATCACTGTAATGATCTGCCATTATGCAACTTGGGGTTTTTAGTTAGCACATCACGGTAATGATATCCTAATTAATGCAAATCTGAACTCTTATCCCACCACAGATATCTTACAATATGCAAGTCAGGACTCTCTGTTTGCCTATCTTCTCAATTCAATAAAGGTCTGAAAGGTCTACTGTCTTATGCTCACCTCCACTCTGAAATCTTCTAATCTCTTATACTTTGATAGCCATTCCTTCAACTTGGGATCAATATCCACATATTTGCGGGAATACTTGAGGAATGCCCAGAATTTCTCAAGCCCATACAGTTGCCCTGCAAATTAAAATTGAATAATCTTTGTTACTAAAAAGCAGATATACTTTCAAGCAATTTCCCCACACTCTTTGGTTTCAATTTAATACATTATTAATTGAAATAAAATGTCAACTACTGTGTCATTTTCCTTCAACGAAGATGGTTTCAAAATAAGAAAAACAAGATTAATTTTGGTAGCACTTTGATGGGTCACAGATATTAAATTATCTATGTATTTTCCACTGAAAATTCACATGAGCAAGAAAAAAAAAGTGAAAAAAAAGATTTTTGCTTGCTCAGTCTGAAACAAATTATTACTCAAATGACCTTAAAGGAGAATTATCATAGACTAAGCACATTACAACCAATAAATAATAAATTATTAATAATATTTCCCAGTATTTTACTCATCTCACAGGACAAATTGAAAAAAATAAAAGTTAATGTGACAATGTGGTCATTAAAATTTTTGAACTTCCAAATTTCTTTTGCAGCAAGTTAGCATACAATGCTGGAATCCTGATCACAACAACTGTACAATAATTAATCTTTAACAAGTTACCTAAATCTGAACAAGTCATATTATGTAATTACATAAGAAGCAGTATACAAGAGACATAATTAAATGTCAAGAAGCATACAAGAGATATAATTACACTATAAAACACAGGCTCCATTTTTGCCCCAGCTACCTTTTATTTAACTAGAAAATAACAAACTAACCACTGAGCTTATTCTAATAAAAACTATTAAGAGCAACCTTAATCTAGTGTGGAACGATGGACACAAAAAAAAGATCGCCTATATTGAGCTTTCACAAAAGTGGGCTCCATAAGAGTAGTCATTCCAGTTGACGAAGTACGGGTAAAGTATGGTTACAGAAATGTTAAATAAAGTTGGGGCAAAAGGAGGATATTTTAAAAATAAAACAAAAAAAACAAACAATGAAATCAACATTGCCATCACAATCCTGATCAAAATCATGGTCTTACTTACACACTAACTTTTCATCAAGTCTATCCTCCTTTTTAAACAACTAGCTCTGTATATGAGACATGAATTCGCTCAACAGTAATAGATTTTCAACATAAAAATTATCAGCAGTAGTGCTATTTTCATAAAAGTAGGGAAAGAATGACTATTTTGGAAAAAGATGGGACAAAATGATAACTTTAGAAAATGTAGAGATAGAACGACTACTTTGGAAAAGTAGAGAGTGACTATTTTGATAAAACTTGGGATAGATTAAAACTCTTCTTTGCATAGCTGATTGTGTAACATTGTGTTACATCAGGCAAAGATCTGAGATTGCTCTAATTTCATGAACTAGGACCTCCATAAGGCAACTCATGTAAATGCTTTAGGGCTTAGACATGAATTTGCATGGTGCTTTCCTTGAGTCTGTCATTGAGACTGCTGGAAAAGGGGTTCCATGGAGTTAACAAAGGCCACCTGCAAGAGGTGCATGAAGAGGTAGCCAAGCAGAATCAGACTGGCTGCAGATTAAGCTAGCTTAAGAGTTGTAAGGATTCTCTCATTGTCAGGGGAGTTTAATACTTTGTAACATGTAAATGTGAGGGAGACAGACAATGTTTAGATTTATGATAAACCCTGTTCCAAAATGGACAGAATGATGGGTTGGGTCGAGATCAGATTTTTCCCACCAAAAGGCCTAGGTAATTTAAAAAAGACAGCAGATCATTCCTGCCTTTCACTAGAATATAACTTGCCATGTGTTTTTGGAGGATGTCATCCTGATACGCACCTTGTTGATTGAATATTGATTGCAACAGGTTGACTGCTAATCATTTTGGAGAAATTTCAAAGACTTGTGAGGAGAGCAAAGGGAGCACATAAAATGGATATATGTTTCCTTGGTAGGAAATCAAAGAAACCTGCATGTAACCACATGGATCAGGATATGAAACAGGCATCAGCCAGTCTTGACTGATTGCAAATTTGTCCCTGTTGATGGCAAATCCAACTGAACAAGCTCTTTACCTACAATAATACAATATATCTGTAGGCTTGGCTTTGGTTGATAATTGGCTTATCTTGGAGGCTTGGGAAAAGAGAAACCTTTTTATTGTCTGAGTCTATTAACCCATTTGTTTGTACCCTCCCCATCTGATTTTAATAACGGAAACCTTTAACTTGATAAAAAAGTGTAAAGAACTTAGTCAATTCATTCATTTATTTATATTTTCTAACCCGACTGTGAGTAGAATGGCCATGACACAGTCATTTAGTGTTTCATGCTCAACGGAAATTTTCAATAATATAGACAAGACATGCTCGAGCTTCATTACCAGTTCCTGGAAAAGTCCATTTTCAGCAAAGGTTTGTATGTACGACTAAAGATGTATATACATGTGTTGTCTGCTTCAAATATTTACAGTATTGAATCAAGCAAAAGAAAAGAATGACAACAAAAAGTTTGCCTTTCACATGGATTTAACAAGTGGTTTCATTAATATGTTCATGTGTACAAAGGAATAAAATTCCAAACTCAACGTTATGGTAATTTATGGAATTATCCAGCAGTAACCGAATAGGATGAAATATCATTATGTTGTTGGATGGAAATAAACTACAACATAGTGTACAGAATATGGCACCATGTTAGTATGAAAAGTCCATTAAGCATGAATGGTGCAAGGGGATGCCAGCATTAGTGCCTTTCTGGTTACAGTCAATCAATGATTCAATTGACTTAGTTCTGTGTACTTTTATCACATTAAATGTTTTAGTTATTGAAATTGGTAGTTGTAGCTAGGCAGTATTTGACATCTTGTCTCTTTCCTGATGATCATCTCCTTTGAGGCAGACAATAATTCTGCCTGAATGTCTCAGCAATATGCATGGCCAGTTGGAGGGACATCTATACTGCCTCTGCAGTTCCTCTATCTTGCTGCAAACATTAATAATATTGATGCAAGGGAGATACACCAAATACCATGGAATCTTCAACTTAAGTGATGATGAGGGCATACTGCCATCTTGTCTTACCAAATAGAAGTTAGCAGAAGGTGTCAGAATACTAGTCATACAAGGGTGTGCAGTCCTGTTAATGATCTTGGCAATCATTGCCACGATTCCCAGGCATGACTGTGTTAATGATCTTGGCAATCAGTCATTGATTCCCTGGCATAACTGTCTTAACGATCTTGGCAATCAGTCACTGATTCCCTGGCATGACTGTGTTAATGATCTTGGCAATCAGTCACTGATTCCCTGGCATGACTGTGTCAATGCTCTTTGCAATCACTGCCATTGATTCCCTGGCATGACTGTGTTAATGATCTTGGCAACTGTTGTCACTGATTCAATGGTACTGTATTATTGATCTTGGCAATAACTGTCAATGATTCCCTGGCATGACTGTATTAATGATCTTGGCAACCAGTCATTGATTTCCTGGCATGTTTGCTCTTTTGTTAAAGCCAAAGAATGGCTAGTGACACTAGATCTAACACTGAAGATGCTGTCACAATATTCTGAACAAGTGACATTAAAGACGCTCTTGTCCACCTTGTAGAAATTTAGGGCAGTCATATTCAATGCTCCAATGATCACATTCTTCTGAACAAGACTTTGCAGCTTCATTTTTGTTTGACACAAAACTGTAAGCACAGGGTTGTAATAAATAAAGCCTATATTATATAAAAATTCACATAAATTCTTATCAAAAATCAAAACCAATGTTTATCAGATGTAATAACCCTACTAGACTCAACATTAGACTTTCATAATGAATTTTGAATTTGTGAAGAATTTTACAGATTTACAGGTCATAATAAACAAAAAACTGGCACTACCTAGTGGTCCAGGGACATGATGTGTAAGAGGATCTTCTTTTGTTAATTTCATAATTAAAATACAAAGTTGGATTTGAGAGGCTGAAACTTTATTTTCCCCAATGTTACTATGATTAGGGAATGTATTCAAGGAAGAAAATAGTTTCTAAATAAATAGGAAAAAAATAAGGCTGCTGGGAAGACTGCAAAAATTACACTGATCCTAACTTGTCATTTGTCATGTGCTTGACAGTGGTACAAGATGGGACATTACTTAATTTCATATCCAATCAATTGTTTCAGCTACTTAATTATATCACAGATTTCAAAAATTCCAAATTGACCTCATTGCCACTCCATTTCTCGTATAAAGACTTTTGATCCAGATGGATGTAATAAGTATTTTATACAAATGGCAATAATAAGGTAAAATGCTTTATGCCACTTCTTGGTGGTTGCTTTGTAGATAAATAATTTTAATTAAATATTTACAAAATTATACACGTGAATTATAAATGTTTTAAGAATTTTCTTAATTTCTAATAAAACTGATAATATTTTATAAGAAAACATTTGAGCAATCACAGCATGAGACAGTTTTCAATGGAAATTTTTGCTTTGTTTGAAGCACTACAACTATCTCCAAGAGGAAGTCAAACTAGGTCACACTTTCAGTCGTGTACTTTTTAACAAAGAAATAAAGTTTATGGTGTTATATATTTATATTTCAGAAAAAAAGATGACATGCATTGATTTTTTGGGGACCACAATTCCTCACTGACAAATAACTGCCTGTAAAATGTGTTTCTTTAATACCACAGAAGCTGCTGGCCATACTTCCTCATTCCCTGCAAAATTGGTGTTGTACACATCATGATGCATCCAAAAAAACAACTCTGTGGCCAACTGTGCTTGAGAAACTTATAACATACAAATTTAGGTCAATCTAGTGTGGACAAGCATCTACACAAGCATACACATATGACAGTGACCACTGTCTCCCAAGTTGGGCTCATACAAAATTTTATATTATTCTGCATATATTTTGAGGTGTTTAATCAATCAAGTTCATTTTTAAACATGTTCATGATGAAATTTCAGTTTGTACCTTGGACAATGTCTTACCGTTTTCATAATCTTTTATCGTTTCTTCTTGAAAATCTTTGAACAGGTCACTTCTAAATTTTCTCTCAAGGCCATAACTGAAGTATCTAAATAAACACTCCAGACCATATCTGTAAAATGGAAGAAAAGAGTTTCATATGAAAACATTTCACAAGGTGTCAGATGGTTGTAAAATAACAAACACAACCACCATATCAAATATATATATATATATATATATATATATATATATATATATATATATATATATATATATATATATGAGAAAACAAATAAACATAATGGAAAACTCTTGAGTCCGTAAAGCCTTTATGTTTTTGAACACTGAACACTCAACTTAAACACTACATAATGGATAAAACTGGTAGTCGTTACATGCTCTTAACTTTCATCTGTTGTTCCATTTTGCAAAATTAATTAGTATTATGCTACAATGCACGGCAGATATTATAGTTAATTTCGAGTTATTTCATCTACAATTAAATTTCAAGAATCACACATGTACCATGAATTCCTCAACTACTGAACCTGAAATAGGTAATTTTATCAAGTCTGCATTTTTTTGTTTGCCATTAATTTGTACATTTTTAATTTTGAATTTTTTTTCTTGTTCTTCATACAGTTCATGCTGCATTTCATTCTTGCTTCTATTTTTTTTTAAAAAAAATATTTAGTCCTTGTTTGGAACCTACATGAAAATGCATCATGCTTTGAATGTCATCAGAAAAAAAGAGTGCTTAATAACACAGCAAATGCATACAATGCAAAAATTGTGCAAATGTACCCATTGCTATTTGCCACCAAACTTTAGTTCTTATTTCATATCATTCAATACAACTAAAATTGTACATATACATTGCCTAATGATGTCAGTAACTCAATGTCAATTATTAATAAAATAAAATGTCATAAAGTAAACAGCGGAAATGTGAGTAATTTGCTTTTGTAAAATATGTCCCTATCTCTTCCACCTCTACACCATCATGGAGAAGTATAAAGTCAGAAAAGGGGCACAACATGCACGTCTTCTGACTACAATATGCAATAACAACATAAAACATAATATGCATAACTATGTTTCACAACAGTCCAATAATAACTGCACAAGCAGTTGCATTCACAAAATTGTTACATATTGTCTCCAGCTGTAAGTAAACAAAAGCCTAAAGTCTGTCAAGTACACAAAGGCCATAAGTCTGTCAAGTAAACAAAGGCCATAAGTCTGTCAAGTAAACAAAGGCCATAAGTCTGTCAAGAAAACAAAAGCCATAAGTCTGTCAAGTAAACAAAGGCCATAAGTCTGTCAAGTAAACAAAGACCATAAGTCTGTCAAGTAAACAAAGGCCATAAGTCTGTCAAGTAAACAAGGGCCAAAAGTCTGTAGGTAAACAAAGGCCATAAGTCTGTCAAGTAAACAAAGGCCAAAAGTCTGTAGGTAAACAAAGGCCATAAGTCTGTCAAGTACACAAAGGCCAAAAGTCTGTAGGTAAACAAAGGCCATAAGTCTGTCAAGTAAACAAAGGCCATAAGTCTGGAAGTAAACAAAAGCCTTAAATCTGTCAAGTAAACAATGGCCATAAGCCTGTCAAGTAAACAAAGGCCATAAGTCTAAGTAAACAAAGGCCATTAAGTTTGTCAAGTAAACAATGGCCATAAGTCTGTCAAGTAAACAATGGCTATAAGCCTGTCAAGTAAACAAAGGCCATAAGTCTAAGTAAACGAAGGCCATTAAGTCTGTCAAGTAAACAATGGCTATAAGTCTGTCAAGTAAACAAAGGCCACAAGTTGGTACATAAGCAAAGGCTATATGTCTGCAAGTACACAAACTGCTACAAGTCTTTAAGTAAAGTAAAGGTGACGAGTCCAAATAAGCAAGGCCAAAAAGTCTAACACAAACATTAGCACTAATTTGTTCAGATGTGCAGCTTCAGTTTCATAAGAACTGCAGTACTAGTAACATTCTATGCATTGAGCAGCAAACTGATGTGCAAAACATGCACAAAGTTTCATGGCAATCCAATGAAAACCATAATCAGATGTGTTCACTAGATTCTTTAGGAGACTAACTACATCAAACTCAATGTATAAAACAGGCTACAACCAGCAGTAAGAAAACCCTGAATGTACTGACACTCCAATGGTCAAAACCAAATACCTGGAATTCAAGACTGTTTCTACTTTTTAACTATTGAGTGCAGAAGCCATCTCTGATAGCAATAACAAAATGATCAAATTAGCTGCTGTTATAGCCAAAACTGGCATTAGATTGGCACCATTTTCATTTAAGACCAACAGACGTCATTAAGTACAAACAATACTGCTAAGGACAACTCATCTTGTGTGTGCAAGATTTTGATTTTTAATATAGCTTAAACAATTTTTAAGTTATATCATTACAATGTCTGCAGTGTGATGGCTTATAGTGATGTCTAGCATAGGGGCATTATGCTGCAGACATGTAGCATGATGTCCCAACCAGTCACATTATCCCCGACACCAGGCTGACCAGTCCTAACACTAACCTCTCAATGCTGAGTGTTTATCGAGGCATCTTTTGTATGAATCTGAATGTTCTTCATATCAAGATTATTTCTGTCAAATTTCATCAAATTCTATTCAGCAGTTTTGGAAATTTAATGCAGATCAGCATAAATTGTCCCAATTTAAAGTATCTCTCTCTAGCTGCCTAATTTCTAATTTTTTTTTCATTTTTGCAATGGTGGCCATATTTGATGGAAATATGCATTAGTTTACAAACTTAAAACTTCTCAAATGCCAGATTTCTATTCAATTTTTTGGTTTGCATCTGATGGCAGATCAAAATATGCTAAACAAATATCGGGGGGGGGGTCATCATGCCAGGATGATTTTTGTAAAGTTTTGTCAAATTGTATTCTGTTGGAGAAGTTGTTTAAAATTTCTATTTTTTTTTAGTAATGGAATTTCTACAAATATGAAATATTCATTGACATTATACACAACACAATCTGGGCCGTGCCTCAAGATTACTCAACTTTCAGCCAGGCGATCTACAAATTATCCATGTAAAGATGTTCATCCTGGAATATCTTCAAAAGACTTCGACCACAGAAATTTATAGTCTGCCTAAAATAACTGTCAAATTCATTCCATTTCTGTACATCTTTCATCATTCTGCACTTGCACATTTTTAAAAAAAAATGCATTCATGATTTCATCTGCATTCATTCTGCACTTTTTAAAAATTTCACTGGTAAAATTACCAGTTTCAGGGTCTGTATGCATTGAGTTGATAACCTAGGGAAAGACCTACCTTATCTTATTTCTATTTTAACTTGTACTTTAAATGTATGATTTTGATATTTCTTCATATAAATGCTCCACCTTCTTTTGTCCACAAAGACAATATGCAAATTGCAAAACACATTTTTCTGGTAGCATGTCACTGACAAAAGGAGATACTGAATGGAAATGTCGAGCACAGGAATCAAGAAAAATATGGCAGATGAAGACTGGGTTGTATTAAAAATGGTTGTTAATTGGAAATATTTAAAGACCATTACAAAGATGGTTCATTAATTTAAAGCCTATTTAATTTGGTATTTTGAGAAAAGATTTTATAAAAAAAATTAAAATGTTTCCATGGGTAATTATTAAAAGAAATATGTAAGATGAATAAATTATGAAAACATTAAGTTCTAACCTATATCCTTCTTTAGAATCTTCTACAGCCAGAGTTTTAAACTCATTATACATTTTCTTATTAAAATGCTGGCGCAGGAAGAAAGACCAAAATCTAAATAAGGTGTTCATCTCTTGGGACTGGCCAACACCCATCTTTTTACGATCTGAAAAAAAGACAGGACACTATATTAGTGTTGATTAGAAATGAAAGACACAGGCACTGATTGCAGAAGCCAGAAAGTTTTTTTTAACGTTGTATCCATGTTTTTGTCCATCATCATTATTATTTAAAGCCCAACAATTCTGAATGAGAACTGTGCAAAACATTGACTACATTGATTAAATGTCATTAAAATGAAAATTTCAAAATTGGAACATATGCCACACAATTCTTGTGCACCAAACACTTGCTCTTAAAAATGCAGATGTGGAGGCATGTACAGTCCAGACAGAATAACTATTCTTACCCTTTAGACATTTGGCGTGATACTTGTGGTACACATGCCACACAAATCCATTCTCCTGAAGCAGCTCATGAGATGGATGCTGGAATGCTGGGAATGAATGGGGTGTGCTGCCATAGCTTGAGGACAACATGCTGAGGTCAGGCTCACTGGGAACATATGCAATAATAAAGGAACAATAACATGTGGTATAGTTATCAAAAATAGACACAACATTTCAATGTCTACATTGTACGAAAAAAGTACTCAGCAGAACCTTAGTAAATATTTCTTAAAATGACTCCAACAGGAAAGTGCACAAACACAGATTTTCCATCACATAATACACTGGCAGGTCTGGATCTACACACTTTGTTAGGAATTATCATTAGAACAAATACAAACCCTGATCTGTCAGTGCATTATGTGACAGGACATCATGGTCTATGTTGGACTCTGCTATACATGAGTATATAACGCATGCACAAGTCACTTACAGAAACTTTAAGACCCAATTTTAAAAACACCCATTAACACTGATACCAGTCAATGCAATCATCACTTGATACCGAATTTTTTATGAAAAAAAAATCTTTGGAATTTCAAGAAGAATGTTATTTACAAAACAACTCTTGACCCTATTGTTTAGGGATTTATCTTTTCTACATGATTAAAAAATAACAATACTTTTATTTATCATCTTTTTGGAATAAATACTTTTATTGGAAAGGATTATTTTCTTAAATATATTGCTAATTTTTATGTTTACAACCTAAGCATCTACTTCACAATATATAACATGGATTTGGCTTACATGCTATTAAACCCTGTACATATATATTTCTGGAGGGGACCAGAGTTGTTGGATAAAAAAACAAAAACTTCAGAGCCCTATCTAATGACCTTTTCTCTACTAATGAACTCTGAGCAAGGGAATTGACCATTATATAACAAGGTGTGAAAACTGGTCACAGTTTCATGAAAATGTTTTTTGGGCATTAAAGGGGATAGTCTGGATAGTGCTGGTAGAAATATTTGATGCAGAGCGGTATCAAAAAGTGATGGTAGAAATATCTGATGTGGATCAGTATCAACTGTTCCACTTATATTCTTTTTGGTGACCATATCTTTTTGGAGGGGCTATGACTGTCATGGCAATTTATTGTGACAATTTCTGTCCCAAAATAATTTGCTAAAATTTCATTAATTCAAAAAGTTATAGGAGGTAGAAGCATACAATTCTGAGAAACATCTTCCTTTGCCTGCACTTCAAGGCATTTGGTGTCACTATGGTCACAAAGTATTAGTTTCCTTTGCAATGACCTTAACCTTGAAGCAAGGATGCAGCCACAATACACAACAACCCATCAACACATGACAAATAATTGTCTAGTTTCATCAAAATATCTTTAGTGGTTCAAATGTTACACTCTGGACAAGGCATAGAATTACATTTGTCTTTGCTCAGACTGGCAGGTTGTTTGGTTTTAGTGCATGATGTTGACTATTTATGATATACTGATGTGCAAAGTTTCTACACAATCTCTCCAACCAATAGAAAGTTACGAGCCAGAGAAGCAAATGAATACAGATGGACAAATAATGCCACAAAATAGCATGCCTGACTTGTGATAGAGATAGGTGGATAAAAATGTTTCATGTATTCTGTTTAAAAATGGCAAATTAACAAGTACATATACTGTACACTCTGCTCTACAATGACAGTTGTTTTCTATATTCAAACTAGAAAATATATTTTCTAACAGAAAACTACATTTCATACTTTACAAGTGCCTCAATACAAAAGACCTCTCACCTTTAAAATGCAAATATTTTAAGAAGTGATCATAATCCAGCAACAGTTTGTGAACAGCATCTTATATACCCACCTATAAATGTACATGGAGGAAAACTGTACCTATAGTATGGAAACTTTTTCTTCATTCAGTGACCTAAACTTTGAGCTTTTGAGCCTGAAAATTATAGGCTTCATCTTTAACCCATGCATAAACCATCCACAAAGTTTGGTAACTTAAGATGGTGGACAACTCTTATAGTGCAGAATCAATATTGGCAATGGATGGATGGGTAATATTTTATAATACACTAAGCTTTACGACATATGAATGAAGAACTTTAAGACTGTCCTGGTGTGGGCAGATATACAGGTGCCTAAACAGCAAAGTAATACTATATCACGTTTCTTTCAAGGATTCAAAAGCTGTTTTATTACTGATTACTACAGACCATAACAATTTTCTTTCAAGTTTTCAAACTGTAATTTTAGCTTAGTTTTGTGCATCACTAAATTAGTAATGTCATGCAAACAGCACCTCCAATACTTAATAAAATTAGCCAAGGTTGTTAAAGGTATATTAAATAAAAGTTTAATCAATTAGTATACTTCAAATTCATACATGTAGTGAGATTGTGTGGAAGAAAAGTCTGGTGGACTTGATTGCCACATTGCATCTTTTATATAAAAAAATATAGTGATAATAAGAATTTCCTTGACTGACATGTGCTCTATTGGCAGAAAAGAATTTCCAGGAATTCAAGATATGACCACTTCTTCCTGTTAACAGCAGAGTGTTGAACCTTTTTTCAATGAAAACATTTATCAAATTAGTTGCTGTGGTGGATACACTGGATTGGAATAATTTTCATTAAGGACCAAGCAGACACAATTAGTCTTTCTGTAAAAAAAAAAAAAAAACATGCCTAAATGACCATTCATTGATGGTTTGTAATGACAGCAATATTTTCAAGACACTGCCAAGACAGCCATATTAAATATATTAGAACATAGTAGAAGAGGTCTACTGGTGAAAGCCCCAATGCTGATATAGCCATTCATTTGGGAAGAGGAGACATAGATGCCCAATTTATAAGCATGGATCTCACTCATTATCAATCTAGATCTCTATATTAAAAGCATGTATTCCAAGTTTGATCAAAATTATACCACAACTGCAGTTCCCTTCCCCTGCCAAGTGGTAACAAACTTAGATAAGCAAGCATATCATGTCATTAACATGCAATAACCTTACTCTTAATCTGTTCAAGACTTCAGTGAGACATGCATATATTCCAAGTTCTATAAAAATATAGTTTCTTAAGTTGTAGCCATGTTAACAAGATTAACCAATCAGATGCAAGATCACCTCTTCTAAATGCATTGATCTCACACATATCCACTTGTGTGAGACTTTTATGAGCTCATGTTGACTGAAAATGGATTGAAATATGGACTTCAGAGAACATGCAATTTTTTTACAGATTGATGCATGATGGATAGCGCATGATGGATAGTGCATGAAGGACACAGGGCAATATCATAAGCTCACTATGACAAGGCAAGTTAACATCCCTGACCTAAATGCATACACTTAACCAATATATACATAGTTAGCCTCCTCCCTAAGAGTCAAGTTGCTATGAAACCCACTCTAAATTGTTGCTAAGAACCTTAGAAAAAAGAATGGTGAAATGCCATGGAGCTAATGCCAGTAGCGGTACAGTAGTTCACCTGCACATTTGTAGGGGTGAGCTATGTGTGTGTGATTTGGAGTTTTAATGTAGCTTTAACAATTCTGCAGTCATAATGCTACGTCTGAAGTGTGACAGTTTATAATGATGTCCAGCACTTGGGCATCATGCCACTGAAAATGGAGCATGATGCCCCACCCAGTCACCTTATCCAAACACCAGACTGATGACATTATCCCAACACCAGGCAGCTATTAGTATCATTTTTATGTCTTTTGTTTGACTCTACCAGGTTCAAACCAATGACCTTCTCATCCAAAGCAGATGCTCTAACCAATAGGCCAACTGATGTGGTGCATGGATAAACTATATAAAAAAAAATCGGCATATTATATACCTGTTAGATGTGGAATTATTTCGAGACCGTGATGGCCTGTGCTCCCTGTAGTCCATGATCCAGCCTACATGACCCTCAACAGGTGGATTATTGCTGTGTTTTGTCTTTCTCTTGCGAGGCGTCTAAATGGAAGTAAAAACAACATTAATATTCCACTTCTTCTGAATCATGTATAACATGGTGGGCTGAAAATCTATATTATGAAATGTAATTATTTTGGTTACATTCCTGAAATGAAACATACATAAAATTATTTTCTATCAGGCACAACCAACATCTTAGAAAACAAAATGTACAAAATATACACACCAGTTCACTGTACAACTCCATGAACAAAACAAAAGGCTATAATAAATGCTTGTATAACTGGAATATGTTACTTGATATAGCATTCTTTAAGAAATAAATTTGAAAGATAAAGACACTCACATGTAATAAGCCAGATTAAAAATTAGAATTGTGCTCACATACAAATTCTGGATTTTATTTGTTTATAGCATTTAATAATCAGATTTTGACAATAATATCAAAGATTCTGTTAATAATGCCATGTATTTCTCACAACATGTACAACCAATTTTTGCAGGAATTTACGTAAAGAATGTCCAAATTCATCCATTTCAAACAGAGAAAATCACAGTTTACCATCTTTATTATCCTAAATATCAAAATCTCTAAAGATTTGTATTTTGTTTCTGACCTGTGGATCTGGGGGCCGAGTAGAATCTTTTGCTACAGGATAGAATCGGATTTTTTCTGAATCTTTTCGTTCTCTTGGAGTCCTTGGGCCCTTTTCTTGCCGTCCTGGTGTAGAGGGAACATACGCGGGAAGGGATCGTGCTACCTCCTGTACTAGTGGTGGGGATGGCACAGTCAACACTGTAAATTCAAGATCACATGACAAATACTGAAAACCAAGCATAATAGGTATTTTCTCAAATGCACAAATCTTACAGAAAGAAAGAGGTACCAAAGAAAAGCAAACAGCATATCAAGACGTGATCATCTTTATTTTTTATCAAGACGATGTAAAGTCAATAATTCTCAAAACTTCTGAGAAAGTTCTAGGTGTTTAGTCTTATGTGTCACTGAAATATAGAACTAGAAGTGTCTTTGTGAAACAGATGTCTCACTCAGGCCTAAAAACTGGCCTATGATTCATGGATAACAAGAAGTGTGTTCATGAAAAAGCTGTCACACTACAGGCCCAAAAGCATCATTTAAATACGTAAATGGAAGTCTGTTCATAAAAATGCAAAACCATTACAGGCCTAAAAGCATAATTCAAATATAAAATAAGTCTTTTCATGAAACAGATGTCCCATCACAGGCCTAAAAGCATAAATCAAATATAGTGTGTGTGTGTGTGTGTTCATGAAACAGATGTCCCATCACAGGCCAAAAAGATCATTCAAATATACAAGTGTATTCATGACACAGATCTCCATCACAGGCCAAAAAGATTCATTCATATATACAAGAAGTGGGTTCAAAAGATGCTCTGTCACAGGCCTAAAAAGTTACATAAAATGCATTAATTACCACATACAACATTCTACAGATGATTGGTTATTCAAATTTATACCTAGTGATGTAAGCCATGGAAAGTATCAAATGTGTAACTGTCCAGCTATTATCCTGTCTTTTAAACCCTTTATGGAATTTCACCAAATTATGTATCTTCATTGTTTATATGGAATTACACCAAATAATGTATCTTCATTGTCTATACGGAATTTCACCAAATAATGTATCATCATTGTCTATATCATACAAATGTATACAAGAGGGATTATTTTTAGCTTCTACTCCTGGGACTTTTTGGGTGGGAGTCCAAAGTCAAATTTACTGAAAATTCCAATGACATTTTTGAATACTTTTGACATTTTTATATCTACAGCCATAGCATTATGACAGTATATGACAGCCTGCAGGTCATGACCTCCAGGTCACTGCCCTGCAGGGAATATATGTAATATATTTGATTTTGTTCATCATCTTACCCCCCCTTTTTTTTAACATGATGGGATTTTGCACTCAGGCCTGAAAAATTCGCCTTTCTGCTTATACTCATTTAGTATACCAAATGGTCACTCCTGTTTTTCCAAGTTCAGTTTATAAGGTAACCTGGTTGACAACTCAACAACTCAACAGACGCACAGACAGGACAGATTACAATATATATATATATATATATATACACACACACACACACACACACACACAAAAGTGGATATTTGAAGCTCAAATCAGTTCAATTTTTATTTTCTTTTTAATAACCTGGCAGCTTACCTTGTATGGGAATGCTAACTGGGGGAGGCGGTGGTGGCACCTGAGGATTTTCAAACTTGGGCTCTGCTGCAGTCGTCATGGTATAGAACTCCTCTACACTAACAAGGTTCACTGTCTTGAAATCCTGAAACTTGCTCTTTAAAAAATTGAAAGACCATTTACAGTGGCAATAAAATTCATTATAAACTCATTATTTTTTAGTTATGTCTGATGTCAATTATACAGATATTTCACTTGTACAAACTTTTCGTCGAATGTGGATATGTGAGAAAGCTTGCCAGTAGCTTTTCATGGGGCAGTGGTTCTTTCCGCAGATTTCTTGTTTTTTTTCCTCCACCATTAATACTGGCTGCCATTTATAGCATATCATGTACTGAAAAATGGTGTCAAGCCCCTGAACAACAACAACAACAACACTTGTACAAACTTGCAATATGTTCTCCTAGATGTCTATGTCCCAACATGTCCACCACCATGTCCCCACCCCGAAATTAAATTCAAATTTGGTAAAAATCAATGATAAAGAAACCTATTTTCCAGCCAAATTTTCTCCTTAAGGTAGCAGTCTACAATTTCATAATTTGCATGTGGTTTTGAATTTAAAAAAAAGAAGAATTTACCTGGATTTCCTCACTGGTTATACTGGCTATTTAAAAAAGATCTTGTATATCTTAGGTATTGTTCCAAGAACCTTTAATTTCCTTTATTTTGGTGTATGACTGATGGGTGTAAATATGGGTTATACAGTATACAATTTGGCCTTACTCCAGAGGTGCATCTTTCAGAAAAACCTGCTAGCTCCACTTGGTTCTTTTCACTTCCTACTTCAGAGGTAAACTGTAAAAAATGAGCCAATATCCTTTGCATTTCATATATTTGGTAATGCATCCATTGCATTTTCAGAAGCTAGTATTGTCTAGTTAGGCAACATTCATTTTCCTTATTTTAATAGGTGCTAAAGATAAAGAATACTTTTGACTAATCCAGGCTGATTTGTTTAGCACAAGGGAGCAATCATTTTAGTTAGCAGTTTGCTTAGATCATGTACATTTTCCAGAAGTACAATATACAACCATACATTATTATAAGCCTTTGAGTGAAAACCCATCATAATGAACATCCATTCAGTGGAGTTGTAATAAGATTTTAAAACAGTTGTCATGGCAGCGATATTGGAAGTGCAACTGGCACCCTATTAAACTTGGGACTAACTGGGTATAATTATAAGTCTATTGGTAAAAACCTAACATTGATACACTATTCATCTGGGTGAAGTTGAGATAATATTTTCAAGATGCTGTCCACATTGAGAGCTAGTACTTTTCATTTAGCACCTAAAAATGTATTTAGGGGTTTAAAAGTGGCCCATCAATAATTATCCTAAAAACAAAAGATTTTCAATACTTTGGATTCAGGTTTTGATGATTTAAAATAGATTTTCTCTACTATGATTGCAGAGAGTATTTTAGTGAATACAATCTACAGCGTGATTTCTTTTTGTGGCGACAAGAGAACAATGAGGACATTTTCCCTATCAGTCTGATTGCAAGTTTTCATAGGGTGCTAGCCTTGACACAGGATGTGGCTTTTTCTTAATACAGGTAGAAAGATTTTCAGGGTCATATTTTTGATGAATCTTTACCCCCACCCCCCAAAAAACAACCAAAAAGGAGTAAGCATAATGTTTTTGATTTCAGAGATATTTCAGTTAACAGACACCTCCATATAAAGGACACTTGCTTTTTAAGGGCAGTATTTGTAGGATCCTTTCTTGACTCTAAATGTTTACTCTACTGGTCATAAACCAGAAGTGTTTATGTAATGGTCTAATGTGTCCAGCATCTGCAGACTTGCCAACTCATACGATTTTGCCGTTAAGTCTTATGGAAAAAACTCACTAAAATTACAGATTTATGGAATGATAGCAAAAAGTACAAAAATGATTTTTTTTCCTGTTCTGGTTATTTTTTGTACTGGTTCATTCCGGATCCAAATTTTTGTATTAGACTCTGTGTTTGGGTTCAGAGCTTCATCTTTGAGTGGATTTTGGTAGGGAACCAGAATAACTAACTATACATTGGTACCTGAGATGCTTTAAACCTGCCTATTTTGTTCATGAGAAGCACGCATCTGAGCTTGATTTTGTTTTTCGTTTTGTCATCCGGTCTGAGAATGTCTTAATTTAAATCCTAATTCAAAATAACATTCCAAATAAAAGCTGTAGCAAAACAAGGTTTTCCATAAATTATACATCAGATCAGCATTTAATTTAAGAACTTAAAAAAACCTACTGTATGGAATCTTTTACTGAAATTTCCACACTGATATGAACACTCATTCAGACCTTCAAGCAGGCCACTATGTCAGCCATAATCAACATCCAAATGGCACCATTTTTATTTAAGACTAACTAGACATTGTTGTTGTTGTTGTTGTTTTGGGCCGTAACGCCATTTTTCAGCACACGATAGACTATACATGGAGGCCAGTATTAATTGTGGAGGAAGAAACCGGAAATCTGCAGAAAGAACCACCAATCCAAGAGAAGCTACGGGCAAGCTTTCTCACATATCAACATTCGCCAAATCTTAAAACTCGAACTCATGCAGACAATGGTGAGATGGCAGTGTTCCATAATGGAGAGCGCTTTAAACCACTTGGCCACTTGGGGCCCCCCTTTCTAGACATTGTAAAAAAATTTCTGGTGAAAATACCTGGTCAATACTTTTCTGTTTTAAGGGAATAGTGATAAGATTTTTAAGATTGCTGATGCATCAGACACACTGGACATAAGATTGGCACCACTTTCAATGAGGATCAAACAGACATAACTGGAAGTCTTCAATGAAAATCTCATGCTGATATAATCATCCAACAAGATTTTCAAGATGTCCACTGTGGTGTCCATGCTGGATGTAGATTGGACAGTTTTTATTTAGAATTAATTAAATTGATAACATAAAATACTTGTCTCACAGTCACAAGTTGATATTCAACAAAAAATAAGCTCCACTGCCAGCAGACATTAAAAAAGCATGCACTCTGATCAAGGTGTATCACTTAGCAACTCCTTAGGTATGCGTGTAGTAACACAATACCACCTCATCTCTGCAATTTTTTTTCTGTATGAACAATGCACCTCTTCAATGGTGGGTTGGATGTTGTGTGTAGAGGTTTCATTCCACATATTTTCTCTAGTATATGTGAAAGACTGATTGATACCATACCTATATGGGATTTTCTATAAAAAAAATTTGTGATTGTAAAGCAGCTTTAGCTGCACACTCATTACCATTATGTCAACACACCTTGGTAGCCCAAAAAGTACTTCATCCCAACTGCAGATTACATTTATGTACAACTTGGTAGCCCATAGTGTACTTCATCCCAACTGTACAAGCAGATCACATTTATGTACAACTTGGTAGCCCATAGTGTACTTCATCCCAACTGTACAAGCAGATCACATTTATGTACAACTTGGACTAATAAGGGATGTCAAAAAATTGTTTCAATATAATACTTAGATTTAAGTATGACTCGCTTTAGTGACAATAATGGAGGCTGAGTGTGTTGTCAAGTTTTGCAAAACATGGTAAAACCACTACTGGTTTTTAAAACCACCTGAATAAAAAAAAAATATGGCTGCAATAGGAAACTCTTATTTCAATAAATTTATCATCAAAGTATTGGGAAGACTGACTTATCTGCTACCAGGTTATGGTGAATTTACATGCCAAATGGTGGTATTAAATCTGGTTTCAGATTGCACATGGTTTGGTATTTAAGCCTAATGATGACATTAGATAGTCAATGGTTATTTTTGTATATACCAAAATGCCAATTCTGCTCATCTAAGATAAAGTGATGTTACTTTACCTCAGTATAGAGGGTTTCTTCAAAATGTTTTTGGCAAAATTTAGAGTCCTGTTGTGTGTATGTCATTCTAGGCATGGCTGCAAACTGACCTATACACAATCAAGCCATATTCCAGTTTCAATCCTGCAAAATCAAAGCATTACCTTCCCTTGTCTGTTTCCCATTGGTTGTTACAAATTGTTTTAATCCTGGGCTTTTGACATTAGTTCCCCAGGTACCTAATCTGTTGAACTAGCAGTATCCTCTCCACCGACATGATTAAATAAAATTAATTCACAAATACAGATATGGGCAAAATTACCTACCCCTTCAAAAGAACAATGTTGGGATGGGGGAAGGAGACGAAAAAAAATTGGAGAACTTGGTTACTGTGTTCTATTATATTTGTTTCTTAAGTTTGAACATATTGTACATGCAAATAATTATTTAAGTATTGTGCATATTCCAAGTCTTTGAAGCACCTTTCCAAGGTTCTTCAGTTTTTTCAATGTGTCAGCTGATTACGGACAGCAAGATATAAAATGTTCAAGAGTTTACATGGAGAATAATGTTGGAGCAAAATTAAAAGACTTTTTCAAGAAATCAGATTTTTTCAAGGTAGCATTTCAAATTTAAGGATATTGCAATGTTGTACGATCAATGCAACTCTACTGCCACTGGAAAAGTGATACCTGTTTCACACCCTCATTACTGAGAAATTGTACATGTATGCAGCCATTACTTTGTTTTGTGCGGTTGTCTTGGGTCATCACATGATGGTTTCATGACATCGAAATAATGAATGATCCAATGGCTCAAGTGTTTGCTAGCAAACCAAGTCAAGAATTTTGACGGCATAAAACTATCTGTTTCCTTATCCTCTTTACCAAACAAATGGGTGAAAAAAATAATTAAGGACTTTGCAGTCTCCAAGTAACTTTATTTGTCTTTCACATGGCTGAGCCCTGCCAAAGACAAAGTAATCCCTTGACTGAAGTACTTTTGTCTCCATGTCAATTCCAACCTAGATTCAATTAATCTCACCAATCAGAGGTAAAACAAAAATATTCTCATTTTCATACTCGGAGCTGACACAAAATTATAATTTCTGATTAGCTGATGCCTGAGCTGCGTTAATAGGATGAAAGAACAGTTTTTGTGGAAACATAGTGTGAGCTTGAGTATAACTTCAGGGCCAGAGCATTTGAGTCAATTTGTATAAAATAGTTTTACAAGCAAATCAAAACATTTTCATTTTAAAATTGTTTCGATTTTTGTTTTGGTTTACACACCTCCAAGCTTCCTTCCTGCAGGTCTTGCTCATAATAATACAAGCCATCATTGATAGCCTTAATCATGTCCGCAGTTATTTTAGCCCTGGCCACATGATCTCCTGTGCGATCGCCTCCTGGATGTTTTCGGAATACTGGTGGTGTCTGTGTCACGATGAGAATCTTGTTAATTTCACTGTCAGGGATCTCGTAATCATCTTCATCATCATCATCAGACCTGACAAGACATTTAGAGAATACTGATAGATGGTATACTTACAGACAAGCAATGCAACAGTCCACTGAATGCACATGCTTCAAGCAGGCTGACAGGCATAAGAAATGCAACAGTCTACCGATCTGCACGTTACAAGCACTCTGACAGACAAGCAAGGCAACAATCTCCTGATCTGCACATTACAAGCACTATAACAGGCATAAGCAAGACAAGAGTAAAGATACAAACAGGTACCTGCCTGTTGATAATAATCAGGGTAATAAAATGAATAACCGGGTACCTGTTAAATTTTTTTTCCCAAGTTCAGATTGTGACGTAGAATAATGATTAGAGTTTGTGGCTCATGTCATGTGCGCATTTATTTGTAATCACAGTGGTCTCATAACCTGCTTACAATTTACTTGTCATATAATACTATATAATAATACAAGGAAGGACACTTCTCTTCTTTCTCATGCGACCCATAATGAATCAATGTTGATATTTCAAGCCAGATCATCTTAACTTCATACAGAATGAAATTTTTCACTTAAATATTTGTTTTTTTTAATAACAGTTTTAAATAAAATCTAATAAAATTTCACTTTTAAATTTGATTAGTTTTGCATTAATTTTGCATGAAACAGTTCAAAGAAAACAAGGGATTCTTAACGTGAAAGCACTTGTCATAGATTCATTCTATTTTGATACTGCATACATAGTGGATCATTCTAAACTGAAAATAAATATTATTAGATATCACTAAAAACTGTACTGATATGGTGAATGTTATATGACTGAAAACTTTTAGGAGAGGGGTTTTGTTAAACTTAAAAGCACATCACTGTAGTTTTGTATACTAGCTAAAGTGAGTTTTATGCATAAATAGTTTATAAATTTCCTTTGTACACTTGTACTAACTACTAATCCACATGGATTTAGCCAATTTGTGACAAAAATTTAACTGCAGATCCAGTGAAGTAGCAGCAATAAATGTGTTAAATAAAATATATATACATATTGTTTTTTCTACAGATTTCTGTAATTACTGCATGTAATATAGATTTCTCTTTTTATGTTCAGATTACGATTTCTGCCACTTATATGAGTAATAAATTATGCTTATACCTCTTTGGTGTTGGCATGTGTGAATCTACAACAAAGCAGTTCATGTTCACATTTAATTCAATTTCTCTTTGATTGGGCACCCAGATAATCATTGTTAGGATTGATGTGTACCTGGAAGAAATTACCAAAAATTCTGACATCTCTATGCAGCAGTCCACTGATCTGCACATGTTAAAAGCACACTGACAGGCGTAACTAATACAAAAGTGCACTGATTCACACATGCTACAAGCACAATGACAGTCAAGCAATGCAACAGTCCACTGCTCTGCTCATCAAAACACTAACAATACAACAGTCTATTTATCTGCACATGCTACATGCACACTATGTTGCTTCAAGTATGAACATTTTAATTTCTGAGAGCAGATAAAATACTAAATGCAATACCCACAATCACAATTACTTTAATTTAAATATATGGTTATTAACACACATGTTGGGGAAGGGGCATTGTTTGAAATTGCTCCTGGACCTCTTACTATCCCAATCTGGTACCGGGTGGAGGCAATACTCAACAGGTTAGCTGACCACAAATTAAATATAAAGGGGACTTTACCCAACATAAACCTTTTTTAATTGAGAAGTCCCATAATTGTTTCTAGGGGAGATATCCAGTGCATAGAATTTCTTGCCGTGCCAATGAAAGATATCATGAAAAGGTATTTAAGATTAATTTATCATCAAGTCTTTTAATGGTGATATTTGGTGTTAAGTGGGAAAAAAATTGTAATGAAACTGGAGCCTAATGGTAATCAGAGCTTTCATAAGTCAAGTATACCAACTAGAGCCAGGTAGTTATGAAATATCCTGATAAATTTACAGATTGTTGTTGTTGTTGTTTTGGGGTTTAACGCCATTTTTCAGCACAAGATAGGCTATACATGGCGGCCAGCATTAATGGTGGAGGAAGAACCCTGGAAAACCCAGGGAAGAACCACCGACCCACGAGAAGCTACTGGCAGGCTTTCTCACTTACCCACGTTAGCCGAGTCTGGACTCGAACTCGCACAGATAGAGGTGAGATGGCAGTGATCCGTAACGGTCATTACAGATTTCTTAAGTCTCTAAACAAGCCATTTAAAACTGCCTTTTTTGAGGTTGTCTGAAAGGTCCCAATAAGTTTATTACTTTTGTAAATAATTCTTTCCCTTTCTTTTAATTAAACAAAATATCCAATATTTAAACAGAGTTTAAACCAGTATTCAAACTGTAGGACTTCGGTGCATTGGTTCATTCAATTTGGGCCAGTTTGTCATGGATGACAGGAATACTGTAAACCCAGAAGCAACACTATGTATGTAAAAGGACATTGTTTTTTTATGCCAGATAATATAGCAAATATGGACTGACCAGAAGGCACCAGTATTGTTCCATAGCAGAGAAGAGACCACCCCCCAATTATAAAATGGTCTGTTTCCTACCACTCCGAAAAGTTGTTTCTCCTGCCTACTCCCTCCAGTTCCAACTCCTCATCCAACAAGAAGTCTATCTCCTCTGGTTCCTCTTTCTGTTTCTCACTGAAACTTGCAGAATCTTTCTCCTGTAACAAGCAACGTTAATAATGAATGAAAAATAAACGAATATATCCATATATTCATAACACCATATGGGTAAGCTGACAGATAAACAGATTGAATCAGTGTCATTCAAAACTCTAGCAAAGGCCTAACCACCCCATCCATAGACTGCTTATGTACAAATGGTTAATGAAAACTACAGCTGTTTCTCAACCATGTAAAAGAATGCCAAAATGGAACATAAAATTCTATTAAGATTAGGTAAATTGTGTAAAATTATCCGTTTTAATTTATTGATGTGTTAAATATATCAGCTTGTACTTAAATCTGAGGAGGACTTATGTACATTTTTGTTTTAAAAATAATAAATTATACCTTTTTCTTGGCCAGTTTAACTCGGCGTTTAACCTCTTTCCACTCTCCTTGCAGTTCAGGTGCACTTGATGAAAGCACTGGGGTGCACAAATAATCGGAATAACTGGATCGATGGCCTTCACCATTCTCAGACCTTGTGTCTTCATCAACCTCCTCCTCGTTGGATGCTTAACACAGAAAGCAAGTTTTAAAAAAATATGAACAGTACAGACTCTAATCCCTAACTAAACATTCTCGACATAAATACAAGTGAAACTCTAAGCCCAGATATATTTAGCAAATATTAAGTACAGCAGTTTGTTATGCTTGGAGTACACGAGACAATAAACACTGTTGGGAAATCTCAAAAAGACTTGTTAGGAATGGTCCTGGCTTTTAAAATGGCGCAAAAAAAAAATCGCCAACCACAATATTTTGTCGCCAATTTTTCAAAAAGTGTCGCAGAATAAATAGTTAATATTTTTTCAAGTCTCTTAATGTAATAGGCTACAAAAATTGAAAAACCGGATAGTTATTACTTTACTGACAATCTATAATATTATAAAACAAATCATTACATGATGATGACTATTTTACATCTGAAAAAAAGCATTATCAAATGTAAAAATATCATCTTTGCTGACGTCTACAGCATCTAGCTTATTTTTTTAAATTAAATCCAACCCCCCAATTTTATGGCTAGCTTCACAAAGTACATCTCACTAAATGCTGTAGTTTTTCTTGACAAGCAAACTTGGATCTCCATTCCCACCAATGAAACTTACAAGAGTCAACACCTGTCATAAATGTACAGTATATATAGACATTAGTGACCATCATATCAATTTAGAAAAAAAAATTGTTATTGACAGAGTCAACATTGTTATATGCATATACTAGTATGCTAGTTAAGGTGACCAGACAAAAGCACGCCGGCATGCATGCACTCTGCAAAAGATGTAAATAACAAAAAACATCTTTAAAATAGTTTTCCGAGTACTTAGCCTATTATTTCTTCTACGCAAGACCAAATATTACAAATAATAAGAAATAATAATTGTAATTTTAACATGTTCAAATGGTTCAACAAACATTTACTGAGTTTATTACTCTAAATGCTAATATTGTATGTGATCCCTTTGTCTTTGGCAAATAATCATCAGTCAGTTAAAGTTAATTATAATTATTTTATCTGAAAACATGACAGTAAATTATTTTGATCACGGGTTACAGTTAATTAGAATTGGAATGAGAATAATGGTCTTGGTTTTGGATTTTTGAATACCACACATACTGTTTGCTCTAACTTAATTTATACCTGCATGGTTTTGTTTCCTGCACTTTTGTAGAGGTTGTTTGGCATAGCGCTCATTGTATGGGCACGCTTTTGTATGTTCGCTTATTTTACGGAGCCACTACTTAACAATAAGTTGTTGTTATATGGTTAAACACCATTTCTCAGCACAAGATAGGCTATACATGGCTGCCAGTATTAATGGTGGAGGAAGAACCCTGTAAAACCTTGGGAAGAACCACTGACCCACGTGAAGCTACTGGCAGGCTTTCTCACCTTAACAATAGTGAATTACAGTGGGATATAAAATGTGGAAAATATTTATCATATGTATGTTAGCTTGAGACAAATTTTGAACAAACATGCATACCCCTTTAGGCATTATTAGTTATCAGAGAAAAGGGTTCATTTGTCAATCAATTACTAGTGCTTCACTCACTGTAACAGGCAAATAACGCACTCCACAGGGAGAAATAGCATGTTGTTTTTGAAAATTTCATGTGTATTGGACATGTAAAATTGAAGAATACGAGTGAAAATGATGCCTAAATATAAAAACTTCCCAATGGCAGGTTCCAATCTGCATATTATTGGATTCAATTTTTTTGATATAATAAATTATTCAATTATGCAAAATGTTTTTTTGTGTTGATATTTCTTGTTGCATAGTTTAAGTCTGCAGATGTAACAGGATTGATGGCAAAAGTAAAAGATCAATGAGCAGGACTGCCAGGAATAATATCAGGATCAGTGAATGTGTTCAATGAATTTGCATTCAATCAGAATGTTCATTTTCTTAATTTACTCTTAGGCTGAGATGATGAAAATGCAACATCTAACTTTCATTTACCCATGATAATGTTGCACTGCTGACAGTTTATAATTCTGATAAGAGATTTTTTTCCATTTGCTTGGTATTTATACACTGCAATTGGTACTTCAAAGGTAATCAATTCTCTCTCAAGTGTCAACAAAACTATTTATTGGTACATTTCAGAAAAAATTGGAAGGATTAGCCATCAATTACTTGTAGCTTTATTCTGTTGGAGTCTTTATAGGTCTTTATAGGTCAGTCCATTGTAGGTATTATAGCATAAAGTACATTAGCTGATTATTATGTAACATTGCACAGTCAATATGAACACAGGATTTGTTTATGTGGGAATATAGGTCATTGTAAAAGTCTGAGTATAAGCCTGCCACTTTCTTTCATGGTCTCATTGAATTTCTCCACTCCAAATCCATGATTGTATTTACAAGTTGAACTGCCAAAAAGGCTGTTGCCAAAAAAATGCCAACTTGTATTTTTTTTTTCGCCAATAAGAAAAAAAAAAATTTTGTGACATTGGCAAAGTATAGGACGATCCCTGCTTGTGCACATTTGCTTGCTGTTTATTTTGAAGGTCTTACATCCAAAACTTATTGTTAACAGAAGTTTTGATGCAGGAAAAATTTCATCTCAAATTTATAATTCATAGATTGATGGATGAAGTTAATATTTGTAGTTCATTTATGACTGTAGATAAGAAGCGACAAATACACATGTGCACAAATGTCAAAACATATACTAAAAAAAATGTTTATAAAAATGGGAAAATATGAAAAAGCTTGGCAATGTCATGCTTAAAAATTTGCAACTAAATGCATTTCTTCATGGAAAATCAACCTGGGCTGGCAGGCAGGTCCTGAACCCACAAAATCAGCCAGGTCCTGAACCCACAAAATCAGCCAGGTCCTGAACCCACAAAATCAGCCAGGTCCTGAACCCACAAAATCAGCCAGGTCCTGAACCCACAAAATCAGCCAGGTCCTGAACCCACAAAATCTATCATTTACAAGTCCTATGATCAACTGAAAGACCCAGGTGGCTGAGTAACCTAAGCCTTAACAGATCACTGGCAACTACCGATTTCCAGATGAATTAAGAGCCTTGGCTTGTCAATTGTGGATATAGGTAAAAGAATGCCAATAACTACCCATGGGTTGTCGAGTTTTCCCAACAATTTCATGGGTTCTTCCTTTACCAAATGTGGTCTGCCATGACTAGCCAAAAATGTGCTGAAATATGTCGTTAAACCTACAAAACCACACAAAATTAAACTATACTCAAAGGGCTATTATGTGAAAACATGCACAGGACCCAGAGAAGGCATTTTTAAATTAGGATACAGTATTTCCACGTATATAAGACGCGTCTTATACAAAGTTATACTTACCCCGCACCCAGAGTGCAACTTATAACTGGATGCGTCTGATGTAAAATATTTTTACACAAATAATCAAACCCAGCGTTTCATATAAGGGTGTGTCTTATTGTGTCTTATATTCGCAAAAATATGGTAAGTAATTTTTAACACAAACAAATGGTACAGTGTGTGATATTGAAAGAAGATTATTGCGGTTGATATTCATGTTTCAATAGTTTCATTCCTAGTTGTAAAAACAATTGGGTAAGTGTTCAGTAATTACCATGTGTACCAATCCAATGTGGGCTATTTCAAATTTAAAATCCTTTCATTTCAATGTTTTGTATACCGTAATTATTGCTGATCGAGGTTTAGTAGGAGTAAATGTTTTAAATTTACATAATAAAGTATGTTTAAATAGTTTTGTTTATTGTTACTTAATTATCACAGCAAAAGCTACGGCAGCTATATTACCCATACATCCGGTTAGGTTCAAAGATACTTAAATTTTTTGTATCTTTGGTGGGTGCATTCAAGAACAAGACAAGACTAAATAGTTCAAAAATAAGACAAGAATTTGTTCAATATTGGGCTTAAATATGAAAATCACTTAACACATAATATAATAAACTGTTACTAAACAGTGTTTACCTTAATTAAAAATCAATGTACCATATTGTTCAATTCATCTTCATTTTCATCAGTTTCTGCTTCAAATCCTCTGAAACTTTAATCAAATTCACTATCGTTGGCGTGGAAAAAAACTCCATTACTGATGCTAATTGATCCTCATTCACGTCAGTGGTATCGAATGCAGCTGCGTCGTTGTCTGAAGAACTAATATAGCTAAGAACTAATATAGCTAGCCGATTCGGGAAACATCAAATGACATTGGAATCTCATCCATATTGATGATATCATGTGCCAACTTCAGTTCTCTTATTTCCTTCTAAACAAAGTTATGGAAAACATCCAATTGGTTCTCCCAATCGCCCAGAAGCTTCTGTCCAACAGTTGTACGTGACTGGACTGCAAGATTGTTCTGTTTTATGAACTTGAAAACCCAGTTAACACTGCCACCAAAGTCTGTGATCTTCATTTTTATAGCAATAATTCAAACCTTCAATTTGATCGACATCATTGAAACGACACAGCTACTGTCATGTAAATTTTTTTCGCTGCAGCCAAATTCTTTTCCAGCATTTCTGTTGCCATGTCCCATGGCAAACTTGATGAAGTCTAATTTAAAGTCAGCCATATATGATTTTCACTTCGGCATCATGACAATTTAAAAAATTTAAAAAATGCTAAGCAAATTGATATCATTATTATATACAGGTAACAAGAGACAATTCTCACATTTGTATATGCTAACCGAATACATCAGTCATTTATTGGTCTATGTATGGTACTAATCCCACGAGCTGAAAACTTGGCCCAGCAGATCAATGAAGCCGCCTTTACACCTGGCGCTTATTGTTCTATGCGCTATGTTTAAACAATAATCATTATGGTGCTGCCTCAGACAATTCTTTGATATAAATTAAAAATGGTAATGAAGCCTTGTTTACATCCAACAGGTGATGAAACATTTGACAAATTTTCATTTATGATAAAGGAAAGGAAACCACTAGATATATATTGCTCAGTTCGGCAGAAGGCTAGGCCTCGAGAATCTTATGTAATTTTTGTTTACACAAATATACAGGTGCGTCTTATATACACTAAAAAAAAAGTACACCACTCCCTCGACATCGACATCGGGGTCCAAAAACATCGACCGCAATATAAGGGCGTGAGTTATCGAGAGACCTATAACAACAAAACTAACAAAGGGATCAACGTATAGGCAAAAGGGGGTGGGGTTGGATTGGCATGTTAGTGTTGAATACTCAATTAAGAAAGGTGTTAAGATTAACAGTGAATAAATATCTCTTCATATCGGTATATATTTTTTTTTTCCCTCAGAGTAACATTAATTTCAGGATAACTTGCAGTATATTGATCATCAAAACATTATTCCACGTGGTTTCCATTCGCTTAGCACATGTATGACTTCACATTGTGTACGTCACTAATTTTTGCTGTGAATGGTATACGTTCTAGTTTTATTGTTTGATCTAAAGTAGACGTTTGTTTAGAATACAAAAGATCAGCACATTTCGAAAATAGGATGTCGATCGAACGCTGTGTAATTTTAATTGCAGTAGAAGTAAAATGGAAGAGAAAAATTGACAAGGGTTAACCATTTCCAACATGAATTAAATGGGTCTAAAAAATTTAAAAAAATTAAAACGACATAAATTAGAACACGATAACACTTGCGGTTTGTGACACGTTGTTGCGTGAACATACGTACACAGCATCATCTAATTCCTTATTGCTTGCAGTCCGTTCTCGTTTCATCCTTTCATCTGCATCAACATCATCGAAGTTTCTGCTCATCCTTAAGCCAACCTCTAAATGTCGACTCAGCAATTTTTAGTTTAATGCAAATTTTTGATCTCACTTCGTCATTATGAACACTATCCATGATGCACAGCTTTTCAGTCACTGAGTACGCATTTCTCTTAATTCATTTTCTCCATAGTCAAATTTTTAAATAATCAGGATACATTTAATCCAACTTTTAATGATCACTGTAGCCGTGTTAAAAGCTTTAGAAGTTCTTGTTAGGACAGACCACATTTATTCATCTGCTTTTAACCGAAGATTTGAATTACCCATGCATGTGTGCCCCAGTTATACCATGTGACCACGCAGTCACATAAAGGTTATTTTTTGGAATTATAATTCTTAAGATAGTAATTGGTTAAAACATAGAAGTTTCGCAAATAGATGTATGATGGCTAATTTTCGAAATTCACAGGGCTAGTCAACTAGAAAATCATGAGCAAAGATTACTTTGAGGCAGTAGGAAGATTTCAAGGTGTCTAGCTGATGATTGTTCATAATATACATTGTGGAATTTCTTTGACATGTTTGTTCTGAAACCAAAGGTATCCCTCTGGATTTCATTAAAAGAGCATGCAATGTATGGATAATTTAGCACCTACATAAAACTAGTTATCATCTACAAAGAGGTTTATTACCTGTATAACAAAGGTTTTTAACTTGGTATATAATGCCTCGGGATAACAGTAGGTCCAGTTGCACAATGACCAAGAATTTTATTAATCAAAACAGATTGTCTGACTGACATATTGTTTATTTATATTAAGCAGAGATCTGGTTTCTAATTATAGCCATAGCTGTCACACCTGTTTGAAGTGGTTGGTGAGTTTGGCCATTTTTTAAAAAAATTTTTTTTAACTGGTTTTTGTTTCAATACCCGGGTTTTTCTATAGGGTTTTTCTATACGGTCAGGTACCTGGTAAGAGGCCTAGATACATTACTGATATTATATACGTTAATGATCTTAATACCTACAATGTGAAAACATTTTCGATTGGTGAAGTAAAATTAAATTTGATAATGGTAATGAATACCAGAATGTTTGCTCATATTGGCATGCCATTGAAGTTTCTTTTATTGTATTTACCTAGTTTGATTTGATACAAAATACCTATTCAAAGTGATTCTTTTATTGTACCAAACACTTCCCCAAGCTGTTGATCAAAACAAAGCTGGCATGTAATTAGGTTTTCACAGAAGTACTTTCCATGTGACGGTTGACTGACTCTTTTCATCTTATAAGAGAATAGGTACATTGCAATTATAAGGTCCAGACAAAAATAAAGGATTATAATGTGAATTTCACCTAGCCAGAGTTTAATTAGTGTCTATTTCCTTCTTGGTTGCTGCATGTTAGCATTTAACTGAATTTTTCATTGAGCACTGTTTATTTACAATTTATAGTGTATTAACAACTATTTCTCTATTAAAAAAACATAATAGGTGATATCTTTTTAGGAATTGCTAATTGCACAATATGGTTCATATCTTTACAGGCAATAATCTCCATTTTCCATGATAAAAAAACAATTTATATATCAAGGTTTAATTTACCAATTTACCATTTCTTATCAGGACTTTTGTCACTTTCAACACATTTTAAAATATATTTTCTTTTTTAAAAAATCGGGAGCCATGCACACACAAGCCAGTTTAGAGAGAGTGGTGTATACATATATATATATATATATATATATATATATATATATATAATGTGTGTGTATATATATATATATATATATATATATGTGTGTATATATGTGTGTGTGTGTATGTATATATATATACATGTATATGTTTGTATATATGTGTGTGTGTATATATATATATATATATATATATATATATATATATATATATATGTATATATGTATATATATTCTCAAATCAAAATGTTTAAAAGGCATTAAGAAAGCTTGTTTACACCACAGCTTAGGAAATCCTAGGACCCTCAAATAAAAAGCACCAAGACTGGTCTGATGAGAACTGAGAACTGCGCAGAGATCAAGCAGTTGCTGGATAAGAAATACTGCCTCCACCAAACCTACGGTAACAACCCCAATTCCACCTCCAGTAAACATGCATCCACCTCCAGTAAACATGCATCCATCAACATACGCAGAATGGTTCAGCAAAAACTACGTAAGATAAGAGACACTTGGCTTAGCAACAAAGCTGATGAGATACAGTGCTACACAGACAAGCATGACATGAAAAACTTCTACAATGCCCTAAAAGAAGTGTATGGAACTACATCTTCTGGATCATCACCCCTTCTCAGTGCAGTTGGTAACACTCTAATTACTGACAAAGAGAAGATTTTTGAATGATGGGCAGAACATTTTGACAGTGTCTTGAATCGCCCTTCATCCATCAACAAGGAAACCATCAACAGTCTCCCATCAACGAATCACTGGATGACCCTCCAACCTTGCTTGAGACACAGAAAGCAATTAATCTGCTCTCCAGTGGCAAAGCTCCCAGCTCAAATGCCATCCCAGAAGAAGTCTACAAGGAGAAGGTACAGCCCTGATTGAAAGGCTCCACGATCTGTTTTTGCTGATGTGGCAGCAAGAGACAATCCTGCAGGAATTCAAAGATGCTTCCATAATCCACCTATACAAACGCAAAGGAAACCGACTGGCCTGGGATAAAAATCAAGGTATATCCTTGCTCTCAATTGCAGGAAAGATACTAGCCAGAATCCTACTGAATCGCCTCACTATGCACCTTGATCAGGGACTTTTGCCAGAAAGCCAATGTGGATTCCGGAAAAAACGTGGGACTATTGGCATGGTGTTTGCTGCAAGGCAGCTGCAAGAGAAACGTCAAGAGCAAA
This sequence comes from Potamilus streckersoni, assembly GCA_016746295.1. NCBI lineage: Eukaryota > Metazoa > Mollusca > Bivalvia > Unionida > Unionidae > Potamilus > Potamilus streckersoni. The sequence continues at coordinate 1,390,455 of JAEAOA010002175.1, forward strand.
AGGTTTACCTTTTCTCCATCTACATTGCTTTGACAAAGACTTTTGATACTGTCAGCAGAGAAGGATTATGGAAGGTAATGGCCAAAAAAATTTATATCCATGGTTCAGCAATTCCATGATGGCATGCAGGCTAGAGTCCAGGAAAATGGAGAGTCATTTGAACCATTCCCAGTAACCAATGGCATCAAACTGGGTTGTGTTCTGGCACCGACATTGTTCAGTCTTTTTTTCTCCACCATGCCGACTATTGCATCAGAGACAGAGTTGTTGGGAGTTGGCATCAGGTACCATACAGATGAAAAACTGTTCAACTCCAGGAGGCTACAAGCGAAATCCAAGGTTTATGACAGATATCATCAGGGATTTCTTATTTGCTGATGACTGCGCCCTAAATGCTGGATCAGAAGCAGACCTACAATGCGTTGACAAGTTCTCCAGTTCCTGCACAAGCTTTGGTCTCACCATCAATGCTAAGAAGACTGAAGTACTGCATCAACCAGCCCCAGGAAAGCTCTATACTGAGCCAAACATCACCGTCAACAGCCAAAACCAAAAACTCAACGTAATTAACCACTTCACCTACCTTGGCAGCACAGTTTCACAGAGTGTCACCATTGACAATGAGGTGAACCTCTGCATTGCCAGATTATATGAGAATGTATGGAATAGAAGAGACATCAGCATCATGACCAAACTAAAGGTCTACAGGGCAGTTGTACTTCCCACATTATTCTACGCATGCGAAACATGAACGGTGTATCAACACCATGCCAGGATGCTGAACCACTGTCACACCACAAGCCTCAGGAAAATAATCACTATCAAATGGCAGGACAAACTCCCAGACACTAGGTACTAGCCAAATCAAGCCTCTTCATCATTCACACCATCCTGATGCAGTCCCAGTTACGCTGGGCAGGACATGTACGCATGCCAGACCACCCGCTGCCCAAGAGACTCTTCTATGGCGAGCTACAACAAGGACAGAGATCCCATGGAGGTCAGAAGAAATGCTTCAAAGACAATTTGAAAGCTGCATTGAAAGCATTCAGCATAGACCATGACTCATGGGAGCAAACAGCTAGCGATCGAGTCACTTGGTGTTCCTATCTTCACAAAGGCTCCAAGCTGTGTGAATTGAGCAGGATAGCAGCTGCAGAGATAACGAGGCAAGTCAGAAAAGCACATGCCAGCGACCCTCCTGGAGATGTCCCACTTTTTCAGTGCCCATTCTCCAACTGAACCTTCACACACAGAACAGAACCAGCCCCTCCAACTCACGGATGACTAGAGTAGTCTTCGTTGACTCTACGGACGAACAACATACATATATATTTACTTAAGACCATTTGAAATATTTTACCTTTAACCCTTTTCCACGATGACAATTCGAGGATTTTAATAAAGTAGCTCCACAAATGAGATTTTTCATAAAGTAATGCAAAAAGACACAAATTCCAGCACAGTAACACCTAGGGGCACAAGTCAGTTAATTTTATGACCCTCCCATTTGATTCCTGGCCAATATGAATGATTGGACAAAGAATATAAGCAATAACCATTACAGAAACATCAAGATTTCATGTGTATTCACATTTTTCATTCTGTACTAATGGACATAAATTTTAAATATATACAAGTCAAGGCTTTTTTAAAAGTGACTAAAAAAACAAACTGAGAGTCAGTGCTCAATGTTGAGGATAAAGAACCCCAATAATATGAAAGAAAAAAAAATCATACAGAGTAACAATAATACCTCAGGTTACCACCATGACCCTTTCTGACAGGACTCTATCATATGATATGATGGGGTCCGTTGTCAGAACGGGTCATGGGGGGGTAATCTGGTACTTTTGTGTCTCTGATTTTCTTCATTCAGATTATAGTTTTGTTAATTTCTGCAACACCAAGCTTTCGTTGTGCACCTGGGCACAGTACTAATCAACAGATAAAATTGGCACACAGTCGTAAATATTAATACACCCATAAGTGAAAATGTATGCACGCCTAATTTTCATAGTGATGTAATGCAACTTTTCGGATCATGTTGACAATTTTCCCATAGTTGATACAGAGATAGTCTCATAGTTATGATTGGTATTACCGAATAGTGTACATTCAACCAAGACTCAGAGGCCGGCATATTTGCTTATATTTTAATTATCAGTCTTACATGCACTAAAAAATATTACAAGGGCGGACACTTACCTGCCTTCTCACGCAACCTATTGAGGAATCAAGGCTGATATTTTAAGCTAAACTTGTTGTAGCATAATAAATTTGTTATGGATGTTTAGCACTGGCATTCGACTTCATATGCTTACAAAAACATTTCCATAGAATTTATACATTTACGGAATGCAAGACCCTTTTCCTACACTATCGCTATGCCAGTTTGAAGCACCAAATGGAATTCTTTCTCTGTTCGAGTCAAATGAAAATCGGTTTATTCCTAGGTTCAATATCGCATTTTCGGTTGTACTTACATATTAATTGTGCACTATCATGGCCTTGTACTGTGGGAAAATTGCCAGTCATTCCAGAAAAGTACATCAAAGTTTTATTATGCATACAAAGTCAAATGCAATGTATTTTGCTACATGCAGTTTAACTTACAAGGTCATGTGAAGTCATGAAAGTGAACAATCCATTTTATTTCACTGTCCTTTTTTTTTTGGAAGCACGTGCTTGTCATAAAAATAATTATAATTTAAGTTTGTGGAGTTTAAAATGTACAATTTTCAAACTGAATTGTGATGCTGAAGAATGTCTGTACCTTGCATGTCATTAGTCAAGTTTTCACCTCTAAAAATTGCCAAAACTGGCTCTAGGCTAACGCTACTGTACTGTTACTAATCAATTGTTTTCACCTCCGCAATATGGCGGAAAGTAGGTCGCTAAACTTGCGACATCATGCCAATCCAACCTATCCCCACATTTTCAATGGACATGTGTTGTTTTTCGGTCACAATTTTATTCTAAATATTTGGCTGCAGCATCCATAATATATATGGCTACATCCAAAAACTTAGAGATTTTCGTTCCGATTGCTTCTGTTTTATGTTGCATTTTATTGGAAATTGCCCATCGAGTTTTTCTTTTCCCTGAAATTCTGCGTATTATGACAAGTAATCTGCAATGACATATTTTGTTAAAAAGGGGGCTGGGACAGAAAAGAAAACAAAAACGGTTGCAGGAAGAAACATTTTATTAAAATAAAATAAATAAATAAAATACATTTTGAAAATTCAGCACTGGATTTCACTCATTAAAATTCTACAGTTTCATCAATTAGCACTATTGATAGTAAGAAGATCAAGTGGGCTCGAGATCACACACCTGTCGACATCTACCTAAACCAAAGACGGTTTGCCAAGAAATCTGGGTCAATATAATGCTTTTATGTATTTAAATAATGTGTCAGCTTGATCTAATTTACAGTAATAGTGGCTTTATTTGATCATGCTTTCTTTCAAAATGTTTTTATATTCTGTTCACCAATTTTTAAGAAGTCAGTTAAAGGTTATCCCATATTTTGTACTACCTTCATTTGTATAAGCTTTAAAGGTCTTTATGCCAAGACGTTTCATGTCAGATTTGCTAAAATTCTGTTCAACAGTTTTTGAGAAGTTGTTTTAACTGCTAATGGCTATATTTGTTGATGGATTGGTGTCAGTTGTACAAATCATAAATCATAATTGGATGCTTTTAAATTTGATCAAATTCTGTACAGCACCTCTGGAAAGAAGTTCTTTAAAGATTCAATTCTTTTAAAGAAATAATGGTCATATTTGCTAGCATATTGGCATGACATCATTTGTGTGAACTTAAAAAAAAGTCTTCATGCCAGAATGTCAAGTTTGATTGAAAGTGAGTTAGTAGTTTTGAGATATAATTAAAATTTGCCAATGCATGGACCTTACCAAACAGGCCCTTGATTTTACACCTGGACTTCTGGACAGGTGAACTAAAATTCCTTAAAACTGTTATTACCTATCTGAATAGGGTGTGGATTATAGAGCTGACCAGGAACAAACTCTGGAACATCAGCATGGAGATTTGAGGTACGTGCTATATCAGGGGGTACAGACAATGGCTGCTCATGTATTGGCCATTTCTCAGGGTTTATCTTTGCACGGACTTTGAGCTGGTCCTTTGATAGATCTAGCACTGTGCTATCATGAAGAGACTGAAAATAAAAGAATTTATAATTTTAGTCAAAGACAATTTATCAGAATTGAAAGTATTAGTTAGTACACTGTAAACATGCAGTGTTTGCATTTTGGTTTGTAATGGATCAAGTCAACTGCAACTTTATGCATGCTTTTTACTCAATCATCTCTATGATCAATTAAGTTAGATGTTTTTTACACCTATAGCCTGTGTGCAAATATCTTGAATGCACCATAATCTAGAAATATTGAACTGTTGTAATCATGTTACTGGATGCAAATTTGCCACTCTCTGAAACATATAGTGACAGCAAAATACTGAATTGTTAATACTATCTGAAACTTTTCTAACAGACAAATAATTACAAAGAATCTTGAATATTTTTGTCAAAATTTTAGAGTTTGTAAGTAGCAGATATACAGTGCTGCAATTAGGCTATCCATCTATTTTCTACTGCATTTGCTTTGAAATTATGGCAGACAAATTGTTGTTTTTTTTAATATGATCAACCCATGTTAAATGCATTTTTTTCTTCTGATTTTACCTTCTACAATTTTTACCTTGAAAACCTCCAGCACAAACATGTTATGAGTGACCGGGTTTTGAGTGATACCTTTTTGTTGGCACCATTATCAAACCGTAAAAAGTCATTTAGTGAAAACCCATATTAATATTACTATCCAATCAGAAGGAATAGTCACAAGATTTCAATGTGACCATGGTGCATGTAATGTCAGCCCCATTCCCATTTAAGAACAACCAGACATCATTTGATGACCTGGTGAAAACCACATTTCAGCAAGACTAGTAAAAAAACAAAATTTTGAAGACCCCCCCATGGCCATGTTGAAATCAGATCAGCACCATTATTCTTTTGAGACCAACTGGACATTATAAAAATTCTGGCGAAAGCCCATGTCAATTTTCATTAAAAAATCAACTAAGGACATCTTATTTAGTGTTTTGGTGAAAACTCCGATGAGGAGTAGCATTAAAATATTAAAGAAGGCAGTCACATGATGGCAGCCATTTACATCTAAGACCAACAAGACATCTTAAAAAGCCTTTTGAGGAACTAGTTACAAGATTTTCAAGATGGCCACTATAGCAGACTTAAATGGATGTCAGATCAGCACTCATGTCATTTAGAATCAACTACATTCTTAAGCTATACAGATCAGTACCATTTTAATTTAGAACCAAAATCACAATTACCTGTTTAAAAGAAATAATAACATACTTTTAGGCTGCCAGCCACTGCAGCTAAATTGGATCTCAGAACTGAAACATTTTCATTAAAACTAAATAGATGTTTCAAATCTTTTAGTTAAAATCTAACATTGATAGGACCAACTGCTCTGGAAGAGTAGCAATCAGATTTTCAAGACAGTACCATGGGAGTAATATTGGCTGTCAAATCAGCAAGACAAGTCTTTCAGTTAAATCACCATTAGTGATAGTAAAAGTCCCATAACAATGCAACTCCTGTTTAGGAGAAGTAGCAATGACAACATTTTCATGTTGGGCTGAATGCTTCTGTAATGGTCAGGGGCAATATCAAACTTGTGATAACAGATGCTGGACACATTAGATCATCACATAAAACACTTCTGGTTTATGACCAGTAGAGCAAACATTTAGAGTCAAGAAAGGATCCTACAAATACTGCCCTTAAAAAGCAGGTGTCCTTTATATGGAGGTGTCTGTTAACTGAACTATCTCTGAAATCAAAAACATTATTTTTACTCCTTTTTGTTTTTTTTTTCTTTGGAGTAAGGTGGTGGTGGTGTTAAAGATACATGGAAAATATAACTGAAAAATCTTCCTACCTGTATTATAAGAGCCACATCCTGAGTCAAGGCCTGTACCCTATGAAAACTTGCAATCAGACTGATGGGGATCCAGCCCTCACTGTTCATTCGTCGTCGCAAAAAGAAATCTCGCTGCAGATTGTCTTCACTAAAATAATACTCTCTGCAATCATAAGAAGGAAAATCTCTTTAAATCTACAAAACTTGAGTGAGTCAAAAGTACTAAAAAACTTTTGTCTTTACTATAATTATTGATGGGCCACTTTTAAACCCCTGAATATATTTTTAGGAGCTCAAAAAGGTACTAAGAACAGTACATAAATACCGACCCTATGCTTAATAGTCTCGTTTGTAAATAACAAATTTTGTGCAGAAACCATTTGTCTTCTTTCAGTCTGTAATCTTGCTTCTAGACTCCAAAATATAAAGGATTCTTCTCAATACAGACCATCCACAAAGTTTAATCTGTGATATATAATCAATGCTATTGTACAGCAACCAGCTTTCTTCTTTTAGCCAATTACCTTGACCTTTAGGTCCAAAAATCAACAGGCTTCTTTCTTACCCCTTGCGGAATCCATCCAATAAGTTTGGTTGATATGTGTGATGTATATCCGATGTTATTGTACAGAAACTATTTGTATTTTTAAATAGCCAACTTTTTATCACAAAATCAAATGAGATGATTGAAATCTTCTCTACCCCATTTGCATGCAATCCATAAAGTCTGGTAACTATGGAGATGAGTGGAAATCTTTTTTATTCTTTCAATGAGATTGTCCTGGAGTCATATTCTTACATATCCTCACTGCAAGTTATCCATATGAAACATAAGAATTGTCTTAAGATGAAAATTTTAATTATATGATGTACAAACCTCTTTATATGATGTGACCTTGTTTTTATATACAAACAGCCTTTTATGCAGGCTTTTTGTCCTTATATGATCCATAAACATCTTTATATGCAGTATTTTCATCCATATATTATTTGCAAACTTTTTAAATCATGTATATTTGTCTTTATGTGCAATTTTTTATCTGTGGTGCTTTTTGTCCTTGTATCATGTAATAAAATTAAAAACTTTATATTTGATTGAAACTTCCTTATATTTCTAAGTTCTTTATGAAGACAAGCCAAGACAGAACTTGTGCATGTATGAAAGGGGCAAAAGCGGAAAGTCTCACTACACTAGTTAATTTTTTGAAATTAACTACAGTGAAATTAAATGGCAGACTTTAAGTCTAAGATTCTTGCTTTGTTGTCTTAGAAGAAAACATCTTGCCTGATGTCACATGCCTGGGCTTTGTCAAAAGGTCTGACATCATGAGATTTGGCGTAAAAGGCATAGAATTTATACTCTGGTCAACGATCACCTTGACCAAAAAGAATTTTACAGCTTAAAAATTACTATTGAAGTGCTTTTCAAGATATGATTTACAGTTTTGAACCTCAGTAAGATGGTCTGTCTGTTCCAGAAAGGACTACATATCAAAGAATGAGACAATAGAACTTCAGTAAATTCGATTTCTCAGATATCAATAATGAAATACTCGACTTTGGTAATGAAATAGAGTCCACACATTGTGGTTGAAACAATGAAAAGACAAATCTTGTTCCCAACAAATATCAAGGTTTGTTTTATTATTTATGATTACATTTTTCATGACACTTAGAATATCCTTCAGCTCATGGGTAGTGGATTGTAAACCACATTTAATATTTCAATTTAATTGGAAATGTGCACACAGTGAGACAAAGTTAGAAGACAAATGACCTTAAATGCTTAAATTTTACAATGCAAAATGATTGAAGGTCTAATCCAAACTTATACAAACAGATCTCCAGTTGTTGTACTCTAAAACATACACCTCCCTCATATATGCTACCTCATCTTGTACCCAAAGTATAGCAATTTTAGTTCAGTGCTCTACGGCACAAAAACACAATTAGGTTATTTAGTGCCATGGCACCTGTAGTAAAGTGTCTTGCCCAGGACACGATACTAGCTGCTCCAGGCTAATTGAATGGTAAACCCATAGTCACAAGTCCAGCATGCTAAACTCCGAGTCACCCTGGCTCCCATTTTCTGTCACTCTCAAGACGGGTCACCCTTTTAAGACCAAATTTTTATTTTTTTAAAAAAAGAACTGGCATAATGACAAAATAAAGGCAGCATATACTTACATTTGTTTCCTGACATATTCCTTTAAAATGCCATTGTCAAGATATGGAGGGAAATAAACTGTTCCAAAGTTTGGTCCACTGGGGTTACTTCCATTGTCCATAAAAAATTGCTCATCCTTCGAATAATGCATATCTTTCCCTGAAAGATGTGTTAAATAATAACACTAAGTGAACAAATGAGTCTGAAATCTTAAATTTAATAAATTTATATCTTAAGCATGTATTTCATAAATTAAGATTTTACAGTTTGTATCCTGTAGCTGAAAAAATTTATGTCAAGTCTCCTTGTGATGGGTAAAACCAGTAGCATTCACACAAAAATATCAAAAGGACAGATGGATCAATAAATGTCTCATTTAAAATGAATTGAATAAAACCAGATTTGTCTTCCTTTTCTGGAAACCATATTGCTACTAATATCACAAAAAAAGCATACTAATATACAAAAGAATGTGACTGAAAAAATTTAAATTATTAAAGTAATTTATGCACAGGAATCCTAAAATGAAAATATTAATATATATGGCTTGTAGAGTTCAAGCAATGCTACATTTAACAAGATGAAGTGATGAACATAGTTTGTGAGACATTACTAACATCTCACTAACAATGTTCCTTTCTTACATTATAAAACAAATACAGGTACCAATATCACACTAAATAATACATGCAAATCTAAAATGTTTTAAATCTTTTCTTCAATTTATCATTCAACAAAACAAATTAAAAAAATTCACAAAATATTTTAAGAATAATATCCTCTGATTTTTCTCTTGATAAATCACACAGTGTTTAAACTGCTCCATAGAAGCTATGATATTACATCAAGGAAAGTAACTCCTAGGATCAATCATTTCATAGCGTGATTAAGACCTTTTGCTATGTCCCTTTATATATCTTGACTGGCCTTTTAAGGTTAAAAAGACAGATGAGAAAAATTTAGAAAGGGTCTAATTTTTGAAAATAAAAATTATCCTATAAGTAACAGTGAATAAACATCATGCCACTGGCATGATATTTAATAATATGTATCCTAAGGCACACTGTGATTACTAGTTAAATGTGTTACAAGACTCATTAGGATCACTAGTCTATCAAGTGTGCCAATGCATATCTGGATCACTATGTTCTGATGCACATCCTGAGTACTAGTGTGACACATGTACCAAGGCACATGTGAATTATTAGTCTAGTATATGCTCCAAGTAGGTTGAGACCAGAAACTGCTCCTGCCGAATAGTGAAGTATCTGGCAACATCCGGATTTGCCAGTTTTCTATAGCCGAAAAAATCTGGATCCTGATTTCTGCTTAGTGAATCTGGGACTTGACTCATAATTTTTGAGCAATACAAACTGACAATAGAAATTTGAAACTTACCAGCAGTCCAGGACTTATTAATGCAAAACATAACTAATTTCAAATTTAGCCAACAAATTGGCGCAGTTTTAATTGATAGGTTATGCCATGATGCAAATATTTTTTCGACAGATAAATATTAAGCAATGTCTTGCAGCGTTTTATACAGTCACCAGGTAATTAAAAGTAATATTAAAATAAATTTAAATTAATAAAAGTTAATTATTAAATAGAAATTACACCCTCTGTGCCCTTGCTGGCTTTGCACTAAAATACGGTAGACTAACTGAGGCTTGCAAGCAGTGATGGTTACATGTAAGCAGTGACATCCAGATCCAGCAAATAGTACCCCAATTATCCGGATCCAGTCGCAAAATACACATCCAGTCATCCCTTAGCTCCAAGGCACATCTGGATCATTAGTGTAATATATGTTCCAAGGCACATTTCAATCGTTAGTTTAATAAAGTAGTCCCCTTCTTGACCCCCCCCCTCACCAGCGGCCACCCGCTCCTTACGGCCAGACTCTGAAGGCACCGACGAATTTGTGTTCAAAATTACCCCTCACAAAAAGCCACCCGGCTAACGCGACCAGTATATTTTTGCAAAAACATAAAATTTACCCCTCACAAGCGGCCGCATTTTATTTTGTAATATGTATCTAGAACAATTTTTCTTTCTAATTGTGTTAAGTAATCCGATTTCTGTTTCCCGATGTCAGATTTTCATTCTTCAAAAAAAGTGTTCTACAGGTACCAATAGGGTTAATATTATATCCTTTACACCTCATGAGAAGCCACATTTATTCCTTAAAGCCGAGACTCGTATTTTATTCCTTATGTAAAGGTAATCCGTATATCCTTACCGCATGTTATCATAAGATGTCTGGTTTATCCACCGATAATTGTTAAGATTACACTAAGTAGGAGTAGTAACTTCGGAGAAGTGGCAATATTGAGGGAATGGACGAGACCAAAGTCTGCGCCAAAAATGGTTTGATAGCCTTTATGGCTTCCCTTTGCAAGATGTTGAACTTACATAATTAATGGCTATTACTCAACCATTGTAAAGTTTAACGGCCGCGAGGTGCTATTGTTCAGATCAAATCGGTGTACTTATCCAAGCCGTTTTTCGCACTTAAGAGTAAAAAAAATAAATAAATATAAAAACAATAGGGTACCAGACTGAGACTAATGAATCACGTGACAATCGCTGCCTTTAAAAATATATGGCATCTGTTTAAATGCAGAAAAAATTGTTTTGTCAGTCTTGTACTTGCAACATTGATGATTATAACTGGCCGTAATGTCAAGATCACACGGTCAGCATTGGCTAAAAATAGAAACAGGGTACTAGACAAAGACCGAAAAATCACGTGACAACACTTGTCGCTTCTTTACGAAGAAAGAATTTCGTCCGCTCAACAAATGTGTCGTCTGCATAATTAAATCGCATACAGTTAGCAACATCGGAATAACTCCTTCCCAAACATTAACGTGTCGTCACGTAAACGAAGATGATTATTTCAGAAACATCGGTTATTACAGTCTTCAATACCGGGTGAAATGGGGAGGGGGACTGGTCAAACAAATTTAGGTAGAAAAGACTCGAATAAAACAATTTTATGTTGAAAAGACTCGAAAAAAAACCATCGTAACCGTAAGTTATTTAGCAGCAGTGGGAAAATGGAGCAAATGGAAAGAGAATTGCGTATGTAAAGATTCAAATGACGTTTTTGAATGGTTCTGCAATGTGCATGACAACACCCCCTCACATATCACGCTTACGCCAAGAATAAGAACTGTTAATTCATATTCAGTTGAAATAAGTCAACTATTATAGCACAAGAACCATTCAATATTTAATGTTGCTTTTAAACGAAGATATTATATGCTTTGAAAAATGAAGCTTTCTTACTACATACATATACTTCTCACAAAAAATTTAGTCCCCCTCTGGAAAGGCCACCCGCCTTATAAGGCCACTTTCCCGGTGCAGAAAGGGTGGCCGTATAAGAGGGGGACTACTGTATATGTTCCAAAACACAACTGGATCTCTAGTCTAATACATGTTGCAAAGCACATCTGGATCATTAGTCTAATATATGTAACTGGGCACATCAGAATCATTAATCTGAGTACCAAAAGGCATCTAGATCAGCAGTCTATTATATGTTCCAATGCATATATGGATCATTAGTCTAATATGTGCACTAAGACATATCTGGATCACTGATCTGTGTACCAAAGCACATCTGGATCACTAAAATGATCATCAACACACATCTGGATCACTAAAATGATCATCAAGACACATCTGAATCACTAAAATGATCATCAAGACACATCTGGATCACTAAAATGATCATCAAGACACATCTGGATCACTAAAATGATCATCAAGACACATCTGGATCACTAAAATGATCATCAAGACACATCTGGATCACTAAAATGATCATCAAGACACATCTGGATCACTAAAATGATCATCAAGACACATCTGGATCACTAATCTGCATACCAAAACTTGGATCACTAGCCTGTGTACCAAGGCACATCTTGACTACAATTCACCAAGTGTACTAAATTTCAGTGAGACAACTTTATGGCTTTAAAGTTTTGCCAGGAAACAGAAGTTAGAACAATGAATTTATGGACCAGCAGATGGCATAAACAAGGCTGTGACTTTTGCTTGTCCTAATAAGCTCACAACAACTATTATTAAAACAAGTCACTGTGTACATTTTACAACTACAGTGATCCAAAACACTGACTGATATCAATCAGACTGGCACCATTTTCATTTTTGATCAACTAGATAAGATTGGCAGTTTTTCACTGAAAATCCTAATGAGACTTTTCAATCTGTAGTAGCAACAACATGATTTTAAAGATGGCTGCCATAATAAGCCATGTCACAATGGCACTATTTTCATTTAGGACAAACAAGAAGTCGTGGTGAAAAGCCCATGTTGTTATGACAATCTATTACGAATTAGAACTAATAACAAGATTTTCAAGATGGCCACTGTGGTGGCCATATTGGATATCCAGACAGAACCATTTGTATTTAGGATTAAGTATGTATCTCAAGTCTTCATGCTAAGATGACATTCCTTTATCAAGATGGCCATGGTGCCCATATTGGGTGTCAGATTGATAAACTTTTAATTTAAAACTAACGATACATAATAAAGGGTTGGAGGGATTTTAGTGGTGTGATCAGGCAATTATTAACAAAGAAGCATAACCTACCAAAAAATATTAATGATCTTGGTTAAATAATTACTCAATCACATTAACTTCAGGAGAACAGGTTAGTGGTGGAGGAAATGCTTAAGCATCCAAATTCTAGCAAACCTGTCAAACTATCCACATCTCTTCCTCTACCTCTTCCTCTACCACCACCTCTTCCACGTCCACCACCCCGAGCTCCTCGCTTATGACTGAACTGACCCCTGCCATCCCTGGGACTTGGTGGCCGCATGTCTCGTCGCCAGTTGTCCGACTCAGAGCCTGAAATACAATTAACTATATTGTAAGTGGCAAAAAATCTCATCACCAGTTATAGGATTTTTAGTTTGAAATAAAATCAACTACATTATGGAAAAACCCTAATTACCTATCTTCTTCAATTTTCAAAACCTACAGCACTGCCAACCCTAACAAGACCTTTTCAGTAATGTTGTTGATTCTTTCCCAGAAGTTTGAACACTTTTCATTTCATAAGTGTAACGAATTATCATCTACTGCTCTTGTCAAGTTGGAAAACAGGCATTTAAAAATTCAGGTGTGATTTTAAGTTGGGCTACAGTGATGGTGAACATAATGTTCAACTAAAAATTTTTGTAAACTTGCACCTTAATTACCTCTAGTACAGTTTCTAAAACGATTTCTAACCCTATGAAGCTGAATGGTTTCATGCTATCTTTCAACATAAGAAATCCTTGACTATTTTCCTTCAATTTTATGCCACAAGACATACTCAAATCAACAGGATGTCCAATAAATGTAATTGTTGCTCTGCCTACCCACCCCCTCATTCTTCTGTACTTGTTAAACTTTTTAGAAGTCTTATTGCCTCTTTCAATATATATATACTGTTGGATGCCAGTTTTAGAAAATTCTATAAATAACAGTTTGATCATGAAAGGTTTTTGCAACAAAATATATGTGCAGTTTTACAGCATCTCAGGTACTCCTGTAAAGTTAGTTTTGTTTGGTAACCAACTTCACTGAATCTAATAGGAAACTCAGATCTGAATCATGGACATGCCAGTATCTGATTTTACAGCAACAATTATTTTTTTTGCTCCACAGGTCCATACTTTAAATGTCAAATCTTTAGGGTCGGCAGGTCAGTTGCCATCTTTAGAATTTTTAATAGTCACCCAATATTAGTCAGCCAAGACTGCTGCAAACAATGTTCAGTCCTATACATATGACAGCAACCTAATTAACAAAAAAGGGCAAGATTATGTTGATATCAACAGGGAAGTCAGGTTTCAAATAAAAAGGGCAAACCCATGTAAAATGTCAACTGGGAAGTCAGAGCTGCATTACAGAAACTTACAAATTTCTGCCAGAATGTTACAATTAACAGATCATTAATCAATATGGATATGCAGTCAGAAATTATCACTCAGGACTACAAACATTAAACTATAGTCAAATGATAAATTTACTTACCTGGGGCTAGGAAACTACCATATGTACACATTTATAAGTTGAGTCCAACTGCAAACTGCATAGACCAAGACCTGTTGTCACACAATGTGATAACAGATCTGTGTTTATGCAATTTGGAAGGAGTAGTCAGTAGAACAAACAACACAGATCCAATCTACAGGCACATTATGCTAATGCAGATCAAAATTTTTGTATTTTGACTATATATGTAAACAAATAGGTACAAATATTTCACAGACCAGATTCACAATAATGGTAAAATGTTATTACATGAAACCCTACATTATTTATATAACAAGGCACCAATTATGCAGGCAATTCACTCATCAGACAAAATTTCCCAATCATGCAATTATTCTATATGAATTCATCAGTTGTGTCAATAATGAGTTATACATATTCTTGTCTCCCTGTGGATCCAGCTAACTGCAAGACTCCTACACTGAGATACTGAAGTGGACTTGAGATTGGTTAACAAACACTGAAGAAAGTACCCATAGTGGATGAGCAACCATGTGGTTGATTTACAGCAATAACACATAATCATAAAGGTGCAAAGCAAGGCAATGTTTTTATTCCTGCATTTTTATGAAAGCAGACAGTCATGGCATAAATTTAATAGGTAAGCATTGTGAAAAATCAGTGGACTTTGACAAATGAACAAGAAATATTTAGCAATTTTCAGTAAATGTTTGCCTTCGAGAAGTTGGTATTAAAGGTTTGAAACTAAACAAAACTTTCACCAACATGAGGCAGAAATGTCAGGGCATTGATATAAGCTTCTTCTGCATTTATCACAGACAAGCTGTAGTCTGAACTTGACCTGTCCTGAGCTGTTCCCCATACTGTCTTGACAAATTTAAGTCAGTATCAATGATGGTTTGACAAAGCAAATTCAAATATGAAAACCCATATCAATTTTCAAATCAACAAGTGCAACAAACAAAATTACTCATTTTTTCACATTTGCCTAACAACCACATATACGAGAAATTGGCCAATGAGTATAATTTAGGTTCAACTTTCTTCAATGTTCTTTAATGCATATGATATGAAAACAAATGTTTCAAGGTTTCTCCAGTTTTGTATTGTCATCTTTATTTGATCGCACATTGACATCAATACCAAAAGAACAATCTGTGTCAAAGTTGGTCACATTATGTTGTTTTTTTTCTAGAAAAGTCAGTGTAGATGTTTTCTAGACCCAGTTTTGGCAGCCATATCAGAAATGTCAGTGTAGATGTTTTCTAGACCCAGTTTTGGCAGCCATATCAGAAATTTATCATTTGGAAAAAAATCTGTAAGCCATTCAAACTAGGACACTATCAGTCGGTCAAAGTCCCTTGAGTGGATCAGCAAGTTATTCACGGTCTTTATATTTTAGTAACAGCAGTCATATCTGATGGAAAGTTGGCATCATTTGCACAAATTTAAATCTTCAAATAGAATTTCCAGTAATTTAACAGAAGACCCATTCTTCCTTTCAAATCAGCTGCTGTTGGGATCATACTGGCTGTCAGAGTGTCACAAATTTCAATTAGGAACAACCAGACAGTGGAGTTGGCACTGGCATGCTTATTCTTGTTGATATGATAAAACATAAGTCTTATGTGAAAAACCTTATGTTAGAATGACTGTTTTGAAGAAGTAGCAATATGATTTTCAAGACTGTTGCTGTGGATAGCCATACCTAATGTCATCTTAGCTACATTTTCATTTTGGACCACCTAGATACTGTAAGCTGCATTATTAGTATGGGTGCGAAAACATAATGTTATATTGCAGTCTGCTGTACAGGCAATACATACAGCAAAATGGTTTTCTGAACAACGATTTTTCAGTCTCGCTTCCGTCCAATGAATCTCTCTATACTGCAGATTTTTTTTCAAACTCAAAAACCATATTTTAATTTTTTTTATTAGATCCACGCTTAGCATAAGATTGCAAGGGATAAGCACAGTACCAATATTCTGGCAAAGTTTAATTGCAAGGTGGCAAATGAAGACCAGGGTATATTTTCCAGTAATAAATAATAATTTATAAACTTCACTTTGCCTCAGATATGTATCCTCTTGTAAAGACACTAAATGAACACTACTCAAGAGTCACTATTTGTAAATATATAAATTCATCTAAAATAATTAATTCTTTTTATCTGATGCCCTGGAATGTACATAAACTAAGCATGAAACTTCTGCTTTATGACTTATATTTTAGCTTCAAAGATAAAAAAGAACAAAACATTGGAAAAAAAGGCAACCACATCTAATGTTTTCCATTTAAAATAAATGGTTGGTCAAATCAAAGTGCTTACATAGGTTAAATTCCTTGTCTCAAAATATTGATTAACATTGACTCATTTCTTATATTAAGTTCACAGACTTTATGCCTAACTTTAATTTTCAGAAATGTAGTCTGAATGTGTGATTTGCAGGTCTTTAATTTTTCAAGTTATATTGCTATGTCTACAGTTTATAGTGGTGTCTAACACTGGGGCATCATGCTGCAGACATCTAGCATGTGTCTCACCCAGTTAAGATTATCCTGACACCAGGTCAACCAGCCCTAACACTAACCTCTTAATGCTGTGTGCAAAACCTGGCAACTCCTAGTACCATTTTTACATGTCTCTGGTATGACTCATCTGGGTTCGAACCTGCAACCTTCTGTATCTGAGACAGAAGCTCTAAACACTTTTGGACACTGGAGCAGTCAATATATTTTGAAAGGGCAGTGTGGGAATTTTAAAAAAGAAACGTCAGTGCAATATTTATTTGCTGATAATTTGACTGCTTTCAGATGTCTGTAAGCATGTTCATTTTTATGTTAATTCTACACGTTCATTTGACTACCATTGGAAGACTCATATGGCAACATCAATTAGTTGTTCCATTTTTCAAGTAGAAAATGTTATAGTGATTATTTTATTGTTTTCATTATGTGTTGTATTGCATTATGGGTATATCACAATATATCAAAATTCAGGTTTTGGCTATTCATTGCATCCCTAAGAATTAGCAATTAACAACATTTTTAAGATGGCCACTTTGGTGGACAAAATGATGTCCAAGCTGCATCATTTGGATTAAAGACTAACTTGACCATGGAGTGCAAAGTTTCATGGTCATTCTAAAAGCAGTTTATAAGAAGTAGCAATAGCAATCTTGACCTTGCAGTTTCTCCAAAAACATCAATTACTATTTTTAATAAAAATTGTATTACTTCAAGGGCATCATTTCTACCAGACTGAGATGTCTTCAAGCCAGCATGCTTTCTGTAAAATTTCTGTCACATTTTTTAAGGCCATACTTGACTTGTTTGTACAAATTTTATAAATACTTGATTTGTTTGTATAAATTTTATAAACAATCATGCTTTGATTCAGTCTATCATATCTGGCCAGCTTTGAAGTACATGTTTCATAGTTTTCTACTTTAATTTACCAGTCATACTGGATAGCATATTATATGATTTGTATTAGTTTGTAATGCCTTCATAACAGGATGTTCTCTTCCTTGACTAATTGAAATGAGTACATTGGTTTTTGAGAGGCTAAAAATAGCAAACATTGTTCGACTTGGATGCAAGAGACCATACCACAAATTCTCTTTGCCTTACAGCCCAATGAACTTAAAATTGAAAACTCTGGACCAAATCATTTTCATAAAACGTGTTATAATTTTCATTTGAATACTGTCATCAAATGCTGGGTACAACTCGAGACAGGTCTCATTCAGTCTATGAGGGCCATCACTGAACCCTCTGGTACCTTTCTTGTCAAAGGAGTTTGATTTTCTATCTGCCAGTTTGGCTTTTTCGCCCTGGTTGGAAGATTTCTCAGCAGTTTTCAATTCTGAATTACTTGAGGTATTACGTGGTGATCGTCCAGCACTCCGACTTCGGCGACCACTGCGCCCCGATTTTGGTGGTTCAATGTCAAGTGGTACCCATTTCTGCTTTGAACCTGAAATACATAGGAAAGAAAAAAGTTTTAAAAGATCGTATTGAAAAAGTCACTTATGGATAACAAATAAAATTGCCACTTGAATAGCTTCTCATGACAAGTTTACTTAAGCACAAGAACACCATCATGGTCCAAGACGTACACACAAAAAAAAACTTACAATAGTAGAAAATATAACTCCAAATGGCCGACAAAAATCACCTGGCTCACAGCAACCAAGTGGTGGTAAACCCTCTTCTGCTCTGCATTAAAGCAATAAATACCAACAAACATATCAACAAGAATAAGCATGCCAGTGCCAACTCCACTGTGCAAAGGCTGGTTAACATTTGCAACTGACATCTGAACATAATAAATAAAAATCACTAATGGAAAGACAGTTGTCAGAGCGATTTACAAAGATACCATTTCAATAACCTTTGATCTTTATTTAAATCATATATTTGAATAAAAAAAATTCAAAATGTCTTGTACACTCTTTAGAAAATGTTGACAGACTTTGCAGTAAATTTATGCTTTACTTTATTTAAAGACATCTTAAAAAATGTATGCATGAGCTTTTTGATTTATGTGAGGCACAACTTGTTGAGTATTCATTGAACATTGTATCTGAGATATCAATGACAACCACTTCTTCAAATACTAACTGCTCAGTCACAAGCCTGAAGATACATGTTCACTATTATGAACTAGTTTAATTCTGACTAGGAGTTCTTTAAGGTGTCAGATCGTTAAATCTGTACTTGCAGAGTCCTTTTGTATACTACAAATCAGAGAAAGTTGTTTCTAAGAATTACTCCCATCCAACACTTCAGAAAATTAAATGGTTTCTCCCTCCTAAATATTTGACTTTTGTGGGTGCTTCAAGGAAATCAAGACGGTGACCACTGCCAACAGTCATAAAATAATAGCATGAAAAGAATGTGAATTTCTGCTTGGTTTACTTCTATCACACTAAGCCATCAGACTAAGCATGCTGTACTCAACAGCTCCAATTAATGTTCCTACAATTAACACCGGAAGTTTGATAATTGTTCCTAATTAATCTGACCTTAACTTTATTGCTGAAATAAATAATAATGAGAAAATAAACTTTGCTGTTAAACTGGAGCTGGACTTGGATACTTTGCTCCAAATCATATTACATTTGAAGACAACAAAGAAATTTGAATATTCTCTGGTTAGTTTACAGGCTGCCATAATAACCTGATAGAGTGAAACACAGATGAATAAAACACTGAATACAAGAATCCTGACAAACCTGGTATAATTATTCTTTTCATTATTTGGAATGATACTTACTTTTAGCACTGTCAATATAACTGGCCAAAAGTCAAGTAAAAGATTGCTAAGAAAAAGGCAACAAACAGCTAGCCCTAATTTGTTACCCGTGCAACACATTTTAATGGTTAACAGAGACTGTACATTACATTAATTCTCTCTTCATTACATTTTTTCATGCAGTTTTTCAAATGACTGAAATGTAAAATCCTGAAAAGAAACCGAAGGAACGGAATTGTTTTTATTTAATCCTTCTATTTGGAGTAAGATTTTAAATCTGCATTATTTTCCAAGCATAAAATTTTATACATTTAATTTTGGTTTAACTGTATTTACTGCAAACAAAATTACATAAAATACAATCAATATTACATTAAGAGAACAGAAAGACAACTTTATTTTTGTTGCTATACAATATTATTCAAGAAAACATCTTCACATTTATAATATAGAATTCAAAATCTGGGTATTCCCTTGATAGCTGATTTATTAAAAAGCATAAAAACAACATTCTAACAATCAATATTCACCTAATGTAAAAAGCGAACAGTTCATAACTGCATATGAATATATACTATACACCATCAATTTGAATATGTAATCAGTGCAAAGATTTATCATTAGAACACTGGGATTAATATGTTCAACCTGGTTCAGGTATGTTTTAATATTTCATACAGATGGGTTACTTTTAGTTTCTGTTTGTAACATGTTCCACTGTAGAACTGTAGAAGGCATAAATAAATACAGATACAAGATAGTTCTAAATCAAGGGAAGCAACTGATTGAGTGTTATAGGTCTTACTGTTATTAACAATTGGTCAAATTACATCTGTTTAGGGAGCCCTGTGCAAGATCATTATTTATTTTAAACAACTAATATTGTTTTGCACTCAATAATACCTGTACACAAATTCTAGTACATGACTAATACAAACAATAGATGACTAATACAAACAATAGAAAACAACACACTGATAAATCCAAAATTCTGAAACTGGCCATTTTGAATAGTTCACAAGTTCATCATTCTAACTAAAACTGCTTAATGAGAATCAAAGAGCAATATCCTGTGGGTATACATTACAAAATGGTCATTTAATATGGTCACTTAACCCCAAGTAAGTTATTTATTGTCAACATAATAGTGAAGAAAACAAACATGCAAAAGAGCTGTTGTTGTACTGTTAGGTTATCAGTTCACACATGAAATCAACATGTCAATTGGCAAAGAAAAAAAAAAAACTTTGTCTAGGTTACTGGTTTGTGCAGGACAATCTATCTTCAAAAAGGTTACTGGTTTGCACATGAGAATCTATCTTGAAAAAGTATGTGTGAACCTATGTATGTGTGAACCTAAGTATGTGTGAACCTAAGTATGTGTGAACCTAAGTATGTGTGAACCTATATTCATCTAGGATGATTTTTTGTGAAAGAATATAATAATAATTAACCCTTTCATTACTACAGACCGAAAAATCGGTCCAGGGAAAGTGTTCTTCTATAACGTTATAGTACCCAACTAAATAACTTTTGGGTACCTCTAATAACTTCCTTCTTGTAATGTGGATGTTATATTTGAATGAACTCATGAGTTAAGCTCGTGTTAAATATCGAGTTAAATATGTGTTAAATATGTGTTAAATAGCATGAGTTAAATATCGAACAAAGTACGAACTTTTAACCTGTTTTCCGAATGCTGATATTTGTATCCAAAATGGCGGAGTTTGAACAAATTTCAGAGGATGTTATCTGAGGATTGGAATAATTTTGACCTGATAAATTTGGAGGAAAATGAGAGATGTCTGGAGAGACAATGGAATGCACTTGAGGGTGACAGTAATGACGAAGAAAACTTTGAAGGTTTTGAACTAGAGGAATTGTATGAATCATGTGGTTTTGTTTGGGCAAAGCAAAAATAACAAAGAGATTTGTTTCAGTTTTCTGACAAAATTGGGCACACCTGAGTGTTAGATGGCTCCAGGAAAGCTTAGGAATATTTTCAAATATTCTATTCAAATGAAGTTTTTGGGAAAATTGTCAGTTTAACAAACATCAATGCGACGATCAAACGTGGCAGAGGCGATATAGGTCACTTAGGTGTGTGGACAGATCTCACCTTGGAGATCATTTTGGTTCATTTTATAGAATTTTATATATTATGGACACCATGAAAGAAAGACTTGTGTTGCTACTGTGATTATTCACTAGTACATCTAGGGTCAATTGAACACGTTTTGAGAACTAAGTTTTCTAAGAGGTAATAAAATAATTACTTGTATTTTACCTGTTCTGTCACCTGTTTGTACCTGCATTTTAACAGTTGTAATAGATAAGCACATTTTAATGAATTAGTCATAAAATTTGATTTTTAACCTTTATTTTGACACCTAATTCAGCCAGATATCTTTAACATTAAGCAAAGTCCACAAGTCATTTTGCTTTACAACTCCAAAGTTACTTAGTGTTAAGGAATCTTTGCCTACAAAGTTACTTAGTGATGAAAGGGTTAATACAAGTCTTAATCGTATCTCCATTAATACTGTGATTGGATGTCAGAAGAAATCATATTATGTTAATGAAAACTCCTGCATGGTGCAACTATCAGAACTTTTTTCACTTCAGTCTGGTTTGAATAGTTTTCTTACAAAGAATTTTTGGTTACTTTTTTACTTACTCTTCTCACTGTATGGAGTGAAATATCAGTGACATTCACTAACAAAGTACACTGCAGCCAGACTAAGTATATAAATGTGTCCTACATTCTGAGAACTAACTCACTACTTAAGAAGAAAATAAGATTCATGCACAAAATGTAATATTAATGCAGTTTGTAAGGCATTGGTATTATGTGAGTATTATAGAACACTTGATTGGCATTATGTTAATCATATCAGGGCTTTCATTGTCAACCAGGGGCCATGCAATTTACCTCATTGCTTTTGCTTTACACCTGGCTTCTTAAAAAAAAATTAAAAACCTGTATCCCTGTTGAGGGAAGACCCCAAATCCACATACTACTTTGGTAATTCACCTTTCCACTTTAAATGTACTGTTAGATATCTACATCAGAACTATGAAATGTTTATAATTAGCTGAATTGTCTATTTTTTTTTCCAATATAAATTGCCCCTGAAAGATATCATGTAAATTTCTCTCTTTCTCAGTGGAGCATGCTTGCTGAAATCATAGTAGTTGTTGTTGTTGGGCTTAACACCATTTTTCAGCACACAATAGGCTATTCATGGTGGTCAGTGTTAATGGTGGAGGAAGAAACAGAAATCAGAAAGAACCAGACCCACTAGAAGCTACTGGCAAGCTTTCTCACATATCCACCTTTGCAAATTCCTAGACATGAACTCAAGCAGACAGGTGAGATGGCAGTGATCCATAATGGACAGCACTTTAGACCACTAGGCCACTCAGAGCCCCTGTTAATAACATTGTAAATAGTAAACATCATAAATAGTGGTCATCTGCAGCATCTCCATGAGAATGTGTGGTGTACAGAGCTATTTCATGTGCAATGGCAACATCAAGATATGAAGATAGTTGAGTTTTGTTTTAAAAAAGCCTCCACTGCCAGTAAAATGGTGATATTTTTGAGCAAACATAGGCATTTGGCAACTGATCTTGCCTGACAACCCAAGAATTGCAATATTAAACAAATTACACTTTTTAACTACAAGTATATACCACATTTTGCATTAAAAGCAATTAGCAAATGCAATTTAATTCACAAAATAACTGCCAGTTCCTATATCAACTAGCCATCTTTACAAGTGACCTGTCTGACCCACAGGTTTATAAAATAATATTAGTTCTTGATGTGTACATGATCAATGAGCAATGGATGATATGTGCAATTTAATCTTGTTGCCTGGCTGAATTTTTTTTAACAGATCCAGTTCAGTAACAATCTGTATAATACAGGCCAGATTTGGACTCAAAAGATTTGAGACAATGTCCCCATGACTGAATGAATGATGGGAATAATAAAGTAGATCAACCTAATGATTACAAAAAAAAAACGCAATGAATGATATCACCCATGTGGTGTTAAAGTCAACATATTTAAATTTGGCCTAAGAGTAAGAAGAAAAAAAAAAAGACCTGTTGGTCATGTATTTCAGTCATTAACCGTAGATACATTTAATTTGTAAGCAGATGTGTGCATTCAGGGTCAAACTAGCTACAATAATTTGTGGCTACCTATTGTGTTTTCAGGATGTGGTGACCTTGATCTTGAACTTTTAATCCCCAAATGATCAAGATTTTTCGTTCCATCCAATGCAACCTACCAGTAAACATTGAAGGTATACTCAGTGGAACATGCAGAAGCTCATTTCCCTTGGTCATATCACAGTGACCTTCATATTTCACTATTAGTTGTGAAGTTAATCAACTTGCTTTCTTGTATCATTAATGTCCACATATTCACAATGTTTAGTTAAGGGATAAGTGTAATCTTAACAATTATAAGCTGCTAAACCAGACTTCTTAGAAAAAACATGGTAAGGATAATTGGATTAGGTACCTACTTATCTTTTTGTATGGATTAAAATTTGAGTCTTTTTAGACTGTATGGAATAAATAAATGTGGCTTCTGGTGAGGTGTATCTGATATAATATTAACCTTAGTGGCACATCAACTTTAGTCAACACTTGAACTTTCAAGAACTTGAAAACAGAAATCAGATTACTTAACACACTCTAGGTATAAAATTGGTTCTGGATACATATTACAAAATAAAATGCTGCTGCTTGTTTGGGGTAAATTTTTGCACAAATATGCTGGCCACTGGTCACGTTAACTGGGTGGTCTTTCCTGAGGAGTAATTTTGAACACAAATTTGTTGGTGCCTTCAGATTCTGGCTGTAAGGAGTGTGTGGCCACTGGGGGGTGTGTTCAAGAGAGGGAATACTGTAATGCATTGGAATCAATCAGTACACAAATGATCCTTGGTTTGTATGACAATCCTATCTTAGCAGTGAATTGTTACATCATAATCTGTTTATGCTGACCTATGGCCAGTACTCTTTATTTGACAGTCAATTATGCTTATGACTTACCAATAAAATGATCATACTTGGTGTTGACTCCAATGACAAGTTCACTCACTCTTGTGGATCTGAAGGATAACATACTGTAGCTATTCTGTTTATTTTTTCCTTACTAAAAATGTTTGGAGGTGTTAAGAGAAAACTGGATAATCAGTTTATAGAGAAAAAATATGAAATCATACTGCAGCTATAAAAAGGAACAAAACTGGCAGACCTTACTGGTCAGGATGGCATTCCAGCGAACACCATTTCAGGATGGAAAAAGAAGGCCAACCTGATAAAGCAAATGTATGAGAAGTCTCTCTTTAATACAGCAAGAAACAAAGTTAAGAGTGGCTGAGCACAAAGATGTTGACAATGGTTCACAATTATGCAAGCAACAAACCTTCCCATCAATGGTCCCTTGCTGATGGAGAAGGCGGACATCCTTGCTGCAAAGCTAGGACACTCGGACTTAAAAACCAAGTCAGGGTTGGTTTGATCGTTTCAAAAATAGGCACAACATTGTCTTCAAAGCAATTTGTGGAGAGAGCGCTGCAGTTGAACAGAAACAGTGGATTCATGGCTGACAATTCAATTTTGGATACTTGAGACTCAGAACATTTTAATGATGATGAAACTGGAGTTTTGGAAATACCTTCCAGGCAAGACAATGGATTTTCGTGGGGAGGCTTGTCATGGTGGAAAGAAGTCGAAGTTGCTGCTAACATGGATGGAAGTCAAAAACTCCTGCTCTACATTATAGGAAAGTACAAGAATCCAAGATGCTTTAAGCAGACCAAAGTTCTCCAATGTGATTATGATGGCCAGCCAAGAGCCTGGATCACAGGAGATCTATTCAGTGCATGGATGAAAAAGTGGGACAGGAAGTTCCAAGCAGAGAAAAGGAATGTGGCACTGATCTTTGACAACTGTAGAGCTCATTCAGATGTTCCTGGTCTCGAGGCCATTAAGATCTTTTACCTCCCACCGAACACAACAAGTAAGCTCCGACCAATGGACCAGGGATTAATCCAAGTGCGTAAGGTGTACTAAAGGAAAATGATGATGGGCCAATCGAAGAAATGGAGGAACAATCAAGCCTTACAGATGTTATCTTGGAAGAGGAGGCACAGGAGTTGGCCATCACTGTCCAAGAAATCTGAGATTACATAGAAATTGACAAAGACATTGTTACTGATGTTGTGATCACCGATGAAGACATTGTATCAAGTGTTCAGTCAGCACAGGCAAGCATATCTGCATGTGGCAATGACAAAGAAGATGAAGATCCGGATGATGATTTTGAACCAATTCCCTCAGCTGGTGAGGTGTTAGAAATGCTACAGAAAATTAGATGGTATGTTTTTTTTGTAGGATATGAAACTGTTTTAGACAGCATAAATAATATTGAAGCATTTTTTAAGCAGATTGTTAAAGGCAAAAAGCAACAAAGAATTTTAGACTTTGTAAAGAAACCATAGTAACCACATATAAGAAACTTTTCAGACCTGTCAGAGTGAAATGACTCGTGAAAATTAATTTTGACACTAGTTAGCTTTTTGTAAAAACGAACTACACTCGTCACTTTTTTATGTGATTTTGTAAATGATCTTTTTGTTTGCAATGTTGGAGAATATAATAAAGGTTTGTATCAAAAATCGATGGTGGTTTATATTGTATACTGGTAAATCTCTGCTGTTAGTTGGTGCACATATGCCTTTTGTTGTTAACAAACATGTATATTTTATGGCATGTCCATACTTCATAAGTGCGGCAATGCTGTTGTGTAAAAAAAAAAGACATTCAAAAATGTGTGCATGTATATTTCCATTTATTAACGCACATCATGTACATAACAAAATTTTCAAGCACATGTTATTATATTGATGCCATATTGGTTTTCATGTTCATTATCTGCTTTTTGGCACACCCTTAGGCTGGCAACATAACTGGGTTCAACTGTACTTGCATCATGTACTTCATTACAAGTTACTCTCAATAAAAGGCTGTATACTGTATGGTTCCTGTGGAATGACCAGGAAGTACTGGACATATTTTGACCAATGTGCAGGAAACTATCCAAGAAATGAAGCAAAGTGATAAAGCTTGCATAATCACTGAAGCATATAAATATGTCAACATATCTGTGTATTCATTCCATCAAGTTCCATGTACAAGGGTCAACATTGCCCTGAATATTTGTGCCATTACATTCCATCAAGTTCCATGTGCAAGGGTCAACATTGCCCTGAATATTTGTACCATTACATTCCATCAAGTTCCATGTGTAAGGTTTTAAGAAAAATGAAAGTATGAATAGTTTTCCTGTTAAGAAAATAGCTATAAATGTATAAAGCAAACAAAATTTGGAAGCATATGCTAGGCCAAATTAAAAAAAAAACGTGGTTCAAGTTACACTGAAAAATAAATTTGAGTGAGTTGGTAAACAGTTTTTGTTGTAGTTACATCCCTTTGTCAATATTTTTTTCTCCTGAATATTTTATTCTTTTTCCCTATCTACAACTCCATAAAAACATATGGTCAGAAAAAAAATAGGGTCAGTCAGGAAAATAGAACCACATATATTTTTTATTCAGCCTATTCAAGTGTTCAATGATATCAACACTTTCCTAACATTCATGTACATTTGAATACAAGTGCATCCTTGTATACATGTGAACTCCATTTCCCTATCAATGTACATCATATCAGAAGTGCTGTGACAGCACATTTGCCATTCAATTTTGTCTACATTATCCAATGTAGAAAGGCATCAAACTGTGGTCATCAGAAATGGAAGTAGAACTTCTATTTCAACATGTATGAATTGTATACCTATTGTAAAATTATTCCTCCCCCACCAAAAAAATGTCAAATGATTAAATCTGGCTGAAGGACTAATCTGGCTGAAGGACTAAACAAGTTAATCTAAGATGAAAAGGTAATCTATATAACACCTCTGGGTATAGGCTTGTACCTGCCACCTACAAATGTAGGAATTGAATGAGGAAATTCCCTAGAGAGGATTTGCCATGTTTTGCAATGCACTAGATTACCTGTTAAAGATACTCTATTAGCAACAAAAGCATGCACTATACATATTGACTGTATGATGATGATGATGCTACCTTGCACCAAAAACTAAGAACAAAGAGACCCAAAGCTGCATTGGCTCTGTCATTTGCATGCCAGGCTTGTAAAAAAAAGTGTAAGTGTTTCCAATGAATCAGCCTGGTTCAGCAAGTGTAACTTGCCTTTGGACACTTTACTCCAACTGATTCATCTATGCAATCTACCCATGCTATTTTACAACAAACTGCCACATAGCACATCAGCTTTGGAAAATAAAAGACTCTGTTAGTAATTATACCTAATTTTTGTTTTGAAATATGCCTCTGCTATTTTACAACAAACTGCCACATAGCACATCAACTAAAGAAAAGAATAGACACTGTTAGTAATTTTACCTAATTTTTGTTTTGAAATCTACCCATGCTGTTTTACAACTGCCACATAGCACATCAACTAAAAAAAACAGACCCTGTTAGTAATTTTACATATTTTTTTTTAAAAATCTACCCATGGTTTTTTACAACAAACTGCCACATAGCACATCAACTAAAGAAAAGAAAAGACCCTGTTAGTAATTTTACCTAATTTTTGTTTTGAAATCTACATGCTGTTTTACAATAAACTGCCACATAGCACATCAACTAAAGAAAAGAACACTGTTAGTAATTTTACCTATTTTTTGTTTTGAAATCTACCCATGCTGTTTTACAATAAACTGCCACATAGCACATCAACTAAAAAAAGAACAGACCCTGTTAGTAATTTTACCAAATTTTTGTTTTGAAATCTACCCATGCTGTTTTACAACAAACTGCCACATAGCACATCAACTAAAGAAAAGAACAGAATGGGTTAGTAATTTTAACAATGGAATGCACTTGTGGGTGACAATGATGACAATGAAGAAAACTTTGAAGGTTTTGAACCTGAGGAATTGTACTTAACACATGGTTTTGTTTGGAAGAAGCCGAAAAACCAAAGAGATTTGTTTCAGTTTTCTGATAGAATTGGGCACACCAGAGTTAGATGGCTCCAGGAAAGTTTCGGAATATTTTCACATATTTTATTCAGATGAAGTTTTTGGAAAAATTGTCCGTTTAACGAACTTTGATGCAACAATCAAACGTGGCAGAGGTGATATAGGTGTGTGGACAGATCTCACCTTGGAGATCATTTTGGTTCATTTTATAGAATTTTTTATATTATGGACACCATGAAAGAAAGACTTGTGTTATTACTGTTTGTACCAGCATTTTAACAGTTGTAATAGATATGCTCATTTTAATGAATTAGTCATAAAATATGATTTTTAACCTTGATTTTGACACTTAATCCAGCCAAGTTTGTAAACACTATGGGCCGATTTTTCAGTCTGGGGCAGTATTCTTCTTTAACGTTATAGTACCCGACTAAATAACTTTTGGGGTACCTCTAATAACTTCCATCTTGTAATGTAGATGTTATATTTGAATGATCTCGTGAGTTTAGCATACAACTAGAAATATTGAACAAAGTAGGAACTTTTAACGTGTTTTCCAAATGTTGAAATTGGTATCCAAAATGGCAGAGTTTGAAGAAATTTCAGGGGAGAGTTATAGGAGGATGTGAATAATTTCGACTTGGTAAATTTGGATGAAAATGAGAGAAGGCGTCTGGAGAGACAATGGAATGCACCTGTGGGTGACAGTGATGACAATGAAGAGGACTTTGAAGGTTTTGAACCAGAGGAATTGTGCGCTCCACATGGTTTTGTCTGGACATCCAAAAATAACATCTACATTACAAGATGGAAGTTATTAGAGGTACCCCGAAAGTTATTTAGTCGGGTACTATAACGTTAAAGAACACTGCCCCAGACTGTAAAGTTAGCCCATAGTGTTAATGCACTTACTTCCCCCTGACCGATTTTGTGGTCTGCCGTGATGAAAGGGTTAAAGAAAAGGTTAGCCTCTTTGATTTTTGAATAAATGTGTTTTAGGATGAAGTACAATGAAACCAATGCTAGGACACATTTTATGACAGGGAATATCTAATTTCAGCTGAAAAAGTATAGATCAGATGCAAAGTTGTCATTATATTTTTGACCCCCAGATTTTTTATTTGACCCACAGTTCTGACACCAAAGGGTTTTTTTTGGACTCTCAGTTTTACACCCCTGTGGGATACACTGATAGAAGACTCAAGGTAAAAGGTATTCAGATTGAAAGCTTCTACCATGCAGACTCTCTGGTATGGCACAAGTAACAAAATGAGCTTGTTTGGTCTTGTAAGCAACAAGTCCACTAATATTCTTCACCACAGACTAAAATGTGCTTATGCAACATACTGGTGCAAAGACCAAACCACTAGGACATAGTCCCAACTGGACAAGTTGTCAGTTAGGTTATTCCTTTTACAAGCTCTTCCCAATACCTTCCTTGTGTGGGCATTGTTTGTCTCTGCTGTGAAGACATAAATTGCTCTGACACTATTCCTTTCTTGTAAGGGATCATGGATCTAACTTTCACCAGCACTGACTGCATAGGATTAAGTATAGACTTTTTGGTAATTTTAAACCAGAGAAATTGACCCTAGGTTTCTTCCCCCAGAGTGAGCTGACTTCCCCAGCACTGTAAGTGATCCAGATCGCTTTTGTGAATGGAAGGGGCTGACAAGTAGGGCTTGTCCACATCCCTCTATAATTGCAACAATCTGCTACCAAGTTGACACAATTCACAAGTCCCACACCTGATTTGTTTATAAACAAATGTGACATCCATATCTAGCATGCACAGCCAGTTTCTTAGTGACTCCATATACCGGTAACCCTGTGACATAATACACTCAGAAAACAAAAATAAAGCAGGATGGTAACACTTACCAAACACCAGCTGTCAAGAGGATAACTGAACAGAAGCACCCCTTGTCAAGTAAGCTGCTACAGTAACTAAACACATTTGGATCAAATCATCCACACTTCCGACATAATAAATGGTTAGAATGTGTCATCAAGTCTCTTTGTTGTTTACCAATTGCACGTAACAATTAAAATTTGATAAACACAAGTCAATTTATCCATTACTTCATTTAAACCATTGGTAAATATACAGTACATGTACAATTAACAAATTCATGTATATGTATGGTATGATGACATTGCAAAATAAAGATGTACCTGATTCAATTATTGTGCAAACTGATTGATCCATATATATTTACTCAAAAAGGTATCTGGATTAACAAGGTTTCACAGTGGTTGCTATGCAAACCACACAACTACTACAGAGCCAACCTAAACACAATGAGTGATTTCTGATCAAGGCTGCATCAGCCATTCTAGAGACTGAGACACAACTGTTTTCCATATGCTTGCTAAGGAAGTTCTACTGTTGCTATGGAAGCTGCCCCAAACATAACTTTGATAGAAAAGAAAAATTGTTAAATGACATAAATGACTCAAATATTTTGAAAAAGTTTAAAATAAGCTTTCCATAAGGTTATGAAACCACAGCTATGCTGAGTCACCTTAAACAAACTTTTAAAATAGATCATGTTTAGAAAAATGTTCTAAAGGTGCTGAAAATAGTTTTTCCACTTGATTTCTAAGGAGTCATCCAATATAAAATCTAGAAAGAGCAAGCCACTAGAAACATCCCTACCAAGTATGACTCAAACTAGCTTAAAATGTCTGGGAAAAACTTTGAAAAAGATTATCCATAAGGTTGCTATGGAAACTACAGACACAGCACAGAAACCAATCCAGACAAACTTTGATACAGCAATGGCTCAACTACTAAAGAAAAGCTAAAAATGATTTTTTTTTTCAAATTGGTTGTTAAGGAAGCCACAGTTGATATAGCAGCCACCCTAGAAACAATTTGAAACTGCAAATCTTCCAAACAATCCTAATGAATCTAATCAAAATTACCAAAGATAATTTATACAAAGATTAAAAATAAACAACAGGTGTTCTATTTTGGTTGCTGGTAAGTCACAATATTGCTGGGGGAGCCATAATGAAAGAAAAGCTGGTAAAGCATGACCTGCATAAAGTTCAAGCAAGTTTGACTGAAATTAGTACCAAATGTTTTTGAGAATATGATAATAGAAATGTGCATGGATAACATGATGGATACTGGACAATGTCAAAGACACGTATCATAAAACAACTTTGGCATCGCATACAGGTCTGCTAAAAATGACACTTTGGTGCCAGATATTTGTGTCTAAAAATACAATTAAATGATGAACTTTTGTGAACAATGGATCTATCGCCTCCTCTTACCTTTCTTCTTTGGTGTCTTTTGAGCATCTTCAGAGTTGGTGGTACTCTCCTTGTTTTCCTTGGAAGAATCATCTCCACCCGAGTCACTGAGGGAGGCCTGTGGGGAGGAGGATCCTGTGTTGTTACTAGTAGAATTTGCAGTACTAGCTACAGGTGGCTTCATCTGAGGTGGCTTTCTGGAGGTCTGCTACAGAAAAAAAAAGATAACAGGGGCAAAGCACCTTCTTATGAACACAATAGGGAGAAGTGAGAGCTGAATGTTGAAAATAAAGAGGTTGGAGCAAAGCAATAAATGCAATATATATATATATATATATATATATATATATATATAAAATTTTGTAGAGGATGGCTGCTGTGGCAGCGATACTGCATTTCAAATTGGCAACCTTTTCATTTAACTCTTTACCTTCTGCAAGTACTAAGTGTTCTCCCAAAGAAGCTTGCTAAGGTGCCTGATTCTAGCAACCATTTGTAGGCAAAACTTCATAGCATCATAAAAAGCTGCTTGAGTGAAGTTGTTTTCTATATCAATCTTGTCCAATGCAAACTATGTAATTTAATGAGGAATAAAATTTTAAAATTTCTAAAGTTTATTCTGGAATTTGCATTACAATAAAAACGACATGTAGTCCATGAAATGCATTCATTTCAATTGAAATAAGTAACCACCACTGATCAGATTTCTCACTATATATCTGTTTCAGCTACCAATGACTGGAATATTTCTTTGGGAAAAGATAGTGAAAAGAAATCCCTTGCATTTTCATTGAAGTAAAACTGACCCTGAGTATGTTGTAAAATTGTCCAAATGTATTGGTCCGTGTTTCAATGATACAAATTTGCTGTGTATTTCATCCTCAGATTCTGATAAATCTGAAATGTGAGGTGTCAAAACTGGACTTACACTAATACCTGATCATTTATCTTGAATCTGATCCTTAAAATTGATACCATCTGCAATATCACCACTTTTAAATTCTGCAAAACTTTAGTTGGAATCATCTGAATATATTAATGTTCCCATTCTGTTTCACCATCATCGCTGACCTAATTTTCAGTGCAAATTCATGCTTAGAGGTTGCAGAACTACTAACAAAAATATTTTATCATTTTATGAAAGGTCTACTTTCATTGGCTAAATATTGTTGAAAAGACCGATGTTTGCAATTTCGTCCAACACAAAGCAATAATATGAAATGTTTACACGTCTTTGGGATTTCCAAAACCTTGACCAGTAATGCATGTACGAGCCAACAGGGACAGAGTATTGTTAGCAACTTGTATAGTGTCTCTAGGGTTACAAAGCTATTAATAGCATCACATATATACATTAGCAGAAGGTAAAGAGTTAAAACAACTGGACATTACAGGTTTTCTGGTGAAAACCCTATGGCAACACGACTTTTGGTTAAGCAGATTTATGATACGAGATTTTATAAATAACTGCCATTTTTAGTTATGACCAGTTACAGATCATAAGTTTTTTTTAGTGGAAATGTGATGATGCCATTCATTCTGGAGTAATATTAACAAGATTTTAAAAATGGCTGTTATGGCAGCCACATTCAACATCAGTTTTACTGATGATTAACCAGACATCATATAAAGTCTTTTAGTGAAGATCATTCATTCTGGAAGAGTAGAAAGAAGATTTTCAAGACCAGCTAGATATCACAAGGACCATCAATGAAGAGCAGTAATACAATTTTCAAGATGGTCACTGCAGTGGCCATATTGGATTTAAGAATGGCAGCATTTTCAACCAAGACCAGAAAGACATCATAGGAAGTCTTTCAGTGAAAAACTGGTGTTGATATGACCATCATTCATGTGGAGTAGCAAGAATAATATTTTCAACATGGTCATTGTCGCAGTGTTATTGTGTGTCCTAGCAGAATCATTTTTATTTATGACCAAATAGAACATGGGGTGAATGTGTAAAGCTTCCAGGCAATTCTCTTATGTAGTTTAGGAGGAGAAGCAGTAACAAATTTGTGCTAATGAATGGACAACAGATTATTGACAACAGACCATCCCATAATCTTTCAGTCATTTACCATTACAGCTAATAATTTTTTTTAATTCCCTTCAACTGCAGTGTCGGAACCATCTTCTGTTTTTCAGCAATGACATCTCAAATTAGCTGCTGTGGTGGATGTAGTGGATGCCAGTTTTGTACCATTTTCATTTAAGACCTAATTTAAGGTCAATAAGACATTACAAGATATCTTCTTGAGGTTGATGGAGTAACAAAAAAATAATTGCTAGACGACTGTCCTAGTTGCCATCAGACTTCCATTTAGGACCATCAAAGAAGTCTTTTGGTATAAATGTGTGATTTGGATTTTTAACTTAGCTTTAACAATTTTTCAGTTAGATCACTATGTCTGCAGTGTACCAAGTTATAGTGATGTCTAGCACTAGGGAATCATGCCATAGACAGATAGCATGACATCCCACCCAGCCACATTATCCTGACACCAGGTCAACCAGTTCTAACACTAACCTTTATTTCTTAGCACCTAGTGAGAAGCTATTAGGACCATTTTTCACAACCTCCCCCATCTGAGGCAGACACTAACCACTAGGCCACCATAACAGCAAGTTTTGTTGGTCAAAGTACAGCATCAATATGGCCCGCCATCTGGGAGAATAAGTGGTACTCTCCAGTTTCATTGTTTTCATCAGGTTAGCTTTTTTAAGAATTAGAAAATCCCAGATTTTTGTTACTGGTTATACTGGCTATTTAAAAAAGGCCTTGGATATCTTAGGTATTTTATTTTTAAAAGAACTTTTTAATTTTTCCTTTTTTGGGGGTTATGATTAATGGATACAGTATGGATTATACAGTATACAGCCTTGCCTTACTACAGCTGCATGCTTATCCAAAAACAGCTCAACTTGGTCATTTTCAGTTCCTGGACTTAAAAGCCAATAACTTTTTTGATATACTTTTTGTGTATTTTTTAATTCATTATTTGCACTTTCAAAGCTGGTCCTGTAAAGCCTACTCTGGCTAAATTCATTCTCCATTTTCAAAACCTGCTGCACTAATTAAAGCTGATTTTTTTAAAACAATCATAAAAGGTAGCCAGCCATGTTGCAAATTCATGTACAATTTCCAGAAGTACAAACCAGTACCTGGCACTGACTCAGAAATACATAGTACCTGTATAACACCCCTTGAGCAAGAATTTCAAGATGGACAAAATGCAAAGACCCACAACGGATGCGGATGCGTGAGAAATCACAAGTTTTTTTTAGGACCAACTGGACCTGAAGTGGGCAAACTAAGGACCATAGGTAAATTCCAGGATGTAACCCATTTTTACATAATTAAAAAGACAGAGTGTGCTTTTAATAATCCCCTATATGGCCTGTTCTCTGGAAGAAGTTGTCAAAGGCTGAACTAGATGACCTGTACCCTAGATGAAGTTGTCAATGTCTGAACTAGATGGCCTGTACCCTAGAGAAAGTTGAAAATGTCCGAACAAGATGGTCTGTACCCTGGTGGAAGTTACAATACCTGAACTAGATGGCCTGTACCCAGGTTGAAGTTACAATAACTGAACTAGATGGACTGAATCCTGTTAAAAGTTACAATACCTGAACTACCCCATAGGATCAATGAGTATATAAAATTTCATATCAATCTTGCAAATAATTTAGGAGAAAGAATAATTACTTTAGCAAAGTTGATTTTCATTATATAAAATTGAGTAAGTTACATAATAAAGCATAGTCAAAATACTTGATACAAAAATTCAGCTTTTTTAAAATTATAAACCCTGTTTTTAAAATTAAACATCCAACATTCTTAGCAAAACTTTATCGCTGAATGTATCCCAGGACAAAATGGTTGCCTCCATTGGTTCCTTCTTATGACATGAATGAGCAAGCATCAGACCTAAACTACATTTCTGAGCTTGTTGGCAGAAAAAATGGCAATGGCAATGACATCCTTAAAGATGTTTCAAGGTTCCTCATGTGACAACTGACAAAAGACAAATCAACATTAATTTTTGAACATGCTAAAAGTTAAAAATAGCAAGTAGTCATAATTCTTTAACTTGTTTCAAGATTTGTTGACTCCAGTAATATAAATAATACTGGAAAATTATGGATTTCATTTAAGCTAGGGAAATATAGATATATCTTTACAATCTGCAATAATATATATTTCATGCCTCACTTAATTTCTCCAATTGCAAAGTGCAAATAAATACTGGCTATGCTTTGATAAAAAAAAATGACAGCAACAGAAATTCTAGTTTCTCAACAAGAAATGTTCTTGATCAAAAGTGCCGCTCCAATAAAATGAAAGAGAAATCCCAATCAGTTTCATTTTATTTCTGACCAGAAGGATTATGTCAGATCCCGCTCCAATAAAATGAAAGAGAAATCCCAATCAGTTTCATTTTATTTCTGACCAGAAGGATTATGTCAGATCCTGGCAAGACTAAACAGAATGTTGTGTTGTAAATGCCTCAAGTCTGCACTTCATTTGCTAAAGGATGCAACATTTTAAAATGCATTCAACATATTTTCATTTACAAGATAACATCTGCCAGGGCAACTTTGGAGTGTTGCCATGGATATAAGTATACTATGACAAGGTGTGAATGTGACAGACAATATTATAGCTATAATAAATTTTTAATCTGAAAGTAATGATGAATATGGAGCATGCTCTATGATAAAGTTTGAGCATGACAATAACTATGAAGTGCACTAGTATAAATTTTCAATTTGAACATAAAATTTGAGTGCTATGATAAATTCAGTATTGATAACAGTGAAAGCACTCATTACAGTATATTGCAGGAAGTTTTTATCACAATTTTGATCTTTCTATATTTTCATTGTCAGAATTTTAGCAGTGATAACAGAAATGAATCATTTAGATACAATTATGGGGACAAATTAGGATAAACATGTCAAAAAGTTTTTAAGTGAATATGTTTTGGGTGTGAAAAAAATATGGCTAATTCAGCAATAAATATGTTTATATGAAGACCCAGACCTGCTGTCACATAATTCAAGATGTGGGTATATAATGTTATTAGTTGGGTGTACACTATACTGTAGTAATCACATTTTCATGGTGTGTCTAAGTGTTTAAATTACCTCTATCACCTCACTTAAAGCTGGCCAGTTCTCATCACTCAAGGAATCAGAATTCTGCAATGGACAATTAGTAATGATCTCATCATCAAAAATGGCAAATTAACACATTTAATGACAACAAGTACTCATCTAATCATAAAAGGAAATAGCAAAACATTTAATGACATGACAATTAGTAATCATGTCATCATCAAAGGAGTTTACAAAATAACATTTAATGACAAAGATCATTATCAAAGGAGATGGCAAAAAACATTTAATGACAACTATTAGTAATCAGATCAACATTAAAGGAGATGGCAAAATAACATTTAATGACAACTATTAGTAATCAGATCAACATCAAAGGAGATGGCAATATAACATTTAATGACAACTATTAGTAATCAGATCAACAGCAAAGGACATTGCAAAATAACATTTAATGACATGATGATCAGTAATCATGTCATTATAAATGGAAATAGCAAAACAACATTTAATGACATGACAATTAGTAATCAGATCATCAAAGGAGATGGCAAAATAACATTTAATGACATGATGATCAGTAATCATGTCTTCAAAAGAAATCAAAATATGATAACATGACAATCAGTACTCATGTCATCATCAAAGATAATGGCAAAATAACATTTAATGACATAACAACATCAAAAGAGATGGCAAAAGAACATTTAATGACATGATTATCATTAATCATGTTGTCAGAGGAAATATTAAAATAAGATAACATGACAATCAGTACTCATGTCATCATCAAAGGAAAAATGACACATTTAATGACATGACCTACATCTACTGTCACAAGCTGATTGCCATAAACATCAAGATTAAAGCAACATTAATGCATCAAAACAGACTTGTATTTCAGGACATGTTAATAGAAAAGCACATTATATCATAAATTCATTCATTCATTCAAATGGACACAGCCAAACCTCTGAATAATGACCAGCCAGGGGACCTGCTGAGAGCAGCCATTATGAGCAGCAAGTTTTAATATGAAAATGATTATGGATTGGCTCATTATAAATGGGATATTACATGTTGGATTTTTATACACAACAGGTCACATCAACCACTTTTATTCCAGGAATGGAAAAAGGGAGCACAAGACCCCTACCAAGGGTCTTGTATATCCAAACCCATTTCTTGTTTATTTAAAGATGTTTCATTACTAGCATTTTCCATACAGAAATTTGAATTCCTCATTGCCATCCCAGAGCTTTTTCAACACCTGCATATAAATGTTTTCTTCCCTATATGCTTAATTTGTAAATGTAGCAGTTGTTTGCCAATATTTTATTTTCTCTTCTTTTGATTTTCCATTCATGATCATCAACCATGTGATCTTTATTTACATCTAAGCCAATCAAATTCAATAATACATTTAAGTCAGCCAATGAAATAGATTGTCCTGCATTTATTTGGATAAGAATGCACTTTAAAAAGTAAGCCTGCATGGGATACCTCAAATTTAATCAATCTAAAATTAACAAATGTTTCATCTTTATTTTTTAAAACTTTTTTATATGCACCATAGAGCCAACATTTGTTGGTACCAGCAATGAATAGGGTCAATAGCACATGGTATAGACTATAATGAATGATGATCTGATCATATTTACTTTTTATGATCTACACATAAATTGCTGCAGGTAATTATTTTAAAAACAGTGACACAAACAGCTATCTGGATTACCTATTTGCCAATTCATCATGATATGCTTGAACGATTTTATGACCAGATAGGAATGATCCTCCTCCCTGCCAATTTTCAGTGTCCTTACAGAATCACAACATCTACTCAACAATGCAAAAATAATTATGCATAAATTCAAAGTTTGTACAGCAGCCAAGTGGAACAGTCTTTTTAGGAATACTAATCTACCTATTATGTCATATGGATCATCTTTAAATAGTCTGCATCCAGTCTAAATAGTGAATTCTAAGCTAATATTCAGTACCAAAAAAAGATGAATTGAAACATTACTGACAACCTCTGTATCAAAAAAAATTCCCCAAAACAGGACATTCAAATTACTGACACTGACACCATGTGAATCTACTGCACACACATTGATGAAAATATACATGCTGTGTATCCAGAAATCAGAAAGCACATGTGCCTGCATTATCTATTCGTTCCTTCTTAAGGAAGTACATTTTACATGGACTGGTTTACAAACTTTAAAATAGATCCTGATCTGTTGAAGCATAATACACCTGCAGATCAGGTTGCCTGTGATACTGATTAATCATAACAAAATGTACAGACCCAGAACTGCTGGTGCATTATGCAGTGGCAGATCTGGGTCTGTGCAATTAGCAGCTGAACTTGTCTTGAGTATACACAATAATAGTAATAATAGTTAATTAAACTTTGCACTAGTAGCAACTGGTGCATTGCAGAAGGCCCTATAATCATAATTTGCACAGCTGGATCTTAAACACTTAAATTTCTGTTTCAAAACACAAGCTGTGAGAAAATGGAAGTTCACAATGATGATGGGGAATGCTAGTACCGTCTGTGGATCAAATGGTACAGGGCCACCCAAGATAAATTAAATTTTTTCCATTTTATTTACTGCTGTGTATTTCTCTTGGGGTTTATATTCACTTTATATTTATTTTTATTTATATTCATTTTTGGTGTAACTGTATTTTATTTTGAAGGCATGTTTAAATACAATTAAATTAAAATTATTAAATCAGAACAATCTAAAATATAAACAATCAACGTCCTCCCCCCTCAGCGAGCCACAGTAAAATTATCAAACATTGACAGTGGTGACTAAAAGATTGGGGACTTCTGCTGTAGGGGACTGCCTAGCTATTTGGCTCAGGGGTTAATGAGTTCAAAGTTGTGTTAAATATGGTTCAAGGCAAAATGTACCCTTCAAGCCATCAAATAGAAGGTGTTGATATCAATTACCCTGACAAACTCTTACACATTTATGGGTGTAAATTTTAATAGCTGGTTGAAGTTATCCATTTCCATTATCCATTTCCAGAATAAGTTAGTAGCTAGGCCTATTACTGCCTGACTTTTGCAAGTTATCCTTTGATTATAAAAACATAAAAAAATTGTTTCAAAACTTAAATTTATGTAAACAAGTTTCAAGAATAGAATCAGTAACAGGAATATTTTAACAGCCACATGAACATTATTTTCTTAACCCTTTCATCACTGCGGACCGGAAAAACCGTTCAGGGGGGGGGAGTAAGTCCGCAAACACTATGGACCGACTTTTCGGTCTGGGTCAGTTTTCTTTTTTAACATTATAGTACATGACTAAATAACTTTTGGGGTACCTCTAAAAACTTCTATCTTGTAATGTAGATGTTATATTTGGATGATCTCGTGAGTTTAGCTGGTATACAACTAGAAATATTGAACAAAGGCACTTTTAACGTGTTGAGTCTAAGATTCAGAGAATGTGGATATGTGAGAAAGCTTGCCAGTAGCTTCTCATGGCTCTGTGGTTCTTTCTTCGGATTTCCTGGAATTCCTGGTTTCGTCCTCCACCAATAATTCTGGCTGCCATGGATAGCCTATTGTGTGCTAAAAATAGTGTTAAGCCCCAGAACAACAACCACCACCAGTTTTTAGATATCTTGAAAATAAAGGCCATTTTTACAGAAACAAGAATAACTTTGATAGGAAGAGCGCTTTATTGACAATTATTACCATTAAACAAACCCATTTGCTCTCTTTCCCCTACCCTCCCAAAAGATATTTAGTCTGTACTATAATGTTAAAGAAGAACACTGCCCCAGAAAAGTCATCCACGGATGTAGTTCCAGAGTAGTTCCCCCTGGAACGTTAAGCTTTCTCACATATCCACATTCTCTGAATCTTAGACTCGACCCACACTGATAGAGGTGAGCTGGCAGTGATCCATAACGGAGAGTGCTTTAAACCACTCCACCTACCCCAACCACTGGAGAGATTGTTAACATTATTTCAACTGGTTTCAACAACTTTCATGTGTTATGAGAAAATGTATTACATCACAGCTTTATGTCCTAGCTGAGTGGTCTAGTTTCCTACTCCTTATGCTCTATATTGGAATGCAACTCCTGGAGCAGATGAAGCAGGGAACCAGGCTAGTTAATGATTCAAATTCACAAATAGGGAACCAGACTAGTTATTGATTCTATTTCACAATCCAGCAGGGAACCAAGCTAGTTAATGATTCAAATTCACAAACAGGGAACCAGACTAGTTATTGATTCAATTTCACAATCCAGCAGGGAACCAGGCTAGTTAATGATTCAACTTCACAAATAGGGAACCAGACTAGTTATTGATTCAATTTCACAATCCAGCAGGGAACCAGAATAGTTATTGATTCAAATTCACAATCAAACAAGATTCCTTCTACATATTTAGATAGTAAAAAAGAGAGCAAAACAGCCATTTGTCATAAGTAATTTTTTATTGTTCTATTTGTAAAATACTGATGCCATGATTTTATTCCAAGTAACATT
Organism: Potamilus streckersoni; assembly: GCA_016746295.1. Taxonomy (NCBI): domain Eukaryota; kingdom Metazoa; phylum Mollusca; class Bivalvia; order Unionida; family Unionidae; genus Potamilus; species Potamilus streckersoni. The sequence goes on from JAEAOA010002175.1 coordinate 1,431,928, forward strand.
TTTTCCTCATCCCTGAGGACATCTCTAAATTCCAATTCAGGAATTACAAATTGACCACAAATTCTTTAGCTTACTTCTCATTAATAAAATAAGTGAGAAACAAAATTTTAATTTGTAAAGTATTCATTTTGCTTGGTTGTCCTGCTATCTTAAATAACATTTGTAAATGAGTATGCTAATATAAGGTAGTTTAATTATAGTTCACAAAAGAATTTTAACTGTGTTTGATCACCTGAAATGAGTTCACCTGACACCTGACCAGGTCCACTAGCTCTAATGCAGGTATGATTTACATGCCTTTTAGCTTTTCATTTATTCCACCCCTACCCCTTGGTTTCATACAAAAGCCATAATTAACTTGGTAATACAATGAGGTCAACTTGTAATTCAGTGCAACAATACAACAAATAATGCAAATCTGGTATCAAAACACCGTCCAAACTTAATTAGGTTGTCATGGAAATGCTTGCAGACTTAGCTATTATGTAAGATTGGCACATTTCATCTTTGGATACAAAAGTGCACATTGTATCAATAATCCTTAGAATTAAACCAGCTAAATGATATAACTGAAACACAAAACTCACTTGATAAAAAAAAAATGATTTAACCCTTTCATCACTAAGTGACTTTGTAGGCATAGAGTCCTCAACACTAAGTAACTTTGGAGTTGTAAAGCAAAATGACTTATGGACTTTGAAACAACATAACTTTGCCAATGTTAAAGATATCTGGCTAGATTAGGTGTCAAAATCAAGGTTAAAAATCAAATTTTATGACTAATTCAATAACATGTGCATATATATTACAACTGTTAAAATGCAGGTACAAACAGGTAACAACAGGTAAAATACAATTATTTTATTACCTCTTAGAAAACTTAGAATGTTCTCAAAACTTGTTCAATTGACCCTAGATGTACTAGTGAATAATCACAGTAGCAACACAAGTCTTTCTTTCATGATGTCCATAATATATAAAATTCTATAAAATTAACCAAAATGATCTCCAAGGTGAGATCTGTCCACACACGTAAGTGACCTATATCGCCTCTGCCACGTTTGATCGTGGCATTGAAGTTCGTTAAATGGACAAGTTTTCCAAAAACTTCATTTGAATAGAATATTTGAAAAAAATCCTAAGCTTCCTGGAGCCATATAACTCTCGGGTGTGCCCAACTCTGTCAGAAAACTGAAACAAATCTCTTTGGTTTTCGGGCTTCGTCCAAAAAAAAAACAAACCACGTGGAGCGTACAATTCCTCTGGTTCAAAACCTTCAAAGTCATCTTCATCGTCATCACTGTCACCCACAAGTGCATTCCATTGTCTCTCCATACGTCTTCCCTCATTGTCAAACAAATTTATCAGGTCAAAATTATTTAAATCCTCCGAAAACTCTCCTCTAAAAAAAAATCCTTCAAACGCCGCCATTCTGGATACAAATTTCAGCATTCAGAAAACACGTTAAAAGTTCCTACTTTGTTCGTTATTTCTAGTTGTATACAAGCTAAACGCACGAGATAATCCAAATATAACATCTACATTACCAGATGGAAGTTATTAGAGGTATTCGGAAAGATATTTAGTCGGTACTATAACGTTAACAAAGAACACTGCCCCAGACCGAAAACTCGGTCCATAGTGTTGACGGTCTACTTTCCCTGGACCGCATATGCGGTTTGCCGTGATGAAAGGGTTAATAGGTATTTATTTATTAAAGTGCAGTCTCAAGTTCAGTAGACATAACACACTTTCATTGATCAAAATTTTGTTGCATACTGTTATTTATGGTGTACAGCAGCAGGAAGGGCGAACCCTACAAATTTTTGCAACAAAATCGATTAAAGCCTCAGAATGCCAATGGAGCCCTTCCTACGAAATCTCATATTTCAACCAAAAAAAAAATAAAGACCCCATTTACAATGGAGCCTTAGCGATTTTGTCGTAAATATGTTGTCATAACCACCCTCAAATTGCTGCCAATTGCTATCATCTACGTCGCACATATGTTGTCATAGCCCTTCCTGCTGCTGGAAGGATTTCAGGGTTTACAACAAAATCGCTAAGGCTCCATTGTAAATGGGGTCTTTATTTTTTTTTGGTTGAAATATGAGATTTCGTAGGAAGGGCTCCATTGGCATTCTGAGGCTTTAATCGATTTTGTCGCAAAAATTTGTAGGGTTCGCCCTCCCTGCTGCTTGTACTAAGAATGCCATTTGGAAAAAACTTTTAACAAAATACAAGACTTCTTATTAAAAGTTGATAAAATTTCATACTGTTGATTCAAATTTCCAGGTCATATCAACCATTTTCGATGATAAAATGAGGATTTATCAAGGTTTGTTACCAATCTTTATTTTAATTTTCATCATGTTCAATGAATAGGGGTAAATGTTTGGTACTTTCTAGTGTAACAAAATGAGATCTGTGACTGACCAAGCATTAAGCACATTCAGACATTACCAGGGCATGAGTTATTGAGGTAGTGGTGAAGTTGTTTACATGTACATTTACTTGTACTTAAACTGGTCAAGATTTTGGTCTGGCTACCCAAGGAATGAGGCTTACTCATTGCAAAATGAAAACTAGTGAATGAAACAAAACTTTTCCATAAACATCTTTGCAAAATGTCCCACATTAAATTTACCTAATGGTCAAATATCTAGTTTCAAAAACCTAGAATTTAATCTGTGTTTTACACCGCTGTTAATAGCTACTGTAAGAAAAAAGTTACTTTTTTCCAGCACAAAAAAACTTTCACAGCACAATAAATGTGTTGCATTTATTTTGGAATTAAAACATAATTCCAATCAGATCTATTGCTTAAATTCAAGTTCGGTGACTTTCTTTTAATGGGTACATTGCTTTTAATGACAATTGTTGCTGCGGGATTTAATGAAGGGTACAGGTGTTACTGAAGTTGCTGTGAAGGCCATCTAGGAGGACCACAAGAAAAAGGTCCTTTCTTACAGCAGCTGCAAATCAAATAATTGTAAAACAAAGAAAGAGTCAGAACTGTCATCTTGTCTACATAAACTATTAGAAAACAAAGTATTTGTTCAACATGGGACCTATGGATTCTGTCAATATAATTGTTCATCTGCCACAAACAGTGCTGAACAGTCACAGTACCAGTATCCATAATAATGAAAATTTCAGACTTGTCCACTACTTTCTGTATGTACACTTTTCAATTTGTTTCAGACATTTTCAAGACCTGAAAAAGCAATTTTCAATTTCAGACCTCTTCCAGATTTCCAGACCCAAGTGGGAACTGTGATTCATTTTCATGTTTAAGACCTTGTAAAAGGCATTTTCATGGATACCAAAATTTATGGATTTGCATCTGTAAAAATTGATATAATTGTATTTCAATTTGTTGATTAACCTCAATAAATACAATAAATAACTTAAACATGCTGACAGCAAAGGTTTGTCAATTAAATAGTAAAAATAAATTTACTGCCAGTAAGAGCATATCTAATCCAACCAATTTTCTATTTCAATCAGAGTGATCATGACCTTTGCCACTGTTTAGAGTTCTTCCTTATTGTAGTATGTGCATGCCATCCGTCCTCGCCGGACCTGTAATGCAGAACCAATGCTACTATGCAGAAACTACTTTTCTTCTTTCAGTTATTGATCTTGATGTTTTGTCTAGCGCTCCAAAAGCAATAGCCTTCTTCCTTATGCCAAGTGCAAGGCATCCACAAAGTGTCGTTGAGGTATGTCATGCATTAAAGTAATGTTAATATGTGGGAACCAATATTTTAGAAGATTTTTTCAGTCAGTTTGGTGTGGCTATCCATGGCAGCCAGTATAAATGGTGAAAGAAGAACCCAGGAAAACACTAACCCACAAGAAGCTACTGGAAAGCTTTCTCATGTACCCACACTGGCCAAGCCCAAGACCCAAACCCATGCAGAGGTGAGACGGTAGTTTTTACATTTATGTTGAGCGCTTTAAACCACTCAGACTCTTCACCCCCACCCCATCAGTTTGGTAACCATAGATGACAATGATGAACTAAATTTATTGTGCAGAAACTGTTTTCTTCTATATGCATGCAGGTAATCCTCGACTTATGACCACCATTGGTTCCAACAGACCAGCTGTAACATGATTTGGTCATAAGTAGAGAAGGCTATATGTACAGTACTGTGAAATGTTATAAAATCTGTAAGTAATATTTTATCATAATTTTCGTTTATTATTGTTATACTGTGTATATATCTTTTTTTAATTCATTTTATGCCATTTGTATCATCTCTATACCGTTTTGTTTCTTATTTTCACATTCATCAGGTTTGTTACTGCGAGTAACTATGGATGTGTGGTGGCTACGCCCACCGGACGAACAATTATACTGCTGTATAAAAGCGGCCTGCATGCCAAAATTCTGTTTTCTGTTAGTCTGTTTGAAATTAAATTGCGAAGGCAGCTCTTGTCAGTAATTTTAAATGCTATATGGTTATGTACAATTTAGTTGCAGGGGGGGGGATTTTACATTTTATTGGCAGCTGATGCTTGGCTGTGGATGTTGATATGGTAAGACAGGCTAGTGATTGTGGTCAGAAAGTCAAAAGGTCGTAAGTTGCATGGGTTGGACTACCTGTACTACACCTTTGAGCTTTTGACCCTGAAATCTGCAAGGTTCTTCATTACTCTAAGGCAAGCCATCAAATAATTTGTCAACTGTTGAAGTAGTGAATGAATTAATTTGCAGAAATAATTTTCCTTCCTTCAGGCATTGTGACCTTTAACTTTAAGCCAAAAATCTATTGGGTTATTCCGTAGCCCAAGTCATAAAAACAGCTTGTTAACTTTATGTGGCAGGTAACTAAAGCTATAATAAATTTGCAATATTTACCAAACTTTGTAAGCATGTACACAGTATATTATAATAAGCAATGTCTTTCAAAATGATTCAAAAACTGACCTTTCTCTATATCTACACACTAGGCTAGGTTCAGGGCACATCTGACAACCATTTAAAGACAAGAGGATGATCTTGCTCAACCTGATAACTGTTTTCTGATCTGATGTGTCTTGTACGTCTGATTACAATTTAGTCTGTGAGTTTTAGTTACATCTGGTTTATCTGCTAAGTAATGTTAAATATCCTTAGGAATGATGTGCTATTATCCCTGTTATAAGTGCTATATGTATGAAACTATTACAGATGTTGCTGTAGCTGCATAACTTGGATCTGCTGATTGTGAATTTAACCCATTTACCCCTGGAGGTTTTTGTCGTTTTCGCCTGAAATGCGAGTAGGAAATTAACTTTGGGAGATATTTTTGAATACATCCTAATGCACTGACTTTCAAGACATTTTCGGTTAACTTAATGCCTATTTGTGTTAGAAAAGTAGATTTTCATTGGCTCTTTCCTCTGAGCATGAGCAGAAGGGTAAATATTGGAGTTCTTTTTTCTTTTTTTGCTTAATAGACCTATCATTTTCGTGTGGAGACCATTCTTCATTCTAAATGCCCATCTTATCCTTTTTTCCAAGGGTTCACGTCTCTGTGCAATTTGGACTGGTCTGTCTTAGATCTGAGGCCAAAAAGTCTCAAATCCAGACAAAACTGGATCACGACCTCAGGCGAACTTGGGCTGGAAAAAAACTTTTCCAAAAAGTCTTGAGTTTTCTTTGTGTAGTATTTAGGCTGATATGCAATATTTGTTTTTTTCTTTTTTTCTTAAATATTTACATGTTGGCATCATAATTAAAAATATAGGTATATTCATCACATAAACAGCACCCCCCCCAAACCTCATTGGCTATAAACCTGCAACTCCTACACAAATTAAACAGACACATTTATTCAAGGTCAAACACAACAGCACATCTTATTTACATGACATTCCTAAAATTAGTAGTAGTAAGAGGTTCACAGTTGAACCTAATAGCTAAATGTGTCAAAAGTCAATCATACCTCCCAATTTTCCATGACAAGGAAAAGGTTTTCATCTGAATCTCAAGGTCACAAGTATGTCAAAAGGGGTATCTGCAAAAGTCTATTTCAGAGAATGTTACCTGAAGTGTTCAGTGCATTGTTGTGTAGAACATCATACTAGGACATAGAATAGACAGGTCTGCCACTCACGCAAAGGCATATCCAAAAAGCTGAAAGGAGCAAAAACCAGGATAATGGCCTACCAAGAATGCAAAGTATGGCCAACATTAAAAAAACACTTGAACAAAAATAATTTGAGCACATTGAAAATAATGGTGACAGAGCAAGTGACCTCAACTGTGGCACATACATGTTAAAGGTTGATCCAATTCATTCTCATGCAAGAAGAATACCTTGAGCCTATTAATACATATGTCAGACCTGACTCCCTTGGAGGGTAACAGATCCTGAAAATGTCATTGTTTACTCTTTTCAAACCCAGTAGGATACGCTTACAATGCATACCATGCCATGGCCAAAATACCATACATCTCATAATAATTTATCATTACTGCCAAAGCTTTCAACATGAAAATGGGAGGGGGGGCATCACAAACCTTTTCCTTTGGAGGTGGACTTGACACATTGGCTTTCGGAACTGTTACACTCTCGGTCTTTGTCTCTGTAAATAGAAAGAAAGGTTTATTAATTTCACTTTGTATATGACATTATACTACCATATATCTGACCTATTGTTTGATGTAGTGTACATGCTGAATTCACTAATTTGTTTCTAACTTTTCATCTTTCATCATGTCAATGTTGTGTAAGATAAAGCCAGATCAATGCCTTGGAATCATCTATCTTTGTCTTTGTCCAGTTTCATGAATATATTATTGGTATCACTGTCCTTTTCTAGATTAACTGGGAAACTGCAGTTACCAATGCAAAACATACTTTTTCTTCCATTTCATTTTGGAAGGGCAGATGAGGAGTGGACCCTTGATATTTTGAGCCAGAAATAGGTTTATTTCCTGATCCAAATGCAAGCTACTTACAAGAAATGGCAGCTGGTGAAGTTATCATAAGTAGACAAAAAAAAGGAAACGTCAGATGCATGGATTGATGGATGGACAACATAAAATGATGCACAAAATCTTGTGTCAGGCGCATGCTAGTCACTACCATATATCTGGATTTGTATGTTTACATTTGTATTTTTACATTCAAATAAATATATTGTGTAGCATGCCCAATTTGCAGTGCCATTTATCATGGATTTTACCCTGAACATGGAATTTCAAGACTCCTTAAGCCATACATGATAAAGCAGCCATCTAGCAACAACCTTGTTTTCTTACTGTGTTCATTTGTACAAATGAACAAAGCTTTCAAAATCATTTCTGTCATCTGGTAATAAAATATTTACAGGAGTCTTACTTTTACCTCTTTAAAAAGAATTAATTATAATGTGTATTATACTATTTCAATCCACACCTATCAATTCGGTATATGATAGTGTTATTTCCACTCAATGCCTTAAATCAAGATATTGTCACTTAAGGATAAAGGAATAGGATACTGAAAATGAAAGGAAGAATAATTATAATAAATCATATGTATATGAAAAATAGATTTAATGCTTATTTAAACTATTGTTTGAAGCACACTACTAATAAAACACTAGGTATATACACTAAATACTGCAGAGTATAAAGCTCACTTTTCAGGTTTTTTTGACAAAATGACTGAATCAACCTCACATCAATCAAGTCTGGTGGTACACACAAATGTCAATCAGGTAAATAATTGCAACAACCAAGGGAAAGCTGGTCAGGTTGGTTCATGCATGTAAGGTGACATTACCCAAAACTGACTAAGTTTAATTTTAACAATTTTAAGTGTTTTAACATCAGGGTCAAAATTGATTGTACAATTTTATGGGCAGTGGTTTAGAAAGATCATACAGATATGCTTTAATAACCAATTAGCTTAGTTCTCTAGACTCTCTCTGCTCCCTTTGATGTTTAGTTGAAATGATTGATCTCTCCAAGTCTTTGATTTTTGTGCTTATGCAAGTGGTATTGTTTCTAATACCGATGCCTTTCTGGTTGTTATCAGTATAAGTTTGTTTGTATTCATTATTTGGGGTTTTGAGAAATCAATTCACAACCTGAAATACACATACAGTACCTACAAATATACAAATAGGCAAAAACAAGAAGTACCAAAGAAATTTTTTATTAATATAAAAACCCACAAAAATCTGACGTATGAAATTAAATATCTACTTATGGGTAGAATCCATTAAACTGCCAACCTGTGACTGCACCATAAAACCCCTTGTGTCCAAAATAAAACTTCACACACACACACACACACACACACACACACACACACACACGAGATTTATATATATATATATATATATATATATATATATATATATATATATATATATATATATATATATATATATATATATATATATATATACCCTGTATAAACAATTTACAAATTCTCAGAAGTGCCAATTTTTTATATATATATATATCCTGTATAAACAATTTACAAATTCTCAGAAGTGCCAATTTTATAATTTGGGAGTAAATTTACATAAATAGCCATTGATCCCAACTACCTCTGCCCCAAATCCTAGTGTCTGTTCAAAATTATAAAATTATTTTTAATGTCTGCACATCAACCTCCAATTTCATGGTTTAAGGTCTTGATCTTTAATAGTTTAGGAGGTTGTGTGTGAAATTACCTTATACACATGAACATCTTGAAAAGCAGAATAACCATTTTTTTTCAATATTATATTATACAATGAAATTCCACAAAAATGAACACCCTTTAGACCTATTTTTTAATCCTTTGATTTTGAAGTTACTGAGACTTTTCCAGTTGTGAATAAATCTTAGTGCTTGAGAGAGAGAGAGAGAGAGAGAGAGAGAGAGAGAGAGAGAGAGAGAGAGAGAGAGAGAGAGAGAGAGAGAGCAGTTATAAAAGCATCAGTGTCTGTGTATTAAAGTGCACAAAATTTACTAAATTTATACTTCTATATCCAAATAACAATCATCCTCTGCAATAACTCAACATTTTAGTCTCTTTATAAACTCTAAAATTTCTGAGATGTCCTATCAATGCCAGATGTCTCAGAACACTGGCCTGATTGCTTTTATGAAACTGCAAAACAAGTTCAGTCTACCAGTTACTGGAATTTCCACCATTGTCAAAAATTATTGGGCACTTCTGGTCAATGTCCAGTTGAAATTCATGAGCAACTGAGCCAAAAGAATATCACCTAAATCCTCTTCAATGACTTTATCACTGTCTGCATTAACAGTGAAGCTGACAACTTCAAAGCACTTCTCCACTGTACAAGGCATTATCTGACCAGGCTTTTGAAATCCAGCAGATAGCATCCAACAGAGAAATTTGCTTACCAAGTTCACTAACACTATCTGCAAAATTCATGTTTGCCACAGCATACCACAGCAGATGTATAACTACTATACTTACAAAACATTTACCTATAAATACATGTAAATAGCCTTTCAAGTTTAAACATTTATGGTACAAAGACTTTAGATTCCCCTACTGTTAGACCTAATCTGTGTTGGCACATGTATCCAGTGTTTTAACATTACATGCATGCCCCTGAGGCAGTTTCAAGGGGGGGGGGGGTAGTCTAGTTACTATGAATGCTATAGGACTGTACTTAATGTGTTCCAGCATGAGTCAGCAATTTAGCAGCTAAAATATATTTCCTAGTTTTAAATTAGCTCTGCATTTATGAGGTATATTTCAGTGTAAATTCAAAACTGGTGTACAGAGTTGCAGGCTTCTGTTTACAGGATAAAAGAAAAGAATGATTTTAAGGAAAATTACAGGATTAACCAAATATTCATCCTGGAGGCGATTCCAGTATAATGAAGGGTCAGTGTTAAGGAGCTTTACAAAATAATGCTTATTACATATAATGTACTAAGTGCTTTAAGTAGTGGGCAGAGCAAACTGGTTCAATTAGATGCAAAAATCAATTGTTAAAAAAAGTTTATTTTTTCTTCTTAAACATATACTATAATGATTTGCATATGCTATACAGATTCCTTTAAGTATTGGGCAAAACCAGCTCAATGAGATGCACAAAGCTCAGTATATTTTTAATTAATTTATTGTTAATTTCTTTAGAAGGGTGTGGTGTGCTATGGTTGACACAAAAAAGGGACAATCAGCCAACTGGAAACATTGTTTTTCTGACCAGTTAAAAAATTAAACCAGTGTCTCAAAGATAGGCCAATAAATCACCACCACACCCATGAAAATATTGACTGGTGGTTTAAGGGCATATTTTGCCTATTCATTAAAACAGGCACCTGCTGCTAATATTGTCTGCCCACATTGGTGCACATTTTATACACATACAGAAATTTCTTGCTGCTATTGAGCTACTGTCAGCAGAAGGATTCCTTTTGTGACATGCATGTTAAGAGTTCTGGAGCAAATTGTTTCACAACTGTAAATCCATTGTAACAGAACATTCTTTCCTGTGTCCATTTTGAAGTTTGTGTTAGATATAGCTGTTGTTGAATACCAATAAGTGTAAAGTGTATGCAGGAGTATTTATAAAGATTTGCATACAGAAAATTTGCACAGTTAAAGGAAACAGGATTTATTGGACTATATCAAAGCTATCCAGATCCTTAAGGATAATTAATAATTTTTCATACTAAATATTGGCAGATTTTCTTTCATAATGCATACAGACATGAAACTTACAAGCTCAATTATAAACTAAAAATATGGCAGGGAAATGCACACACACAATCATTGAAGAAAACAATCTTTTTGAATACATAAGCAAGTTAAGGAAGTAATAATGATTATTTTCAGATGATTTTCCAGTGTGTTAATTTAGAAATCTGCATATCCTGCAATTACATGTCTTAGAATAGGACTTATGATGGATATTATTAAAGACTTGTTATTGACACTTACCTTATTATTGACACACTAATATTATTGACACACTAATCTTGCCATGAACACTAGTCTTGCCATGACAACACTAATATCTTATTATTGACACACTAGTCTTGCCATGAAAACACTAATATCTTATTATTAACACACTAGTCTTGCCATAAACAGATATCATCTTATTACTGACACTAGTCTTGCCATGAACACACTATCATCTTATTATTGACACACTAGTCTTGCCATAAACACAATGTCATCTTATTAATGACACTAGTCTTGCCATGACCCACTAGTCTTGCATGAACATATTATCATCTTATTATTGACACACTAGTCTTGCCATAAACACAATGTCATCTTATTAATGACACTAGTCTTGCCATGACCCACTAGTCTTACCATAAACACAATGTCATCTTATTAATGACACTAGTCTTGCCATGACCCACTAGTCTTGCATGAACATATTATCATATTATTGACACACTAGTCTTGCCATAAACACAATGTAATCTTATTAATGACACTAGTCTTGCCATGACCCACTAGTCTTGCATGAACATATTATCATCTTATTATTGACACCATGCAGTGTTATCATTTACACATTGCAGTCTTAGCAGTCTTATTAATCATCTGCTCTCACACTAAAATAACTTGTTATAAGTTGTTCATGACACAACAAAAATCTATATTTAACAATTTCTTGGAAGGCCTAGTGGTTAGAGTGCTCACCTTGGATGCAGAAGGTCACTGGTTTGAACCTCAGCCAAGCCATACCAAAGACATAAAATGGTACTAACAGTTGCTTTGCAAAAGGTTCAGCAATAAAGAGTTCATTGCTAAGACTGGTGGGCCTTATGTTAGGATAATGTGACTGGGTGGAATGTCATAATACTTGTCTGCAGCATGATGCCCCAGTGCTAGACATCAGTATAAATGGCCACACTGCAGACATCATAGCCATATGACTGAAAAACTATTAAAGCTACCTCAAAATTCCAAATCACACACACTATATTTACAAAAGGGTTGTCACTCTAATAGGCAAAATGATTTTCTAGTAATTCAAGACCATTTCTCCTTTTAACTAAATGCTGAAGCTACACATATCTCTAATATTCATGTGCAATAAGCATTTTTTAAATTAGCTGCAGTGTAACTAAAAGATACAACTTAATAAATTTCATTTGAAAAGACTTATTTAATTGGTATTTAAGTCTTTAATTACTGTCATCAGTAGGAATTATTTACATTTTAACAGATCAACATTTGCTCACATATTAACAAAACAAGAGAATACTTTGTTTAAAAGCATGTTTAACAAACAAAAGTCCCCTGGTGGAATTAGCCAAAATGAATTTCCAGATATTCAAGATAAAATTTTTCTTCCTTTTAATAGCTGGCTGTTGAAACCATCTGTGATAGATACTAGGGTGGACACAATGGATGTCATAATGAAACCATTTTCATTAAGAGCCATCTCTGTATCATAGTAGGTCTTTCAGTACAGATCCCATGATATACTACTCATCCATTCATGAATAGCACAGGATTTACAAGATGGCCACTGTGATAGCTATATTGGATGTGTGAGTGGTACCATTTTAATAATTAGTCTTTTAGATTAAAAGATTCACATAAAAATGACTTCATTCAAGAGATTAGCAAAAAAAAGATTATCATTTTAAGATGGCTGCCATGGCATTCATAATGGATGTCCCCTCAGCACCATATAAAACAAAAAAGTCTTGTAAAAAAACCTATATGGCAATCCATTCAGGAGTAGCACAAGAAGATTTTCAAGATGGTTGTTGTGGTGGCCATATTGGAAATAAGACACCATCTTCATTTAGGATCAACCATATATCATGAAAAATGTTTGAGTGAAAACCCTATCTGGATGTCTGGGTGGCAACAATTTTATCTGGAAAAAATTAGACATGGCAAGATATCTTGTGGTGAAAAAAAAAACCTGTCAATATGACATTCCATTTAAGATGAACAGCTAAAACAATAATTTCAATATGGGTGCCATGACACCTATACTGGACTTCAGACTGACAAAATATCTAGTGGTGAAAAAAACCCTGTCAATATGACATTCTATTCAAGATGAACAGCTAAAACAATAATTTCAACATGGATACCATGGCACCGATACTGTACTGGACTTCAGACAGGCATCATTTTCACTTATGACCAATTAAATGTCATCATCAAAAGTCTTCTTGTGAGAAGCCCAAGGCAATCTGGTCATTTAGACATAGTACAAATAATAAGATTTTCTGGATGGCTACAGTGGCAGCAATATTACAAGTCCAAGCAGCACCATTCTGTTAAGGACAACAGGACCATGGGATGAATGTGTATTTCAAGTCTGATGTCAATCCACCTAGAACAAATTTATGTTAATGGATAAATGATGCACAATCGCTGATGCCAAAAATGCAAACCTGATAAGCTCTTCTAGTCTATAAGACTAAAGATCTAAATATACAATTTTTTTTTAAAATGCTGTGAACTCCATTTTAATTTATACTGTCAGTAAACTACCATTTTTTATGAGAAAACATGTAATATATCAAGGTTTCATTTTCCAATTTTTAATGAAATTTTAGTCTGATTCTGCAAATGGGGGCCTATTTTTTTCACTTATTTTTTTCATATGAAAAATAGTCACCCCTACCCCTACAAGTGGAGTCATCTGGGCATCCTTCAATGAGAGAGAGCATATACTGCAATTAGACTTTTGCAGACCTATTGATGGAGAAATTTTTTTTTATATAAAACTCACAAGCAAACATGCAATTCTTATTTTAAGAGTTTGACATTATCTGTCAAGCACTTTGTGTAGTTCATGTACCAAATTATTCATAGCACATTATGGGTGTAATTAATCACTGAGCATTTCAGAATAATGCAGTGCCTGACATTATCATATGCTTATTTTAGCATTACCCTACATGTACAAAATGACTACTTACTGACATACAATAACATATTAAATGGTAATGTTGGGTCTTTTTTGGCTCATGCAAATGCATGATTCAAGCCAGCTTATATAAAAAAAAATTTTATAAATCCAAATAAATGTGTGAAGATCATGCAGAATATATGCAAACCCAATATTTTTAAAACTTTAATCCCACCCACCCCCAATATTTTCAATGGAGGTGGAAATAAAATTGAGAGTTCTAGAATTTACCTTTTCAGCACAGAACCAGATCTATATCACATCATGAAGATCAATGTTTATTTGAATTTACAAAGCCTAATTATTACTGTAGATCCAAATCTGTTGGCACATTATGAAATAGTATATCTAGGCCAGAGCTGTCCACTTTAACTGTTGTGCAAATATGGTAGTTTAGATGTTTTTATACATCCACATCACATCTCAACAATCAATCATAAATGAATTTCACAAAGAAAAACTAATCCAAATCTTAATCAAGTTCTGCTAAATTCAGGCTATAAGCAATAAATATAAAATGTTAATATGTACTTCCTGAGCTGTCAGAACAAATGCATGATGACTTTTGATTAATGATTAGAAAAATCATTTTTTTACCAGCAATTTTCAAGAACAGTTAATCATGCAAGATATACTGAACCCTTACCAAGAGGCCCAATTTGCCCAGACTGCTCATCTAGTTTGCAGGTGACAACTTCAATGCTTTACAATGCTTACATAAATAAGCCCCCACACTTTGACTGGACCTACAGCCTGATCAAAATTCTCCCCAAAAAAAAAAAGACTTAATTAAAATGCTCAAAATCAGTCATCCAAAAATTATTATGATATAGACTCATTTATTAAGTATTATAGATATTGGATGAGATATTGTCTCTAGATCTAGAGAGGAAACAGACTGGTCAAGCCAATCTGATGCAAGGCATCTCATTAAATTGATTAATTTGCAAAGATCTCATTTATTATAAAACCAGTCAACCAGATTAATGTAATGTAAAAACATATTTACCAAGCTTGATAAAATATTTGCCAGGTTGAAAAATGCAAAGAGTCATTAATATGCATCCATCTTGCTCAAAACAACACCCAAGATCTTGATGTGCTAAACCTATTTAAAAAGTTTTATCAAAAGCATTCTTTTAAGCAGTAATAAGCACAGCCACTCACCAGCAGGATCACCCCATTAATACACACAGATCCTATACATTAGGAATGGTCCTTCAAGCTCTTTATTATATAAGCTTATATTCAAAAGCTGATCAAAATTAGAATGTGGCCTCCTGAGTGATGACAGGGTCAGTTGCTATGGGCAAGAATACCCAATTTACATGCATCTTGCTCACAACTAAACTGATCTTGCTGATATAAGCTCACAGCTTAGAGCCCATCAAAATCAGATTTTAAAAATATGTCTTTGGTCATGGTGACACGCTTAGCCAATCAAATGAAAGATCACTTCATTAATATGCATGTATCTTAATGCTGAACTTGTCCATTATCTTGATGATATAGACTTATTAAAATTTTACAAACATCAGATTAGAGCTGCAGCCACCTGACTGGTAACATTGGGAATCAAGATGTATAATTATCTAACCCTTTCATTACTATGGACCTGTGTACCAGTCCAGAGGAAGTAAATCCTTAAACATTATGGACCATTATACAGGACTGGAGCAGTGTGTTCTTTTCGAATCTTATATTACCAGATTATATAAATTTTGGGGCACAGTAGACTCTGGATTTAACCTCTTTGCCTTAACCGCGGCAATGTATTTTTAAAGAATTTTTACTCCATATCTTAAAAAGATGGGGAGTTATGCGCTGCTTTCAAAATCGAAAAATTTTATACAGGAAGTCGATGCCAGATGCCAACTCGGCTTATGTCTGTGAGAGTTGTTATATAATTTTATAATAGGGCTTTATTTCCTGTCCCAAGGAAATTGCTGATGTTAAACACCTTCTTTTTGGTAGTGGGGGAAGGTGTTCTGTTAAAAGAACAGTATGATTCTTCAGTTGTTATCAGTACAGTAGGCTACTTCAATTGTGTCCAAAAATACTGTATTTAAGTTTTTGTGTTGGAAAGAGGATAATGGAGCGAAAAAGGTAGTTTTAACAATTAACCAAAAACTCGACATATTTAAGAAACTTGAGCAAGACGGGTCTACCAAAAACTTAGCTTTACAATATGGTATAGGTGAAACAACAGTTCGGCTCTCTGAAAAAATAAAAATAAATTGATTAATAAAAATAAATTGATTAACTACACCAGTAATTCTGATTCATCAAGTGGCTTATCAAGCAGAAGAACATTGAAACTGTCAACTTATGATGAGCTTGATAAAGTGATGCTGCAATAGTTTAACCAACAAAGGACACAAAACATTCCTGTTTCAGGAATTATCTGCGCAAAACAGGCAAAACTATACTTTGATGCATTAGGAATGGAAGGTGATTTCAATGCATCCTCGTTGCAAATGAGTTCCAAAATGATTTTCAAAAGTTCATAGAAGAGCAACAGGTGACTCCTGAACAAATTTATAATGCTGCTGAACCTGGCCTAAAATGGAAATATCTTTCCAACAAAAAAAAGAAAAGATTAGCACATAAATCAGAAAGTCGAGCACCAAAGGAATAAATCCAACAAAGAAAGAATCACTGCTTTATGTTGCGCAAATGCTACTGGTTCTCATAAAGTAAAACTAGCTGTAATCGGAAAAGCGAAAAAGCCGCGTTCTTTCAAGGGAACTGAAAAAAAAAACAATATGCCTGTGACATATTTTATTCAGAAGAAAGCCTGGATGGATACAACAATTTCAATTTTTAAAACATGGTTCCATGAAAACTTTGTACCACAAGTTCGAGAACATCTGAGATCGAAAGGTTTGCCAGAGAAAGCCATTCTTTTATTAGACAATGCTCCAAGCCATCCAAATGAAGCGATTTGCCACCTAATGTAACCGCGCTAATCCAGCCAATGGATCAAGGGGTGATTTCTGCTATGAAGAGGCTATATAGAGGTTGACTTCTGCAGAAGTTAGTGGAAGAAGGCAATGATTTAAAAACTTTCTCAAAAACAGTATCATTGCTGGATGCTATTTACGAAGTTGCACATGACTGGGATTCCATAAAGCCAACCACATTTAGTAAATCATGAAAGAAAATATTTCCTGAAGTTGAAACTGTCGACTGCAATAGTTTCGATGAAGAATCGATTTTTACTTCTAAATTAGACGCCATTTTACAGAGTACAGAGACTGGTAATGAAGTTGATAGTGGAAATATTTTAAAATGGTTTAATGTTGATTGTGACATCTAGGGTGTGAGGTTTTGTCCTACAGTGAAATCATTAAAAGTGCACAAGGGCAGACAACAGATTCTGATGAGAGTGATAACGAAGACATGGAACTTATTCCTGAAACAAGGATAATCAATTCATCTGCTCTTCAATGGACTGAGGGTTTGCTAGTTGCTAGAGTATCTGGAGCAACAATGTGATTCTCTGCTCTCAGATAAATTGGTATTACGCAGATTGAGAGCAACCATATAGAAGAAAGAAGCTATGTCATTAAAACAGAAATCAATAAAAGACTACTTTTCCTACACATTTGTTGTTTTTGTTTCTTCATTTATTCATCTTCCTTTATTTTATTGTTCAATATAACTGTATTAAATTGAATTATTTATTTTCGTGTTACCACATTAGGATATTAGTGAAGAAAAACATTGGCCTGCATCACAAAAGGTAAACCTAAGTAGGATATTACATCAAAAATTTAAGTTAATGGCACTATATCTAGATTGTATAAATGCACTTTGGTTTATCCGCTGCTGTTTTTGATTATCCAGCTGCTGTCCCCACCATTACCATTACCGCAGCGGATTAGGATAATCAAGTCTACGATATATATATATATATATTTGTAAACTTCAATATATATTTGTAAACTTCACGTAATAATTTTGTTTGGACAAAGTTGGAAAACCAAATAGATTTGTTACAGTTTTCTAAGAGAGTTTGACCCACCCATGTGTTAGATGGCTCCAGGAAAGCTTGGGAATATTTTCAAAAATTCTATTCAGATGAAGTTTTTGGAAACATTGTCCATTTAACAAATGTGAAGGTGACAAATCAAAAATTCCTGAGGCGATGATACAGGTGTGTGGACAGATGATACAGGTGTGTGGACACATCAATGATTAACTTTAATTAGAATTTGACAAGCTTGTTCTTGCCAAATACCAAAAAATTGAACAAGTTTTGCTTCTTTACTTCAGAAAAAAAAATCAACATTTTCTCCAATAGATGGATTTCAAAATGAACATAATTGCATCATATTTTAAAAATGCAGTCTCTAATGTAATTTTTCAAACTGAAGAATGAAGTCCTGGGATATGTTGATTGAACAATTATGGTCCATCCTCTCATATTTTTGCATATAATAAAATAATTTTACAAAGATATGGAGGAGGCATTTTTTTTTAAATAAAAAAGAATGCTTGTAGTGTAGTAAAACTTGTAATGTAATCTGTAATAGTTGTCTGCTGCACATTGGACATATTTGGTATGTTGGATCAAACAATTAATGAGAAAATAAAAATGTTATGGACATATTCTACATAACCAGCAAAATAACATTACATGTACATCTCTGTAATACCTTGATATGAGAAATGTCACAAGGTGATCAAAACACCAAAAGATTCATGAAAAGTAGTTTCCAATTTTGAGAAAGTACAACACATTTAAACATTAAAGATCCTAATTTCCAAAGATCTTTTTTTCCAGTAAATGTAATGAAAGATTTGTAATTTACAAATTGAAAGTCTTATGAATTCTGAGATTTCACTGTCCTTACCTTCAAGATCTATATATTCCATGTCTCTTTTTTAATAGATTACTATGGTTATATGTCACAAAAATAATAATAAAACAAATGATTATTTTATGTATCTATCATTAATGCGTTTTAACCCTTTCATCACTAAGTAACTTTGTAGGCATAAGAGTCCTCAACACTAAGTAACTTTGGAGTTGTGAAGCAAAATGAATGACTTGTGGACTTTGAAACAACATAACTTTGTCAATGTTCAAGATATCTGGCTGGATTAGGTGTCAAAATCAAGGTTAAAAATCATATTTTATGACGAATTCATTAAAATGTGCATATCTATTACAATTGTTAAAATGCAGGTGCAAACAGGTAACACAACAGGTAAAATGCAAGTAATTATTTTATTACCTCTTAGAAAACTTAGAAAGACTCAAAACTTGTTCAATTGACCCTAAATGTACTAGTGAATAATCACAGTAATAACACAAGTCTTTCTTTCAAGGTGTCCATAATATA
Organism: Potamilus streckersoni; assembly: GCA_016746295.1. Lineage (NCBI taxonomy): Eukaryota > Metazoa > Mollusca > Bivalvia > Unionida > Unionidae > Potamilus > Potamilus streckersoni. Next base: position 1,451,145 of record JAEAOA010002175.1, read on the forward strand.
TAAGATTCCATAAAATGAACCAAAATGATCTCCAAGGTGAGATCTGTCCACACACCTATATCGGCTCTGCCAAGTCGCAGCATTGAAGTTCCTTAAACGGACAATTTTTCCAAAAACTTCATCTGAATAGAATATTTGAAAATATTCTGAAACTTTCCTGGAGCCATCTAACACTCGGGTGTATCCAATTCTGTCAGAAAACTGAAACAAATCTCTGGTTTTCTGGCTTCCTCCAGACAAAACCACGTGGTGCGCACAATTCCTCTGGTTCAAAACCTTCCAAGTTTTCTTCATTATCATCATTGTCACCCACAAGTGCATTCCATTGTCTCTCAGGTCTTCTCTCATTTTCATCCAAATTTACCAGGTTGAAATTATTCAAATCCTCTGATAACCTCATCTGAAATTTGTTCAAACTCCGCCATTTTGAATCCAAATTTGAGCATTCGGAAAACACGTTAAAAGTTCGTACTTTGTTGGATATTTCTAGTTGTATACAAGCTAAACTTAGGAGATCATCCAAATATAACATCTACATTACAAGAAGGAATTTATTAGAGGTACCCCAAAAGTTATTTAGTTGGGTACTATAACGTTAAGGAAGAACACTGCCCTAGACCGAGAACTCGGTCCATAGTTTTTGCGGACTTACTTCCCCATGACTGATTTTTCGGTCTGTAGTAATGAAAGGGTTAATACACAGATCCTATACATTAGGAATGGTCCTTCAAGCTCTTTATTATATAAGCTTATATTCAAAAGCTGATCAAAATTAGAATGTGGCCTCCTGAGTGATGACAGGGTCAGTTGCTATGGGCAAGAATACCCAATTTACATGCATAGATCTTGCTCACAACTAAACTGATCTTGCTGATATAAGCTCACAGCTTAGAGCCCATCAAAATCAGATTTTAAAAATATGTCTTTGGTCATGGTGACACGCTTAGCCAATCAAATGAAAGATCACTTCATTAATATGCATGTATCTTAATGCTGAACTTGTCCATTATCTTGATGATATAGACTTATTAAAATTTTACAAACATCAGATTAGAGCTGCAGCCACCTGACTGGTAACATTGGGAATCAAGATGTATAATTATCTAACCCTTTCATTACTATGGACCTGTGTACCAGTCCAGAGGAAGTAAATCCTTAAACATTATGGACCATTATACAGGACTGGAGCAGTGTGTTCTTTTCGAATCTTATATTACCAGATTATATAAATTTTGGGGCACAGTAGACTCTGGATTTAACCTCTTTGCCTTAACCGCGGCAATGTATTTTTAAAGAATTTTTACTCCATATCTTAAAAAGATGGGGAGTTATGCGCTGCTTTCAAAATCTGCTTTCAAAATCGAAAAATTTTATACAGGAAGTCGATGCCAACTAGGCTTACGTCTGCGAGAGTTGTTATATAATTTTATAATAGGGCTTTATTTCCTGTCCCAAGGAAATTGCTGATGTTAAACACCTTTTTGGTAGTGGGGGAAGGTGTTCTGTTAAAAGAACAGTATGTTATCAGTACAGTAGGCTACTTCAATTGTGTCCAAAAATACTGTATTTAAGTTTTTGTGTTGGAAAGAGGATAATGGAGCGAAAAAGGTAGTTTTAACAATTAACCAAAAACTCGACATATTTAAGAAACTTGAGCAAGACGGGTCTACCAAAAACTTAGCTTTACAATATGGTATAGGTGAAACAACAGTTCGGCTCTCTGAAAAAATAAAAATAAATTGATTAATAAAAATAAATTGATTAACTACACCAGTAATTCTGATTCATCAAGTGGCTTATCAAGCAGAAGAACATTGAAACTGTCAACTTATGATGAGCTTGATAAAGTGATGCTGCAATAGTTTAACCAACAAAGGACACAAAACATTCCTGTTTCAGGAATTATCTGCGCAAAACAGGCAAAACTATACTTTGATGCATTAGGAATGGAAGGTGATTTCAATGCATCCTCGTTGCAAATGAGTTCCAAAATGATTTTCAAAAGTTCATAGAAGAGCAACAGGTGACTCCTGAACAAATTTATAATGCTGCTGAACCTGGCCTAAAATGGAAATATCTTTCCAACAAAAAAAAGAAAAGATTAGCACATAAATCAGAAAGTCGAGCACCAAAGGAATAAATCCAACAAAGAAAGAATCACTGCTTTATGTTGCGCAAATGCTACTGGTTCTCATAAAGTAAAACTAGCTGTAATCGGAAAAGCGAAAAAGCCGCGTTCTTTCAAGGGAACTGAAAAAAAAAACAATATGCCTGTGACATATTTTATTCAGAAGAAAGCCTGGATGGATACAACAATTTCAATTTTTAAAACATGGTTCCATGAAAACTTTGTACCACAAGTTCGAGAACATCTGAGATCGAAAGGTTTGCCAGAGAAAGCCATTCTTTTATTAGACAATGCTCCAAGCCATCCAAATGAAGCGGTTTGCCACCTAATGTAACCGCGCTAATCCAGCCAATGGATCAAGGGGTGATTTCTGCTATGAAGAGGCTATATAGAGGTTGACTTCTGCAGAAGTTAGTGGAAGAAGGCAATGATTTAAAAACTTTCTCAAAAACAGTATCATTGCTGGATGCTATTTACGAAGTTGCACATGACTGGGATTCCATAAAGCCAACCACATTTAGTAAATCATGAAAGAAAATATTTCCTGAAGTTGAAACTGTCGACTGCAATAGTTTCGATGAAGAATCGATTTTTACTTCTAAATTAGACGCCATTTTACAGAGTACAGAGACTGGTAATGAAGTTGATAGTGGAAATATTTTAAAATGGTTTAATGTTGATTGTGACATCTAGGGTGTGAGGTTTTGTCCTACAGTGAAATCATTAAAAGTGCACAAGGGCAGACAACAGATTCTGATGAGAGTGATAACGAAGACATGGAACTTATTCCTGAAACAAGGATAATCAATTCATCTGCTCTTCAATGGACTGAGGGTTTGCTAGTTGCTAGAGTATCTGGAGCAACAATGTGATTCTCTGCTCTCAGATAAATTGGTATTACGCAGATTGAGAGCAACCATATAGAAGAAAGAAGCTATGTCATTAAAACAGAAATCAATAAAAGACTACTTTTCCTACACATTTGTTGTTTTTGTTTCTTCATTTATTCATCTTCCTTTATTTTATTGTTCAATATAACTGTATTAAATTGAATTATTTATTTTCGTGTTACCACATTAGGATATTAGTGAAGAAAAACATTGGCCTGCATCACAAAAGGTAAACCTAAGTAGGATATTACATCAAAAATTTAAGTTAATGGCACTATATCTAGATTGTATAAATGCACTTTGGTTTATCCGCTGCTGTTTTTGATTATCCAGCTGCTGTCCCCACCATTACCATTACCGCAGCGGATTAGGATAATCAAGTCTACGATATATATATATATATTTGTAAACTTCAATATATATTTGTAAACTTCACGTAATAATTTTGTTTGGACAAAGTTGGAAAACCAAATAGATTTGTTACAGTTTTCTAAGAGAGTTTGACCCACCCATGTGTTAGATGGCTCCAGGAAAGCTTGGGAATATTTTCAAAAATTCTATTCAGATGAAGTTTTTGGAAACATTGTCCATTTAACAAATGTGAAGGTGACAAATCAAAAATTCCTGAGGCGATGATACAGGTGTGTGGACAGATGATACAGGTGTGTGGACACATCAATGATTAACTTTAATTAGAATTTGACAAGCTTGTTCTTGCCAAATACCAAAAAATTGAACAAGTTTTGCTTCTTTACTTCAGAAAAAAAAATCAACATTTTCTCCAATAGATGGATTTCAAAATGAACATAATTGCATCATATTTTAAAAATGCAGTCTCTAATGTAATTTTTCAAACTGAAGAATGAAGTCCTGGGATATGTTGATTGAACAATTATGGTCCATCCTCTCATATTTTTTGCATATAATAAAATAATTTTACAAAGATATGGAGGAGGCATTTTTTTTTAAATAAAAAAGAATGCTTGTAGTGTAGTAAAACTTGTAATGTAATCTGTAATAGTTGTCTGCTGCACATTGGACATATTTGGTATGTTGGATCAAACAATTAATGAGAAAATAAAAATGTTATGGACATATTCTACATAACCAGCAAAATAACATTACATGTACATCTCTGTAATACCTTGATATGAGAAATGTCACAAGGTGATCAAAACACCAAAAGATTCATGAAAAGTAGTTTCCAATTTTGAGAAAGTACAACACATTTAAACATTAAAGATCCTAATTTCCAAAGATCTTTTTTTCCAGTAAATGTAATGAAAGATTTGTAATTTACAAATTGAAAGTCTTATGAATTCTGAGATTTCACTGTCCTTACCTTCAAGATCTATATATTCCATGTCTCTTTTTTAATAGATTACTATGGTTATATGTCACAAAAATAATAATAAAACAAATGATTATTTTATGTATCTATCATTAATGCGTTTGAACCCTTTCATCACTAAGTAACTTTGTAGGCATAAGAGTCCTCAACACTAAGTAACTTTGGAGTTGTGAAGCAAAATGACTTGTGGACTTTGAAACAACATAACTTTGTCAATGTTCAAGATATCTGGCTGGATTAGGTGTCAAAATCAAGGTTAAAAATCATATTTTATGACTAATTCATTAAAATGTGCATATCTATTACAATTGTTAAAATGCAGGTGCAAACAGGTAACACAACAGGTAAAATGCAAGTAATTATTTTATTACCTCTTAGAAAACTTAGAAAGACTCAAAACTTGTTCAATTGACCCTAAATGTACTAGTGAATAATCACAGTAATAACACAAGTCTTTCTTTCAAGGTGTCCATAATATATAAGATTCCATAAAATGAACCAAAATGATCTCCAAGGTGAGATCTGTCCACACACCTATATCGGCTCTGCCACGTTTGATGTCACATTGAAGTTCCTTAAACGGACAATTTTTCCAAAAACTTCATCTGAATAGAATATTTGAAAATATTCTGAAACTTTCCTGGAGCCATCTAACACTCGGGTGTATCCAATTCTGTCAGAAAACTGAAACAAATCTCTGGTTTTCTGGCTTTGTCCAGACAAAACCACCAGGTGGTGCGCACAATTCCTCTGGTTCAAAACCTTCCAAGTTTTCTTCATTATCATCATTGTCACCCACAAGTGCATTCCATTGTCTCTCAGGTCTTCTCTCATTTTCATCCAAATTTACCAGGTTGAAATTATTTAAATCCTCTGATAACCTCATCTGAAATTTGTTCAAACTCCGCCATTTTGAATCCAAATTTGAGCATTCGGAAAACACGTTAAAAGTTCGTACTTTGTTGGATATTTCTAGTTGTATACAAGCTAAACTTAGGAGATCATCCAAATATAACATCTACATTACAAGAAGGAATTTATTAGAGGTACCCCAAAAGTTATTTAGTTGGGTACTATAACGTTAAGGAAGAACACTACCCTAGACCGAGAACTCGGTCCATAGTTTTTGCGGACTTACTTCCCCATGACTGATTTTTCGGCTGTAGTAATGAAAGGGTTAATAAAAAAATTCCTATACATTAGGAATGGTCCTTCAAGCTCTTAATTATATAAGCTTATATTCAAAAGCTGATCAAAATTAGAATGTGGCCTCCTGAGTGATGACAGGGTCAGTTGCTATGGGCAAGAATACCCAATTTACATGCATAGATCTTGCTCACAACTAAACTGATCTTGCTGATATAAGCTCACAGCTTAGAGCCCATCAAAATCAGATTTTAAAAATATGTCTTTGGTCATGGTGACACGCTTAGCCAATCAAATGAAAGATCACTTCATTAATATGCATGTATCTTAATGCTGAACTTGTCCATAATCTTGATGATATAGACTTATTAAAATTTTACAAACATCAGATTAGAGCTGCAGCCACCTGACTGGTAACATTGGGAATCAAGATGTATAATTATCTAACCCTTTCATTACTATGGACCTGTGTACCAGTCCAGAGGAAGTAAATCCTTAAACATTATGGACCATTATACAGGACTGGAGCAGTGTGTTCTTTTCGAATCTTATATTACCAGATTATATAAATTTTGGGGCACAGTAGACTCTGGATTTAACCTCTTTGCCTTAACCGCGGCAATGTATTTTTAAAGAATTTTTACTCCATATCTTAAAAAGATGGGGAGTTATGCGCTGCTTTCAAAATCGAAAAATTTTATACAGGAAGTCGATGCCAACTGGGCTTACGTCTGCGCGAGTTGTTATATAATTTTATAATAGGGCTTTATTTCCTGTCCCAAGGAAATTGCTGATGTTAAACACCTTCTTTTTGGTAGTGGGGGAAGGTGTTCTGTTAAAAGAACAGTATGATTCTTCAGCTGTTATCAGTACAGTAGGCTACTTCAGTTGTGTCCAAAAATACTGTATTTAAGTTTTTGTGTTGGAAAGAGGATAATGGAGCAAAAAAGGTAGTTTTAACAATTAACCAAAAACTCGACATATTTAAGAAACCTGAGCAAGACGGGTCTACCAAAAACTTAGCTTTACAATATGGTATAGGTGAAACAACAGTTCGGCTCTCTGAAAAAATAAAAATAAATTGATTAATAAAAATAAATTGATTAACTACACCAGTAATTCTGATTCATCAAGTGGCTTATCAAGCAGAAGAACATTGAAACTGTCAACTTATGATGAGCTTGATAAAGTGATGCTGCAATAGTTTAACCAACAAAGGACACAAAACATTCCTGTTTCAGGAATTATCTGCGCAAAACAGGCAAAACTATACTTTGATGCATTAGGAATGGAAGGTGATTTCAATGCATCCTCATTGCAAATGAGTTCCAAAATGATTTTCAAAAGTTCATAGAAGAGCAACAGGTGACTCCTGAACAAATTTATAATGCTGCTGAACCTGGCCTAAAATGGAAATATCTTTCCAACAAAAAAAAAAAAAGATTAGCACATAAAAGTCGAGCACCAAAGGAATAAATCCAACAAAGAAAGAATCACTGCTTTATGTTGTGCAAATGCTACTGGTTCTCATAAAGTAAAACTAGCTGTAATCGGAAAAGCGAAAAAGCCGCGTTCTTTCAAGGGAACTGAAAAAAAAACAATATGCCTGACATATTTTATTCAGAAGAAAGCCTGGATGGATACAACAATTTCAATTTTTAAAACATGGTTCCATGAAAACTTTGTACCACAAGTTCGAGAACATCTGAGATCGAAAGGTTTGCCAGAGAAAGCCATTCTTTTATTAGACAATGCTCCAAGCCATCCAAATGAAGCGGTTTGCCACCTAATAATGTAACCTCGCTAATCCAGCCAATGGATCAAGGGGTGATTTCTGCTATGAAGAGGCTATATAGAGGTTGACTTCTGCAGAAGTTAGTGGAAGAAGGCAATGATTTAAAAACTTTCTCAAAAACAGTATCATTGCTGGATGCTATTTACGAAGTTGCACATGACTGGGATTCCATAAAGCCAACCACAATTAGTAAATCATGAAAGAAAATATTTCCTGAAGTTGAAACTGTCGACTGCAATAGTTTCGATGAAGAATCGATTTTTACTTCTAAATTAGACGCCATTTTACAGAGTACAGAGAGTGGTAATGAAGTTGATAGTGGAAATATTTTAAAATGGTTTAATGTTGATTGTGACATCTAGGGTGTGAGGTTTTGTCCTACAGTGAAATCATTAAAAGTGCACAAGGGCAGACAACAGATTCTGATGAGAGTGATAACGAAGACATGGAACTTATTCCTGAAACAAGGATAATCAATTCATCTGCTCTTCAATGGACTGAGGGTTTGCTAGTTGCTAGAGTATCTGGAGCAACAATGTGATTCTCTGCTCTCAGATAAATTGGTATTACGCAGATTGAGAGCAACCATAAAGAAGAAAGAAGCTATGTCATTAAAACAGAAATCAATAAAAGACTACTTTTCCTACACATTTGTTGTTTTTGTTTCTTCATTTATTCATCTTTCTTTATTTTATTGTTCAATATAACTGTATTAAATTGAATTATTTATTTTCGCGTTACCACATTAGGATATTAGTGAAGAAAAACATTGGCCTGCATCACAAAAGGTAAACCTAAGTAGGATATTACATCAAAAATTTAAGTTAATGGCACTATATCTAGATTGTATAAATGCACTTTGGTTTATCCGCTGCTGTTTTTGATTATCCAGCTGCTGTCCCCACCATTACCATTACCGCAGCGGATTAGGATAATCAAGTCTACGGTATATATATATATTTGTAAACTTCAATATATATTTGTAAACTTCACGTAATAATTTTGTTTGGACAAAGTTGGAAAACCAAATAGATTTGTTACAGTTTTCTAAGAGAGTTTGACCCACCCATGTGTTAGATGGCTCCAGGAAAGCTTTGGAATATTTTCAAAAATTCTATTCAGATGAAGTTTTTGGAAACATTGTCCATTTAACAAATGTGAAGGTGACAAATCAAAAATTCCTGAGGCGATGATACAGGTGTGTGGACAGATGATACAGGTGTGTGGACACATCAATGATTAACTTTAATTAGAATTTGACAAGCTTGTTCTTGCCAAATACCAAAAAATTGAACAAGTTTTGCTTCTTTACTTCAGAAAAAAAAAATCAACATTTTCTCCAATAGATGGATTTCAAAATGAACATAATTGCATCATATTTTAAAAATGCAGTCTCTAATGTAATTTTTCAAACTGAAGAATGAAGTCCTGGGATATGTTGATTGAACAATTATGGTCCATCCTCTCATATTTTTTGCATATAATAAAATAATTTTACAAAGATATGGAGGAGGCATTTTTTTTTAAATAAAAAAGAATGCTTGTAGTGTAGTAAAACTTGTAATGTAATCTGTAATAGTTGTCTGCTGCACATTGGACATATTTGGTATGTTGGATCAAACAATTAATGAGAAAATAAAAATGTTATGGACATATTCTACATAACCAGCAAAATAACATTACATGTACATCTCTGTAATACCTTGATATGAGAAATGTCACAAGGTGATCAAAACACCAAAAGATTCATGAAAAGTAGTTTCCAATTTTGAGAAAGTACAACACATTTAAACATTAAAGATCCTAATTTCCAAAGATCTTTTTTTCCAGTAAATGTAATGAAAGATTTGTAATTTACAAATTGAAAGTCTTATGAATTCTGAGATTTCACTGTCCTTACCTTCAAGATCTATATATTCCATGTCTCTTTTTTAATAGATTACTATGGTTATATGTCACAAAAATAATAATAAAACAAATGATTATTTTATGTATCTATCATTAATGCGTTTTAACCCTTTCATCACTAAGTAACTTTGTAGGCATAAGAGTCCTCAACACTAAGTAACTTTGGAGTTGTGAAGCAAAATGAATGACTTGTGGACTTTGAAACAACATAACTTTGTCAATGTTCAAGATATCTGGCTGGATTAGGTGTCAAAATCAAGGTTAAAAATCATATTTTATGACGAATTCATTAAAATGTGCATATCTATTACAATTGTTAAAATGCAGGTGCAAACAGGTAACACAACAGGTAAAATGCAAGTAATTATTTTATTACCTCTTAGAAAACTTAGAAAGACTCAAAACTTGTTCAATTGACCCTAAATGTACTAGTGAATAATCACAGTAATAACACAAGTCTTTCTTTCAAGGTGTCCATAATATATAAGATTCCATAAAATGAACCAAAATGATCTCCAAGGTGAGATCTGTCCACACACCTATATTGGCTCTGCCAAGTCGCAGCATTTAAGTTCGTTAAATGGATAATTTTTCCAAAAACTTCATAGGAATAGAATATTTGAAAATAATCTGAAGCTATCCTGGAGCCATCTAACTCTCGGGTGTGCCCAACTCTGTCAGAAAACTGAAACAAATCTCTGGTTTTCGGCTTCATCCAAAAAAAACAAAAAAAACATGTGGAACGTACAATTCCTCTGGTTCAAAACCTTTAAAGTCATCTTCATCTTCATCACTGTCATCCACTAGTGCATTCCATTTTCTCTCCATATGTCTTCTCTCATTTTCTTCCAAATTTACCAGGTCAAAATTATTTAAATCCTCCAAAAACTCCCCTTTAAAATTCCCTTAAACGCCGCCATTTTTTATACAAATTTCAGCATTCGGAAAACACGTTAAAAGTTCCTACTTTGTTCGTTATTTCTAGTCTTATACAAACTAAACTCACGAGATCATCCAAATTTAACAACTACATTACCAGATGGAAGTTATTAGAGGTACCCCGAAAGATATTTAGTTGGGTACTATAATGTTAAGGAAGAACACTGCCCCAGACCAAAAAGTCGGTCCATGGTCCATAGTGTTGTCCATGGTCCATAGTGTTGACGGTTGTAGTTCCCTGGTTAAGCGGTCTGCCGTGATAAAAGGGTTAAAGATCCTAATTTCCAAAAATCTTTTTTTCCAGTAAATGTAATGAAAGATTTGTAATTTACAAATTGAAAGTGTTATGAATTCTGAGATTTCACTGTCCTTACCTTCAAGATCTATATATTCCATGTCTCTTTTTTAACAGATTACTATGGTTATATGCCACAAAAATAATAATAATAATAATAATAATAATAATAATAATAATAATAATAATAATAATAATAATAATAATAATAATAATAATAATAAAACAAATGATTATTTTATTTATCTATCATTTATGTGTTCTAAATATTGATTTTTAATAGTAGAATTTGAGCAGCCTTAAGTAGTCATCTCTTACAATATAGACACATCCTGCTTGTAAGCAAACTAGGTTGCTCTATAAAACAAAATGTCCTTAAGAAAAAAACAAGAAAAAAATTCCTGATATTATGGCTGAAAACAAGAGACCCAAGTGGTCTTAAAATAACTCACCTGTTTATGTAACTTCACAGCTGACCACTTCACTAACCATGTGTATGAGGAACAAATTTAAAATAAACTATCTCCCAAACTTGATATCATATTCATTTGATATACTGTACTATATCCTCATAAAAAGTTATTTCTAAAGATACAATTTATTCAGACTGGCTCTTGTTCATAATTGAAGTTATTTCTAAAGATACAATTTATTCAGACTGGCTCTTGTTCATAATTGAAGTTATTTCTAAAGATACAATTTATTCAGACTGGCTCTTGTTCATAATTGAAGTTACAGAAGATTTTGATGATACAAGCCCATACAAATTTTATGAGAACTAGCCTATAGGTCTAGATAGGTAACAAATTACCAATCAGATGCAAGGCAGATCTCACATTTTACCACACCATTCAATGACACTGATAAATTTAATTACCAAGATGGAGCAAACTCCTGTAGGAATTTGGCTGCCATAGTTATAAGCAGTTTAGCCAGAAATACATGATTACCTCATTATTATGTGGAGATCTTCATAACAATCATGCAACTGCTTGAAAACAAAAGACATGCTGGACTAAAATCATTCAAAATGCAGTTATTACCATTCAAAATGCAATTACCATTCAAAATGCAGTTATTACCATTCAAAATGCAGTTATTAACATTCAAAATGCAGTTATTAACATTCAAAATGCAGTTATTAACGTTGACAAGTAAATTTGTTGCAATGTCTAGTATCATGCACTAATTTCACTTATGATCATATTTAAAAAAGATCTTGATGGCATACATGTAGGCCTATTTACCACATTTGATCAAAAGCCTATCCAAAAAATGGCTTTCAAGCAGTAAACAAAACTCATTCAATCCAAGATAACCTTGTAAACATTCATAGCTCTTGCTCAGTATAACAAGAATCCCTTGAAGGAACTGACACTCTACTGACCAAAAGGAAATTCCATGAGAAAACCTTGCCACATTTACAAGCCATCTATAAAGTCTGGCAAATGTAGATGGTGGGCAACTCAGGTTACTGTGCCAAAATTGGTAACAGAAGGCAGGATGGAGTGCCAATGGACATCACATAATCAGAGATCTCCGAAACAATTACGCATATTTGGATGCCAGGTTTGATTTGGAACGCAGATCACCCACACAGAAGTCTTCTTTACTCGAGTTTTTGTTGCAAACAGGAAAGATTTATGGCAGAAAATGTGTTATAACCACTATGAAAACTGAAGCAAAGTTTCTATTTTACTTTGTTGCTGACTTTGATCAAAGATCGCTGGCTTGCTTAGATGAAGATGCATGTATTATTGAATGCGCCGCTAAAGGCTTCTTTTGAAGGACTAAACAGATATCTGTTTGTTATTGCTGAGGCAACATCAAATAAACGTAGAACATGGAGAAAATTTTTTATTTAAAATATCCTTAATATATGTCAGTGCTTCAAAGGTAGTCAAATTTCAATGAAGTTGCAGCAAAACTATTTTTTTTTAAATTGCTGTCATGGTGGGCATATAAAAATTAGATCATAATAAAGAGGTAACAATCTCAGCCAATCAGAGGCAGCAGCATATAATTGGTACAACTTAAATCTTGCTAATTATCAAACTTTTTCAAGAACTTGACAGTACATGCCCGAATTTAAAGTCTGCCAAAAATGATTATTAGAAATGTCTTTCAGGTTGGTAATAAGCTCAGCCAATCAGATGCATGATCACCTCGCTAATATGCATATCTCACAATCATTATCACTATTGTTTAAACATATATTCAAAATCTGATCAAATTGGAGGTCAGTCCACCAATCAAACCTTGCTTACTACTGAACCCATCAAAAATCTTGAAAACTCAGACTTAAATTTTATCAAAAATGTATCTTATCAATTTTTAGGGTAAAAGATATTTAATTATGGATTCTGGTTTCCAGACATTCTTTTCCAGGAAAATCTATACTTTTTAAATTGCAAGGTATCATGAGATTTCATTGTTCTTACCTTCAAGATCCATATATTCCATGTATTTGACAACAGGTTACTATGGTCATATGCCTCAACAATAATGAAGCTGAATAATTAATTACATCTCAAACACCTATACATCTAGCTTTTATGTGTTCTACATATTGCAGTTTACTTAGTGTATCTTGCATAAAGTTCCTGAAGCACTTGTCTCTTCATAATGACACATCCTGCTTCAAAGCAAACAAGAGTACTCTATAAAATCAAATGCCCTCCAGCAAGAAACAATATAACAAAGTTTGACATATTAAACACAATCCTACTTGCAGCATCAGGGCTGAAATATAGCAGCTAAAAAATATAGACACAAATGGTCACAATATAACTCACCTGCTTCTGTAACTTCAAAGCCATTTCACTCAGCAGGTGTATGAATTAAGAACATGACCATGTAAACTACCTCCCCAAAATTTACATCATGTTCATCTCACCTATTGTTACCATATCCTGATAAAAAGTTTCATTGCTAATGATAAAATAATTCGATTGGACCCTGCTTTTATTTGAAGTCATCCCAGATTTTGATGATAAAAACATTTACCAAGACTATACAACTTGGATTACACATATCCTCTAAGTCAAAACTTGTAACAAACTCAACCATAGGTCAAAACTGGTAGCAGACTCACCCAACCATATGCAGGGCAGACCTCACTTTCAAAACAGGTCAATGTCACTGGTAATGTAAAGTTAATTACCAAGACAGAGCAAAATGGAATTCAATCTCCAGTAACAATAAGCATTGCCATTACACTCAAAACTACCTCATAATAACACTTGCATAACTTCTTCATAATGTAAGACACACCACACACACACACATTTTCTCTTCGGAGAGCCACTAAGATTGGCAACAAATATTCCATTCTTGGTTGGATATTGGAACACATTTACTACACAAGCACCTGTGTGGAAAAAAGGCTAAAATTATTTGAAAATCAATTGCCTGTTTGATATTTTAAATGTCCATTTCTTTGACAAACATTCATCCAATTATGACATGTACAAGTCCATATCAATAGTTGTTGGATTAATCCAGGCTATAGAAAATGAAAACCAATTTCCAGCCTACCCCCACCCCAAAATGGCAAGAAAAACTCTGATCTGAAATATTAAATTGTTTTGACTTAAAAGAAAATGAAAAGAAAGAAGAAGAATTAATGAAACAAAAAAATAAATTGTGAAAGAAATCGTAATCGGTAGAAAATTATAGCCCTCTCCCTACCCGGTTTATTGATTAGATTTTGTACTGCTATTTAGTTTGGTATTTAAAATTAAAGGTAGTTTGTAATCATCTCATTGTCGGAAACTGAAGATTCCTGTACATCTTTGTCACACTGTCTTGGGTTTATACATATATGGTTGGATGTTCATGAAATATTCTACTTCTGGATTGTCATCCACATCACGGACAGTTGACATAATTTAAACATTCAAGTACAGGCAACTCATAGAATGATTGACTTGTATTATCATAGGAGTCTGCAGTTTTATCAATAAAGCACAACGAAATTTCTGACTACATGAAATTACCTTAACCAAATATAAAATAATTATTTTATAATACAGTTAGGTGATTTCATGTAGTCAAAAATTTTGTTGTGCTTTATTGATAAAACTGCAGACTCCTTTGCTATTATCAACAATGCCAGCATGTTGTCTCAAATGATGTCACATCCACTAATTGTTCAGGGGATAAGTGTGCATTGTTCAGGGGGATAAGTGTGTGTTAGTTTATTCAAGACAGTTTATTTAAGACATTGGGAGAGATGGATTGGGAGAGATGATCGGTTTTTCATAAATTTCTTCATAACGGGTAAAAAAAAGAAAGGTACACATTTCAGAAAATGAAACTTATATGTATAGCAAATTATATATGGAGTTTGCTGGGCAGAATTTCAGTTTTGCATGTTTGACCCCTTTAATGTCAGATGTACCTTTCACAACCTCTTTTTAACAATAGCATCTGACACTAGCCTGTGCAAAGAGCCACATGTTCAACTGTGAAATTCTTGATATAGACTGAAACAGGTGTGTGACTTAACATCAATATATCCCAATACAGACTGCATTGTGTTTTTGATAATACATTGATGTAGCCTGATACAGACTGCATTGTCTGTGAAAATACATTGAGTTAGCCCAATATATAATGTGTGTGACAATTCAGCAACGTAGCCCAATAGAGTACATAATGTGTGACAATACAGCAATGTAGCCCAATACAGACAGCATTGTGTTAATGACAATACATCAAGGTAGCCCCTGATATGGACTACATCAGAGGTCTTTGGAAATGCTTAATTATGCATATTTGGATGCAAATTATTTACCTGGGATGCAAATTATCACTTGCACAGGTGTCCTTCATATGCATGCTGTGGCTGGGTGGTAAATTCAAAGGCTTGCATGCCCTGCTTCAACATTTTGCAGATAAGGAAAATGTGTTAATCAATTGATCATTTTTGGCTGTGCTAATATTTACAATGACAGAATTCAATGGCTGAAAGCCCCACCCCCAATGTGAGTGAACAACTTTTTTATCACTATATTTCACCCTATTAGACAGGGGAGTAAAGTCATTTTGGTTAATATTTTGTGTCCTGCATAACTATAGATACAGATCTTACTTGCATCCTTTTTTGTTTTGGTTTTTTGTCCACCTTTAAACTGTGGTCAATACATGATGAAAACTTGATACTGGGCACTCCTCTGTCTCAAGAGGAAAATCTTTATTCTGGATTTTTAAAATAATCAGATGTCTGCGACTGAAATGTTCAAGCAATCATTAAAGATCTAGAAAGAAAAAGTAAAAAAGTTTCCAGATATGCATAAGCAATTCAAAAAAGGTAAATTTAATATCCACAATTCTGCAATACAAATGTAATTAATTAGAATGAATATTACTAACAAAATCTGCTTTAAGATTTCACATGTAAGTGTGACGCTTTATGTAAGTTTTACTGTGCTATTTATTACTATTTTTTTACAGTAACAGAACCATTGGCATGCTTTCTGTCCTGAAAAATGACAAAGCAGCCTCAAAATGCCTTACAACTCCAAATAAAACCCAAAGCCATATTTATATGAACCCATTTTCATGGTCTTATTGTAGGCATGACTAAATTGGAAGAGAAGGGAAAGGATTAACATGAAGTTCGTGGCATACAACATCTGCCATCTCTCATGCTTTATCTATGACAGTTTTGTGAAACATTAAGGTCATGGTCATAATGCACATGTACAGTTTGGTCCTCATTCCAACACAGAGACTACACTAGTCACATGTGTACCCTGTAAAATAGTTCATATGACATGTTATTATACTTAGTACATGTAATACTAGTAAAGTGTTTATTAATAAATTCCAGGTAGATAAGATCCCAAGAGCATGTAGTAACCCTTCTAGTGCTGCATTGTTGTTATACATAAGAGTGCAAGAAAGATTGAGGGGGTTTTGCAAAATAATTTTGAATGAAGTTCTTTAGTTCAAGGTGAATCCAAAAGAAGAGCAAGCAGCTACATTTATAAACATGAAGTAATTTTCTTTTAAAGAAAATTGGGATTGAGGTCCATCTCCATTTTCAGAAGAATAAAACCTTGAGCAAATAAAACATTCAGAAGTTTTAGATGATTCAGCATGATTTTGAAGCAATGAACACTGGGTATTTATGAACAAAGGCATATCAGCACAATGGTGAATTGGGGTTACATTTTGCTGGGCACCTATTTTAGGCTCCTGTGAGTCCCTGAAATAATCTCTTATATAGGAAGTGGAGCAAGAAGTGAACAAGATTGTTCAAATCAAAGAAAAAAAACCCTTTCCACACACATCCCCAAATTTTACTATGTCTCCTATGTACTACTGAGTATAGTACAGACCCAGACAGCAAAACCAACAAATCTTCTAAAATGAATCCAATATATTTTATGATTTTGGATGGAAAATTTTTAAAAAAATATGTAACTGTCTACCCTTGCTATTTACAGAGTAAGATAGGAGTAGGAGAGGTAGTGTAGACATGTACAATATACTTGCATAGTCAAGTTAAAACTGCAAACAACAAAGATTCTGATTTGCCACAATATAATGTACATGCAGATCAGGGTATATGTTGTTTGTTCTACTGATTACTCCTAACAAATTGCAGATCCAGATCTGCTGGTGCATTATTTAATAAATGATCTGGGTCTCTGCAGTTTGCAGATGGACTTGTTTTTAAGTATATACCATAGCCAAAACAACTGCTTTGCCACTGAACGATTTCTTATCTACATTGCCCATTACTTCACTGAAATTAAAATTAGCATAATAAAAATAGCCAACTACCATAACATTTTTCCAGTGACCAGCAGAGCCAACTCACATAGAATTCAACTGGCAAAGCAGATTGGTACTCCCAAAGAAATAAAATTAATGATAACTATCTCCTAGGCCTGTGGTTATCATTATTAACTAACCCACCTCAAAACACACAGCTTTAACCTTCTCAAACCCATTAAGTCCAAAATTAGCATTCCTAAATTTGTATAAATCCACCAACCATGACTGATAAATCAAGAATCATAATCAAGATTTTCAAAAACCATAACAAGGCGGGACCTTTTGGCTGCCTTGGTGTCCATCTAAAGCCACTTAGATCCCATTTCAGTGGCACAATACCAGGAGCCAATTATGTGTTGAAAGTGCCAGTCAAAAATCAACCAATCATTTGCCAATAACTTTTAGTTTGATTGCTTTAAGTAGAATGCAGCAGATGATCAAGAAACCTGACGTTACCTTAGGGTAAATGGGCACTACAATGCCATCCAAAATTTAAAATCTGGTGGGATATATGTGTCTGGTATATTTAATGGTAAAGGAAAACACTGCAGACAGCCAAAACCATGAGTTGGACATCATGCAGACAAACAATGCTATGAGTTATACTGCATGCAAACATGTGTGGGACAGCACTTAAATATGAAAAAAAGTAAATCCTATAGCATAATCAGAAAAAAAGTTTTTGACACCAATGGCTAAAACATTACTTAATTTAACATATAAGATTTTTGTAATCCACTTTTTACACGCACAAATGATAAATTTTATTAACCAAGTAATTTTTAAAACTACATTTCTACATTCTCCAACTAGCACTACACCACCCTAAATAACATGAACCAGGAAGTTTAATATGGCAGAAAAGTGTTTCCATACAATATATCATAAATTGTTTTTAACAACCCAACCCAAACCCTTTATAAATACATGCAACAATCTCTTAACTTCAAAAGCATGTATCATATACAAGAATCCAATATTTTACTTAAGCTTGTATAACAGTGTTGATAAAAGTTATTCTCTAACCATGCTAATAGTATCTTTTCAGCAAAAACAAAACTTGACTTACAACAGCTGGACAATATGCCAAGTAAATTGCCCATAATTAATATATTAAATAAAAAAGAATGCAAGACCTTATTGTACATCTTTACCAAACAGTTATTTTGGAGAATTGTAACAGTGTTAATTACTCAAATGAACCTATCTAATTTGAAATTTTAAGCTGGTGTGATCTGGAATGGCAGCCAGTCAAAATCATGTATACTTTCTCTTCCATTTAGCTGACAGTTCATCTATCAGGATTACATTACCTGTCTATCAGGATTACACCAGCTCCACAGGCAATACAACAACTACTGTTGCACAACTCATTTAGCCTATAAAGTATTAGTTTAAAATCCTTCAGGTAAGCTAAGAAAAGAAATGACATGGACCTATGCCCAAAACTAGACTTTTAAAGGTGTGAAGGAGCTAAAAAGAGAAAATAACTTGCTGCATATTTACATCATAACAAAACAAGCTTAACAACTGTAAATAAAATCCTTTCAAAAGTTTAAGAGAACAATGATAGACAATATTTTCAAAATAGTCCATCTTCTTGGCAATTTCCAATAATTTCCCCAAGAAATGGGGGGGGAGCAAATCCTTGTTGAGAATCTACACCAAAAACATGCCCAGCCCAAGAATGCACAAGCAATGACTAGTATTGTCATGGACTGAAAAAAAGACTGAGGGACACACTGACAGCAGAAGGAAAGGCAACATTCACCTCTTGCAGAATAAAAAATCTGGGAAATAAGAGGACAAGACAATTTATACTGTATTTCATCTAACTTCTTGACAGATTCATCCATCAAGTAACTTTGTAAAGAATACATCAGTCAAAAAGTGACAAATTATATCAATCCAATAATGAAACTACATGTATATGGCAGTCACATACTTACAAATTATCTATACATCTGGTTATCCACACACTAGTCTGTCTCAAACTCCTTTTCTGGAAATGTCAGGAGGACAGTAATATGTCAAAAGCAAGAGGCAATTATTGTCCTTGATTAATGTATTTACTGGTTCATAAAAATACAGCATATGAGTATGCTCCTTTCAACTATATGCCACAAATTCACTTAAATATAGGTAGCTAATGCAATAATTATTGTTAATCAATCAAATTAACCTAACCTGTTTCAGACTGCAAGATGGTGTTACCAGAAATGACAGCTAGTGAGAATTGATGTCAACTTTCTCTTCCATATGGTGCATTAAGCAGTCCAGTCAGTCCATCATGATTGCAGCACATCAACAGGCATACAACTGAAGAACACTCCCACAGGCAATTTAGAAAGGGAGCCAACTCTAAAGACCATGTTCCAGGTTTACAGTATCAGTATATACTCTCCATATATGATTTGGGATATACAAGAAAGATGCCTACAGTATTATTAAAATAACAGTGCTTGAATTGTAAGCTACTCCCCTTTTAATGTTTTAAGATGTGTTTAAACACTGTATGTTCATTTGGCAGAATTGAGTTGCCCAGTAACAGCTAATACTTGCTGGAAGTAGAGAAATGTGAAAGTAATCAAAGTACTGAAAATACTGATATCCTGGAGGATTGAAAATGTTGGTTTAACAACATTTTTCAGCTGGTCAGATGGCAGTACAGTAAAACCTGTTATGAAAGCCTGCCCCTTCTGCCAACAAGAAATGGGTTTCTCATAGGTTTGTACAAAAAAAGACATTTCCAAGGTCCAGTTTCAGAACAATTTAAAGAAAAATAACCAGAGGTCAAGCAAGACTTGAATTTTAAGAAGTGACTTCTCTTTTTGGTCAGAACAGGAAGAAGTGGGAGCTAATCAGGGAGAAGTGACACCGAACCAATAAACTATATATATATATATATATATATATATATATATATATATATATATATATATATATATATATATATATATATACAGTAGTCCCCCTCTTGAACGGCCCCCCTCTCCTTATGGCCAGAATCTTATAGCACCGACGAATTTGTGTTAAAAATTACCCCTCACAAAAGGCCACCCAGCTAACGAGACCAGCATATTTTTGCAAGAACATAAAATTTACCCCTCACAATCGGCCGCATTTTATTTTGTAATATGTATCTAGAAAAAAAAAGAATTTTTAATTGTGTTAAGTAATCTAATTTGTTTTCCCCGAAGTCAGTTCTTCAAAAAAGTGTTCTACATGTACCACTAAGGTTAATATTATATCCTTTACACTTCACGAGAAGCGAGAAGCAGCCACATTTATTCCGTAAAGCTGAGAAAGACTCAAATTTTATTCCTTACATAAAGGTAATCCATATATCCTTACTGCTTGTTATCATAAGATGTTTGGTTTATCCGTTAAGATTACACTTATTAATAGTAGTAACATCGGAGAAGGGGCAACATCAATGTACAAGACCAAAGTCTGTACGGAAAATGGAAAATGGTTTGATAGCCTTTATGGCTTCCCTTTGCAAGATGTTGAACTTACATAATTAATGGCTATTACTCAACAATTGTAAAGTTTAACAGCTATTGTTCTGATCAAATCGTTGTACATATCCAAGCCACTTATCCAAGCCACTTTTTGCACTTAAAAAGTAAAAAAAATAATTAAAAACAAAAGGGTACCAGACTGAGACTAATGAATCACGTGAATCTGACAATTGCTGCCTTTAAAAATATACCGCATCTTGTTTAAATGCAGGAAAAAATTGTTTTATCAGTCTTGAAGTTGCCACATTGATGACTATAACTGGACGTAATGTCAAGATCACACCACACGATCTGCATTGGCTAAAAAGCTAAAAAGAGAAAAAGAGTATTAGACAAAGACCGAAAAATCATAAACAACAAAACTTGTGGCTTCTTTACGAAGAAAGAATTTTGTCTGCTCAACAAATGTGTCGTCTGCATAATTAAAACTCATATAGTTAGCAACATGGAATAACTCATTACCAAACATTAACATGTCATCACGTAAACAAAGATGATTATTTCAGAAAACGTTGGTTATTACAGTCTACAATATCCAGTGAGGTGGGGGAGGGGAACTGGTCAAACAAATTTAGGTAGAAAAGACTCGAATAAAACAATTTTATGTTGAAAAGACTCGAAAAAATAACAGCGTAACCGATAAGTTATTTAGCAGCAGTGGAAAAATGGAGCAAATGGAAAGAGAATTGCGTATGTACCAAGATTCAAATGACTTTTTTGAATGGTTCTGCAATGTGCATGACAACTCTCACTCATATCACGCTTACGCCAAGAATAAGAACTATTAATGCATATTCAGTTGAAATAAATAAACTATTATAGCACAAGAAAATATTATTGCTTTTAAATGAAGATATTAAATGCTTTGAAAAATGTATCTTTCTTACTACGTACATATACTTCTCACAAAAAATTTAGTCCTCCTCTGGAAAGGCCACAGGCCTTATAAGGCCACTTTCCCAGTGCATAAGGGGTGGCCGTATAAGAGGGGGACTACTGTGTGTGTGTGTGTGTATATATATATATATATATATATATATATATATATATATATATATATATATATATATATATATATACACACACACACACATACAGAGAGAGAGATGCATTATCATATTTTAATAATGGGCTCTATTTCTTGGTATGCTTTTAACAGTTTTAAGCAATGCCTTATTTTCAAGTTGAAAAATATTTGTTATTTGTGAGTATCAATATATTTTGTACGCATATAAAAATTTTATTCATACCCATTCTGTTCATACTCAGTATACGTGTTTTTGAATTGAAGTAAATGCAGTTTATTTTGGTTGTATGTCTTAGAAATCACATTTGAAGCTCTACATTGCAATTAATTTTCATTGATAGAAGTAACAAGATTAGAGCCTTGTAAATGCAAGTTGGTAAAAATGCTTAATAAACTACCACCTTATTATTTTTAAGTTTTGTATGCAATTGCAGTCAAAAAAATTTCTAACATTCTTTGAAACAGCCCCTAATACATGTACATAGGAATAAATGCACTGGTGACTTAAAACCACTCTGTTGATCCAGATTTCTTTGTTCCTGATTTCTTTGTTCAGGATAAAACATTAATGTAATTAATCATAAACAACACACTGAAGCACTAAAGTCTATATATAACTAAACTGGACCCTATTTTTTACACCCCAACCAAAAATCCAAAAATCCAAGAATTGGTATTGAACAGAGGGAGTTCATCTATTTTTAGACCTGGGGGGATCTCAAACTACAGGCTTTCTTGCTTTGTTACAAAAACCCATTAAAAGTTCTGCATATGCATGGTTTGTCTACCTACTGGTAATAATGACATGGATTGATTAAATATTATTTGCTTCATTATTATATATATATTTTTCGTATTTTCACAGTTAAATAATGTGGTATATCAAATACACAGTGATGTCCACCATTAAAATTTCATTTATGGTTTCAAACTGATTTTATACAGAAAATACAACTGTTAAAATCTCCATAGCTGATTGGTAGAGACACCACCAGGTAAATTCATTTGGTGTTGGGTTTACAGCAGTGCCTGAACTTACTGGCTACAGGGAGGGAGCATTTCAAAGTCGTAATCTAGTCATATTTCCTCTGAAAACTCAGAGGGCGAAGTCCTTTTTGCTTTCATAACAGAAGAAGGCGCGAAGTTTATGCTTCTCAGTCGATTTTTCACCCACTTCCCCTGAAATTGGTTAGTAAATAGTGTTGGCCAGAACTTTTGCCTCATTCAATCCACATTGTGGGGTGTATTACTTACTTGGAACTGTAATTATACCTTTTTCCTTACCAGAAATCGTAGCAACCACACAAAATCTTCCCAAGTGCATTTAATCTCAACAAGTCAGGGTCCAATTTTGAACCTAATATCTAATGACCTCTAAACTGGTATGTGAATAAAGTTCAAAATAGTCGCTTAAGACTAATGTTTTGGTGTATTTTTATGTCAGAATATTGAAATAATGAAGAACTATTACTAAAATTTTATAAAACTAATTAAAACAATTTATTTCACAACAGTAGTTATATAACAAAATAAGGCAACAGTTATAGTTTACCATTAACATCTTCTGTAACACAAGATCCTTTTCATCTGTTCATACATCATAATATTTGATGGATACAATGATTAATTGTATTAAAAATGGACATCCATTAAGCTGTAAATAGCTTCTTATCAGGCAACAAAAAGTTTACTTTTCTACGCCCTTGTTTAATGATTTGGTGTGAAATTTTGGCCAATTTATAGTATCTATAGTCAAAACATAAGCACCAAAATTGACTACAGAACAAATGACAACTTTTTCCATCTTTCTGCCCTAAACTTAAAAGGGTAGTGTGATGCTGTAGTTGATGTTTTGATTATTAACACTGTATTTAAACATAATTGGATTGGATAATGTCATGGAATCAAGGCAAAGTAAACCTTTTGGACCTATTTGGACCCAATTCATCTATTGGAATTTGAATATGGAAGGAGTGGAAATCTCCAACTTAAATGCATTTAAAAATGTTTTTCATTTTTTTTTTTGCTATATAGGGACATATGAAAACACACTGCAATGAAAAGTACAGATATCACAGTTTAGTAGATTTCATGTCATAAGCTACGTTTTAAATGCCCCAAAATATTTGTCTTGATCATGTGTGGACAGTGTTCAAATTTTAACAACTTTATTTTTTAATTGGATGCAGTAGCTTAAAATTCACATACCCAAAACAGAGAAATATATGCTCAATATGCCATAGTGTAAACAGGGCTATCAGTGTTTAAAGGCACATCAGCATCAAAGGCTCTACTAATTGTCAATTAAAGGTACAGTTTTATAAATTGCATAATTATTTAATATCTGTAATACTGAACAACTTCACTACCCACACAAGGCCTATTTCAGGAGCTTAGAGTGGTAGTGGATGGATTAACATCTTATATGTTTAGCAACCCTTCGGTTACATACAAGCCCATCTAACTTTCTCAATCTAATGAGATTATTAACCCTTTCATCACTAAGTAACTTTGTAGCCATAGAGTCCTTCGAACTAAGTAACTTTGGAGTTGTAAAGCAAAATGACTTGTGGACTTTAAATGAAACAACATAACTTTGAAAATGTTAAAGATATCTGGCTGGATTAAGGGTCAAAATCAAGGTTAAAAATCATATTTTATGACTAATTCAATAAAATGTGCATATCTATTACAACTGTTAAAATGTAGGTACAAACAGATAACACAACAAGTAAAACACAAGTAATTATTTTATTACCTCTTAGAAAACTTGTTCAATTGACCCTAGATGTACTAGTGAATAATCACAGTAGCAACACAAGTCTTTCTTTCATGGTGTCCATAATATATAAAATTCTATAAGAACCAAAATGATCTCCAAGGTGAGATCTGTCCACACACCTATATTGCCTATGCCATGTTGACAATTTTTCCAAAAACTTCATCTGAATATTTGAAAATATTCCGAAGATTTCCTGAAGCCATCTAACACTCAAGTGTGCCCAATTCTGTCAGAAAACTGAAACAAATCTCTGGTTTTCCGGCTTGGTCCAAACAAAACCATGTGGAGTGCACAATTCCTCTGGTTCAAAACCTTCAAAGTCCTCTTCATTGTCATCATTGTCACTCACAAGTGCATTCCATTGTTTCTCCATACGTCTTCTCTCATTTTCATCCAAATTACCACATCGAAATTATTAAAAATCCTTTGATAACTCTGTAAAATTTCTATGAAAGCCACCATTATGGATACAAATTTCAGCATTCGGAATACATGTTAAAAGTTCCTACTTTGTTCAATATGTCTAGTTGTATACAAGCTAAATTCACGAGATCATCAAAATATAACATCTACATTACAAGATGGAAGTTATTAGAGGTATCCCAAAAGTTATTTAGTCAGGTACTATAACGTTAAAAAAGAAAACTGCCCCAGACCTAACAGTCGGTCCATAGTGTTTATGGACTTACTTCCCACTGACCGTTTTTCGGTCAGCAGTGATGAAAGGGTTGACAATGTAATGCAATTTGTGTACAATACAAATGCCAACAATGTTTTTTTAAAAAATTATAAATTTTGGGGAAAATATTATTAAATTTTTCTAATATTTGATTCATATGACCAAGTTTACATTCCAATTAGTTTTCACAGGCCTTATAACTTCCTTAAAAATCTATTTAAAGACTTTGACACAAACGCCAATGATATTTGTTTGTGTTGGTTTGCTTCCTTTTAGCACAACAACAGTGCCAAGGCATCTGGAGTCAAGAAAACTGCCCAAGGACACCCAGGCTGGTTCAATGGATGGATTCAAACCTGCACCATTGCAGCTACAAGGCAAGTACTCTAACCACTGAGTCGCTTAAGCCCTCCACCACCATTGTGAACATGTAACTTCAGAAATGACTTTGTAAAACAAACCTTGCAGCAAGTAAAAATGAACCTAGTAAATGATGAATAAATAAATTAGTAGGAGTGATGGAATTGAAAACACTACAAATGGTGAGTCAGGACCTTGGATGTCTGACTGGTGTAAAGTGCCTGCTTATACTAATTACTGCCATTTCGCCTCTGTCCATGTGTGTTAGAGTCATATGTTCAGCCAATGTGACTATGTGAGAAACCTTGCCAGCAGCTTCATTGATTCTTACTAAATTTTTCCACTTCTTCCTCTACCAGTTATAGTAACCATCATGTATAGCCTTTAATGTACTGAAAAATGGCAAACAAATTTTTATATTTTCCTAAAATAATTGTATCCTTTTAATCTTATAAACAGGAATCGCAAATAACAATTCATAATGGATCTGATCTACATAAATGCCAGTCCTGTTTTAAATAATAAAAATAAAGCATGAATTTTGCATACATGAAAAGGACAAAACTGATTCATGGTAATGGATCACAGAAACTTTTCACACTGATTGAGGAAACCAAAGCATAGGTGAAACACCTGAGGAGAGTACAAACTTGTTTTGATATATAACTTGCAAGAGAATTATTGGAAACATGGCAATGGGAATCAAAGAAACTACATCCAGATAAAACAGAAAAGTCTTAAAGTTCCCCTCACCCCTTTATGATGAAACCAAGAAGTCTGAGCTTATCAGGCAGTATGTTGTAAAGAAATCCTAGCCAAACAATTATTCACCAAAAGCACCTCCTCCTCCACCTTGTTTAAAAAACTAAATGTTGATGTTGATTTAAATGTGTTTCCTATTGCACTGGTTTTAAATTAGAGTAGTTAAGTTTATTTTAAACTTAATATACTCTACACAGTATGGACCAACCTAAAAACTCTACATGGACAAATAGATGAATATAGACAATTTTATAAGGACCAACATATGAATATGGACAACACATTAAGAACCAACACCTGAATATGGACTATTTTATTGTCTATATTCACATGTAGGTTCTATGTGTTGTCAGGACCAACATGAGTATAAATACTACATGGACAAACATGAATATGGACAACACTATATGCATTACAACTATGGAAGATAATCAGCATTATAAGATCACCAAATATGATGCATAAAAATCAAGTCACTGACAAACCTAGTGTCAAACTATAAAATGATGGAACAAAAGTATTTGGTTCTGATGGGAGAATACAGTAAGCAGGCAAACACATTGGGACAACTGGATCTACAACTCTTGTTACAATATAATGACTGTAGATTTCTTTAACCTGTTACCTCATACAAGCACCTTTTGGTGCCTATACCTGACTTGCATACAAGTGCCTTTTGGCACCTCTGTAAACAGCAACCATTTTATGCAGGTTTTTATAACATGGGGAAACCCTCTATTAGATACTACATTCATTGTTGTGAATGACCATTACCTCAGATTATGTGGTCACTGTTTATGCTCTGGTTGACATCTGCTATTTAAAGCAAGTGTGTTGTAACTGTGTCTCTCCAAAATGTTGGTCACTGATATCATTCAGTACTTGCTAGATTTTTCATGATTTTAATCACAACTATGAAAACTTCAATAACTTAGGTAAAGTCTCTGATACTGATGTAGGAAGCCATTCGTTTTTTTATAAATTATCAAATTCAGCGGATTTAGTGATGTAGATGCAAAAAACTTGTAAATTTCGAGTATGAGAATAAGTTGCTGCTACAGTTGATCATGCAGATTCACTGACTTGATGTTGAACAAGTTCTCAAAGATTATAAAGCACATACAAAATTCTTTATACAGCTATTAAATCTTCCCATACATAATATATGTGTACTGAAAATGTAAAATGGTTAAAATTGCTGTTAAACATAACATGCCCTTCACTGCCTAACAGGCCAATGTGTAAAGGACTGCACTGGGTAACTTTGCTACATGCATATCAAAGGGCTAAAAAGCCATACACTCTATGAAGGAAAGGGTTGAACATATCAATAAATTGAATCACAGTCATTTGATGATTGCATTTTACCATTCTATCTTATTTGTGCATCTGGCCATTTTCTTGGCACCTAGCTATGTTCTCTTGTTAAGAGAACTGGTTGTTTGCTTTATATAATTTCTACAATTGTAAGTGACAGAGAGGTCTTTGTTTACTTCAACTGTTCATTGGAATGAACAGCATGTAACATACTGACATGTAGATTAAAGGTATTATCTTTCCAAATTGAACTGCCCTTTTCATATCAGCTAACAAGTTTCTTGATGGCTTGATATCATTTCTCTGATTTAATGGCAGTACATATGCCCCAAAATGAATTAACATGTGGTGATGCATAATGGAGGTCTTTTTTATTTCAATTGTACATTATGGATCACTACCATCTCACCTGTCTGTGTGGGTTGAGTCTAGGATTCATCAAATGTGGATAGATGAGAAAGCTTGCCAGTAGGGCTGTCATTGGGTACGTATAGAAAGGTATTGAAACATAAAGGCTGTACTTCGAAATATACCAATATTTCTATTTTCAATACTACTACATTTCTACCATAACTATTTTAAGAATTATAATTCCCAAATAGTAACACTTATACCACCACTGTGTGGTCACTTGGTATAACTGGGGCACACATGCATGGGTAATTCAAATCTTGGTCAAAAAAGCAGATGAATAAACATGGTATGTTCTAACAAGGACTTATACTTTAAAAAATGTGTTCGGCTGATCACAGTGATCATTAAAAGTTGGATTATACCTACTATCTGTGTGCAAAGGTCATTCTAAATAAATTTATTAATTAACAGCATTCAGCTACTTCCCTGTGGAAGAGTGTGGAAGAATCATCGGAAGAAGAATCAGACCAGTAGTACAGTGTTAGCCTCTATTGCCATAAAAAAAAATATTAAAGAAATGGAAATAACAATTAGTTGGTATACTGTTGTTGTTCATGTCATTCATGTGCTAATGGGTACGGGTTGGTTATTTTGTGATTTTTGACAAGCCTTATTTGCCAGTAGCTTCTGGTGGGTTGATGGTTCTTTTCTCTTTCTGTCATGAATAGCCTATCATGTACTGAAAAATGGCATTAAACCCAACAACAACAATCAATTGTATGTGGCAGTATGCTCACTCAGTAAAAATGTGTGCAAGGCAATGAGTAGATATGACTAAAGGGATTGTTTTGTTCCACTTTTTTGGAGATGATAGCTTGGTATTATCTAATTTATATTGTATTAAAAGACTCACTGGTCAGTGCCCTTTTGTTATTTTTTTTTTTTATGTTCATATACAGAGGTCTCTTAAACCCTTAATCATTTGGATGCCAGTTTTTTAATATGGGATGTAATAGGTAGGCAGCAAAATTCAAAGTATTGTCAGTTTTGCTTCAGCCACCTGCTTACTGGGTAAATATGTTGATCAATTTGCTATGCTGATAATGACCGATAGCCTAATGGTTAGAGTGACTTCCTCCATGCAGAAAGTTGTGGGTTCAATCCCCGGTCAAGTCATACAAATGACTTACAAAAATTGTACCAACAGCTGCCTCACTTGAATGTTCAGCATTGAGGTCTCACTAGGATTTTAAAACAAGGAGTCCAGGACTCCTAATTTGGTAAAAATGGGAGTCCAACTGCGAAAGTTGCAGTCTGAACTAAGCTAGAAATCATGTACTTTCTTACAATTGGCTATGGTCACATCCAAACTATCAGTTATAGCAACTTTAGCACAGTTCTGAATCTCATTGAAATCTTCATCATTTTTACATTCAACTACAAAACACTTGTATAAATTTGCAAACAGCATTTTGTCCAAGTCTCTTGATTTCAAGTTCACAGACAATATTTATATGGCAACAACTGGAAATGAATTCAATAAAAGTGAATGCGCTGGGCTTCACCAATGTCGCAAATTGCAATTATATTTTACATATCGGCAACAAAATATACCTTCTGGTCATATTATTGGCTACAACATTTTTGGCTTATAAAAATGGTATATACAGTCTCAGTGGGGAGTAGTGAAATTCAAAAGCACCATGACAGGAAGCCACAAACTTGAATATAAAACTGCACTGGAATCAATTGTCACATAAACAAACTAGCCATGCAACTGACTAGCTACAATCCACCCGCCTGAGGGCAGAAAACTGAAATGAGGGCAGAAAACTGAAATGACTACAGTCACCACACATCAACTTTTTTAAAAAAAAAAAAAAAAACACCCAGAAAAAAGTTTTGCTGCAACTTCAATGAAAACTGATTACCTTTGAAACCCGATATATACTAAGGAAATTTTTTTAAAAATTGTGTCAATGTTCTACAATTCATTTGATATTGCCACAAATGGGTGTTTGTTTTGTCTGCAATAACACATGCAGATTCATCAAAGCAAGCTAACGACCTTTGATGAAAGAAGTCAGCAACAAACCAAACTAAAAGCATTGTTTCAGTTTTCATAGCATTAGAACATATTTATTTTACTGCAAAAGCTTCCTCTTTGCAACAAAAACATGCATATGGACTCCTCCTGTGTGGGTGATTTTCTGCATCCCAAATCAAAAGTTTGCATCCAAATAAGCATACTTAAGCATTTCCAAGATCTCTAGCATTAAGAGGTTAATGTTAGGACTGGTCGGCCAGGTGTCAGAATAATGTGATTGGGTGGGACATGATGCTCCATGTCTGCAGCATGGTACCCCAGTGCTAAACGTTACTATAAACTGCTGCACTGCAGACATCATAGCCCGATACAACTTAAAAATTGCTAAAGCCAAGTTATAAATCCAAATCACACACACTGTAGCTGAAGCCTCCTTGATATACATGTTGCCGTTAGTACATCAAAGGAACAGGCAATAATTTCAATGACTTCAACTGGCTGCTGGGTACAAAAAGTGATTGAATTCAGAGGTAGAAAGACCCACAGATATACATGTGGTCATTTATAAGAGTACATCAAATAAACAACTTTAGCTTTCATTATTGTGTTCATTTCAATAGGCAGTTTATGTGACCTCTGGATCAAAACATGTTGAGACTGACAAAATGCCATTCACATATTTGTTCAAGTATTTTGGGGTTAAGCAGCAAACTGAGGAAGATTTTAATTAAATTTAGAAGAGTTCTAAAGTTGCTACAACTAACAGTTTTGATGGAACAGTAGCCAAGTGTAAGAAAGTGTGTAATGTCTGGCTTAGTCCATGGAATAAGACCGTCCTTAGATTGACAAAATTCAGTCTCTCTGATGGACAAACATGAGCTATGTCAGTGTTACAAAGAACATGGAAATTAAACTCAATGACAACCAATAGTTCTTTTAATTTGAATAGTTTTCTGGGAGGGTAGTGCAACTTTTGCTGTGACTTTTATTTTTTTCATCTATCAAACTTTATGAACACACGAGCTATGATGAAAATTTGCTATTCTTAAAACATAAAGCATATTAATCTGTGCGACTCAATTTCTAGCAATTTATTTTATAAATGTACAACTGTCTCAGAGACATACAAACCATAGAAATTTATTGTGCTGCAACATTTCTCCAAAAGGTAGATATTCAGTTTAATCATGGTAATCCACAGGACTCTTACAGTTGCAGTTGCCTTAATATCAGGAGTCTCAACATTATTTTTTTTCTCCAAGCTGTAATTCAGAAAATCACCCCTCAAAAATCCAATGCGCCAGCTTGCAATTTGTGAATGAAAAAAAGGTCATTTGCAAGCTCAGAAAATAACAAGTAGGCTATCATATGGCAATAATTTTCACAAAAAAAACATGATTTTCAATCTACTTTTAAAAAAAAAAATTTTACTTAGTGGCAATATTTTGGATATAGTTTTCAGTTTAAATGCTAGTTGTGATTGGCAAGAAAACAGAACAATAATCTA
The DNA here is from genome assembly GCA_016746295.1 of Potamilus streckersoni. Classification (NCBI taxonomy): domain Eukaryota; kingdom Metazoa; phylum Mollusca; class Bivalvia; order Unionida; family Unionidae; genus Potamilus; species Potamilus streckersoni. Next base: position 1,482,745 of record JAEAOA010002175.1, read on the forward strand.
TTTAGGTACCAAGCAGAGGTGAGAGGCAGACTCAGCGTATTATACACAGACCCCTTTAACTGTACTGCTGTAACATGGCAATGTTTGGATCTGTTCAGATTTAAAAGAGTCGACTATCAGCATGTACCCTGTCCAACTTGGGCATGTGGCACATGCTGTGTGCTAGTTTCTGTGTGCTTTTAGTTCATTCTCTTCTATTTTGTGTTCAGTGTCTTATTTGTCCCCACTTTGCAGTACCCTGTGTTTGGATTGTAAATTATTATTTACAGGGATATTTAATATAGCAAATTAAAACAAATTTTCTACAAGCCACTGCTCTTGTTGCCAACTCAATGGCTTCCTGTCCGTGAGGGTTCAGTTTTGCAAACAAAATTAAAACAAAGATTGGGTCTAGACACTTCCACCCTTGAGATCTGTTACAGCTGGTGGACAGCTGGGTTAGAGTTCTCATCAAGCCATAGCCAAAGGGCACTTCACAGCTCCAGGCACAAGCTTGCATTGGCTGTTTTTTTAGGATAGGTAAAATGTTCTCATAAAACCTGCAATTATTGTTTTAAAAAAAAGAAGTAATAAAACTGAAGCATTTATTAATATTAAAACAAAGACAAATTTATAACTTCAGTTTTATATATATATATATATATATATATATATATATATATATATATATATATATATATATATATATAGACTACAAATCATATGGGAATAACAACCCTTTCAAGTGTACTGGAGCCACCAAGGGATCACTGTCAGGGATTGATTAAAATAGATTGGTTAAAATAGATGCAATAAACTGACCAGAATAGTTTTAACACATGTGGAGACAGCCATGTAGAGGTTTACAAACACAAGGTGTTTATTTGTTTGTGGTATATATGTTTTGTATTTGCCTTTGAAAAAGACTCATTAAGAGTCGAAAGCCCTTAGGCTAGTTAATTACTAGTTTCATTGTCAGTTTATTGCATCTATATATATATATATATATATATATATATATATATATATATATATATATATATATCTGAACCTATTATATCTTCGATGTTGACAGTTGTTGTCACCTGCTTTTTCCTCCCATTCTTTGGATAGCAAGTTGTCTTAACAAGTTGTGAGTTACACATGGCTACAATTTTTGAGAGTTGCAGAAAATGATGCTTGTATTTTTGTCTAGCACAATCATTTATGCACAAACACATAGAACTCTCAACACACTTTCTTGATAAGAAATCTCTTACTTTCAAATGGATTGAATGTAAAATGTAAAAAAGAATGAGACCATTCTCATGGTCTAGTGGTTCAATCATCCACCACATGGGAGGTCATGGGTTCGAAACCTGGCCAAGTCATACCAAAGACTTCTAAATGACATAGGAGTTGACCATAAGGATAATAAGGAGGAATATAACATGGGCTGAATAAAAAAATGGTTGTCACATGTATGGTATCCAAATACTATAGCTTGTGACTATAGTTTTGAACTGTTGCCAAAGTAGCATTTAAAAACTGAGGAAAACAAGGACTGGAGATCTCCAAAAATAGTGTTTCTACAACTCTAGTCTCTAAGACCCCAAAATCAAACAATCTGACCATCAGTAACAGATTCAACAACTTCAAAGCCATGTTCAGAATGTACAAGTGTAACAAGGTAATGTAAGATAGGAAAAAAATGTTGCTTGGATACAAAAAAAGCATAAAGTCAGAATGGCTATACAAAAAGTAGTAAAAAGTCGGAATGGATTTCAAAAAACATCATTAAAGATTGATGAAATGTATTTGATACCTTTGATTTAATTAAGGATGGGCTGTTTAGAACTTTAATATTTTTTATTTTATTTATTGCTTGGCATTATGATGTCCAATACATGCAAAACAATAAACAAGAAATGCCAATATTAATTCATTAGGTAGCTAATCTTCCCAGCTTTAAGGATCTCCCCACTGTGAATTTTGTACAAAATACCTAAAAATATCTAATCTTTAATGGGAGAGCCTCAAAACCATGTCATGCAATTATCTCAAATTTGCATCAGAAGACTATGTTCTATGCATCGAAGAACTTGCCATAATGGAGACCAACTGAAACAAATACAATAACTGAAACTTTCTTGTTTCCTGTATTTTACCTTTTTCAAAACTCTGGGATCTCTCTGGTGCTGGCTTTCCCTTGTTCCATGGGTTTGTCTTTGGAATTGGTGCCTCAACAAAGTTTTTATTATCAAAAATTTTGACCTTTTCCTTCGTTTCTTTTGCTGGTGGAGCTTTGGAATTTGTTTCTGGTCCATTCACTAGATTGTAATCATTCTCTGGAGATGTGGATTGTTCTGGGGAAGGACAATCAACAAGCTGCACTTCGCTCATGGTCCTAGTTTCATCTGGGACACCTGAACTGGTCACTGCTGTTGCCATGGCCAAATGCACTGCTGACAAAACTTATTGCCTAATAATTGGCATCAACATATATGACAAGTCATACTTATCATACAATACAGGAATGCAGTTCTTGACAAACAAGTCTGCATCAGTTTAACCAAAACAGGAGGCCAGATGGGCTAAATTTGTTTTTAAATAAAGGCCAAAAGACACTTGCCTACACACTTATATCGTCACAAGTGCGGATTTAACACTGGCACCTGATCTAAAATTTTAAAATGAAAAATGTTTTGGTCATCTATGCTAATTGCACTAGCTTTAACAAAGCATGGAAATTATTGCAACACATCCAGTATGTTGATGATTTGTCTAGCCACGTTGCGTCAAGAACAAATTCCTTTGGTCAGTATTATGTTACACAATTCCTAAGGAGTCACCTCACGAGATATTTACTGAGTTAGAAATGAAATAATGTGAAAACTGCCGAGTATACTATCGGAGAGAGAATAAGAAACATCCACTGGCTATAAAGATCAACACAGTCTGATCGAGCACATGTCGCCATTACGCCGTTCCAATGCCAGTGCGCATGTGTGAGTGAAATAGAGGCCGCAGGGTTTACCGTGATCAACCCCATTGGATATGGTTAGTTAAAGTTGTTGGGTAAATAAATATTATTTGTTGATTTAAGGATTACCGACATAATGTATTGTCGTTCCAAAAGAATCGAAAAAGACAAACAGTTTGCAAATTAATAATTGAAAATTGAAAAATATCCGGATTATAGACAATTCGGCCCAAAGACAATTCGACCCAAGACAATTCGGTCCAACTTGGACCGAAAAAAAGACAATTCGGTCCAACTTGTAATTCGGCCCAACTCAAAGACAACTCGGCCTAACTTAATAATACAACTGACAATGGTTTTAAGATGAGTGTATTTTTAAAAAAGAAATACTCAATAACTTATATATGTGTAAGTTAACTAAGACAAAACATTTTTGGACAATTCTTATATAATGTTTTTTACAGTATAGTTCAGATTCTTGATTTAGGTACCTTAATATTTTTATTAATTTGGTATATAATTAGTGTAATGCATAAAATAAAGAAAGGTCACTTTTTCCTTTCTAGTATTTATTTTGTTTTTCAAAGTGAGAACGAATATCGATGATGTACAGTAATTAGTTTCTACCTGTGAACGTATGCATTGCCTTTAGAACACCGTTTAATTCTCAGTTTGATGAGAATGAAATTTTAAAACATTTATTGAATTAGGTAAGTGTTTTTCGAAGTAATAAATGTTAGGAGCTTTCGAATATCTTTAGAAAAACCGTTCCAAAGACATATAATACATGGGAGAAAGGACGTCTGAAAAAGAAAAAAAAAAGAAGTATAGCAGAGATTGGTGATGTTTATGGAGTTACTTAGACAATAATGAGATGTATCATATCTCCTGTGGAAAAAGGTCGATTTTGTTAGGCACTTGAGTATTTATAACTAAATACAAAATGCATAATCTCTTCTTCCTTCCTTGTGCAAGAGTTTTATCAACCAGTCTCTGTATTGAAAAATGCTCTCGAGCAATTAATCGGCGCAGCTTCCAACTTTATTTTTTCTCAAATCAACCCATATCTACAGTAAAATAATTGTTCCAGACGTGAGACTCATTTTAAAATGTCACGTATGAAAAGTATATATATATATATATATATATATATATATATATATATATATATATATATATATATATATATATTTGTATGTATGTATGAATGTATGTATGAATTTGTGATGTGTCGAGTTTTGAAACTCTTAGAAGTATTGATTAAAAGTTAACTGAATTAAGTAGAAAGGGCTAGACATAGCTATATGATTATTCTCATTTCATTTCTGAACGTCAAAGGAAACTTGGTTTCGTTTCACGAAATTTGACCCAGTCATCTGCTATGGCACAAAGGTTTTGGCATAACACTCTTCGAACTCGCACCGGTTAAAAGGGGAAGCACGTCAATTCGATATCCGGATAAAGATAGATGATGATGTCATTCAGCGTCGAACTCAGTCATGACTCGTAGGCCATGATGAAACTGTATTAAGTCTGTCCCTGACAATTAATAGTAAAGTGAAATTTGTAGTTGCTTTTATTGAGTACATGTTCGTACATTTCCTTTCTTGTAGTAAAAAAAAATGATTCTTTCCATTGGAATTCTATTGTTAAATTGATTAAATTTTATTTTTGTTCATTGAAAGGGGGCTCACTGTTTTATTTCTTCAATATATTTGCTCAGAGATCTGTATTATTCTTTCTATTCGTCCACACTGAGTGAATTACGCCGCAGGTCATTCCCTACCAACGAACCGTAGAGAAGGGGTTGGTTTAACGTTTGGAATCCACCCCTTGTCACATATTGGTAAGCCTTGTTCCGGGATATTTGAACAGGGGATAAATAGCAGCTCTGAGCATATATTGAATAAAAATACAACACCGTACCAGTAATAGAATTGTATTAGTTAAAATAAACACTACGAGTGTGAACTGAGTAAATATCTATGCTGATCTATCTTTTGTAATTAAGCATGATTTTTTTAATGTTGCATGACATTGTAAGAAATTAAGATTCCGTACCTGAAATTGGTTGGTTGTCCTTATTGAAGTAATTCAGTAACATTTTGCCTTAGTACTCTTGCGAGAAGTTGTAATTCAGAAAGTATTCCCCAGGGTAACTTGCACTTTGGCTGCAAATGAATTAAACAATTTAAGGATAATTCATAGTTTGGTACAACCCGAAAGCCGTTTAAGTTATTTGTGTGATTTTTAAGTAAGTCTGTAGGTAGGACTTGACTAAATTAGGATACTTGTAGGTATTCCTAGGAAAGCTGTTTTCTTGAAGGCAGAAAAAAATGTTAGTGATACCTAATTTAGGTAAGTGTGTTAGCGACAAAATCGATAGACAAGAATGACAACTCTGAGGCAATTAGTGAAAGAATTTTGAGCTTTAGGGGATCAGAGAAATTAGGTTATGAAGGGACCCAGATAGTTAAATTTGTAGAGCGCAGTCTCAAAGAGTATAGAGAACAACAGGCAGCCGAAAGGGAAAAAGAAATTGAGTTAGCCAGACTGCAGGCCGAAAGAGAGAAAGAAAAACAGGTGGCCAAAAAAAAAAAAAGAAGAAATTGAGTTAGCGAGACTGCAGGAGCCGAAAAAGAAAATGAGTAAGCTAGACTGCAAGAGAGAGAGAGAGAGAGAGAGAGAGAGAGAGAGAGAGAGAGAGAGAGAGAGAGAGAGAGAGAGAGAGAGAGAGAGAGAGAGAGAGAGAGAGAGCATGAGTTAGCCATGGAAAGACTAAGGTTCAAAGCGGAATCTAGGAGGGGCGAAGAACTGAATCAAGATTCAGGACCCTCAAGCAGAAGACCTGAGGATAGACGTAGCGTCCGTATAGCCATGCCTATGTTTAATAACAAGGATGAGATTATTGATAACTTTTTAACTCAGTTTGAAAAGTTAGCTTTAATACACCATATACACAAAGAACAGTGGGCTATTAATATTTCTGAATTTTTGCAAGGATGCCAAGGATGTTTATCCTAATATGGCACCCGCTGAATAGATGATTACGAATCTCTCAAAAAATCGCTACTACGGCACTATGAGCTGTCAGCTGAAAGTTTCCGTAAACTTTTCAGAGAGACATCTAAGAAAGCAACCGAGACTCACGCGCAATTTCATACTCGTGTACGCGTACTTTTCGATAAGTGGATAAAAATGACGAGAGCCGAACTTACGTACGAAGGCATACGGAGAAAGATTCTGAAAGAACATGTCCTTAGCACATACCAGAAAAACCTAATAGTATTTTTTGGCGGAGCATGATTTCGTGACCTTAGAAGACAGTGTAATAGCCGAGTGATATGAAGCTGCACACTCCCATCCAACCACATTGAGTGGCATGATTAGCCTATTCTCGTTAATCAAACATTCTACGTAGGAGATTTTAGGAATCAGTCAATTCTGAGTGGCTAATGGAAACTTAAGGGCGTAAACCTTGTAAGAAAATAGTGTCTCTCTCTCTCTCTCTCTCTCTCTCTCTCTCTCTCTCTCTCTCTCTCTCTCTCTCTCTCTCACACACACACACACACACACACACACACACATACACACACAACTGATATGAAAGTATCAACGTATGTGATCATTGAGCAATATAAGGAATAGTTTGATCAATGATTCAGAAACACAACTCAATTTTTCAACTTCGTGGTCCGTATATGCTTCCACAAATTCTTAGAAGACTGTTGACACTGATATCCTTATTTATGTACATCATCCAAATTTTGAAAGGTTTTCCATACATGGTACGGATCTACTTAGTTTGGTGTCGTGTTAGTTTTCCTTCCGATACCATCTTTACTTTAGATGGTATCTTTGTATAGTGGAGTAAGCATAAGATGAAACTTAAGGTTGCTTTTATGCACTTTGCGATTTAATCGATTGTGCCAGCCCTCTACGTCATTGTTTGTTCCTACCGTTTTTTCTAGACACTCCACATAGATATGGGCCAAATTGACCTGGATATTCACCTGTCAATAATATACTTTATCCATTCATCTAGCGTGGCGTTTGTGACCTTTTCTTTTAATTTTTCAAAAGCTGTGGGGATATATTCGGCTGGCAGAAAGGGCCAAGCAAATACCTTTCTTCAAAACTTGAAAAAAAAAAACAGTATCCTGCTGGTTGTATGCCGTCTACAAATAAACATATATATGCTTATAAATTTACTTCTCGGAGACAATTTTAATTACGATCGCGTTTATATTTACACAAATAATACGCAGCAAGATAAGTAAGAGTTACATAGCATTTAAAATGACAAACTTCGTAACGATCTTAAATCTGGCGAAGCTTATTTTCATTATCAAACAACCTGAAGAATTTATTCCAGTTAATCAACTTGATTCGTTCGAACACAAAATAATTGTTTTTGATGATATTCCGCTAAAGAACGAGGAAATGAATAAAATTAGATCGTATTAAGAAATAAGAAATGGAATTATATTTATCTCGCTAAAGAATATTATAATGTCGACATATTTAGTAGGTGAAATACTGGTTGTTTTATTTTATTTCCTAGACATGACAATATTGCGTTAGAAATATCGCGAACGAACAATGCGGTGACCTAACGAAAGATAAATTTATTGAACTGTACCGTCAAGCAACAGCAAATAAATATGATTTCTTGTTGTTTGATAAGTTGACGAATGATAAGAGTAAAATGTTTAGATGTTGTATTGAAAACTATTTACAACATTTTTTAAAATAGAAAATAGTATATAATCAATGGAAAACAAGCAAAGTACAGAAAACATATAGTAAATCTAAAACAACTTGCGCAATCTCATGCAAGATTTAAACATCTAGTACAGCAAGCACGACGTGGTCGCATTGATGCAGCAGAAACAGCAGCTACAGTTCTCAAACCAGATACTGAAGCTCTACTTGGAAAACAACATGAAGGTAAGCCACTATCAGAAGAAATTAAGAAATTACAAGAAAAATGTCTTTTTGGATTAGTCAAAGAACAACAAGAGGTGGATTTTGGAAGAGTTATTGAAAGTTCTGATGCGGAATAAGAAGATTAGCTGAGACACCTCCAGCAAATATAGTTAATCCTGCTGCAAGGCTAGCTGAAATAGATCGGCTTATAAATAATCCGCTAGAACTTCAACAAAGATTATCAGAAGCAAGCAGCGGTAGTTAGACCTATTGAGGAAAGATTAGAACATGAAGAACTTAGGAGAGAGAGAGAGAGAGAGAGAGAGAGAGAGAGAGAGAGAGAGAGAGAGAGAGAGAGAGAGAGAGAGAGAGAGAGAGAGAGAGAGAGAGAGAAATTTGAATATGATTTTAAAGCCAACGAAAAATTGCAGAATTAGAAAAAAAAATAAATGAAGAGAGTAACAAGCATTTGGATAATCTAGTTTTAAAAAATAAAAATTATCATAACTAAATTGAATTATATCGACATGGAAATATCGCTAATCTTTATTCTAAAGCTATTAATAGTATCAGAGATGGACGATACTTTAAAAATAGTCACCTAAGTAGCTTAATTAATAAAGCAAAATTATTAGATGAGAGATCAGAAGCAACAGTATTTAAACCACTGTCTTCTACAATAACTGAGAAAGATTTACAAAGATTAGCTAAGGAAGATGAAGCACGTCGTAAAAATATAAAAGCGAAGTAAAATATGAAATAATGTCATGAGAATATTTTGCTTTTATGGAAGAAAATAACATTTCTGACGATGACAATATGTATAATTGGGAAAAAGATAATACGAAAATCTCATTTAAAAATTAGATGATATCATGACAAATAATGTACAGGCTTATAATGAAATTGACAACTGATATAAAAAAATGTTGAAGGACTTTATGAAAAAGACAATGATGCTGTTATTAATGATGATTTCCAAACTACAGCAAGGAAATTTAGAGAAAAAAAATATGTTGAAAAAATAAATTAATTTTTTAAAAATTATTGCAAGGCTGTTATAAGAGGGGATTAGAGGAAATTAAACATGAAAAATAGGAACTGGAATCAGAATATTCTCATCAGTTACTGAAATGATGGGCAGATTAATATTATTAACATAATCAAAAGAAACAGGAAATGTTGGTGCTAAAATCGACAATTAAATTATTGACATGCTTGATAATTTGAGATCGAGAAATTTATTAACATCTGACGAATACGATACTTTACACCTTGATCAAGACGACTTAATTTTATAAAAATATAATCATAAATATCGGCAACATTATTACTCGACTCTAGCCAATCTGATAAAGATAGGGCGAACTTTTCAGTAAAGTATATTCCGCCAATAGAACTAGATCGTGAGAAACAATATGAAGCTGGATTAATTTCCTACCCTTACTTGAATACTATGGCAAACGTAAAAACTGGAGTAAATGACGAGCTTGATTTTACTTGTCTTGATGAAAGTTCTCCATTATTTATAAAATTGATGTTGATTAAAATTCCACAAGGTGTCTACAGTATAACTGATCGAAATAAAACGATAAAAGAGCTTTTAAATAAAAATCGATTTAATGCAGATGATTTTGAGCTAGCACCAAATTATAACATATTGCCAGCTAGATAACGATGAAAAATAGTTTAGCAATTAGTCTTTCATCACCAAAGAGCATCGCATCATTGATAGGTTTTAAATATAAAACTTATCCTTTTTCTAAACAACCTGTTACGTTTGACGGTTAATCTCCAGTAAATATAACTGATGTAAACACAATGTTGGTAAATTGCTCGATCACGTCAGGTTCTTATTCAGCAAAAGGAAGCAAAGGTCAAACTATATACAGTTTCTCTCCAGAAGTTCAACCAGGTTTTCTCATGCAAATTAGTCCACGTCATATTATTCATTATCCGCTACATGTTGAAAATCAAATAACAGAAGAAAATATGCAACTGACAGATCAATCTGGACGACAGTTGGATTAAAATAATGAAGATGTTACTTATTACGTGCATTTGCGCGAGCAGCAGTAAGACAACAAAATTATACAACCTCAGATATAATGGGGAAAAAAAATTTATAGAAGAAAATTAGTAAGAAGATTTTTAGGAAATATATTTACTAAAATTGTTAAAAATATTCAAGGATAAGTTCATAAAGTTGCGTCAATTGCACTTCACGAAGGTAAAGCTTTTGTAACTGGAGTTGCATCTGCTACTGGAACTGCAGTGGGACAAAAATATCTGATAAAATAAAAAGCGAACCTAAAGCGCAAGCCGCACCGTCAATCGAACAAGTTATTTCAGAAATGGCACCAACAAAAAAAGCCCAACGCGCAATGATAACAAAAAAAAATACCAAAAGGTGAGTAGATCATGAAAAACTATAATTTTATGTAACCTAATAAAATAAAAAATGTCTGTGAAAAATTTTATCGATTTAGGAGAAATTTGTGACAAAGACGATACAGCAACGGAATTCGAGTATTTTGAGTATCTCGATGAAAATTCTAACGAACCTAATAAAGCTGGCGTTAAAACATTTAATACACGAGACGAGGACGTATTTCTACTGCCCTACATAACAATGTTAGAAGTTCGTGACCAGCATATGACAGATGCTAATCCACCTGTCGCAATTGCAGGTAACTTAGAAGTAGCTCTTATAAACAATGGTTGGTCTTTATTTAGAGGTGCTCGAGATCAGCTGGTCAATCAAACTGTAGAAGATATTTAAATCACTTACAGGTTGCACATATGATTTTATTTTAAATATTGTTTCGTGTTTCGACGATTACTTCATCTTAGTCGCAACTAATATGATGTGGTCTAAATATACTGGAATTGGAGCAGCAGGAAATGGAGAATGTTTTTAAAAAGGAATATTAATTGCTGAAGCTGATGCTGCTGGAAGCTCTAACAATGTGAGAGCTTTTCTTATTCATAACGTCGAAGAGCTAGGCATAGCCGCAACAGGTGCAGCTGCTGATGCAGCCGTTGTAAGAGTTTCACTTACCGCTGCTGCCAATAATCTTGGTATAACCACACCAGGAGGAGCAGATGATGAAACTAGAATGCTAGATTTAGTTAACAGATCGCTTAACATAAGAAATAAACGTTACAATGAAGGTTTTGCTAGGCGAAAAGAGCTTGCAGCAGTATCACGTCAAATTACAATGATGTTGCAATTAAGTACAATATTTGGCTTTTGCAGGGACTATAATAAAGTATTTAACGTAGTTGAACATACGCTTATTTTAGATCGAGCAGAACAAAACGACTGTTTGTTCCGATCTGGTGGTGCTAGTGTCCAATTTACCATAAACAAACTTGCGCTGTGGATGCCATGAATAAATCCGTCGGTCACTAAAATGTTAGAATTTGACGATATGCTGGCAAAAAGCACGAATAAAATTAATTTTCAGCAAGATAAAATATATCAAACAGCAGTTCTGAACACCACCGACTAGACATCGTGAGTTACAACAACCTCAAGTGAACAGCTGCCGTGTCAGTTATTTCTTGCATTTCTGCATCAAGCTCGACGTGGACATCAGCAACAAAAAATGGAATATTTGGTTAAGCTGACGTTAGACGAATATACGCGCGAATAAATTCAAAGCAATATATAGAGCGGGCGATAGAATGCAATTTTAGTGATGACGCCAATAAAAACATTACTAGACCTTTTATGTACTTATTTTACTCAATGCAAAAATATCAAGATGCTGGAGATGGAACTCAGATATCAGTAGAGAAATTTCGTACACTTTATCTAATATTTCACCTTGATGCTAGTAAACAGAGCGAACGATCTGTAGATAGCACAGCTGATTTGGAGATTACTTGGACGCCCTGGGCCGCTCCAGCTGAAGCACTTATTAATGTATATGTATTAGTGATTAGCGATATATTTATAACAATTTACTCTGTCGAAGGTAGAAAGACAATACAAGTTTAATATGTAATAGTTATATCAGATGTTACGCATGGGCTCGTTCAAAGTAATATAAAAGAAAAATTGAAGACGACAAGCTTTGTACATTTTAATAAAAGGTAATTTATTTTCCTAGAAAACATGAAATAATGTAAATAATTAAAGAAATGATCCAAATTTTGTTCAAAATAGAAACATAAGTCCTGTAAAAAATTCTAAACACAGTATGAAGTGTCTGAAGTTCCGATCCAAAATGGCGGATGACCACTAATGAAAGCTAACAGAAAATTCCAGAATTTACACAATAAAGCACAGTTTGTATTCTCCCGTTCCAATTTAGAATGTTTTCGGGAAAATGTCCAAATCAGTAATGTTGTTCTCCATGAAAACAATTATTCATAAAAACAAAGTAAAAATAGCTCCTCTAACAAGACATGTCCTACGTAGATATACGAAGAGACAACTTCTTTTGGCACAAAAATACCTTTTTAAGATAATAGAAGTTGCATAACTGACTTTACGACTCTACGACTGTGTATGACTCGACAACGACTGTCTGCCCGTGACTGTAAAACTTGCAAAAATCTCAAATATATAAATGAAGCTAATGCGTTGTTTGAATTGCACGCGAACAAGGACGCAAGCAATTTCCTAATACTTCTGGACATATGGAAAGCCTGACCCAGTATCAGCCAGTCGTTTTCATGGCTATTCCTGAATGTTTACTTGTAATGAATTTGGTTTCATACACAGCATGTGCTCACATGAGTCACATCTACGACTCAAGTAAACACTGTTTTTCAAAAACGTGTTAGACTGACATTAATATAATTATATTAATAATTACATTTAATGAAATAAAATGAAATAAAAAGATTTATTCTAAATTGATTCCTTCACACACACAATTAAACTACAGGGTCATAACAAAGATGACACAATATATTGTGAAAGAAATACATTGAACTGATGATCATTTTAAAAAAGTAGCAACTGCTGTTGCAAAACGCAGGCAGGTTTCATTGAAAGTCAACCCGAGTTGGGTACTTTAACAAAGTTATTGTTAACTGAAAATCATGTAAATAAATACGATCGCAAAAAAAAACTTTTGTTTTAAATTTAAGCGCTGCACAAACAACTGCGATGGCAAAACATAGCGGTTTCTTCGGTCCGGCACTATCTGTAATAGCCAAAACATTACCACCTAAAATTTTGCTAGAGTTAGGTACATTAGGGCTAGCATCAGCGTCTGGGGCAGTATCTGGTGCTACGAAAAAAGCAGTTGAAGAAAGTGGTAAAAGAAAATGTTGTCTAAAGATCAAATAAAATGCCAAAACGAATGACGATGCAAAAATACAACTACTAAAAGAACGAAAATTACAAACAAAGACCCGACAAGGTGGATTTCTTCCAATAGCCCCAATACTGCCAGGATTAGCGGAAAGTCTTTTACAGGGTCTGTCAGGACGAGGACGAGGATGAGGACGAGGACGAGGATGAGGACGAGGACTAATGCTGCCAGGAACAAGGAGATAAAAACGCAACCGACAGCCTACATTACGTAATTTTGATATACGTGATGAAATTTAAAAAGTAAAATAATTTCACGGAGTTTATTCCAAATATGAACTTACGGCAATTGCATCGCCATGTGCATGCAGTATAAATATACAAGATTTTAATCAAGGATCTGGTACACATTTGGTAGCTATTTTTGATAACAATTATGTCGACTCGTTCGGAATTGCACCAAGTGACGCGATAAAACGATATATGAGTAATACAAAAAAATATTCGTCTAGTAAAACTCAGCCAGTTGGAACTTACACTTGTATATATTATTGAATAATGTTTATCAAACAGATGACCATAAATCTAGATTTTTTAAAGTTTATTTTGAATTTGATAAACAACCTTCTCATGCTAATGAAAAAAATGCAATTAATTTTGTCTAATCTTACAAATATAACAATGTTAACATATTAACTTAAATATAAAGGTAAAACTGAGAATAAAGACGAGAAAACAGTGTGACAAATTGGCGGCGTGCAAACCACACCAACCTCTTTCACTACGGTTCGTTGCTAGGGAATGACCTCCGCGGTGTACTTTACCCAGTGTGGATAGAAATAAAGAAGCATGCAGATCACTGAACGGGTATATTGAAGAAATTACAAAACGAGCCCCTTTTCAATGAACAAATATAAAATTTAATCAGTCTATCAACAGAATTTAAAATGAAAAGAAATCAATGACTTGATTACAAAAGAAAGAAAATGGTACTAACATGCACTCAAATAAAAAGACAATACAAATTTCTTTAAATGTAAAATTACTTTCAACGTTAAATTGCTATCTTCATTGCCAATGAGATGTGACCTTTGAGTGCAACGATGAGAGACTTCATCACCTATTTTATGCGGACATCAAGACTTCCGTTCGTCCCTGCTCTGCCGATCTTTGTCTAGCTGTTTCGTCTTGACCTCTTGTCCGTCGAACTCTGACTTAACAATCGTCTCTGGACTTAGATTTCTGCGTAGAATTTGTTCTCGTCCTGTGATTGTTCAGGGATTTCTCATGGGAATCCAGGACAGCTGTTTCCTTTTGCCGTTTCTTTATTCGTTTCCACGAATCTCACGTATAGTCCGTCTCCTGAGACAACTATCTATAAGGAAAACGTACTTTTTACGAATTCAGAATGTAGAGTTTGCCTACTCGATGAGACAAAACTCTCACTTTACTGCCAAATCACGAGATAACGTCTTACACGATCACAGAATCGTTTAACTTTCCTCGCGAAAGATTAAAGACTCCTGAATTTTCCTAAAGTAAAACCTTTAATTTCTTACAGAGTTACGCCCAAAAATCCATATTAACCAATCGGAATAGACTTTCCTAAACCTGTTCCGTATAATTTTTGGATTGACAAGACAACTAAACAACTAATCATGCCGTAATTAATCATTACTTTGAACAATCATCTATAGCCAGCTGCTGCCCTTTAACCGGTCGATTTTGGAAAGGGTCTTATGTCATTCTCTTGTACCATAGCATCTGACTCGGTCATGTTAGGTCGGCTAGAACGAATTCCCTTTTGACGTTCAGAGATGAAATGAAAAATAATCATTTAACTATCTTTAGCCCTTTCTACTTTAATTAAGTTGACTTTGATACAATTCCTTCAACCTAAACTTCTAAGAGTTTTCAAAATTCGACACATCACAAACAGAAACAACAAAAATTAATAGAATAATGCTAAAAAAAAATTTGTGCAATCTGTGAAAGAAAAAAGTATGTTTTTTGCTAGCAGCAGAAAAGTCAGGAACGGGCCGACATTGTTAGGGACGTTATTTTAGTAGATGACAAAATAAAAAACTATAACTATAGTGATGATAGAGATTTATATCTCGAGCAAAATAAAGTTGTTCCATAATGCTAGAAATGCGATAAAAGAGAAATAATTGGAACGGGCATATATATATATATATATATATATATATATATATATATATATATATATATATATATATATATATATATATATATATATATATATATATATATATATATATATATATATAAATTAATTGGCAAACTGCCTAAACAGAAAGGCAGATGGAAACTGCCAAGTCATAAATATTCTGGTTCGTGGAATCAGCTTGATGAGCAACTTGGCGTAAATGAAAATCCGTTGCTAGGATAAGAACCTTATAATCAAGTTGACGCAAAAGCAATATGTCATCGTTTCTGCTACAGAGATATTAAACTTCCTAGTGGCGAAACAAAGCACAGCTGCGATAAAGTAATATTAGACGAACTTTGCGAAAAGAAACCCGCAAATATGAGAAAACGTGTTGAGCGAAGGCTGGTACAGGGTTTTATTGGAGCAAAATATAAACTTGGCCTCAGTAGAGACTTATATGTTGATCTGGCAGTCGAACTACACAGATCTAAAAAAAATGCTTCCGCAACGTAAAGTTGTCACAAATGCCGTT
Source organism: Potamilus streckersoni (assembly GCA_016746295.1). NCBI lineage: Eukaryota > Metazoa > Mollusca > Bivalvia > Unionida > Unionidae > Potamilus > Potamilus streckersoni. The sequence goes on from JAEAOA010002175.1 coordinate 1,498,592, forward strand.
GATGACATCTGGGCGATAGATTTAGTTATGTCAAATTTAACTCAATTAAACATTGGCACTAATCGCGCTCCACGAAATTATCTTTTTAGTGTTGTCGATGTTTTCAGCAAATATTCATATAACGTACCTGTTTAGGATAAACTGTAACTTCAATGACTGATGCGCTAAAACAAATAATAACAACTACAGAAAGAAAGCAGACCAGAATCTGGACCGATTATGGAGCAGAGTTTTTAATGAAAAGTTCGAGCAGTTTTTGAAACAAAATAACATTTAAAAAAATACGTAACTGAAAATGAAAGAAAAAGCGTTATTGTCGAGCGATTTAATTGCACGCTTAACGAAAAAAATCAGTAATATTTGACGGCTAAAAATACGAAAAAACATATTGACAACTTACAGAATATCGTTGACGAGTACAACAATACAAAACACCGAACAAATAAAATGTCGCCAAGAGACGCAATTACAAATCCAATACTAGCGAACGAAAATATGTAACGAAGACACAAATTTAAAGTTGAGGATAAAGTTAGAATCTTATTGACGAAAACACATTTGAAAAAGTTTTACTCATACCTGGAATGAAGAAGTATTTGTTGTTGACAAAGTACTTTTAACAATACTAGTTACATATTCGTTGAAAGACTTATTAGGAGAACCTACAGATGGCAGTTTATGCGAACAGGAACTTCAGAAAACAGAGCAGGATATGTTAGTTATTGAAAAAGTTATTAAAAAGCGCGGCAACAAACGTTTTGTTAAATGGCGAGGATATATAGCGATAAAGATAAATTTAAAAGTTGAGTACCAACTAAGTCGATTACATCGATTGAATATTATAAGTTTGCTCGTATTTTCTTACTACTGACCTACATTTTACTGGCTTAAATGAAGAAATGAAATGCAATTTTCTCAAATCATCAATTTGCATTAAATTATATGTTTTAACAAACATAAAATCATATTTTATATTTCTTTGTTGTCCCTGTACTTTTACGTTTAGAAAGAACCTCATAAGTTGCCAAAATACTTGATGGTCGGCTCCGCTAAAATTAAATTTAATATTTTTGGCGATGTGGTACTTAACATCATCTCGCCTGGTTGTTGGTCAGCTTAAATTTTTCTTGCTCACAACAACATCATCATCGTCATCGTCATATTTATGCAAAATGTCATTTTCAGTGTGGTCGATAAAGTCGGCTCTAGAAAATCTATCGTCTGTAATAATTTTTATGTAGTATTAGGAACTGAAACAAAATCTTCCGAACAATCTGAGCCAGTCACTAAATTAAGCTCATTATTATAGCAATCTTTTATCTAAATTACTATATATATATATATATATATATATATATATATATATATATATATATATATATATATATATATATATATATATATATATATATATATGAATATATATATATATATATATATATATATATATATATATATATATATATATATATATATATATATATATATATATATATATATATATATATATGTGTGTGTTCGAGGAAATAAAATATCATTGTCGAGTTAATATACTAACAAAAAGGAATTAGCCGACGCAGTTTGAAATTGCTTGCTCGGATATAAATTTTTATTTTGTTGACGTTATGATAACATTGGGCGAATCTGATAAATTTTTGTTAAAGGTAGCGGATAATATAGAACTTGAGACAAATACCATAATGATTAAATCGCGATGATATAATGGAATTGAGTCATAATTGTCTTACTAAAAGCGACGTAGAAAATATTAATTATGGTATATAAAATTAAATATGATAAATGTCAGCATTGACGTTACAGATTTAGTTACATTATCAGCTACAAATTTTACTGCACATGGATTAATTTTGTGATATTTTGCGGAGGATGTTATCGATTTAAATTTGATGTCTTCTCCAGTTTCAATATTTATTGAAATTTTTTGTTTGGTTGGATTTTTAAAATTAAAACCATCAAAACCAGCTCCACGTCGACTATTTTCTTTTCGCGTAATCTAATCCAAATGTTCTACATGATTATCTATTTTAATTCCATTTTTGTGGTCAACAACTAGACCATTAGGATTTATGCCATTAAAAGTCTCAAACACAAAACGGGGTTTTAATAACCAACGAAGTCTGTTTTAGTTCCACGTACAACCCCTCGTAAATAACCGCTATTATGTAAATTTCCAATAACATTTTTCTTTTATGCATCTAAAGATTCCCTTTTTATTTGCTTCGTATAAATCAAACTTTGGGTGGGGTTGATATTCGTTTTGTATTCCTAAATTTTCGATATTATCATCTGCAACTGCGCTATTTGCTCTGCGTACTCGTTGTCCTTCTGGAATATCGCTAACAAACAAAGTATAAATAATATCTTTTCTAAACATTTCAATTCTTCTTGTATCATCACCTTTCACTAAAAATCAATATACAAGCAAGAGTTTTTACGCCAACAGCCTTTTTAGTTGCTAAGTAAATAATATAACCTGATGCATTTCCAGCATATAGGTTGTACTTTCGATGTACATGATACGTTTCTTGCTCTTCCGCACTCAGTGGCAGATATCTCAAGATTAGTCATTATACTATAAAGTTTTCCATATCTCTAATTAAAATAATTCAATTAGATATAAAATATTACCATACACACACACACACACACACACACACACATATATATATATATATATATATATATATATATATATATATATATATATATATATATATATATATATATATATATATAATGCTGCATCTGAGAAACATTGCTAAAAAGAGCATTATCAAATATGACAAAATTGCTTTTGAGGCTATGATAATAGTGATAAACTCGACGAATAGAACGCTTTAGCTAATTTTAGCTCTACAAATTTATGTTATCTTTTACAATTCGTTGTAGCTCGATAACGTACGGCTCATAAAAGTATCAAACCTATAGTCCAGTATCATATGATTTTATCAGTTACTCGCAGTCGAAGATGTACTTTTGGAAATAAAAAGTTTTGACAGCGAAATCTGGGAACTATTTAACAGCTAAATCTAAAAAAAAAATATTAAGAGGAAAAAAGATTGCTATGGTCGCCGATGAAATACAACAAGAAATAAATTTAAAAAATTAGAAGAATTTGCTTCGTCAAGGTCAGGTTGGAAATTCGAAACGATATAACAGTTTTATTACACAAATCAAAATATGACGTACTTCGCATTAATTTGTGCGACGATATTTCTCAGCAAATTAACCAAAAAAAAACCTGCATAAATGTCAAAAACAACGATGACAAATTTTCCAATGGTCTATTCTTTCAGCGTTTCCGCGATGTTTCCCAAAGAAAAAAATTCAGATCGCGTAAATAAGTATTTTCTTCACAAGAACGAACTCTATTTTAATGTCATCAACTTTCCAGTTGCATAAAATCATATACCAAAGTTCGAAAAACAAACCTATACCACAGTAAATGTTTTCGGACGACACGAGCGAGAAAACGTTTACCTGAGATATATCTCAGAAAATGCGTAGCAGAAGAGAATAAATTTTTTATTTTATTTAGTACCTTACTGTTGGATAAAAAGCTTAACGGATTAGTTGGCGGACAGTACAGTAAAAACAAGAAAAAATATTTATGTTAAATATGTCTGCACTACTTTTCCAGCATTGAAAGACTGCAGAACCATCTCAAATACTGTGTCAACGTTCAAAAATAACTATGCCTAGCGAAAAAGAAAAACTGGTAAATTTTAAAAATTATAATCATAAAATAAATATTCCTTTTGTTATTTACGCCGATTTCGTGTCTACTCGTTCGCACGGCTGTAGCTGAAAATAATCCGAATAAATCAAGTACCAGAAAAATACAACAGCATTTTCCTTGCGGAGTAGCTTATAAAGAAGTTTGTTGCTCTAGCGATAAATTTTCGTCTCCGATAAGGTTATACAGAGGTGAAAATCCTGCCGTGTGATTACTAAAAAATTTAATAGACGAAGTTAATATCTTTAACAGATTACATAAGACAGCTCCTATGAGTATAACGTCTAAATAACAACTCAGCTTTGACGAGGCAGTTAATTATCATATTTGCGAAGAGTTGCTGGGGGACTCCAAGGTGCGAGATCACTGTCATTTGAACGGCCAATATCGCCGTGCAGCTCATAACAGTTATCATTTAAAATTTCATGCTCCAGATTTTATTCCCGTAGTTTTACATAACTTTCGTGGCTACGACAGTCACATGATTGTAGAAGCTTTTGGTGATAAAAACATTAAAGGTAAACTAAAATTGAATAACGTGATAAATTGTATTCGAAATAATTTTGAAAGTATATGTCAGTGACCCTCTGCAAATTACGCCTTATCGACAGCATGCAATTTGTGGCAGCATCATTCGACGAGTTCGTGAAAGTTGCAACACTTTAAACAATCTGCGAAGCTGCATCGGTGAAAACTATATTGATCGGACAAAAAGGGTATCTTTCTTTGTGAGTATCTCGACGATTGGATCAGATTCGATGAAACTTCTCTATCTAACAAAGATAAATTTTACTCGCAGCTCAAGAATGAAAATATCAGTGACGACGAGTAGAAATATACACAAGATATGTGGAATAAATTTGCCTGTAAAACATTTGGTGATTACCACGATTTATATCTGAAAACGGATGTATTACTGCTAGCAGATGTTTTGGAGAATTTTCGTCAGGATAGTCATGCAAATTATGGATTAGATCCTTGTTGGTATTATTCTGCTCGAGGGGTGTCTTGGGACTCTCTACTAAAAACTATCAAAATAGAATTAGATCTCTTTACAGATGTCGATATGTTTAAATTTATTGAAAAAGGTATCAGAGGCGGAATTAGCGTTAGAACTAAAAAATATGCAGTAGCTAATGATAAATATTTGAAAAGTTATGATAAAATTCTCCCGTCGAGTTACATTATTTATCTTGATTGTGTTAATTTGTACGGATGTGTTGATCACATTCAATGCCTTGCGGTGGGTTTCATTGGATAACTCCAAACCAATTTCTTAACGAAAATTTTAAAAAATCTTCCGGAAAAGATTTAATTTTTTATTTTGTTGAAGTTGATTTAGACTATCCCAGCTATTACATGATCTAAATAACGACTATCCGTTTTGCGCAGAATCAATGACGATTGATTATAGTTTATTATCACCTTAACAACAAGGAATGACAACGGAAAAAATTTACATTGTTAACAGGTTAGTTCAAAATTTGTTAGATAAAGTAAATCACGTAATGCATTACAAAAATTTAAAGCGAGAAGAAGATGCTGGACTAATTCTGAGAAAAGTCCATCGCATGCTAAAGTTTAATCAGTCGTGGTGGATGGTAGATTGCATTGACCTAAATACGAAACGTCGTGCAGTGGCAAAAGCCGACTTTGAGAAAACTTTTTCAAGTTAATGAACAACTCGGTGTTTGGTAAGACTACGGAAAACAATAGAAAAAGGTTACTGATTGAAATTGTTAATAATGTCAATCGCAGAAATAAATTAGTTAATGACGATGGTTCTGGTAGCATGAAATATTTCATGAAAATCTTGCCGCATTTCAACGACGAAAGACATATTTTAAGTTAAATAAGCCAATTTATGTGGTGTAGCTATACTTAATATATTGAAGTGGATGCTGTACGATTTTCATTATAATTTTACCCAAAAAAATGTAGCCAGATTCAGAGTTGCTATTTACTGATACAGACTCTCTAGTATATAATATAAAATATAAAAATGACTTTCGGAATATTTACAATACTAAATATTTGTTCGATTTAGCAGATTATCCAATATGTAGTGGATTTCATGATAATTCTAACAAGAAAGTTATTGTAAAAATGAACGATGAGTTTGTGTTTGTACCTGTGAGAGAGTTTGTTGGACTGAAAAGCAAAATGTATGCTGTTATATTAGGTGACAATAAAGTGAGCAAAAAAGCTAAAGGTATCCCTCGCGGATATGCGAAAAAGAAGCATTTTGAAGATTTCAAAGCAGCTCTTAACAATAGCGTCAGTTTCATTAAAACTAATGTTATTAGGACTAATTAACATAAACTTGAAACGAATACAATTATAAAACATGGACTAAGCATTTTCGATCATAAAATGTATTGCAAAGACAGAATTAATACTCTCGCGCTAGGACATTATTTAAGTAATATTGGCTAAGCATAAGAAATAATGTTTGAAAATTTAACGTTACTCGATGAAGTTAATAGCAAAATAAAAAAAAAACAACCGATGGTAAATAACCAACAATTGTCACTTGAATTTAATGATGAAATTTCAGGCATTTGTTTTAGTAAATTTGATAGAATAAAAATTTTCTCTAATTAGAACAGACGATAGCAAGTATTTTCCATATCTCGAAAATTTACGAAATGCACTTTCATTAAAATATGAGAATTCACTTAATCAAATAAGCCAAGGTCGGTACAGAAAAATCAACATAGACTTTGGACAGGTCAAAGGTTTTTGAAAAAAGAGGAAGTAAATATCTTCTTAATAAAATAACAATAAAATAAATGTTTGAGTGTCACCGTAATGTTTTTGGCAGAATTAAATTTCTGTTATATAATTACATTAACATATTATACTTAATAGCAAATGTGGACATATTAATGATCGGTTCAGAAGTATAATTTTCATACTGCAACATGTCTTAATAAAGGGAGATAATAAAGTTAGGTTTAGTTTAAAATCTGCATAAGTTGTCAAGCATAAAGTACATACTGTACTATTGTTTCGTACTTTTTTACTAATGTAATAGAATTTTAAGATCTGATAGCATATATATAAGACTTACAAATTTTGGTGCAGTTCTGTATTTGCTAAAGTAAATAGCAATATATCATCACTGTATATTTTCTCCCTTAAGTCCGACCGTACATAACTTAATAAACAAGATCTGTTTGTGAATATCATGCGAAGGTTTATTTTAGTCTGTGTAGTTTTGGTATTAATTAATTAGTAAAACAAAAAAGATAATCTATGATCTGCATAATGTTAATACACATCTTTATATTTTTGTCTACAATTTACTTCAACATGTAAGAACGCATATACGGTATTCACTTTCCATACGAATTATTGATTTCTTCTATGCAGTTTGCTCCGTCGCCATAGAAACAGCCCATTTTGTCTACTGGTCTTAACAAAGATAATTACGTTGGCCACGCAATTCAGTTTATGTTTAAGCAGCGCTAAAACAAAAATAAAATAAACAAATATTGTTTCTAGATTTTATTTATAATAATGTTTTCAAAATCAGATATTTTTATCTCTTTTTTATCACTAAGTTTAGCCTCGACTTTGTGAGCGAGTGTCATTGTAAAATCCTTACTGCCAACTTTAAATATCGCTTTTATGTGTAATGTGAAATAAAAATTTAATGTACTCTCAATTTATTTATAATATATTGTTTTTAAAACAGAAAATATAATGGAAATCTATGTTTTCAAAATCAAAAAATGTAATGCTGTTTTCGGTAACTATATAATAATTTGTACAATATATTTGTAATTAGTCCAAAACTCACTTGATTGGGTCCGTAGCTCGATACTTGTGAAAGGCAAATTATCTGCGAAGGCGATTTTAGACCAAAATTTGTAATTTATTAAGGGCTCCACCCCCGTCTTCATGTGAGTACACCAATCCACTAAGTCAACACGTGGTGGATTCCCTTTTGTGAATCACCCAATGGTTGATCATTGGGGGATGGTGTGCTGACGTCAAGATATCATGTCATCATATCATATCATCACATCAAAAATATGCAGCGGGGGTGATATGAGGTTGTGACCTTGTGACTTCACTAAAAGCGGACCCACGCAAGGGCCATTCTAAAAGACACAATCGCAAAACTAAAAATAAACCTAATAAGATTCCAGGTCACAAAGACCATAAGCCTTTGAGATTCTAGAGTTTCGGTTTCGGATATCTAGGAATTCCAGGGCAATAAACATAATCTGGTTGGTCACTAAAACAAGACCTACACATGCGCTGACAGCCCTCTGAGTCTCTAAAGTTTTGGTTCGGATATTTAGGGATTCTCTTGGGGGTAAATGTCTAAGCAAAACTTAGGAACCTCATTAGGTTTATCTGATATAACTCTGGAATGGTAGATAGAATGTCACCTTGCGCAATTTATTTTTGTTTAGAAATATCCTTATCGAATAATATATCGACCATGTTATCGATAAATGGCATGACATCATCTGCCCAACCTGCTATTTTCATATCATTTTCAGTTACGAATAACCATACTGACCCATATTTCGGCGATATATGATAAACTACTTTTTTAATAGAATCGCTTATTATATTAGGTTTTATACCAGTATATATTGACGCTGCTTTGATTGAATTAAATCTTTTGCAAAATATGAATGTTCGATCAAATCTAACATGTCGTACTGAAAATGACATTATATATATTTCATTTGTTTTATATAACATTTTGTAACAATATTTTTAGCGAATAAGTACAACAACCTTACATAGTAGTAGAGAGGGTTGATGTGATCCTAGCTCAGAGACAACCCGGCCCTGACAAAACATATTTTTGTTAGAAAATGTGTTAGAAAAATCTTATCATATGAAGGTCAGTATTTTGAGCTAACAAAGGCTGCTGACAAAAAATTAACGTACAACGTTTTGGTGGACAGGGGATCTATGAGAAGGGATAATCAACCCTCTATACTACTCTTAGTCCATATCTAACGAAAAATGAAAAAAAAAAAATTTCATTATGTCTGATAGTACATACTATTTTCATTTGAAACCATTAACAGATATTTACGTAACACAATGTATAAGTTAATCTCACCTGTGTCACATGCCCTGTGTTGCCATCGATGGCAACAATCACATTCCACACGTAGACGAGTTGTCACTTCCTTGGTGCACCGAATACATGGGTAGTGCATTGTTGGAATATACAAGATAGTCCTACAGTATATCCCTATAAATCTACAACACTATAACTCTAAATAATAAATGTGCATTCGTTATATATATATATATATATATATATATATATATATATATATATATATATATATATATATATATATATATATATATATATATATATATATATATATATATATATATATATATATGCCTAGCTAAACATATATTACAGAACAAACGAATTCAAAGGAAGAACCAATTAAAATATGTAATAACAATTAATATAGCCCTTTGGAAGTACACCCATAAAGACGGGGTAAAACATATGTCAGGGGTATTAAGGGTCTTTGATTTTCTTTGACCTACTCAGATATGGACAGAAAGAAAAGGTTGATAGGATACCATTTATTCTGACCTATCACCCAGACAATCCCAAAGTAGGTAAAATCATCGCAAACCACTGGCCAACCGTGCAATCGTCAGACATACTAAACCTAATACTTCCGAACAAACCTGTAGTAGCTTACCGGAGACCAAAAAACCTAAAGGACATCCTAGTCAGGGCAATGCTTACGCCAATCGCTAGTCAAAACCAACCTAGTCAATCTGGACCCTGTAGCGATAAAAGATGCAAAACCTGTCAACATATGATAGAGACCAAGACATTCACAAGCACAGTGACTAAAGAAAAACTAAACATACATGGTCCAAACAAAACGTGCAAAACAGCAAAAATTTGATTTATCTCATCACATGTAAGATCTGGGGCCTTCAGTACATCAGAGAAACTGAAAAGCTACACAAAAGGACAAACCTTCATAGATCTGATTGGATGACAAAAAAGCTGAACAGAAGCCCGGTCGCAGAACACTTCTCCTCCCCTGGCCACACTTTCAGTGATATAATACTTATCTCTATTGCTAACAACCACAGCTGGAGTTCCGAAACCAGGAAGGAAAAGGAATCATACTGGATACGCCGCCTTAGAACATTGAAACCAAGCGGTCTAAACCAAGAAGACTAGAAAATGAAAACTATGCACTAGTAAAATTTAACATTTTCTAAATCTTCTTATTATCCTTCGATTTTTACTATAAGAATAACCGGTATAGAATCAAATATCCTGGATATAATCTGCGTTACATATGTACAAAAAGTAAAAATAGATGTCGCTTTGGCTTGTAGACTTTTAGGGAATTATACAACGTTTTCAGTTTCCGCATCTAGTCTATACAAGCTGGTTGTATTTATAGTTTTAGCACATGTTGCGACAGCCATGTAGAGGTTTACAAACACAACGTTTTAGTGTTTATTTGTTTATCGTATATATGTTTTGTATTTGCCTTTGAAAAAGACTCATTAAGAGTCGAAAGCGCTTAGGCTTGTTAGTTACTAGTTTCGTACTGTTCGTCGTCAGTTTATTGCATCTATATATATATATATATATATATATATATATATATATATATATATATATATATATATATATATATATATATATATATATATATGGAACGAAACATGATTAATTTCTTTTAAAAAATATCAGAATACCTTAGTTTGTTAATATTTGACCAGTTTTTTCCTAAAACCTAACTTATTTTACAACCTATAAAAATTGTCAAACATATTCTCTCCTACTTAAATTATATATATCTTACTTAGTATCTAATTGTTGTTTCAAGAAAAACAACTTGATACAACTATCACAAAGTTGGGCTGAATTCAGAATTGTCTTTTGAGGGTATCAGGACATCTCACCCACCCACCCCCGACATTCCCCCCCCCCCATTCCCGGACATCCCCCTGGACTTTTAGCCATCATTCAATTAACTGTAGTTGTTTCAGTACAGTAATCAGGCCAGACGTTGACATAAGCGGATTATGATGTAACAACCAAAAAAGGACCAAGACAGTTCTTCAAGAATTGCTAACAGTCACTGACTTCGACCACGTATATATAAATAATGGCCTATTCATGTGAGTCATCTACTTATCCGTTAGCTAACTTAAAGCCACAGAGTTGTCTGAGAACTGCTAGAATCGCCATTAAATCATCTCTTTGATTTATTGCTAGTAGGTGTCTTTCTGCACACCTGGGCACGGCATGAAACAGAAAGTACTTCAGGTAAAGCCAGAGGACAATAATTCGGATGACATGCTTTCTGAACTTGGTCAAACGTTAGGGGAAACAACAACGCTTTTGTAATAAATACTTGGTACATACTGAAGATAAAGAATATCAATGAAGCTTATTTTACTATTGTTTCTCATATAGGAATGTGCTGGCTAGCTACTCCTACGCACAGAATTACCGACTTAACCTTGATCCCAGAGTCCTACCATTATGTTCACGTCCCGCTTTTAACTTGGTCTAATATGATGGATTTATATTTTGTATGCCAACTGTCACACTTAGATCTTAACCTATATTATATACAGGCTACTCAAGAGTTCAACTCTCAAACAACCATATCCAGAAGTAAATAAGAATCATGGTAGTTGCCTGTGATACAGATGCTGATGAGGTACCATAAGGGTTAACTGAAACGAATACGCCAGCAATCTGTACGACCGCTCCCGATGTATGCTGTATTCAATTAACACTAGTAGATTGGTTGGTGTCTTATGATGCTGCGAAAGAATACATGGACAGACCTTTTACCTTTCCCGACCTTAGTGCTGTGATAGAAGAAGAGGAAGCAAAGAACTATACCAAATTCTAGGCTAAAATGGGGGTTAGGATGATTGCATCTCTATGATCGTCTCTGCTCAGATTCTACGCTACATATGCAGATCACGTTCTTCCTTCCAGTTGGTAACAGAAAACATATAGGAAAATAACAAATTACCTGGAAACAACGGTGGGAGGTTCTGCCGTCTTTTATTGTATAGGGCGACTTAGTTATCGTAGCTGACCTTCTCAACACTTCATCTATCGCGCCATCACACGTAGTAGGAAAAAAAGTGCCTATCAAAACAGCTAGTGGAGCAGAAAAAGTGGAACGGCTAGCATTATTAGGCTAGCGCTTTAATCTGTTAATGTGAAATGCGTATATGTGTTTTGTTAAAAGTAAACATCATGAACTTGTTAATCGTTCAACACAAGCACAAGCTGTCTACACCACCGTCACCGTTCGCCAATAAACTGAAACCTTGTTAACTGCACATCCATCCGTGTGGCAGTAAGGCATTAGAAGATTGGTTTAAAATCAATCCAGATAAAATCAGCCGACCTGGGCCGATTCCAGCTAGTTGCAGAAGGATAGGCATAGTATCACAGAGTCTCTGAACGCAGGACATGCCAGTCGGATATTTCAGAATTCTTAATAATATCATCAAGTCAACAGAATCGTCTCTGTTACTATGGTGCTTGGTGTGGCTGTTGTCAACGCTCTAGCGTTCATTGCTGAAACTAGCTATTTTATATGTTAGTCCCAAAGATGTAGGCATCAAACGCGACCGCCACGTCACGCCACAGGAAGAACTCCAATATGAACTCCAATATGAACGATTAACCCTACAAAAGCAACTAAACTCTCCATTACCTGAATGAGATATGCGATCCGAACAGCATGCCAAAAAGGCTTAGGGCGATGATGTTGGTATTGTAATACTCAGTGTGATGTGTCGAATTTTGAAAACTCTTAGAAGCATTTGTTAAAGGAATTGTATCAAAGTCAACTTAATTAAAGTATAAAGGGCTAGAGATAGATGATTATTTTCATTTCATCTCTGAACGTCAAAAGGGAATTCGTTCCAACAGACGTAACTTGACCGAGTCATAAGCTATGGTACAAGAGAATGACATAAGACCCTTTCCCCAATCGACCGGGAAAAGGGGGGAAGCTTGCCATAAGTGATTGTTCAAAGGAACGTTAATTACGGCATGATTAGTTGTTTAGTTGTCTTGTCAATCCAAAAATTCTAAGGAGCAGATTTAGGATACAGTCTATTCCGATTGGTTAATATGGATTTTTGGGCGTAACTCTGTAAGAAATTAAAGGTTTTACTTTAGGAAAATTCTTCAGTCTTCAATCTTTCGCGAGGAAAGTTAAACGACTCCGGGAGAAGCGTGAAAGACTTTATCTCGTGATTTGGCAGTAAAGCGGGAGTTTTGTCTCAGCGAGTAGACAACTCTACATTTGAATCCGTAACAAGTACGTTTTCGTTATAGAGTAAGGGGCCAGATAGTTGTCTCAGTTAGGAGACGGACAATACGTGAGGTTTGTGGAAACATAAAAAAACAGCAAAAGGTACGCAATCTTAGTTTTCCGATTTTAATATGTTATTTCATTTGTTGATCTATTTGCAGATGTATTCTTGATATGATGTATTTATGTATGATTTCATTTTGCAGGATTTTAGTGAAATGCTAGTCACGACATTTTATTATTTGATTTTCTAATTATCAATTCATTTGGAGAATTGGCAAGATTGAACGTAATTAAAATTTCATTAGATTAGTTGACAAGATTGCATGAAATTGAATCTTTAATACATAGGAGTGATTAGGAATTTTCATGAATTAAGCTTAAGGAATGATGGGTAATGTTTCATAGTTTTATGGATTAACTCTGTCTAAAATGAGTATGACCTAATATTAAGTGTATATCTCTATACTAGTTTGTAATATTTAATTGATCACTTAAGTATATATCTATATGCTAGTTTGTAATATTTAATTGGTCGAGTAAACTATTTTAGAATAGTTAGATCTGAGGGTCTAAGCCATATGTAACTTAACACTGCTAGATTGGTAGAGTAAGAAGTCAAGAAGGGGGGTTACATACGGGTTCATACGGCTGAGTTGAATTTAATTGACCACCCCTAGCGTGACCCGAATTAAGGTCCGGATAAGCATTGACCGATTATGTAAACAGAGAGTTAGTTAATGTTCATCCGGCAGAATTTATGCCTTTTGTTTTCTGAGCCGAATTAATGTAAAAATACAGATATACTTGGGGATGTGACCTATTGTCTATTGCGAGACATCTTATTTATTGAAGGAAACAGCTTTCCTGGATTCACCTGAGAAATTCCTGAACCAATCATAGGGCCAGAGCAAATTCTGAGCCGAAATCTAAGTCCAGAGACGATTGTTAAATCAGAGTTTGACGGACAAGAGCCCAAGACGAAACAGCTAGACAAAGATCGGCAGAGCAGGGACGAACGGAAGTCTTGATGTCCGCATAATATAGGTGATGAAGTCTCTCATCGTTGCACTCAAAGGTCACATCTCGTTGGCAATGAAGATAGTATATTAACTTTGAAAGTAATTCTAGCATTTAAAGAAATTTGTATTGTCTTTTTATTTGAGTACATGTTAGTACAATTTTCCTTCTTTTGTAACCAAGTAATTGATTTCTTTTCATTTTAAATTCTGTTGATAAACTGATTAAATTTTATATTTGTTCATTGAAATGGGGCTCGTTGTGTTTATTTCTTCAATATACTTGTTCAGTGATCTGCATTCTTCTTTCTATCTATCCACACTGGGTAAATTACACCGCGGAGGTCATTCCCTAGCAACGAACCGTAGTAAAAGAGGTTAGTGTGTTTTGAACGCCGCCAATTTGCCACACTCAGACACTATCTGGTGACCTGTTGGAAAACAGACTACATGACATTGATTGGAGACGAGACTTGCATTTCATACTTGACATAGTATCTCCAGAGCAATACAAAATACGAAATGCTTTTATCCTACGCTGTGAATTACGTGCCCTATAAATATTTTTTAAAATACGCCGGCATTGCATCGCAAAATGGAAACAAATGAAAGCTGTTTCGTGTAGTTTTTTTTAGGGTTTTTTTGTGCATCGCCCAGGATTACTGGAGTATCTTTAAGCTTACATGCAACAAAGTGAACGCGGCGGTATACAGTGAAAAAGCCCCGTGCTTTCGCGATCGACTGCGTCACACGGCCTTGACTTTACTCGAACTTCCGAGGTGCTAAAACTGTTATATTCTTTCCTGGAGTACCTTGCCATCATGCACTAAAGAAAAATTGTATTTGCTGTTGGAATCTGTGTTTCTAGACGAAGACCTGCTATCTTGGGAAACGGCCAAACTACAACTACAATAAATATTAAGGTTTCGGCGATATTCTACAGCCTTCAAACCTGCTGGAAAGGCGTGACATAGGTCAAAAAGCTAGCAGTAACGGCAAAGTTTCATAAGATGCTTCTGGGGCCTGCATCAGTAAGCAAGCTATGTAGCATATTTATCTGGGAGCACCACTAAAAATTACCAGGCCGCAGTTTTAATATTTCAAACCTAACGAGGTGCACGTCTGTCTTTGAGTTAAAGGTAGTGATAATTTCCCATATCTTGGCATCTAAATGTCTCTTACAGGCATAGGACGCGTTTATACACTTTTCCAGATATACGGAGCTTTTTTGGTGGCTGAACAATGCATCTGATTCTGGAAACTATTTCTGCTAATTGGTCCCAGCTGCTTATGTTTTCGTGCGAATAAATGTCTTCGCATGCGAGGAGGAAATGTTGTTACTCTGCTCGTTTGACCTGCTGTAACACGGAATTCCTCCATTAGTAGGTTAGGTACCAGTATTCCCCGGTCGCTATTCATAAACTGGAAGCTGCCCTAGTTATGTTTTGCTTCGTGTTGTTAAATAGCGCTGATTTTTTGTAAAGAAGTTTTTTTTCGGATGGCCGCCGTAAAATATATCTGCGTTAGCTGCGTAAGTTATATAGCACAACCAATACCTTCATTTTTTCAGAATAAACCTGCAGCTTGAGGAGTGTTGCGCCACGGTAGTTGCCGATAATATGATGCCGATAATCTGTCGGACCCGATTGAACCATAAGTGAATGCTTTAACATAAATCTGTCAGTATGTGTCTTCTTTGAATATCTTGCGGTCATCTCCTTCCATAAAAATCTCTGCTGGATATTGAATAACTTTTCTGATCTCTTCCATCTCCATCAAGGCTTTAAATGAAAATGTCTGCATTCTCTTATCGCTGTATAACACAGGCTTCATGGAAACTCTGCCACTGCGAAGGACTAAATAGCAAAAGCTACATGGAACCTCTTTGGCAATACTCTCCAGGCCTCGGCATGGCCTTCCATTGATATGTTCAATACCTCGACAGCTTTTCACTCTGCGTCTAGCAAGTCTGCTTTACATAAATAAGCAATAAAAGGTTTACAAAATGTTGCCTTGTGTTCCGCAATTCGCTGATGCGCAACAGGTAAATGTCATGTTTCCAGGGAAAGACACAAAATTGTGATGTTCGGTTGCAGCACTCGAATATCACTCGCATTTGCAGGAAAATCAATGCCATTAAAGATGAGCATGTCCATGTACTGTTGGTGCATGCTTGACTGATGAACAGCTTTTTAAATCATCATTCTTCGTTGATCTTCACACCGATAATCAGTTTTCGTGGATATGGCCTATGGTGTTGAAATGTATCCCCGACCTCTAAACGGGAGATTCTGTGACACTTGTAGGTCAGGCAGTTTATATTTATCAAATAACCTTCTGGACCCATTGCGCATGTAAAAATTTTAATATAGAGTTATTCATTTGTTCATAGTGCTTAAATTGTAATTAATGTCCGTGGCATGATGTTGTCCCAGTGCTAGACATCAATATAAACTGTGGTACTGCAGATATAGTAGTGATATGACTGATAAATTGTTAAAGTTACGTTAAAGAAAATCAAAATCCTATAACATTGTCTATCAACCGAGGTAGCAATGATATCCAATCCTTCGTTCTCGATCTTTACTTCTTCGATCATTCTGCAACATTGCATTATACTTTGTATAATATACGCAACATGAAATCCATTGCCCATATCATTCTGGTAAATCATTCTCAGTAAATTATGAGCAAGATTAACATTTCGATTTCCACCGTACGCATCGACTTATATAAGGCCACAACCCACTTCCTTACATTTTGTGCTAAGCATTAAAGTGGATTGATTTATCGTGGTCTTTGATTAGGTCATTTCCCTTAGCGTTCATAAAACTTGTGATCCGGTCCTTTATATGTCTGTAACTTGTGCTCATGCCACTTTTGCAGAAGGAAAATTGGTAATTAACTTGATCATTTCCTCTAAAAATCGTTTAATATTTTCTTTCAGCGTTTTCACCACAAACCGGAATATTGTTGGCCGTCTTGCATTACATTTGCTTGAATAACTGATATGCCTTATTTGAAACAATTTAAAGAATTCTACAGTTTTTAATGATTGAGTCAACATCAATATCTGCATGATTCACCTTACCCTTTTAAGCTGTTTAAGATTTCGTAGGTGAGCTTATGGTCTTGTACACTGTATTTGCCTTTTAGTTTCTTTGATGTTCTGAAAAATCAGTTTCATGTTTTCTAACAATGTCTCTTTCAATTTGTTGTGATATTTATTGTCCAGCTAGAAAGTTGACTACACTGTTGTCTCCTTATCATATTTTTTTATGTGTACCAATTTTTTATATAACAATTGTCGTTTGAAAATGTACCACTCCATCCCCACGCACCCCTGGTTTTGAGATCAATACGAATTCGCACGGTGTCCTTGTTGAAACGCTTTCGTTTTTTTTAAAGCAGTGTTTCTATTGTCACATTTAAAAAAAAACAGTATTAATCAAACATACTGATATTGATATATTGCGTTTTAGTCTTCTTCGTGGTAAAATTGTGCCACTGGCACATCATATATATTAATGGAAATGTTTTCTGTTGGTTCCCAGATATTAAAGGTTCATCATATCCTTTCTGTTTCACAAATATCATCATTTTTGCCTTCAGTTCATATGGTCTTCAAAATATTATCATATTGTTTTATAGTACAAAGGTAACTCTTGTTCACAAATATTTTCTCAAGTATCTACTTCTTTGAAGTCTTCACATTTCTAAAGATTCGATCACCCAATATTACTTGAATGATCTTTCTTCTCGGTAAAGCTAGAAAGGTAACCCTTTGCAATAGTGTTTTCCGCACAGTATTTTGGGTGGCATAAAAGAAAGTCTATTTTGTGAGATTTTGTCTCATTCTCTTGCATTTTAAGCTAGCACAGGGCGTTTGGATAGTACGAAATAATGGATAGTATAGTTAGAATTAATTACTAGGTCGTCATGCGAGTGTGTCTGCTACGCACGGGCTTATATAACACCGATTCAGTGCCATCATTTTTTGGTGATGCGTGCTTAGTCGTGACGGTATATGGGTTGGTGCGTGCAGGCAAGGCGATGGGTGCCATTTACTCGCGGATCTGGGTTCGAAACTCGGTAGAGTACGAATTTAATTTCTCTAACCTGTATGATAGTATTATTTGTATTAAACTATTATTTCTGCCCACTATTATCAAGATTCTACTACAGAATCCAGGGATAGCACAGTTTGTTCTGTCTGGTATATATTTATAATTAATTATATATATATATATATATATATATATATATATATATATATATATATATATATATATATATATATATATATATATATATTGTAAGCTTTCCTCTCCTCTTATATCCCAAGCGAACACAATGCATTTTGGATAGTGAATATGATATGCTGGATGGTATAGTGTGATGGAAAGTATTCTTGGATAGTATATTTTGTGAGATTTCTGACACTCTAAGCCAACACAGGACTTTTTGGAATGATGTGTTAGGTGATAATGGTGTAGATAGTGTAATGGGTAGCTTTTATGGGATGTTGGATGCTATATAATGTGTGTATGTTTTTGATTGCTTTCATCTCCTTCTCTTTTATTCTAATCTAACACAAAGTGTTGTGTGTATAAGGGGTGAGGAATGGTATAGGTGATGTTTTGGATATTAAGTTTGTGAGATTTCTTCTCCTTCTCTTACATTCTAAACTAACAATTGGCAGTTTGGATAGAGTACATAATGGAATGTTCTTCTCTTAAACTCTAAGCTAAAAATGGCCACTTGTGATAGTTTGTGTATGAGATGTTGAATAGAATAGGGATGTTGGATGATACAGTGGTGTGATGGATGGTGTTGTTGTGGTGTAAGAGATAGTATATTTTTGAGATTTCATATATTCTAAGCGACCACATGGCATTTTGTATAGAGTATGATAATCTAGATGGGATAGCGGTGTGGTGTATAGTTTTTGTGGTGCAAGGGATAGTATCTTTTGTGATATTTCATCATCTTCGTTTACATTCCGAGCTAAAACACAAGACTTTGGTGATAGTGTGTTTATGGGGTGTTAAATGGTACAAGTAATTTGATGAATAGTATTTTTGGGGTGTAATGAATAGTCTATTTTGTGACATTTCATCTACGTTTACATTCTAAGCGAATATATAACGTTTGGAGTGTGTGTATGTGTGTGTATATGTGTGTGTGTGTGTTGGTCTTTATCCCTATAAAACTCTCTTTGTCCATATCAGATTCATTTTGCCTACCTACCTACCTACCTACCTACCTACCTACCTACCTACCTACCTACCTACCTACCTACAGTAGCACGTATTCAGGTCAGCGACTTGCAGCACCCACCCATGACATGGTATTGAACATAGTGACAAGGGATTGGGTATGTATAGAGACAAAGTGAGCATGTATGTATATGTCTATGTTGTGTTTGTACCTTACCTACAGTAACACGTATTCAGGTCAGCGACTTGCAACACTGTTACTAACTGCTCCACCCGATATAGGTCAGCCACTTACATCATTGTTGCAAGTGTTTGTCACCACTATCCAATTCCCCTTGCTGCTATACAGTTACAATCTCTGGTGGCTATGTTCAAATTTCCCTTGTCGCTATACAGGCCCAATCCCATGTCACTATGTTCAATCCCTTGTCATGGGTGGGTGTTGCAAGTGGCTGACCTGAATACGCGCTACTATAGGTTGGTTGGTGCGTTCAAATTTCGCTTGTCGCTCTATTAAATTCTCCTTGTCCCTAGACAGACCCACTAATGTTCAAGACCCTTCTGTCCCTTAGACTAGCACATGTTAAATTTCCATTGTCTCTAGACAGGTCTACCCATGCTAAAATTCCTTTTGTCCACAGGGTACAATCCACCCCTTTTTTAACAATATATCCCCATTGTCTCGCGAATGTCCAATCTATGCTACAGAGACTCTCCATCCGTCAAGACAGTTTAAAAGCTCCTGTTTCGATTTAGTTTAATTGACCGACAAAACTAACACCGTCCGAAATAATTCACAAAATTCAACACGGCCAAAGATACAGTGACGATTTTAACACGACCAATGAATAAGCCACTCTTCACATGATCAACATTTCACCTGCTAGAGGTAGCGGAAAACGCAAAGATTTATTGGTAGACGAAATTCGCAGTTCCGTGCGTATTTTCATCCAGATTTACAACTCATGTGACCAGACATAGCTTTTCTTGATGATTTTATTATGTTATGTACATCTGTATTTTGCATCTGACCTTGTCCAAAATCAATGTCATGGTGTACATGAGCAATAACATTTATTTCTCTATCATTGTGGGTTTAAAATTCAGATCACTAATAATGGTAAACATGTTTATTTTAATCTGCGTCTAGGACATTGAGTTTTTTCACTTAGAAATTTATAAACTTGTTGACAACGTTGAATGTTTTTAGAGGAGACTGATCTACAGCTTGATTTTATTTTTGTGTCTTAATTTTATATAATGTTGTTGACTTGAAAAAATATACATTCTTGCCCTAACATCTGAAGTAGAATCAGTCTTATTGTTGTGTTCAGTTTTAAATTTGGGTGGATTTATTATTCAAAGTATTTTACACTGGAATTAAAGTGTTCATAAATCTTTAATTTGGAATTTTAGTGAATTCAGACAAGAACATTTTACATCAAAAGACTTACCATATCGCCACACTCCAGACCATTGGAATAATAGCATGTTCGAGATTGGAGGCATATCAACACATTCCATATTGGAATTTATTTGGAATAATAATGGCATTCAATAAGAACTTATTGCATTTTGACTTGTGATTAAACTTACAGGAATATTTGAGATTTAATTCACAATACTGTAAGTTCTTTTTAAATCTTCACTTTGTATTCTTCAAAAATAAATGATTCTTGAATTTTACAAAACATATTCGTTATACGCTCTTTGCTGTTATTTACTTTAAGACCATATAGTCGAAACAATGCTTTTCATTGCGAAATCTAATCAACACGTTATGCACATTTGCCCGACGTTTGCTACAATAAATGCGAGGTTATGCACACAGAATCATGATAAACATTTTACGCTTGGTACCAAGCCCGTTCGACTTACAAGAATAAATGTTGAAATATTTGCCTATTTATTGTTTTACGCCGTTGCTGTGTTTGGTAATAATCTCTGAAATACGGAAATATATGTCCTTTGAAGGAAGCTTCTACCATCTCAAAAACGTCTGGATTCGTGTATCAAAAGAAGTTCATGTCCAAGAACAACTTTCTATTACACCCCTCAATCCTAGCAATCGTTCAGCCATCGATACTCCAAAGCTATGCGCTGGCTGCATTACATGTGTGAAAGTCAAGAAAAAAATGGATATAAAAAAATACTAGAAACGAAATTTTTCCGTTGTTGGCTCGGATTTAGAAAAAGCCCAGATCGTCTACGAATCCCAGGGTTATTTATTTCCCGGATGAGCCGTGTGTTTCCCTCAGCAAAACCTGAAAAGTCCTTTCTCAGAGTTCACTAAGAAAGAGTTGTATGATCAAACTTGTAATGACCTCTGAAGTTCGAATGAAAAAGATAGTGTTAGAAATGTGGGAGTACGAGAACAATCGATATTTCAAAACCGATCATGAATTTAGACGCGTTGCCGAATGTCACGACGTCATGGATATCGAACTTTTGAATCTACGCGACAGTTTGTTTGGAGAAGGAACCAATACAAAATGTATGCTGTACCATGTGAACAAATCTCAAAAATAAAACAGACTCGCACCGAAACTTTTGGCACCATCAGACTTCACTCCGTCCGGTTATGCTACATCAATTCCATAAGTGACAGCCCCACCATATTCACAAGAGAAATCCCAGATTCTAACAACCTCGCTCCTGTTAGAAGCTACAAAAACGATCAATACATCGCCAGTGACAATCTACCCATCATTGTCAACCTTACAGACAATTCCAACAAGTTCGACAGGTTCCGTGCCCACATCTAGTCTTGCCCACAGCGAGACTTGCTCGCACTGCAAAGGTCTCTACCATACCGCCCTTTTCGATAAGTGCAATCGCAGTACGTGTAAGTAAATTCCTAAAGGAACATCTGTTTATAGTATGTCAAATTCTACTATTCTTCCTCGTAGTACAATTTTGACTTTCCAAATAGAATCAATTACAGATCGTTAACCCTACGCCAGTGCCAATGCATATACCTGCCAATACCGTATTAGCATGTGTAGACGTAATACATCCACAATATTTGTAATTAATGAAGACACGCTTGACAAGAAGGACACACCTAATATCATGAATACGCAATCTAGTAAAGCACAACAAATAATTAATTTTGATTTACACTCTTCAGATTTAACATAAAAACAAATACAAGAACTGCAGTCATTTTTGAATCAGAATAGGGGTGTTTCTGCTGATAACTAAAATGAATTAGATAGTACTAACGTGTTCACCCATCGAATAGAAACAGGTGACTTCATGCCGGTTCGTTGTCAACCTTATCGTGCAGCACCGCACATCAATAAAGAAATGGATTGACAGGTAGAAGAATTAGTATAACACAAATTAATTGAACCCAGTTCACCTAGTTATGCATCCCCAGTTGTTTTGGACAAAAAGAAAAATGGTAAATATCGTTTTGCTATTGACTATAGGAAACTTAATCAAGTGACACACCAATGACATTTCCTCTTCCACGATTAGATGTCATCGATGCAGTTGGACAAACTCAACTATGACTTTTTAGTACTTTAGATTTAAATTCAGCACTTTTGGCAGATTAAAATGGACTGTCCACGAAACATAAGAGCTCTTTCATAGCATCACGTGGTCTTTACCAATAGAATGTAATGCCATATGGACTCAGAAAAGCGCCCGTCACTTATTGTGTTCTTTTAGGTCATGTTCTCAGAGGTCAATGTGTACATAGATGACATTATTTTTTTTCCGATTCATTTGAAGACCACCTCGAACATCTTGATCTCATCTATGATCGCGTACGTCAAGCAAACTTGATACTCAAGCCTTTAAAATGTGTTTTTGCAGCACCTGAAGTTGTTTATCTTGGTCATAATTTCTCAACACAAGGAATCAAGGTAAATGAATCTAAAATTGATGCAGTTAAAAAATTTCCTGTTCCTAATTACAAAAAGATGTTAGGAGTTTTCTAGGTTTGTGCAATTATTACAAGACATTTTTCATGGTTCTTCCACTATAATACGCCTTTGAACAAATTATTGACAAAAGAAAGATCATTCCTTTGGATGGATAAGAGTCAATCAGCATTTGATACACTTAAGACAAGTCTGGTCTCAGCGCCTATTTTGGCTTATCCTGATATTAACAGACCATTTAGACTGACATGTGATGCTAGCGGCACCGCTCTAGGGTTAATTTTGTCTCAGACAGGGACAGATGACAAGGAACATGCTATTGCTTATGGTGGTAGAGCTTTGACAGACGCTGAAAAGAATTCAGTTACTGAACAAGAATATTTAGCTGTTTTGGAAGGCATCAGAATATATGTTTATCTGTCACTTCAGAAATTCACTGTCATTTCAGATCACAGAGCATTAGTATGGCCTAATACAGTTGATCACACTTCAAATAGCTTAATCCATTGGTCACTTCGTTTACAAGAATACGATTTCGATATCGTATACACTTCAGGACATAAAAACACAAATGCTGAATCACTCTCACACCGACACTACGAACAAACATATAACACTGTGAAGTAATCTCCAGATTACATAAACCCACAGACTACTCAAGTAGAACTAGCTGTTCACACCATTCAGAAAGAATTAACTGAAGCTACCATATACTACACTAATGAAGACATCCCAATCCTATATGTAGTGCACACAAATGATAACACACCGATTTTTCTTCACTACTAGAAGATATCGCCCAATATCAGCGCGAGTGTTCTGATTTCAAGGATATGTATGTTTACTAAAAGCTAGGCATACTACCAGATAATACTCGTCGCATAGAGCTATTCCGTATGAAGTAAGTCGGTATAAACTTATTAATGGTGTTTTACATCATTTCTTCCATCCTCGTGCATAACACTAAACTTCCTAAGATCAACTCATAAAACAAGTTACCTTACCAAAAAATCTGATACAAGATGTTCTTCTGTCATATCATGATTCAAAAGCAGGTGGTTGTCGTTTAGATATCCAAAAAACTTATCAAGCTATCAAACAAAAGTACTTTTGGCCTAAAATGTATCAAAATGTGTTCCCAGTTTCAACTCATTAAACGAGACACAAAAGCTCGAAAGGCCCCATTGCGCATATTGCCTCCAGAAGATGCATTTTCTCCATGGAACATAGACATTTTGCATATGCCAAAAGGTAAGGAAGGTTGTCAGAATATTTCATTGGTGACAGAAAGCTTGTCACATTGGTCTGAAGCCTTTCCTGTGCGTTCTCAAACGGCAATGGAAATTGTACAATGAAATATTCACACGTTATGGTGCACCGAAAACACATATCAGTGAGCAATGATCACGCACCAACTGACAATAGTACAGAATGGTACTCAGTTGACAAACTTTTGAAATCAAAATGGATTTCAGGGAAGACACATTACTTGGCAAAATGTTCTGATGGATCTACGCCATCATGGCAGCCAACAGAGAAATAAATGTGTCTCTAGCATTAAACGAAGCATTTCACAGAACACTCACACAATCGAATACACGTCGTAAACGACTCGGTCGAATATTTCGTCATTGAATTCAAAATGATATTCAGAAAGAAAATTCTCCTTTAATAGGAGAGATAATTATAGTCCTTTCTTCCATTCCACCAATTCTTCATGACTTCTACTTCTTTTTTCTTCTATAACCGGCAAATCTCTTAAACCTCTTTCTTTTTATTTAAGGTATGAGCGGAATTTGGATTTGGGTAGGACTGATCCTCCTGACTCTGAATCCAGGGTCTGCAGTGGATAAGCAAAGACTGAACTATGGAGTTATCTTCCAGTCTCTCTCACCAGTATATTGTTCATGATGGGAGACGTTGCCACATTAGAAAGTCACAAATATGTTGACACGGCAGAAAAATAAAATGTTAGGTGCTCTAGCTCATCATGGAGGAGACTTTTCCTCCTATATCTCACAATTCGATAATCGAATTAATAACATGTTAGCAGCTTTTGGTCGAAATTCAAAAACACTTATGCTTCTAGAGCAAACATTGCTTGACACTGAAGAAAATATACGTCAAAAATATCAGAAGTCAGAAGAAATCATTGCCGCTCAAATGCTAAAATCTCAGGAAATTAGGCATACATTAGAGAAATTACAGATAGCAACATCGGAATTATGAGCAGGTAAGTTACCTGCTATGCCAGTTCCACTTCATGTTTTAGCGGAATCAATTAATCAAATCGAGACGATTATATCTACTGATTATCCAGGTTTTTCAATAACGCCGAAAGACCCACATTACTATTATCAGTTTAGAACATTTATATCAACGCGTTAGGATCGCGACCTATATATTACACTACAGATTCCAATTTCCTCCCGACAGCGACCATTCGAGATGTATCGAGTTCAATCATTTCCAGTCCCAATTAATACATCATCAATACACATTACACAACTACGTGATTTACCTGACATAATGCTTGTATGATGACCATCAATTTTGCACAACACTAGCGTAAAAGACCTTAAATCAATTTTACATTGAAACATTCGTCCTTCATTTAAACATTTGTCTCAACCTTAATGTATCAATTGTTTATTTCTGGACGATAAGGATAATATCCATCAGACCTGTAATTTTCGTTTATGACAAATCGCGTTGTGCCACACATTTTCGATATCTTCTCAAATCAAATATTAATCTTTCTCGTTGAAGAAATCTTACTAGAATGTCAAAATCAACGTCGCGTTATCAAATGTCGTTTTTGTATTATGAATATTCTGTGTCATTGCGCAGTCTTTACTACATATATGACATATGACGGACATATTACTACTTGTTATGAGGACCCATCAGAAGTTACACAACTTCATCCAATTAATTTAGCACTTTTACAGCAATTTTTCAACTACACACATTTAGCAGCCATCTTGGGTAATACAACTTTTGACAATCCATTGAGAATTTCTTTACCTGAATTCAAGCTATATGAGCTCCAATGTCACAATTTTCATTGTATTTTTTATTTGCACTTCACAGAATGTACCGCAACGATTTATCATTGGGATTTTTTCTCAATTTATCAACTCTTTTAACAATGCATTGTATTTTTTATTTTTGATATTTTACCTTCTTTGTATGACTGTAATTTTTCTCTTATTGAGCCTCGGGAACTCGGCTCAAATAACCCGGGAGGTATTATTAGGACAGAAATATCAAGCAAAAATAATAGCATTGGAATCTCCTCTAAATTGTACTTTTAAAAAAACTAATTTTATGGGGTTAAACTCTCATTAAATTATATGGGAGTTAATGTCATTAAATACATGCAGATTGACTTTGTTTATTAGAACTATATTCTGTTTTGAAAAAGATTGATAACTCAGTATAAAACCCTTTACAACAAGTACAAATCTTGTCTGTATTATATATGTACTGCAATTCAGCAGAAACAGCACTCAGTGACAAAAATTATTAACGTTACTTCGGACTTAGCAAGCTAAGGTTAAACTGTTCTCCACTCAGAGATAATGCTGATTTAGCGCTCATTATGAAAAGAACATATGCGATTCCATTAGGATAAACTTGATCTCTCCGGATTGGACCGCGCAGTACAGGCATGATGCTAGCATGGCACGCTCCTACCCAAGTCCTTACCAAAAATGGTTAGTCGTATCTTGAACCAGTATAAATAAGCGCTCAAGTTGTTGGAACCATAAAAGCTGCGATTCCAGGCTGGAAGAGATTCACCTCAGTATTTTATTACAGATCCCGTGTACATATAGCGATATCTAAACCATTATGCGTGACTCTCTCTGTCTGTCTGTCTGTCTCTGTCTGTCTGTCTGTCTCTCTCTCTCTCTCGATCTCTCAATCTCTCGATCTCTCGAACACACCATGGGCCGAGACAGTTCTTAAGACATGTATTATTCCTTCTCATAGCAAGAAATGAGAAGAGGATTATTATAAAAAGTCTTATCATAATAAATCTATACACTTTTTGCCTCTTTAATAACATCCGCATATTATATCTACGGACAACTGTGTAGTGTTAATTCCCGTATTGTACCAAGTTATGCCATACAACTTCTACCATGTAAAAGACACTGTGCTGATAGTTGAGAGACTGTCAATAAAACTATGAATTGTTGATAATGAAACCACTATGGATATAAAAGGCATGGTAACAACCGGGCAGGATATTATGAGAGTATACCAATAATTATAATAGACACTTACTCAGGAAAGAACAAAATATTTAGTGGGCTTGACAAATTACGTAAAATTCAAACAGAAACAAATCTCAACTGAAAATCGTAGGATAATTCACGGTCTTACAAAGGAATACATTACATAACACATTAACATGCGCAGGAAAATGACTAAATAAAGTTTTATTTGATTTAATTCGAAACATTTTCAAAATCTAGATTTAAACCGAGCATCTTTCAAAATAGTACAATTTAGCCACCATGTCGGGAGACGTGACGCATGTCGAATATATGATTGAATCATCATAAATAGAAGTATACCTGTAACATTCAATTAATTTGTCACAAATACAGCTGTTTAAAAAAAAAAAGTTTTGGGACCTATCTATCTTGTCATGAAAAAATGAAAAGGTGATATTATTATGATTACATTTGTGACAAGATTACTCTGGACTCTGCGCACATTCCTTCATGAAAGAATTTACCGAAGTACCGATACAGTGAAAACTTTCAAGTCTTACGTACGACTGGAAAGAAATACCACAGCAAATAAGTATACAGGTAATACGAACCTACTGGAATGGGTGGGGTGATATACCGTCTCCATTGAGAAATCAGAGATAAATTTGAAGGGAAAAAAAAGTAAATAATAAAAATGTAAAGTACCTTAGTCAAAAAGATAAGAAATAAAAGACATGTTAATGATGAAACTGACAACAATAGCTGGCAGGCCAATCCTATAAATGTAAAGAGATGCCACTGGTGAATGTACAGTTGTGTATTTATTGGTTTTAACGATACGTGTAACAAAATATTAATATTAAGTGCATTTCCCAAGGACACGGCCTATCCAAGCTGGCCCGAAGGAGATGGAGTTGCTAAGATACCTCGGTTCTCTGTGTGTACAACGTTGAAAACAAATCTGCAACGAGTTATCAATCGACATTAGTCCAATTTATGACCATCCACAATCAGAATGACTATATGACGAGACAAAAAGTAACGTGATAAAGACTTGAATAGTTTTCATGGATTTTGACCGCTGTCATTTCATTGCCTTTACCTATACAGTTTTAAGTACAGCCAATGAATAACGCCGTTTAATGTTTACTCAGTTCCAATTAGTTACAAATGTTAAAAGAAAGGTTAGAATGAAGTCAACAGAATATATAATGGATGCGGATACATACTTGGTACGCAATTAAAAGCATCCCATGATAGAAAAATTCAAAAATAAATTAGAGTACATCAAATAAGACGAAATAATAAATAATTCGACCAAAACATTGTTTAAAACGCAAACGAATAATATAATACAATAACAAATCCAAAATGAAGTTTAATACATGTTCTGTAAGCAATATGTCGAGCAAACTAAATTTCTTTATGGGGAGAAAAAAATTATATTTGATCTTTATTCATTCATTTTCAGTACATATTTTTGTTACTAATCATTAGATAAATAACTGTACTGATAATCTGTATCGGAACTTGTTGATTTTATTTCATATAATCGAAAATGTAAAGCAAAGGTTATGTGGTATAGAGTATGAATTTTCATGACACACGTCATAATACATTACTGCATATGGATCTTCCTGGCAAAATTGATTGTGGTTTTCTAAAAGTAGTACAAAGCATGGGAGTTAGTGGCAAACGTGATATATCAAGTTGTTCTAAGCGGGGAGGGGGTCGTCATTGTCATAAAATTAGCAACATCGATTTCATCCGAGTATCGCAAATGCATCTTTCACCACCCCCACCCAAAAGAAACGCAATGAACGGAATTGCATATCATTTTGCCAAATCGACGTTCAATGTTCAACAATAATATAATGTTGCAAAATATTTGTATTCATTAGTAGACGAAGAGTCTTCTTAAGGCAGAACATTTCACTATATATTATATTTAATCAGTTTGCCTGAATTTGACTTACAAAAAAATATGAGCATTATATAAATTTGATGTTTAACAATACTTTTTGTGATTTCTGGCTGGTTGAGTGAATCAGGGTCCCGGTTTTTTAATAATTTAGGACACTAGCCTTTACATATCACTGCCATCTCACCTCTGTCCGCATGGGTTCGGGTCTCGGTCTCAGTCAGTATGGGTAGGCAAGTAAACTTTCTAATAGTTTCCCATGGATCGGTGGTTCTTCCCACGGTTTTCCTATGTTCTTCCTCCACCATATAGACTTCCGCCACGTAAAGTCTAGCATGAGTTGAAAATAGCATTAAACCAACAAACAATGTTTGGTGAAGAGTATGCGCATATGCATGTGTATGTTGCATTATTCTACTGATGTAAAACAGTCACGTGTTATGTGTATGATGCACTATTCCATGTGTTACGTAAAAGATGTACATCTAATGTGTATGTGGCATTATTCCATGTGTTGTATAAAATAGGAGTTTGTAATGTGTAGGAAGCATTTTTCAACGTATTATGCAAAACAGGCACGTGTAATGTGTATGAGGCATTATTCCATGTTTTGTTCTAAACGGGTTCGTGTAATGAGTAGGAGGCATTATTCCATGTGTGGTATAAAACAGTCACGTGTAACGTGTAGGAGGCATTACGCCATGTGTCGTGTAAAACATGCACGTGCAATATGTAGGAGGCATCACTACATGTGTTATGTAAAACAGGCAAGTGTAATGTGTAGGAGATATTATTCCATGTTTTGTCCAAAATGTGTGCGTGTGATGGGAACGTAATAGACTAAATAGTTGTGGGACCTGCAGTCTTGGTCTCAGGTGTAGTAGAATAGAGACCTGTAGTATCAGACTATTTTCTTGCACACCAATCGCCGTAAACAAGCAGAAATGTTGCTGCCAAAGGTTTTCCTACAAACCCCCACTTGTAAATCTTTTAAAAATATTATTCCTTCAACAGGAATATGACCTGGTTGGTCCGTGAGACTCAAGAACTTCTACTATAGAATGGTAGGTTCTGAATTTTCCAAATTTAATTTAAGACAATTTTTATTATTGGTTTAGCAGCAAGAAGATAATATGAATGATATGGCTGACATGAAGGTACCACCAAACAGGGTTATGATTGTGGTGATTTGACTGCGTGCGGCTTTGATACTCGCCAAGAGGAAAACGTATTCCAAACATATATGCCGCACTAATTGTCAAAGGGGGGTAACCCATCCTGCCTTGTAGTGTGACAGACTTTTAATTTCATTTTCTATTAATTTTCTAATAGGTATATAACGAAAGATAAATCAGCATGATCTTGGTCTAACTTCAACAGATTCAAAACGTTTGCAAAATAAGTACAATTGAGGGTTGATAATATTGTATTTTTTCCGCACAAATTCGAAGAGATATGAAGACAATAAATGTAGAGATAGAAGTTAATTACTTGAACTTTCGATTCTTCGTTTGTTAATAATAAAGTGGACGAAGGGATGCCCTAATTCGTTTGGTCAAAAAATATTTGCCCCCCCCTCTTCTTTTTTGAGTTATCAAATGATGCCTAAAAACATCGTTGATGATCTCTTGTTTTGTATGCAAACGAAAAGATACCTTCCAAATCTCTTACCAAAATACGTGACTGAGAGACTGAATGGTTATGAATCAACATTCCCATCTCCCTTTTTGTAATGTTGGTCTTGCAATTACGAGTACTAAACAGTACAATACTCCAGGTTGTTATATATGTGTAATTTGCATTGGTTTTTTATATATATATATATATATATATATATATATATATATATATATATATATATATATATATATATATATATATACACACTATGGACAATATAAAATTGTATTTCGTGGCTGACGTTGGTCCAAAATCAAGTTCACTGTTTACCTGACTAGAATCATTGATCTTTTAATTTAAACAAATCTGTAAACTAATACATAGATAATATTTTCTCTATGAATATGGGTTTAATATTAAGATCATTATCAAAAGAAGAAAACGTATTTAACTTGGTCTGAGTCAGCGACATCGTGTTTACCACATTCTATAATTTTAGCAACAGATTTTATTTTTTAAAGTTTTGGAATCTACTAGAATCATATTTTCCATTAGGTAATATGTTTTAAATAGAAAACGCTAATTGTGACTTAGGTCGGGTAGACGACTAGAAAATTTATTTATTTTGGCGATAACATCTCGGCAGAAATTATTTATATTGTTGTATTCAGATTTTCTTTTGGGTGAATTTATTTATTATTCTGTGGAAATTCAAAGTGCTTTGTGATATTCTTAGAGAGAGAGAGAGAGAGAGAGAGAGAGAGAGAGAGAGAGAGAGAGAGAGAGAGAGAGAGAGAGAGAGAGAGAGAGAGAGAGAGAGAGAGAGATTAACTTGAAATTGTAGTGAATTCAAACAAGGTACTCTTCGATTACATTACTTTGATTCAACAAAAGTGTTGACACATCATTATATTTCTGGTCATTGGTACATTAGCACATTTGAGACTACGTGATCATTGGTACATTAGCACATTTGAGACTACGTGCTTTTATAGGCACAAGAGCACTTTCAACGTTGGAAATTATTTTAAATAATAATCAAGTTTATTTAGAACATTTTTCATTAGGTCTTATGTTACTAATTCTAGAATTATTTGGGATTTAATTCGCAATACCAAGTTAGTTTTATATTTTCACTTTGTATTCTATATGCTTTTGCTTTAAGACCACAGAGTCGTGACAAGATGTAAAACTGAATATAACCTGGTATAGAACTAAGGAAACTGCAAGCAGGAAACCTGGTATGGAGTTAAGGAAACTGTCAAGAAGAAACTTACTAAGTTGTTAAAAAAACGGTAAGTAAAAACCTGATATGGACTTAGGGACACCGCGTGCATTAACTTTCCTGAAAGTTTAAGGTTCTACCATATTCAATCGATAGTTTGGTTTGGAATAAAATTCAAACATTTGTTTTGTCCTTTTTTTGCTTGAATTTTAGCAGCAAGACTCCGGTGTAGTAGTCCTAGTAATATAATTATTTAAAGCAGGAATATTCATTTATTGTTCAGTAGGTGTTGGACAACATTAAGTCCGGATTATTAGTATGTCTTACTGATTACATTTCAGTGACTAATGGAGTAAGTATATCATGAAATATAAGTGCACGGATACGATTTCCTCTCAAACTAGTGATTAGTTCTATGATGAAACTAATTAAATGTGTTTTCATGTGACACCCGATACAATGTCGACAGAAAGAAGGACCGTAAACAGTGTTGAAATGTGCGTTGTGAATTGAGCTCGACAGGTTCACGGGAGTGAGATGTCAGGGGAAGAGTCCTAGCGGGAGCCCTGAAGGCAAAGACCTCCAGAAGTTCGTGATTATATTAATTTTCTCCTATATTTAGCAAAGCATTATATATGCATTGATTTTTACATCTATTAAACACTATGGACAATATAAAATTGTATTTCGTGGCTCACGTTGGTCCAAATTCAAGTTAACTGTCCACCTGACGAGAATCATTGATTTTTTTAAATAAAAAAAATCTGTAAACTAATACATAGATAATATTTTCTCTATGAATATGGGTTTAATATTAAGATCATTATCAAAAGAAGAAAACGTATTTATCTTGGTCTGAGTCAGCGACATCGGCAACCTTTAACTTCCAAGCTTTTTAAAAATGACAGTCTGATGTTAAAACGCGAGTGGCTAACGCAACCAACCCACCTCTGCATATG
Source organism: Potamilus streckersoni (assembly GCA_016746295.1). Lineage (NCBI taxonomy): Eukaryota > Metazoa > Mollusca > Bivalvia > Unionida > Unionidae > Potamilus > Potamilus streckersoni. The sequence continues at coordinate 1,531,766 of JAEAOA010002175.1, forward strand.
CTTTAGAAAATAGTGATTGGCTAGGGGTGGGGGTAAGCGTGCAATATGACTACAATCATCCTAAACGTTTTTCAATTTTTCGTGTATTTTTAGATATACTGTATACTTACATGCCACTTTGAATTGATGGATGTGACATTTTTCGATAAGAAAGGCTCTTACATGATGCTTACAGTATTTTCTTACGCTGAACCATTTCAAGAATCTATAATGTATGTGCTGTAACATAAGTATTTATATTTGCTATTTAATTGGTGAATTAAATTATAAACCTCAGGCTTAGGAAAAAGTTTAAAATACCCGAGTCTACTTCTGTTTTGAAATAATTTATATGTTAAAATATAATGAAAAAAATTTACTTGTGCGAGACCTGTAACTGGACCAGTTACGTTCGGACCACGTTAGCTATTTGTACGAAATAAGCCTTGGGTGTTTTGTAATAGTAATTTGCAGCAACAATATACATTTGACCGGAAATTTCTTCGCATATAGAAATTTTAATTTAGTCGGATCACCTTGTCTATTCCTACTACTGGATTGGCCACAAGATTGACTGAGAAGTTTCGAACGAAAATAAATTCACTGCATTCGCAATTTATCGATCTATCTTTGTCTCTTCAATAGCCAAAGTCACCGCAATTGGCGGCTATTGACATACATTCACTTATGACGCGAACGAATGACAGTAAAGTTTCCATCAGTTAGTGGTCATTCGGAACCGTCGGGCTTTTTCCGCCACAACCTGCTTCTCCGATAACGTTCTAGTTCCTCTCGAAACATATGCCTTTAAAGTGCAGTTTGTTTATACCAACATTGGAATAGTATTTTTGCATGTGCACTAGTTCTTCGCCATTTTTCAGTGATTTTCACTGTCATTCTCAATCGAAATATCGCTCAGTCGTTTCTGTTAAGCTGAGAAATAACTTCGGACATAGCTGTAGGATTACACGTATCTTTGATTGGTTGGTCAATTCGCCTCCGGCAAAATTACAATAAATCTATTTCGACTTGTGGTTGTGTTGGTTTAACGGCATTGCTCAGCACATGATAGACCATACCTTTGGTGGATGAAGAACCCAAAATGACCTGCCAACCAATGGGAAGCTATTGGCAAACTTTCTCACACAACCACGTTAGCCAAGCCAGGACTTGAACCCACGCGGACAGAGGAAAGATAGGCTATTTGTAAAGGCCTTTGACCACTCGTTCCTCGCCCCATGATATGCTGAAACTGCAAATTGTGACGATGTTCCAAATGTGACTATCTTTTCCTGTTGTCCTATTGAGCGATGTGAACACGTGTTGTTCTGAATATAGTTTATCAAGGGTAGCGAATTAAATCCGATGTTTATTATCTACTTGACAAAATATGCCGAGCAAGTTTTGACTCCACAATTCCATCGAAGTTTTGTTGAAATGTTTACGATTGGTTAGTACTATCACAAGTTGCTTCCCTTATACTTTTACCAAACTCAACATACTCATTGCCTAACGATTAGCATTTTGGCACTAATTAATCCGATGCTGGTTGTTTTAATCAGATCATTATATGAAGAATCATGTCACATACAACTTTATTAAATGCTAAATTGCAATCTAGTTTGACATCATTTAATCTCAAAAATATATATCTCTGCATATAAAAGTTGTATTATCTCATTCACGAGTTCTAGGTCGATCAAATGATTCAACTTTCGAATGCATGCCGAAAGTTGCCTTCAGACTACCTCGACGAGGCAATGAAGACAGAGAAGTTATGAATGCATAGAGCTATTTTTTTTTTAAATTTGTAACTTCTTCATACACTTCATTAATGCAATCAGAGAAAAAGCTGAGGTAGTTCGATTGGCTCTTGGTTTCATATTTTTGGCGGGCAAATTTCTAGCAAAGAAATTGTAAGAATTTTCTGAAAATTGCTGCGAGAATACACATCCAAGGCAATTTTTGTTTGTTTGGCAGAAATAGCCGAAGACATTCTAACTACCTTGCCGTGCATAACACAATACACATGAAACAATCCGCGACCCGCCTAAACTGACAAGAGTCAGTCATTAAAGAGTTGCACCGGTATGTCAGTGTGACATCTCGGCAAAACAATTTCTTTATATTGCATGGATTTCGGTTACACATACCTCAAAATAGTTAACTATTTTTATAAATTAGTCTCGGCTCTTTGATATGACAGCAGCACGAAAGTTTGTTAAATTATACAAGTGATCCTAACGTTCAAAACTGGGAGTAATGAAAAATCTAGTAATGTCGTTGATTGTTTAGCAGTTTCGTCTGCGTTCACAATATACAAAATAAAAACCAACCAAACAAAAACAAATAACCAAACTTAAATTACACAATCAAAGAAACAACCAAAATTAAATTACACAATTTTTTTATGTTTTGAACAGACCACATATGCAGATGTAATTGTGTATGAGTATGACACTCCTAACGTAAATGGGTAATTATATGTCCACTTCGCACCATTACAGTCGACATATTGATGCACAAATAGTGGCAACGGACATTATCAGATAGCTACGGTATTTCACATTAAAAAAAAAGAATAAAAAAGCAACACATCAACGGTATCTTAACCATAAAATCGGAACATTTTGAGCATTTTCCGTTAAGTCGAGAAAGAGACGTTTGATGTAAGTCGCCTATCTCTGCTATATAGCAATCACTAGTCTTGGCATCAAAACTGAAATGTCAGCTAAATAATAACTATGGGTAACAGGTTAGAAAGTAAAAGTGTGTGTGTGTGTGTGTGTGTGTGTGTGTGTGTGTGTGTGTGTGGTATTTTTTTGTTCCTCATCTGCATCGTTCTAAAATTTCTGTCATGAAAATTACTTTGAATATCATGGAATGTCAATGTAAATTTTTATCTTCATTCTTGTTGTTCATCGTCATCTTTATCACCTTCATCATAACAACCGTATTCATTAACGCTTTCTTTTGCTACTTTTCTTGTTCGTTGTCGCTATTAAACTATTACCATCATCTGAGCAATTATCGTCATCATCATAATCTTCTTTCTGGACTTTGCATTTGCTCATGACCCTGTTATGATGACGACGATAACGACGATGATGATAAGGAGGAGGAAAGGGATGATGGTCATCTTCATATTCTTCTTTAGGTGAACATACAATGGAACTTCAATTAGTCACATCCCAATGATTCAGTAAGCATGGATTTTAAGGTCATCCCATGGATATGTTTACACGCACGTAACTGGCTTTCCTTGAAATCTCCAATAAACTATATTATATCACACTGATATGTTGTAACTGGCTTTCCTTGAAATCTCCAATAAACTGTATTATATCACACTGATATGTTGATGAGTTGGTGCCTTACGGCACATCAACACAAGTCAGTTATTTAGTACAGTTGCTTGCCCAAGGACTCACCCAGACTGATCCAATGGCAGGATTAGAATCCACACCATTTCAATCGTGAGCTCGGCATGTTTTACAGTCGATACATAAGCAATGTACTTGTGCATTTGTTAAAAATCTTCTAAAATTAGAATCAGTTCTCTTGGGTGGTTCTTCCTTTAATTTTTTTTTGGGGGGGGGCACGCAGTACAGACTAACGGCCGTTTGTAGTTATACAAACGACAAGGTAGGAAGAAAGAAAGAATCTCTCTCTCTCTCTCTCTCTCTCTCTCTCTCTCTCTCTCTCTCTCTCTCTCTCTCTCTCTCATTTGGTGTTAATACGTGATCTAAGTCATGTTTACTACTTGTTTAAAAAGTGATACGTAATTCATAACAATACGACAGACCTTTATTGCATATCCATATATATCTTTGGACAGATCTTTTTAGTCACACGTGTGACCGAGTCTTTCCAGCGAATATACTTTTTAATCTCAACAATATTTTCTCCTCAGCTAATGAAATGAATAGAATTAGTTCTCTTCTATATATCTTTTGGGGCCCTAAGCTGCCGAGTGGTCTAAAGCGCTGACCGTTACGGATCACTGCCATTTCACCTCTGCGTGAGTTCTAGTCCAGACTCGGCTAACGAGAGAAAGCCTGCCGGTAGCTTCTCGTGGGTCTGTGGTTCTTCCCTAGGTCTTCCAGAGGTCTTCCTCCACCATTAATACTGGCCGCCAAGTATAGCCTATCTTGTGCTGAAAATGGCGTTAAACCCTACAACAAAAACAACTATAAATCTCAGCAGCAATATTTGTTGTTGTTGTTGTTGTTGTTGTTGGGCTTAACGCCATTTTTCAGCACACGATAGGCTATTCATGGCGGCCAGTATTAATGGTGGAGGAAAAAACCGGGAAATCACCGGAAAGAACCACCGATAAACAATGTATAAGTAAATAACTAATCCGAGTTTCCTCTGATCTTTCCGTTCTAGATATTACGAGTTATGTTGGAGTGTAAAGACTCCTCTAACTTTTCTCACCATTTCTTTTTGGCCATTGGGACAGTTATGCTGCAACCTGTGGTCCACACGACACACTCCACAATCTAAACTAAAACGCAGTAGTTGATATCTAAGACAGACGCGTTTTGTAAACCGGTGACGTGACCTTTATGTTCCAGATTGATGAACAATAACAATATTGATTTTTCGAAGTCGCAATTTGTTTTCGTCATGTTGTGAAGGGAAGTATTTACTCGGTAGGTTCATAACGACGCTTTCTATAAGTTGTGTAAGAGTAATTTCCTTTACCACCAGAACGTCAAACGGCGATACATAAATTATTTAATTTGGATAACTTTTAGAAAATCTGTACATCTTGGAGTATGTTTTATAAGCTGTATTTGAAGGTGTAGATAAATGTATATTAAATTTAATAGTATATGTGCTTTCTATAATGTATCCCTTATAACAATTGGTTTAATATTTTAGACAACTTGTATGTCATCGAATTTATTTTATTCCCTTTTGCAACTTTACAAAATGCATTATGTAGTTCTTTTAATTAATACCTTTTTTATTATTTGTTTTAATAATAGATATATATGATCTACTTAAACTTTTACGCTGATTTTTAAATGGTGGTCACGGAAGGAAAGCTACAGAAATAATTTATATCTTGATAACCAAGGAGTAAGTCGGCATAGAACTCATATAATTTTAATATCGGAGATTAAGTATTTAAGTATTTAAATCCACATAGTTACACGTTTTTTTTTTAATTTTTCTAATTTGTCTCTATTCAGTGCTAGAAATATATTTATCAACCTTGATTTTTTTTAACACTGATTTTCAATCTTAATCTAACAAGAGAATAAAGGTCAATCTACATGTTTTTGTAGCTTATTAGATTTCTATAAATTATGCATTTAAAAAAGATTATGTTCAGATAAACTTTCCGATTGATTCACTGTCTAATTTTTAACTTTACAGTCAAATTTGATTTATGCTGTTGCTTATTTTGATTTAATAATTGAAAATATCGTCATAAGTACATTCATTACAAACTATGTGTAGCTTTTTGATTAATTTCTTTTCATTGCAAAGATAAATTTACCTGTATTTCTAATAGCAGTTTTCAATATTTATCTATACAAAGATATATAACTAAAAAGGTCTTGCTATTTACAGGAAAATTTGTTAGAAAGAGTTTCCATGGAGGGGTGGCACAACCCTCTTTCTTAAAATGCAGTCATTATTTTATCCTGAAATTTTGTTGCTAAAACGTAACCTATTAGCCACAAGTTGCCTTGTTAAAAACTTGTATGTATTGATTTGTTAAAAACTTGTTTGCATGGTTTTGTCAAAAGCATGTATGTATTGCATTGTAAAAATAATTGTTTGTGTTGCCTTGTCGAAAATTTGTATCGAATGCCTTGTCAAAAACTTGTACATATTGCCTTGGCAAAAAACTTGAATGTTTTGCTTTGTTGTTTTGGCAAAAGCATGTATGTATTGCATTGTAAAAATGATTGTTTTTATTGCTTTGTCAAAACTTTGCATCGAATGCCATGTTAAAAGCTTGTATGTATTGCCTTGTCAAAAACTTGAATGTATTGCATTGTCAAAAACTTTTATGCATTGCCTTGTGTGGCACGGTGGTTAGTTAATCATTTGCTTCCGAAGTACCCTTGTAATAAAACAAGAATAACCGTCTTTAGACAACCTGTTTTGGGAATATCCTCCACAAGATAACGCCACGCATTATTTTATTTCCAGGTAAAACTAGGTTGGACTGCTATAAGTTTTTGCACTGCCAAGTACATTTTCTTTCAGCAGACGAAAAAATGCCGGGTTTGCTTCAACGGCGAAATAGTTTTGTAAAGGAATTAAATTTACATATCCAACTGTTCACAAATGCTTTATCAATTTCAGTTGCTGGAGTTTCTTCGCTGCGCCACAATAAAGCGTTTGCTTCAATTTTGAAAATCCTTAAGTATAGATAACGTCTTTACTTTCTCCTCTGCTTTCAGCAGTTTTCAAAACGAGTGAAAAAAGGATGTAGAATAGTTGTTCTTCAATATTACGGCACCGTCTGTGCTGTCCAGCATACATTTAAAAATGCGTAATGTTCGCGTTTTGAAATAAAACACAAGTATGGTAGCTTACACAGTAGCTTACGCACCATTACATTCGACATATTAATGCACAAATAATGGTAAGTTTTGGAATCTACTATAATCAAATTTATTATAAAACATTTTGGTAATAAAAAGACTGAATGCCATGAAAAAGGCTTTCAAGGGAAATAGATGTGTATAACAAGGATGGCAAGACAGAATTGATCCAAACATAATTATGAAACAATGTCGGTGGCGTACATAAAATTAGACAACATTCTGGCTTGTGAACCTAGTATTATTGTACCGTATGGAACTCAAAGTGTATTTGTAGAAAAAAATTCGGCAGCATATGCTCAATTAAATTCCACTATTCTGGCTGTTACAGTTAAACTATGGTCTAGTTTGTAATATATAGTAAGTCTTGCATCAGCCCCACCCCCTCTGTTTTCGAAAGATCTCCAATATAAATCAGCAATCATTTGTCTGACACATTTATAGGGTTAGTGTTCTCGACCTGTCTAACAGTCTGCGTAGAACCATCTCAGTTTAGAATGTATTCTGTTGCGCAAAACGGTTTAAACCATTAGAAGAAGTCTGGACCGAATCCTTACATGTCAAGCTTTGTTTTAATTGGTTTAAATGGCTGGGTTCTGTTTAACATTAAGCAAAGTGTCTTTTATTGCTAGTTCCTTGTCATGATGTAAACATTAAGGTGATAAACGTAAAGTTAAAAGAAAGCAAATAACCCCAACTCTTTTATGCTTTCTTTTAATGTTTCGCCTGAGTAAATTCAATATAATATTTACACTTATTCAGGCATATCGCTGGGTGGAGAACTCAAGGAACGTATTTGGGCGATACTGTTCTTGACGCGTGAGTATTTTCTCAATACTACAATACTAATGCAGTTATTAAATTTTATAGGAACCTGTATTGAAGCATTTTTTTTTCGTACAAATCATATGTGTATTATCTTAATAACGATTATGATTCTTCAATAACAGTCATAAAATCGTTTCATTCTTCAATTGTATTATAATTTTCTTTCTATATTCAAAATCGGCCAATTTAGTATTTAGTAACATTAACACAAAGACTGCTAGAGGAACAAAATTCCTTTTTGCTGACGTTATCAGTTAACTACAAATATTTCATGGAAAGTACTACTACAGCAAATATTTCTGTCATGATTGTAAATCCGAAGAACATGAATCATGACGTTTCTAAACTCCGAAGTCTGACGGAAACTAAAAAGTGCACGGTCAGGTGATCATATTTGAACAACGAAGATAATATATTATGGTTCGTCAATGTTCGGAAAACTCCGGTAAACGAACCTTATAATATTTGTAACGCTGAATCATAGGTTACGCTAATCAGCTGAGGAGATGGCCAGGTGTGAAAGCGAGTTATGTTTCTCTGCTCTCCAGAATCCCATAAACACCGCCCCGAGTCGTGCAGAACTAGTTCTGTCATACTTTCATGATAAGAATTTTCTTCCTGTACAGGTAAGATTAATTATGCACTACATTTTAAAGATTTCTTTTAGAGCGACAGTGGAATAATTTGAAAGTTTAAGACATTAGCTTTGATTTATTTTCGAAGCAATTTAATTTATCTAAAAGCATTTTAAACATATTTTATTCTTTATATTATAATACTATAGACATAAGGTATATCGTGTATTGGAAATTTAAATTATAGTAATAATTTATATGTACCTGTAATTGCAGTATTGATGTACTGCAACGATAATTTCGCTACCAATGTCATGCTCTTTAATAATTGATAACTAAAATACTCTTTAATAATTAATAACTAAAATGCTCTTTATTAATTAATGACTAAAATGCTCTTTAATAATTAATAAATAAAATACTTTTTAATAATTGATAACTAAAATGCTCTTTAATAAATAATAACTAAAATGCTATTTAATAATTAATAATTAAAATACTCTTTAATAATTAATAACTAAAATGCTTTTTAATAATTAATAACTAAAATGCTCTTTAATAAGTAATAACTAAAATGCTATTTAATAATAAAATTAAAATGTTTTTTAATAATTAAAAACTAAAATGCTCTTTAATAATTACTAACTAAAATGCTCTTTAATAATTAATAACTAAAATGGTCTTTAATAATTAATAACTAAAATGCTATTTAATAATTAATAACTAAAATACTCTTTAATAATTAATAACTAAAATGCTCTTAAATAATTAATAACTAAAATACTCTTTAATAATTAAAATTCTATTTAATAATTAATAACTAAAATACTCTTTAATAATTAATAACTAAAATGTTTTTTAATAATTAATAACTAAAATGCTCTTTAATAATTAATAACTAAAATGCTCTTTAATAATTAATAACTAAAATGCTCTTCAATAATTAATAACTAAAATGCTCTTTAATAATTAATAACTAAAATGCTCTTTAATAATTAATAACTAAAATACTCTTTAATAATTAATAACTAAAATGCTCTTTAATAATTAATAACTAAAATGCTCTTCAATAATTAATAACTAAAATGCTCTTTAATAATTAATAACTAAAATGCTCTTTAATAATTAATAACTAAAATACTCTTTAATAATTAATAACTAAAATGCTCTTTAATAATTAATAACTAAAATGCTCTTTAATAATTAATAACTAAAATGCTCTTTAATAATTAATAACTAAAGTGCTCTTTAATAATTAATGACTAAAAGTCCTCTGAAGCTATAGAACTTATTATTTTGGTATTTAATGTCAAAACTTAATAATTCGCTGTTAATACAAACAATTTTGGGTGCAAACCTGAAATATTTTAATTTTTAAGCATTTTTGTTTATCGATAAATCAGTGGGCATTTAATTATCCACATTTTTTTCTAAAATACATCAGTTCAAGAATTGTGTGAAATTGGTAACTTTGAAAGAATATGGTAATTTTATTTGTAATTTAATGTAAAAATGTAACACTTTATGTATATGTCTTTCTATATCCGAATGTAATGTTATATTTTCAGGTATTATATATATCAATAAAGTTCTGTCAGACTTTTGCAATGAGAGTTCGCTTCCTACAGTTTGAACCAGTATCTCTCCGCTCCTCAACGATGTGAAATAACACTGTTATTTCAAAGAGTGTCACTCCGTAAAAAACCCAAAACTTTTTATTATCTTTCTATCGATTTGAGAGTGTCCGCCATTAAACTGAGCATGGTGAAGATAACTTTTACCATAAATCATCATCACATAACAATATGGTAAAATACATGTCCAGTAACTTCATAACAAGTTTGGAGTAAAATCTCTTGTGGTGGAGAATATGGGTGCTTGAAAAGTGTTGATCCTCTGCAGCATTTTCTTCATTCTATTATTCACGATGTGTTTATCTTGAAATCTAACTGTTCTCCTTTTCACGGTGGTCAATTTTGATAATTTGTTGATGTGTACTGTTATCTAACATTAATGTAAACGCATGCATGAGACAACTTACACGTTAGTCAGCATCCAAAACATTTTAAATCATATCCACCCTTCAACTTCCAAAAGCATGTGCCCGGCATAATTCCAAAAGAGATAGAATTATGTAACCCCATTATACCTTTAAAATTTCAAAGTATATCTGGCTCCCTCTGAGCAAACTTTTGTATTTTGAAACATTTTCGTCAACGGTTGTTATCAATGAAAACTATGATAAATCATTACCATTTTTAGGAGATGTTGCAGGCTAATGTATATGCCGAATGGCAGACGTGTGACGCAGATTCTCACACAGGCAAAACTAAAAGTCTGTACCATTATATTATATACACCATTTTCAATACCGCTATAAAAATGAAAATAAAATTTGACTCAACTACTCTTTCTCTGAAAAATCAAAATTTAAATTCTTAAGAGTTCAAGTTCTTTTGTGCTTTTTATCCATTTTAATTAAATACCAATCATTCAACAATAATGCATTTATTTATAGGCATGTTTAGGTATTGGGCTTTAGCATCGTTTATCATTTGGCATCCTTTCTGTTAGATTAGTGTCACGTGTTACTCTGATTCCTACGCGATGAAAGTTTATACACAGATCTTGAAATGAGGACTTTATGCAAGTAGTGCATTTAATAAGCCCTTGACCAGTGTTGATATTAAAATAGTATGGTTGTTCTTGGCTTGAGCTTTGACTAGGATTAAATTTAAATACATGGAACAATTTGCAGAAATTCAGATTCCATTGTTGCCGTTCATTTAACTACTCTAGTGCATCACGTGCCACTGAAATCTTGCTGCTGCTGCTGCAGTTACTGGAGCTGATAAAATGATATAATCGTAGTACTGAAATATCACCAAATCTAAAGCAACAAAGGAATGTCAGATATCATTGTAGAGGTTGTTCGATTAGAAAACAGCTTCAATGGGCATTTAGTGCTGATTTAGAATAAAGATGAAATTTAGCACAACATCAGTAATGACAGAAAGCTAAAGTGATAAATTTAAATATTTTATTGGTGATACAAGTATAACACGAGCTTACAATTTAAACAATGATCTTACGATCAAGAGGTTTTGATAGCATGTTATATTACAAAAGACATTAAAAAGAAAATAGTTTCATTTGTCCGATTTCAGACATAAAATGATGTCTTGCAACATTTTTTCGAATGATAGAGATCTAAGAAATACACATAATGATCATAATGTTGTGATGAATCATCTCAACAAAATGGATAAGTAGCACTGAATGATGACGAAATAAAAATTATGTATTTGATGTCAATAAATATAAAATATGTGCTCATAAATTTGTACAGTAAATCATTTTGTTATCCCTAACTTTACAATCTCAAAGTTAGATTTAAAACAAAATACGATGATTCAGAATATGATGCTTTTGAAAAGGAATTAGCAATTTCAAAATCTGAAAAATCTAAAATAACTCAGACATTCGAAAGAACTAAAAAATACTGCAATTTGCAACAAAAAAAAAAAAGAAGAAGAAAAAGTTACAGTTTTAAAAAGCAACAAACTAAGGACAACTTAACAAGCGTAAATATTTTGGAGTGCTTTTGTATGTTTGAAATAGCTGACAAAAATATTAATCAGTTATTTGTACGAATCAAACTAATTGGGACAAAAAAACGAAATAAAAACCGATTAAAAATTTAAAGAACTGTTAGATTAATAATCTATCTACAGATTACTTTAGCAAGCGAGGAACAGATTTCCCATCAAAAGGTATATGTTAGTCACGTGGATTGTCAGTGAAAGGTACAATTTATTGACATGTAAACATATGGAAAATACAAAACGATGCATACATACATTTTGAAAGTGAAAGATATTTTATATAAATACGCCTGGTTTGAAATAGTGAAAACAAGAGAGATGACATACATAGTTCTTTCAGAAATATTCAAGGAAGAAATCCTAAAAATATAGTTTAATTTTTTTAAATCTTGTTTTCTTAGAAAACTTTTTTCCAGCAGTGTTAGAGATTCTGCAGATATCCTACGAGGGGCACTACTTAATGTGGTCGTCATTTACCTGAAGCATCTCTCTATTCGAGTTACGTGATCCTGATGTATCTGACGAAGTAACAGTGAGGCACAATAAAAACAAACATGAAGAATGCCAAAGAAAAAAATATAACTGCATAAGTTCTTGCACTTCTATCTGGAGTGTTTTTCATACTCAGTACAAAAGTACACACCTCCCTGAAGTTTGCCTCGGTAAGTCCAGTCAAGATAACAGAGAGAATCATCGAGAACGTCTAGATCGCCATAGTCAAATCTAGTTTTTATCAGTTGAGATGAATCTCTCAAACTTTATATCAATTTTGAAATAGTTTCATTATTTCGCTAAATAGTATCATGCAGAAAAAAGTCATCATCATTTAATTAACCACACACCTCTAACAACCGTCGAAATTAAAATGCTATAGTTTTATGTCGTGTGTGCTAGTATCTATGCTGGTTCATAATCAACCAGACTTACAACTCTTTCTGCCCTCTGCATTTTGGGTAAAAGTTGCATATAAACACTGCTACATTTTAGTGTGATAACATGTCTGTGTATACATCAGCATAAACACTCATACCCTTTTGTGTGATAACATGTTCTTATGATTGCATTCCCATTCTTTTGCGTCCTTTTCATTTCATTGGATAGTAGGGTATGGGTTTTGGTCAGTGAACACGGGGTGTTTGATAGTACTTAAAGAGTGTTCTGTTGGATAATAATTAAAAAGAGGGTTTAATAGATTTTACGACCTTAGGTCTTAAACTGCGTAATAGAAAGAAAGTGAAGCCATCAGTTTAAGAAAAATCATAAGTTATAAAGCGAAGTGTAGAAACTTGCAATATTGTGAATTAAATCCCAAAAAAATCATAAATATCCTATCACAAGTCTGAAAGTGTAGAATGTTCCGAATGAATTCCACTCTTATTGAATGTCCTGGTGTACCACAATGATACAATCCTGTTTGCCTTTGAATGATTTCTTACTAATTCCAAGATGTGTTAATCCAAAGTCAATGAACACTTAGTAATTTCAATCAATAAATTTTACTTATATCTGAATATAACTGTTAAGGACTCCGACAGACTGATCGTAAAACCTAAATGAGTTATATGTTTAACAAGTCCTTTTATATTCATGTTTATTCGATTTATATGTGAATCCTTACCATGGAAAATTCGAAACAGATTGTAAACAAATTTGTCTAAAGAATATTCTAAGGTCATACACAAACTAGTGATAATCTACAGATTATGGACAACGGTTAAGTAGGTACAAAAGCTGTTTACAAATGACCAATATTTTACAATCTGCTATCATGGACAAACGTCAAGCACATAATATAGATATGCATAGCACCTTCCATTATTAAGTAAAAGGATTTATACTATAAAGCGTTTGTTTTTTACTTAAATGTCTAATAAAAATAAGATTCTGTAACAATGAAAATATATAGGAAGATATCTTATGAATGACACCCAACTTAATTACTATATATATATATATATATATATATATATATATATATATATATATATATATATATATATATATATATATATATATATATAGTACTTCTATACGCGTAAATTGCACTTTCAGTCAGATTATCTTTTCCCATGGTGTGCCTAATGCGACATCTAATGCAACATCAAACATCACCTAAGAAATCGCTCCTATTTTGTTTTTCATTTTTAATGACAAAAAGGGAGTTGTGATCACTGAATACAACAATACAATAATCGAAGAAGGAGATGAACAAATATACACATCAAGATGTTGCATAGCCAAAAATCGAAGACAAACATTCCTTTGTGATTGTGGAATAATTTATCTGGTGCTTCCTTAGTTTTTTTGTGATCTTATTTAGTACACTGGATGATATAGAATATTTTTATTTTCTCTAGTCTATACTCCAAAAATCTCTAAATCACTAGCAGCAGCAAACATTTTCAATAGCAGTAATTGGATGAAATTTGGTGCTGAAAAAAAAAGTTCGCCTCTGTAACCTTTAATTTCTCAAAAGATTCCTGACACTTTTCAGACCAAAGAAACTTGGATTTCGTATTCAACAAATTTGTCAGCGGGTCACCATACATATATATATATATATATATATATATATATATACATATATATATATATATATATATATATATATATATATATATATATATATATATATATATATATATATATATATATATATATATATATATATATATAAGTAGTAAAATCTGTCTCTCGTGAGGCATATTCGATATTTGAGGAAACAGCTTCGTATTCCGAGAGGAGATAAGGAAAGGAACCATATGAGTCAAGGAGAAATCCAGATCTACGAGAGATCTGAGTATTTGATGATCCAAAGAGGACCAAAGCACACGCATTAGACGCAAAAAAACAAGTCGAGAGGTGATGTCAGTTGATGCTGTCAAAACGTGGGAATTGCGCTCACGATTTAATTCTTATAATATGATGTAAATGGGACACTGCGACTAATTTCTCTGAATGTAAATCAGTTGGGTTTGAAAAGCGAATTTTGGTTATGCATTAATTATTTGGAACGTGAATTGTGGTTATGAATTACTTTATTATATTTAATTTAGTAAATATGTTGGATGAAAAGTGATTTTCTTTTGATTATATATTAATTGATTAAAAGTTATTATTTATTAAAGGTGGGGCTCGTTGTTTCTTTTCTTTCAATAATTTGCTCAGGTATCTGTAACGATCCATCTGTCCCTCCACACTGTGCAATAACACTATGGAATTTCATTCCCTAGCTAACGAACGCCGAATCAAATAAGGAGGGTTTATCTTTTAAATCCACCCTCCCCCGTTACACACTGTGAATTCAAAGATAGCCTAGATCTTAACGTCTACAAGTTTAACTTCACCTTGTCCAAAATATGTCCTAAGAATGTTGCACTGGCATGGCAAAATCTAAAACGATGTACGCATAACAATTATCTAGACAGGGTCGTAGCATGTTCATTAAACGCTGGAATGTGGTCAAACAATTGTTCATTCCTTAGGGCATTACTTCATATTGATAAAGTCGACATGTAGTTGCAAATGTTGAAATTTCTTTTGCTCTTAACAAGAATGGAATTCTCCAGAATCCTTTTAAAAGTCAGACTTGGTGACATATCAGATTTTCAATTTAGTCGACACAATTATCGCCTTTTGGAAATTAATCCGCATAGAAGATACTGTTGACTTTTCTATAGCCAGTACACAAAGAGAACGTACTATCTTTGTCGTCGCTTTTTGAGTGGTAATAGATGCTTACAGGATGGTCGATCACGGTGTTAAAGCCAGGATCAAGCGAATGTTAAAATGAAAATAATGGATGGAATAAACGGAAATCTGAGTCGATATAAAGAATATAACAACACAAGCACTTGTAATCAGAATATAACAATTTAATTAATTAGATACAACAAAATAGTTTTGTTTTTATAGGATGCACCTCCACCGGTTAAGTAAACTAACTTAGATCTCTAAAATACAATTCGCATATTTGTTTTTGATGTCGATACGGCAAATTCCGTTATTAAATCGAATGAGTGTCTCGAACTTTAATTGTCTAATATGTCTTTCATAACCTGATAACTGACTGCTTTTAACTTCCAGAATCAAACTTGCTTGTCAATTTGGAGTTATCTTGAACAAAAGAATTATCGGGTTCCATCTGGCCTGCTTACGCATCACACTGGCTTTAGAGGCCTTTTTCGGTCGTCCCGTCTCTTATACTGGTCGTTCAATCCAGATTGTTTAATAATTCTGAATTACAAAGATAAGTCAAATCAGATTCAGTACAGTCATCTTGCATACCACCGTTTACATCCTCACTGTAGATTTAAATTGATTGAGTAATAATTGGTTATCTATCTCAAAATACTCCTTGATGATATTTATATGACCAGGTTGTTTATATTTCTGTCTCGCGTAATTGTAAATGATATAAATTGAGTCAAATACATTCTATTCAAATGTATAAGGATCAAAAATGTTAGCCCGAAGGGGAATTTGAGGGATGGGGAAGAGTTTAGGCTGAAAACCCATTACCATTGTATTTCTGTCATACCATACTTTTAATTTCGATTGAGTAGAATGAAGATAAATTCGAAAGGACTTAAACCCAGTGTTTATTGAACAGATTCCCTGACAGCACGTGTACACTCTCGTCACAAGTCTTTCCTGTATCAAAACAATATAACCAAATCATGAACATTTTTTAATATATCTAATCACTTCTGTGCTACTATAAGCTCCTCCCCCATCCCCCGTAAACATGCAACGTATGTTAATTCCCGAATATTCGTTCTGCTTTCAAGTGCCACACATTAATGTTGTCATTTGCTTTTGGAGTTAGCATGTCCTGGAGTGCATCCGTAACTGTTTAGATCATTGCTGATTGTTCTGTTGTGTGGCCTATCTTACTCTGCTTATGCTTCGCAATACCAAATCATGTTATTATTGGGTCTACTGACCATTCGGTTAAATTAATCAGAGCGTATAGTTTTTCACATTTGTTTTTATTTGGCTTCTTTATTTTGGTTGACATAGGGGTATTATTTCTGTTTATTTTCTTCTTTTATTCATTCTCTTCAGTTTTTAGCGTATCCTATCTTATCATGGTTGTCTTTTGTGTGTTTGTTTTGTTTCAACTTGTTCGTGGAATTAACTGTTTTCAATGGTCCTGCTACATAACCGTTTAAATGTATAATTATGTATTTCTTCCAGCACCCAAATATACGCTATCTTCCTAATTGAAACTATATCTTAAATTAGAATTTTTTTACAGCGTTGGTATATGGCATTCTTCTTTGGTTTAATTTCTCAACAACACATTTGTTGCATTCTGTCATCTCCATTAAATAAGTTAGATTTCAATAACAAGATAGTAGTGACTATAAATCAGCTTAATTTGAATGTTTTGGAAATGATAATATTTACTTTAATTTACGCGATCGTACTATTAATAGTTTACAAATGGTTCAGCTGAGCTGTTGCGCTTACTACTTTTATATATACATACAGATGTAGTTACTCATTTAGCATACCTTCACAATGCAGCGAGAGTATCAATATGTTTGAGAACAGCACGATACTTAATACAACTCGCTATTCGACAAGTCTGCA
This sequence comes from Potamilus streckersoni, assembly GCA_016746295.1. Taxonomy (NCBI): domain Eukaryota; kingdom Metazoa; phylum Mollusca; class Bivalvia; order Unionida; family Unionidae; genus Potamilus; species Potamilus streckersoni. The sequence goes on from JAEAOA010002175.1 coordinate 1,548,926, forward strand.
AAGAGATACGACGTATTTTAGGTTTTAAAGTTTGATCAAAGACGGAGTCTTTGGAATCGTTGGGGTGAGGGGATAGGTAAATATTTTGGTAAAGCGTGCGGACGTGCTTTACAGGCGCATTTCATTTATACATTACGATATGGGGAATTAACGGTTGATTGTTATGTCGGAGAGAAATACTTAAGCACAGATCTTGTGACGACTAAGAAAGTAGCTCGTTACTAAGTAAAATATTTATTAATGGCCGTGTTTCCATCCCGCTGTACTTAACGAATACATGCATTTCATTTCTTACTTTTATGTGCAAGTGGGGTGGTGGTCAAGCGGCTCAGTTCTGAGGGTGGGTTTTGGCGCTTTTTACCAAAAATTGGTTAATCTCTTTAGCTTGTAAACTTGGTATTGACTAAAGGAAAGGGATTCAAATTTAGAACTCTGCTGAACCAACCTCACCGAAATATGAGCAATTCACGAGCTCTAATAAAAAAAACAAAAAAACAAAAAAAAAAAAACCCACAAAAAACTGGTAAATTACGCTACGAATGGATCTAATAGAGAAAATGAATATTTTCTCTCATATGACCCATGCACTTTGCTCATCTTTAGCTTGTGAACTTGGTATTGACTAAAGGAAAGGGATTCAGGTTTAGAACTCTGCTGAACCAACCTCACCAAAACATGAGCAATTCACGAACTCTAATACCAAAATCCCAGGTAAATTACGCTACGAATGGATCTAATAGAGAACATGAATATTTTCTAGCATATGACCCATGCACTTTGCTCATCTTTATTTTCTGTCAGAAAAAAGAACATATATATGTTTAATACGTTTTTGTTTCCCTATTTCGCGGGTAATACCCAAACCTTGACCTGTTCTCATCTCGATTCGCCATCGCAAGGTGCCCGTCCAAGGGGGCGCTGTAGTGCTAATTAATGCAATTAGGTATTCAAAGCCAGAACGAGGCTATAAGTCCTTTGTCATGGCGGGACGCTAGGTGCACATGTCTTCACAGAGAATATTTTCCGATGATTTACTAATAACGTAAGTACCATATTGTCACTTCTTTCCCGATCTTTCATTAAACCATCTGTATCTCAGGATTTATATTGCAACTCATCGATCAAAAGAAGGGTAATCGTCTGTCACAAATTTTCCTACCAGTCTCGGCACACGCTTTATCTCGATTCAAAATCATGGCGTGTTTTGATTGTTCGATGAAACAAAGAGACAATGGATTGACGATTGATCAAACAGTGTTAAAATTCGTTTGAACTAAGTGTAAGAGGCTTGTGTGGCAGTAGATTTGTTGTCATCATAATTTCTGAAATGTTTAGTGGATTGTTTTGACATATGTGAAATGGATTCTTTGTTTGAGATTTGACAAGAAGCAGACATGACTGAGCGAGATCTATTTCAGACGCGATACGTGATTGGTTAAAATTAGAACCTTGTCTATTTCTGTCGCCTTTGTTTAGCCTGGTTGGACCCAAGTGTATGGTTGGAAATACCCATACAGACAAATAAAATTCTGAATAATTCTAATAAATAATGAAAATATTATTCAGTCACTGACTCTATCCCAGTTTTGTGAGTGGCTCATTGTTGCCACAGCGATCGGGTGAATCATCTTCACTGAGCAGTGAGTGATCGTTTAGTAGTTTACGTGACTCACCCAGTCTAGCTTTTCACTTCATTCATCAGACATAGTTCCTTGTGTTCAGACGGATTTCATACCTTTCTTTTTGTATGAGCCCTTATTGTCATAGGATTTACATTTGTGATGAAAATTGTAGCGGAAACTCTATCAGGTATGTCTTTAAATAGTGTTAATTTTATGAGGAGACTATATACGCGGAATAGGGACATTTTTATTGTTGACAATAAACACGGTTGTCCGAAAAAGGATTGTTTTGGCGGACACGGCGACATTGTTTTTTCACTTATTGTATGCATAAGAATGAACTGTTTACATAAGAGATGGCCTTTATTTGGCTCAGGATATGCTGTGCTGGTGGGAGGGGGAACCATTGGCAATTTTTTTTTTTTTTCTTGCTTTTGACTTGGGGTGTAATGTGTCATATAATGTTGTGGTCTGTGATTGAGTTCTGCTTATGACCAGTAAATTTCAAGTTAGTAATAGTGCTTGAATAGGGATTGTTTTGTTTGGTTTTCTTGGTTAATTTTTAGGCAGTATCATGAAGGTAAAATGGGAGCCATGTGCCTTTGCCAAGGACACACACACTGGTGGCTGTCTTGAGCAGGATTATTAGTTCCATCCACACCCAAGCCAATTCAGCCTATGCCCACTTAGCTGCCTTGGAATGGGGAAGTTATATCCTGGTACTTTTAATTGTTCCTGATTACATTGAAGTGAAAAATTGGTCTTTACCTTTTATTCATTTGTCCAGTTAAAAACCTCATTTTGCAGAACTGATTGTACTCTGATTCATTTCATATACAGTCCTTCTCCAAAGTGGCCACATCTACTGGGCCAGTTTTCTTAGTGCCAACTAGTCTGTCTTGAAAAGTAGCCAGAGTGGGCTGCTAACCCCTCTGATGCAGCCAGAATTTTTGTCTAAAAATGTAAAATTGTTCCCCACAAGTGTCCATTGTATTTAATAGGTGTTTAAATCCAATGTTTGATTCATATCATAAGGTAAGTAAACTGATCATCTGATTGTTCCAATGTATGTTTTCAGATGTCAGATTTTATTTATTTGGATAATAACAAATCATAATTCAAGGCTATATTACCTTATAACAAAGTACCACTACAATTAGGGGCCCCAAGTGGTCTAAAGCACTGTCCATTACCAATCACTGCCATCTCACCAATATCTGCTGCTATCTGTGTGTTCCAGTCTAAGATTCAGCAAATGTGGATATTCCAGAAAGCTTGCTAGTAGCTTCTCATGGGTTGGTGGTTCTTTCCTGTGATTTCCCAGTTTCTTCCTCCACCATTAATACTGTCCGCCATGTATAGCCTGTCATGTGCTGAAAAATGGTGTTAAGCACAACAACAACAACAACAACAACCACTACAATTAAGTCCAGTCATTTTCTACAAACATGCAGATGTACTCCACCTTCACACATCACCTGGCTATGATATCTTTGTCATGGGTGCATGAATATCTGGGGCAGAAGGGTGAGGGGGTTTGTTGTGGTTTTAAAACTTAATAGATGACCACTTCATGTTTGGACCCCATCTCCTCAAGTAGATCAGATTATAATTTAGTCAGCATTGGCTAAATTTAGCTTCTGTGGATTCACACAAAGAAAATTAAGCTTGAACAAAAAATAGTAATCAGTGAAGGCCAAAAATTCATGTGATAGTACATGTTCCTTAATAATAAGTTATTGTATTGGAAATGTAAGTCATGTGAATTTTGTATTTGTGTGCTGTTTAACTCATTAACCCCTGGTGTATTGATAACTTGTTGCACTTTTCCTTCCTCCTTTCCCCAGCACACCTCAATAGCATAGCAGAGTTTACCTAGCTTGTATCCAGGGTGCCAAGTTTGAGTGATTGGTTGATTTCAAGCCATTTTCTAATTATGGAGGCTATTGAACCAATTAAATTTAACTTACATAGACAGAGTGAACATTGCTTAACACAGGATGTAAAATCTATTTTGATAGAAATAGTGAAGATATTTAAATCCAAAAATGATGCAGATTGACGGGAATCACCAAGTTGGAGCAGATTTTTACTTGACAAACTCTGACAGAGAATTCTCAGGACTTTTATCAGAAGAGATAGTGACATCGAAATGGCCATTGATGGTAACAGCAAACATAATGAGAATGAGTTCAAAGTTTATTAAGTGTTTTATTAGGTTTTAAATTTTCAGTGAAAATTCTAAGGAAGAAATGTAATTCAAGAGCAAGGAAAATATGTGCATCTTTGAAGGCAGGGTCACCCTACCAGGTGAAGTGGGCGAAAAAGTCAACTGAGAAGGGTAAACTTCCCATTCTTCTGTTATGAAAGCTAAAACAACCTAGCCCTCTGATTTTTCCCACATAATATGACTGTAGATCACAACTTTGAGATGCCCCTCGGCACTGCTGTAACCCAACCCAACACCAAATATATTTAGTGGTGTTGATACCAATCAGCTTATGGCACATACTCATAAGTTGTATTTGCAAAATGAGGGAACAATTGAGGTGTTTTTGTTGTCTCATCAATGAAGCTACTGTACTGAATGTCTAGTACAGATAAACCTAATTAAAACTTTAAAAATTATTTAAAAAAAATGATTTTACCCTTTCATCATTAAGTAACTTTGTAGGCATAGTCCTCAACACTAAGTAACTTTGGAGTTGTAAAGCAAAATGACTTGTGGACTTTGAAACAACATAACTTTGCCAATGTTAAAGATATCTGACTGGATTAAGTGTCAAAATCAAGGTTAAAAATCATATTTTTTGACTAATTCAATAAAAGCCGGAAAACCAGAGATTTGTTTCAGTTTTCTGACAGAATTCAGAATTGGTCACGCCCCAGTGTTGGATGGCTCCAGGAAAGCTTCTGAATATTTTCAAATATTCTATTCAGATGAAGTTTTTGGAAAAATTGTCCGTTTAACAAACTTAAATGCGACAATCAAACATGGCAGAGGCAATATAGGTGTGTGAACAGATCTCACCTTGGAGATTATTTTGGTTCATTTTACAGAATTTTTTATATTATGGACACCATGAAAGAAAGATTTGTGCTGCTACTGTGATTATTCACTGGTACATCTAGGGTCAATTGAACAAGTTTTGAGAACTTTTTCTAAGTTTTCTAAGAGGTAATAAAATAATTACTTGTATTTTACCTGTTGTGTTACCTGTTTGCACCTGCATTTTAACAGTTGTAATAGATATGCACATTACATTTTATTTAATTAATCATAAAATTTGATTTTTAACCTTGATTTTGACACTTAATCCAGCCAGATATCTTTGTTGTTGTTGGGCTTAATGCCATTTTTCAGCACACGATAGGCTATTCATGGTGGCCAGTATTAATGGTGGAGGAAGAAACCCAGAAAGCACTGGAAAGAACCACCGACCCACGAGAAGCTACTGGCAAACTTTCTCACATATCCACATTTGCCGAATCCTAGATTTGAACTTACGAAGACGGAGGTGAGATGGCAGTGATCCATAAGGGACAGCGCTTTAGACCACTCGGCCACATGGCCACTCGGGGCCCCTGCCAAATATCTTTAACATTGGCAAAGTTATGTTGTTTCAAAGTCCACAAGTCATTTTGCTTTAGAACTCCAAAGTTACTTAGTGTTGAGGACTCTATGCCTACAAAGTTACTTATTGATGAAAGGGTTAAATGTAAAAATGATGAAGATTTCAATTAGATTCAGAGCTGTGCTAAAGTTGCTATAACTGATAGTTCGGATGCAACTATAGCCAAGTGTAAGAAAGTATGTGATTTCTGGCTTAGTTCGGACTGCAACTTTTGCTGGTGGGACTCCTATTTTTACCAGATTAAGAGTCCTAGACTCCGTTTTAAAATCCTAGGGAGACCTTATATATTTGCCATATATGTTGGGACACCATAAATCGATTTCTAAAGTCCTTTTTCTGAACAGACTAAAAGGTCACAAGTTTTTGGACATCTTTTTGATAAAAATATTGGTTAATAAAGGTGTCATTTGTAGGATTTAAAAATGATTTTTGAAACTAGCTTGTACAAAAATGCACTCAAATTGAAATAATATTAACAATAATTTACAAAAACCAATGTGTTTTGCACCTTTCTTCCTAACAATATGAAGTTTTAAAATCTATTTGCAATACTTGAAACGTAAGGATTTCAGTATAAACAAAATCATTAAGATCAGATTTTTTGTTATGCTACTATTCCCATCTTGATGATCAAGAAACATAGACTGGTATTCATTTATCTATTTTATTACATTATTTATTATATATCTGTATTTATTGGGATTGTTTTATTTTTGCAGCTGAGCTTAAATGTTTACTGATGTTTTCCTTTGTTGTTTACTTGCAAGAATATTGGGCCAATTTTGTGCAAGACAGACCAATTCATATTAGTACTATTTGTTTGTGTTTGCTGTTTTATGCAATTAAGTTTATGATTTGATTTACATTTGCCTTTTCAAAGGCTTGGTGTAATTCCCAAGTATTTCCTTAGGTATCTGCTAGTGCATAATCCATAGCTTGCAATGGCCGAACTTTACTTGCTTTCCCAAATCTTTGAAGGAACCACAAATTCAATACTTATTACCAGGTATTCCTTTGTTCATTTATCTTTTGTTTGAACTTCCTGTGATCATGCTGCACATTTGAAACTCAAGGCATATGCTTTAATAAATTTCCTGAAATGTGTGCTCAAGGTGTCACTTGAAGAGACCCATTTGTTCTATTGTTTCAGATTTATTTTTGAACTTCTGTGAATACCAGAATATGAAGTAATGTCATTTTCCTATGTTAGCCAACTTTGGATATAAAAAAATTGGCTTGCTTTTATAACCTTTGTATTTGGTCCCCCAGATTTAAACATGTTTTTTTTTCTTCCACTACCAGCTGTATTTAGATGCTATTCAAACAGGCACTGACATATGTTGGGTACAGTACCATGCATAACATTAATTAAATTATTTTTAAAAATACTTTTGTAACCCTTGCTAGTAAGAACAATTATTTCCTTAGACTTATTTTGTATATTATTTTGCAATCTATTGTTACACTGGATATTTTGTGCCATACAGTGTCTTGCATGAATTGCTGAATCTTCAATTTTTCTGCATTTTTATCTCTTCTGCAATTTTTCTGCATCAAATTTTCAATTTTTTCCATACCCTTGAGGAGCACCAAACATATTTTTGCCACTACAAACAATGTGTCACTGGTTTTATGAAATGTTAGCCATATACATTATTGATGTGTACTATACTGTGCATGATTTTGGATAGTGATTACACATTAAGTGCAGATGAAGAACAAAAATTTAAATAAAATAAGAACAGTACAAGGATAGTTTCTTTCATTATGTTATCAATTAATCTGTTTACCTTTATTGTGGGACCCTGAGGGCCTGGGTGGGCTGAAGCACTCATCCTTACAGATCATTACCATCTCTCTCCTCTCCTGTATGGGTTTGAGTCTGGGCTCTGCCAATGTAGGTATGTCAGAAAGCATGCCACTTGCTTCTTGCAGGTTGGTGGTTCTTTCTGGGCATTTTACCTGGTACTTTCTCAATCATTTATACTGGCTGCCATTAATGGCCTATTTTGTGCTGAAAAATTGTGTTCAACCCTACAAGAACGACCTACTTTATTATAACATGCAGGGGCAATGGGCAGCAGTTTGATTCAAGTCAGCACTTTTGGACATTATGTAGTTGACTAAAGGTTTAGCCATGTTGGATATTCTTTTTCCAGGATATATGGTATTTACAAAACTGTATCAAACACAAAACTCTTACAATGATCTCACACATTCCATTTCACTCTTGGTCATAACACTGTATCAAAGAAAATGATACAATCTCAACAGATCCCATTACATTTTTGGTCACAAAACTGTATCAAATACAGAAATGCTTTAAGATCAGTACAAACAATTATTAAAAGACTACATTCATTGTAGTCATTTGTTTGACCCTCTTCTCTGGAGGTAAGGCTGTTCAGTGTGAAGTCTTGTTTTATTTAGAGAATTTGAAATATGAATTGTATCATGACATTTTTAGAAACTTGCATTTTTAAATTTAAAATCAAAAGGATTGATATGAAATAAGGGATTGACATGCCTTGGTAGAATCATAAAAACATTTTTTTAAAAAATATGTAGGATGGCATGCAAGTCATGCCTGCTGTTGATATAGACTTTACCTTATCTTGGCTTAGGCTTGTGTTGGATCCATTGCTAATTCACCTTGTTTACTTTTAGATAGGTGAAAAGTATATTTTTTTTCATTGAGATGTCTTTGGGTTTTGTTATGTTGTTTTAGATACTGCATATATATTGAAATGTTACAAGTCATCTTCCTTAAAATTTACTTTTAGATAGGTGAAAAGTATATTTTTTTCATTGAGATGTCTTTGGGTTTTGTTATGTTGTTTTAGATACTGCATATATATTGAAATGTTACAAGGCATCTTCCTTAAAAAAGTCATTTACATGCTTGCTTATGAGCCTTTATGTTGTTGGTTTAAAAGAAGACAGGGATATATATATATATATATATATATATATATATATATATATATATATATATATATATATATATATATATATATATATAAGGAAGCTGCTGGCAAGCATTCTTGCATATCCATATTAGTTAAACCTGAGATTTCAACATACAGGCAGAGATAGGTGAGATTGTAGTGATGATACTGGCAGGCCTGGCCACTAAGTCTTGATAAAATATACATGTTTGCCTGTTTTTACTCATTTATAATGATTATATCAAGTTAATTTAAATGTCTTAGATGTCTGCTTGTACTACACATGCAGATATGTTTATAGCAATACATGTTGGTTGTTGTTCTGGGGCTTAACGCCAGGCATAGGCTGTATATGGTGGCCAGTATTAATTGTGGAGGAAGAAACCAGAAATCCAAGGAAAAAACCACTGACCCACAAAAAGCTACTTGCAAGCTTTCTCACATATCAACATTCCATGAATCTTAGACTCTAACCCACCAGATGGAGGTGAGATGGCAGTGATCCCTAATGGATAGATGGATAGCACTTTAGACCACTGGGCCAATCAGGGGCCCCTACATGTTGGTATCCCTATCTCTTCAAATCAGATTTTTAAAAATCACTAAAGATGTTTGAGTATTTTGAAAATCCAGGCTTCCAGTGTTTGTAACATTTTTAATCACCTATGTAACCTTTACTGCAATTTTTCTTTTCCATGTCTATTTGTTGCAGAAAAAAATTAACATGAAGGTTTGTGTTAAATTTTGCTTATGTTTTGTAGAGAAGTTGTTTGTTTTTGTCATATTGACAGTAGTAGTTGTGCTTTGTTCCCCCCTCCCCTTTTCAGAACAAGTCCTTAATATGAGACTGGATCTGCAATCAAGTCTATAATGTTAAACATAATATAAGTTGCATTATAATAGTCAATTCCCTTAAACATCTGATGCTTCAACTCTTATGATCACATCACATGCTAATTTGTGCTTGACTGGTGGTAGAGACCTCATTGCTGTCATAGCAAATGGAAAAAGATAAGAATTACACCAAGCTGAGAGGTAGAAACTAGCCATTGAGCTGCATAGGGTTTGGAACTTGAGCTTGTGCAACTGTACTAGTGATAAATAAAGTGTTTACTTTAGAAACTCTTTAGTTGAAAAATGTTTTTGTTCACTGCATGTTTTGAATAGCGAACTTTTAATTAATTTTTTGAGCTTTACATTAGCAGTTTATGATATTTTCTTTAAACCTTACTGAAAATTAGTCAAACCTACAGACAAAATATCAGCCTGAGTCAGGGTTGGCAGGTAGGAAGAAGGTTTAGAACCATACAGATTGGTGTAGTACAGTACTAGATAGGTGCATAGGTTCTTGTTTTTTACAAGTTCACTGAGTATGTGATGACACTTCTGTTGTAATAATATAAAATATGACATCACAGTGCAGATCACAGGATACAGGTTTTAGCACTGTTAGTGTAGTATGAACTTGTATTTTCCTTTGTCAATTAAAATGCTATCCCTCCCAAAACAAAACTTCACTTTGACCCAGCCTGTGGTTTCCTTTGTGAAATGGACTTAGTTTACTTTGCTTGTTGATAAATACTTCAGATCAGGGAATGCATATCTGATTTGATATAGACTGGTTTTGGGACAAGTTTAGACAGATTGGTCTAGGTTTTTGAAAACTAGGGCAGTCAACAAGTACAAATATGGAACATTACACTAGAAAATATTTCAAAAACACATCTGGAGGGAGCCTTTAAAATTAAGCAGATGCAGAATATTGTGTTTGTTGATTTTGTTTATATTTGTGTGGGTTTTTTTAAAATTGTTTGCCATTATGTTACAAAATCTGTAGACAGAAATTCTATTATTGATAGTAATGGGTTTTTGAGTATTTTTTTATTTAGTGCTTATCCTCACCTGGATTCCCTACAAAGTGTTTATTGCCACACCTGGATTTACCTGTTAATATAAATATAGTGCTGATCATTTTCAAGTGACTGTTGTACTTCTAGATTTTTAATTTTAACCCTGTGTTTATACCACATTTTAATGTACCAGTAGGAGTGTTTATTATTTACTCCTAGTGTGGTGTTTATTGCCGGCCCTCAAAATAGTGGAGAGTTATACAATGGATTTTGATTGCATAATCACTAATGAAATCTTCTCACCTGCAACTTTCCCCACTAAAACTACATCAGGTTGTGCAAGAACACTTTTATCCATATCTAAGGGAAGTAGCTACAGAGGGGCCTGAACAAAACATTATCGATGCAGAACATTGAGAAAACCCTGGGGTGGAAGTGTGTAGTAATTGTACTGTTTAATGGCTAAATGGATATACTTTTTATGATTATATTGGTAATAATTGTTAACTAAAAGACTTTGCTGCTTGTTTTTTTTGGATTTTTTTTTTGCCATAAATTACCTTTATAATCAAGATGCCAAACCTATGGAGGATCATTAGCAACTTGACTGAAAGAGGTTAATATAACCATCATGTGACCTAAATATAGAATACATATTGTCACTTATATCTTAATTGTTGATTTAAAAAAATCTAAGGATATTTACTTTTGTGAAGTAATCAGTTTCAAAACTATTTTGAGTGTTGGTAACCTATTGATGTAATTTTTTCATTTCATACCAATACTTGTGGACTTAGCTCTGATAGTATGTTTATATTTTTCATATTTGAATACAGTTATGACATTTGATTTACAAAATTGTATTTATTGTTCCTGGAACTTCAGAAAAAATATAGGGTATGATGCAATACAAGTATTCCAGACATCACCTAGGTTTAATATATTAAAATGTTCAATAATGCTTATGAAAGAGGTGTTAGCTTCTATGCAAGCCTAATCAAATTTATCTTTGGCAGCAGTAATTGATCAACAGGTGGCAATCTCCTTATCTGTTAAGATCTAATTATGACAAACCCAATTACAATCCATAGAACTTTGTTTGATGGCTCATGTACTATTTGACTGATACTTGCTTTGTTGAAATAAATCAGATAAAAGAATTGCCAGGACTCAGCTTGTAAGCAAATGTACATGGTAATATATTTTCAAACAGAATAAAATGATGTGTTTATGTCTATTAAAAAACACATTTTGTACATGTCTTAAAATTCTCATGTTAATATGCATTGTATCATACTTGAATGTGGTTTAGGATTGGAGAGATCAGATCAGTTAAAGTAGTTTTAGTAACTTGTAATGGAAAAACATTTTTTGTTTTTGAAAATTTTTATTCTGTTCACTGTAGCATCACCATATAATAACTTACAACTGCATCAAACTGCAAAAAAAAAAAAAACCCAAAAGATCCTGATCTGCAGGCATATTGTCAGGGTTTTCAATAAATGCATAAGATTTTAATATGACTAATTTTTGGCACACAGATTTGGGCTGGAGATTCCAGAATAGTCTTGTATTTACTATAGGAGGCACTGAATGACATCTGCTGTTCAACATGTTAAGACCTTTATGGCCAGTAATATCATACCAATATATTAATTTGGCAGAGCTAACTGTTCACTGATTTCCAGTCAAGCTTAGATGAAATATGATAAAGTATAAAACAATTCTGAGTGGTTCATATATGAAATATACACAGTAACACCTAGCTAGCAAGAGGAACACTTTTACAAAACTCAGGTTTTATGTTTCATACAAAATGCTGTACAGATATTTCTCATTATTCATCACGAGACAGCAATCTTAAACATCATTTGTTTCCACCAATAATGAGAAGTAAAGCTATGGGCTTTAGACTGTCTAAAGGAATTGACTCCCAGAGATTTCAGTTTTGACTCTTTTCATTTTAACTCCTGAGATTTTAGGGTCAAAACTGATTCTTCAGTTTAGAAATCTATTGAGAACCCTGATTATACAACAGCAGTTCAGGGTCTTTAGTGTTTTCACTTGTACTCCACATAGAAGTGGGTATATATATTACTGTGATTTACCTATATGACTTTAAAAGAACACAGTATAATTTTACATTGGAAAGGATTATAACTGTTAGGAGTAATTAAACTGAAACATTTTTATTTTACTTAAGAAGAAAGTTTACTATTAAATATTTGGCAGCTGAAAATATTTTCTAAACTGGTTTGAAACAATCCCTGTAATGTTCATGGGAGCATATGCAGGGTGTCTTCATGTGTTGCTATTTGCCCTAATTTCAGGTAACAATGCCATAGATATTCCTTGAGGATACATTGTTACTTTATAGCATTTGATTTTATATATGGGTAAACTGGATCATTTGTTGCCATCTATGCCTGGCAGCTCTTCTGAGCAGGTCAGTTGACTTCCTATTTTTAAGAGTTTTGAGAACCTCTTCTCAAAAAAGAAGACGTACAAGAAATTTAAATGCAATTTTTACATTGGCATTGACATCTGTAGGATTAAAAACCAATGTTTTAATAGTGAGCATTATTATTTCTCTTTTTTAGGAATCATATGAAGTTTCTCTTTTTTGCTGCCGATCATTGTGCTTTTTATCCCCAGAGTTTTATGAAAAATAAGATCCCCAAAATTGATTTGTGCATGTTTTGGGTCATTTTTTGGCCTTATAGTATCTCTACATTGATATAATAGAAATGAATGAGTTTTTTTTAAAAAATTGTTTTGTCTTATAGTCTGTCATACTATCAAGATTGCTCTGAAGAAAATTTAATTTTTGTACCATAATTATTGTTTACAATCAGTACTCAACTTACCTATAAGTCCAACTGCAAACTTCATTATACACTGGCAGATCTGAGTCTGTACAATTTGTTAGGTGTAATCAGTAGAACAAACAATATATACCCTAAACTGCAGGTGCATTATGCTATGGCAGATCAGGATCATTGTTTGCACTTTGACTTGATTTGTGCATGAGTGCATATGGTACTAAAAGCCTTGAGGGTGAGCTCTCTAATTGTTGATTGCAATCTTTATCTTCACTAGTCAAGATTCAGGAGAGTGGTAAAGGGACATTATCACACTGATTATTGGGATGTCCTTCACTCCTATAATGGATTCCACCATTCCATGAAAAATTAAATTCTCAAATGCTTTATATATATTTTTTAATTATCAGGACAATCCATATAGTTCATAAATCTTTGTTCCCATATTCGGATAAGTGGTATTTATGCACAAAACTCTTTGAACATCTGTTATATTTTAAACTCTTGAACTCATGGGTGGGGGTGAAGTGTAATCAGAATACCTAAAACAAACTCCAGAGTAAAATACAAAACATTACTTTATCAGATTATCACTGTTAGCCAGGTTTAACCTTAGCCTTTCTGAGTTGTTTTGTGTGCACAGGTCACTGAACAGTTTGAGTGATGGGTGAAAGACCTTAACTGGGCTTCCTAAGTACATGCATTAATGGAAGAGTGTAGTTAGCCATTCAGGCATAATTTTACAGAGGGCAGATATAAGTGGAACATAGTTTTTATTTAGGAAGTGCTAGTTTCCCTACTTCCTCAGTTCTCCACTTCATACAATTGAGAAGCTGTTCTTAATTGGAGTTTAAAAATGGGTCTGCCTGTTTCTTTCATTCAAAAAGTGTTCAAAAAACAACATTATTATTTAGTTTGAACTTATTCATATAATATTAATCCAGTAAACAGATAATTAGGTTGGAAAGGTGACAGGTCAAAGTGACTGGAAAATGGAAATGATGTTACTGCACAAAATTAGTGCCTATTAGTATTGGGATCAAGAGGTTTAATGAGTCATGGTACTAATTCCCATAGTAAACCTATGCAAACACAATATTAACCCTTTCCCTCATAGGGTATATGTCTTTTTAGTCTTTTCCTACCATTTAGCAAAGTTACCCAGTGTAGTGTGTTGCACATAGACCTGTTAGCAGTTTCATATAAATTTACAGTTCTTTGTCTGCCTCTACATCACTAAATCATCTGAATTTGATAATTTATGATAACTAATGGCTTATTACATAAGTATCAGAGCCTTTACCTAAGTTATTGAAGCTTTCATAGTTCATCTAAACCTGAAAACTAAGCAGGTACTGAACAATGTCTGGAAACCACCATTTTAAATAGCAGATTTCCACCAGACCAGAACGTAAACAGTGACCACATGATCTGACAATGGTCCATCACACCGCTCTGGTGGTTAGAGTGTCTGCCTCGGATGAGGGAGGTCATGGGTTCCATCCCGGGTCAAGTCATACCAAAGACTTATAAAAATGGTACTAACAGCTGCCTCGCTTGGCACTCAGCATTAGGAGGTTAGTGTTGGGAATGGTTGGCCTGGTGTCGGGATAATGTGATTGGGTGGGACATCATGCTACATGTCTGCAGCATGATGCCCCAGTGCTAGACATCACTATAAACTGCCACACTGCAGACATCATAGCCCTATGACTGATATTTTTTAAAAACTACCTTAAAGATCCTAATCACATCACATTCACACCAATGAATGTAGTATTTAATAGGGGTTTTTCCACAAAGGTGGTGCTACAAAAACCCATTCAAAAGACACTTATATGGGAATAAAGTACGGTCGTTATAGCTGTACAGTTATTTTTCGCAAAATAATTTTGTATGTGCTTTAAAATCTTGAACTCATTTACTGTCAAATCAGTGAAGCTGCATGATCAACCGTTGTTGTTGTTATAGGATTTAACACCATTTTTTAGCACAAGATAGGCTATACAGGGCGGCCAGTATTAATGGTGGAGGAAGAACCCTGGAAAATCCTGTGAAGGACCACCACCCCACGAGAAACTACTGGCAAGCTTTCTCACTTAACCCAAGTTAGCAGTCTGGACTCAAACTTACACAAACAGGTGAGATGGCAGTGATCAGTAATGGTCAGCATTTTCAGTCACTCTGGGCCCATGTGGTCAACTGTAGCAATTTCACATACTTGAAATGTACAGGTTCTTTGCATCTACATCACTAAATCAGCT
The DNA here is from genome assembly GCA_016746295.1 of Potamilus streckersoni. Classification (NCBI taxonomy): domain Eukaryota; kingdom Metazoa; phylum Mollusca; class Bivalvia; order Unionida; family Unionidae; genus Potamilus; species Potamilus streckersoni. The sequence goes on from JAEAOA010002175.1 coordinate 1,564,067, forward strand.
GAATTTGATAATTTATAAAAACTAATGGCTTCCTACATCAGTATCATAGCCTTTACCTAAGTTACTGAAGCTTTCATAGTTGTGATTCTACTCAATTAAGTACTGAACAATATCAGAGACCGCCATTTTGTCCAGTGGAGAATATGACAGTTAACACCTACTTAGGTTAAATAGCAGATTTTGACCAGAACATACACACTGACCATGTGATCTGACATAATGGTCATTTTCACTAATGAATGTAGTATCTAATAGAGGGTTTCCCTTGAAGATGGTGCTATGAAAACCCACTCAAAATGGCTGCTATTTAAAGAGTTGCCAAACTGTGCTTGTATGGGAATCCAGTAAAGTGCCAAAAGGCACCTGTATTCGGCTGCTGTGCCAAAAAGCCGTTGTATTAAGTAAAGGGTTTACAAACTTTGAACTCATTTTCATCACTCCTGCTGTTATTATCAATAGCTATTTTGATGTCACTATCAATCTCATTCAATGAAAATTCTCTATCAGAGTTTGTAAAGTTAAAGCCTGCTCCAAGTCGTTGATTCTCATTAATTTGCACCATTCTGAGATCTAAATATTTTCACTATTTTTTACTTCATCATTCAGCAGTGTTCACTAATAAGCTAAATTTTTATTGGTTCAGCTGCCAACATGGTTAGGTTAGGGCTTGAAATTAACCAATGGTTTGTGACGACTTAACTCATCGAAATAACTGGGCAAATACTACCACTCAAACTCTGCCCTGGATACAAGCTAGGTAAACACAGCTACACTATGAAGGCAATCTGGAGATGAGGGAGGAAAAGTGTGACGAGTTATCGAGGCAGCAGGGTTAATGAGTAAACTAATCATAGGCCAATAGAGGCTATGTTAGCACTTGGAAATACTTGAAAAATTGTTTTGAAACTTACATTAGCCAGTTCGTTAGCACTTGGAAATACTTGAAAAATTGTTTTGAAACTTTACACATGTAATGCTGCTTCTACATCCAATATTTTGAAATGGTGTCTGCTGAGGTCTATGGTGTCAGAGGTCAAATATGGATGCCAGAGCAGCCATCATGCAGATCTTCTCATTATGACTACTCTGAAGAATGTCTTGAAATTCTTGTTTTGTTGAATGAAGGATCTATATGATGTGCGGCTTCCATCAAAAGCCTAATATCATCCCTAAACGGAAATGATGCCAAGCTGACTTCCATCTTGGGATGGAACAATACATCACTGTTGCATATCAGTACAATTAGTGATACACAGCTTATGAGAGGATGCATTATAAAGACAACAAATTTCATTGTCATTATAATATCAAATTTAGAAGTTGTTAGTGATTTGGTGGTGTCATTTTATGTGTTGACATATTGTTTGTCTTTATAGTAAACCGATCTGTCTTATCATCCATTGTTGACAGGATAATAAAAAGTACTTCCAAATAGACCATCTTTTAGGTGTCTTGATTTGTATTTACCTTTTTAGGCCATATCAGTCAGCTCCATTGATCGGCATCTTTACTAGCCATGGTTCCATCAGCATCTTTACTAGCCATGGTTCTGATAACCCTATTTACACCTTGGTGGATTGAACAGCTATGTTGATTACATGTGTTGCATCCCAACTAACCAATAGCATTGTGTATCAGTGAAAATGGTGGTGGCAATTGACCTCAAAAGGATACTTTTGTAAGTTTAGCATGGAAAGTTTGACTATGTACAAGAGTGAAGTAATTACAAGTGTATTTGAGTGAAAGGTATTTGTGCAAAGGAGAACCAGCACTGGGAAAAAATGCTTATTTCTCAGTTCATTCAAGTTGTGTGCTCCCTTTGTCATGTAGGAACAGTGCTCAAACTTGAAGAACTTAGTTTTGATTGGATGCTGTGACTTGCCTCCATGTCCATTGAAATTCACAGACCTGAAGCTTAGAAATATCTGTTCCGTATGCCAAGGTACAGATATGGTTATCAGAATCTTGGCTAGCGTTCGATAAGTTCAGGACTAATTTCGTCACCAAGCATTTGTTTTGCATGGCATGAATTTTTTAAAACATTTATCACCGATTTAATATCTTCAATTAAATTTGGAAGATAAATACAGTGCTGTCTAGCCACTGAAACTTAAAAAAGAAATTGTTGACAAACACAACTCCAAATGGTCTACTCTTGAAATTTTGTAAATTCTATTTGCCAAGTTGATTCTTTCCATTAAAGAGACCCCCTTAATGTTTTATGTGTTACTATTCATTAATTCCAAACTAACAATTCATTAATTAAAAGACAGATTGTGTATTTGGATAGATTCTTTTGTCATTATTTCTGAATTTGAAAAAATAATTCTGGCTGAAGGGTTTACTTGAACCATGAACATGTTACATTAATAACTGTCAATCAAGCTACATTACAGTTTGGGTGCCTTCAACAAACCTTGAATGTTTTATTGCCAGATACATCACTACATAGTAGATGTCTTGCCATCATAGTAACACATGTCCATCATAGTAACACATGTATTGCCTTCATACTAAACACATGTATCACCTATGCCTAAAATGACCACTGCTAGTGCCAAGAAGGACATGGACATCCACTAATGAAATGTAATTGTCAATGATTTTTATTTTTCTGATTTAAAGCTTGCCAATGCAGGTACACAAGGATCAAGATTTGAGAGACAGAATGAATCCTTGAAAAACCACAAGCCAGTGTTCCATGTTTAGCAATGCAATGAAAAAGACAATGAAAAATTAAGTCTACTTCAAATGATATAAAATATTCTTAAATACAAACTATGGCATATTGGAGGCACACACAATCCTTGTACCCCAATACACAGGGATATTGGGGGCATAGGCCAGTTTTATGTACAAATTTAATGCAACAATCACTGACCTAGCAAAAAAAAACATAACTGAAATACACAAGTGAGGTCAAAAAGATTCATATTGTTATATACTTATTTTAAAACAAAGCATAAGAATATTATTCACTTGATCAAATTAGTTAATGGCAGTCCATAGCAGAAGTTTATGCACCTAAACCCAAATTTATACCTGCAATTGTCATGTCCAAAGGTCAATTTTGACACTTTGTGATGTTCACAGCCCAAACAAAAGCCCTTTTCCTAGATGATAATTCTGCAAAACAGTGTGTACTAAACAGGCTGATGCAATTGAAAATAGTTGCCATCCAAGAACACCAGCCCATAAACACCAAGTTAACAAATATATCTATATCTTTAATTAGTAAACAGTAATAGCTGAAAAAGTCTCACCACAGCCTTAAGAATTTTGCCAGGGGCCAATTTACCAAACTGGACCTTGTTCCCTTAGGAGTTGCCAATTCAAGTCCATCAATTTATTATGCTGCTGATAGGTTGTGCACCATTTTACTATTTTCAGCCAGTTTGCATTCTTTTTATACAGAAAAAGAATGCAAGGACTGGTAGAGATAGTGTACCAGTCTGGAGATATTGCTGCTGCCAGGTGCTGATACAGAATGTCTGCCATTGGTATTTCTTCCCTCATAGTACTGTTAACTACAGTAACATTTTAATGATGTCCACATGACAACTTTTTTACTTTTTATTACATATTTATTTGAGCCCAAAAAGTTACACAAGTTCATTTATCAGTAAAATTTTGGGGGGAAATGAGGAGAAATGATTTTCTTTAACTACCACTACCTCATCTGACCATTGCCTGTAAATAGCTCCTGAACCCAACTGACCCATGTGTGCAGTGTTGATAGGTCTTGATTAAAACCCCAGTGTCGATTATGAGCACATAGTTCTGCTGTACTCAAAACTCCAGTGTGGCATATCCGACAGAGGTAACTGCTATGTAAAGTAAACGTTGATTGGTCAAAAGTACAGATATGTACTTATTTTTCATTATCATAACCAATGAGAAGACTGATTACTGAACATTTTGATACCAGTTGGAAAGCTGAGAGGTTAAATTTAGACACATGGGTGGGAAGGAAATGTGGGTGGGAAGGAAATTTCCGGCAATGTACAAAACCTGTAGTTGAGATAAACAAAAATGGATTCCTAGTCAGATATTTCTGACTTTAAAGGTTTCAGTGTAAGCAATATCGAAGGGTTTAATGGATCATTCTTAGTAAATGGATCAGATAATGATGTTAGTCCAGTTTCAACACTAGATGTATGTGATTTTGAATCAAATCACGATTTATTTTGTGAGATTCAAAACAATTTACGTGACCTGGATTTCTTGTCTGATTGTTGTAGTAGTAAATAAAATGGAAATATATGAATAACATTACTATACAAGGTAAGCTGCTTTATATTTCACTGAAATCCAGCAAAAATTAATGAAATAATGAATATAAATGGAACCATGTTTTTATTGTCAGTTTCGTAGTGACTAGGGCTGTCAAAAATCACAAAATAACCAACTCAGGTACCCATTGCAAATTTTAACAGGTACCCATTAGGACATGAATGACATGTACAACCGTATACCAACTAATTGTTATCTCCATTTCTTTAATAATTTATTTTATGTCGATAGAGGCAACTCGTGTACTACTTGGTGTGGCTATTTTTTTTTTTTTTTTTTTAGGGGTACCCGTGTTTGTTTCAAAACCTGGGTTTTTCTATAAGGTCGGGTAACCAGGTACCCAATGACCACCCTAGCCATGAAGATGCTCTAGTATTCAGCCTAGCAAACAGTATCAGTAGTCTCAGTAACTGATATGCTATCACTCAGCAGTAGTGAAACTGCAGAACAGCTGTAGTAGTTAAAGGGTTAACCCTTTCATCACTTCAGACCACATATGCAGTCCAGGGAAAGTAAATCTGTCAACACTATGGACCGGAGTTTTCTGTCTAGGGCAGTGTTCTTAAACATTATAGTACCAGACTAAATATCTTTCTGGGTACCTCTAATAACTTCCATCTGGTAATGTAGATGTTATATTTGGATTATCTTGTGAGTTTAGCTTGTATACAACTAGAAATATCCAACAAAGTACGAACTTTTAACGTGTTTTCCGAATGCTGAAATTTGTATCCAAAATGGCGGCGTTTGAAGGATTTTTAGAGGAGAGTTTTCGGAGGATTTAAATAATTTTTGACCTGATAAATTTGTTTGACAATGAGAGAAGACCTATGGAGAGATAATGGAATGTACTTGTGGGTGACGGTGATGACAGTGATGAAGATGACTTTGAAGGTTTTGAACCAGAGGAATTGTATGCTCCACCTGTTTTTGTTTATTTGTGGATAAAGCCCGAAAACCAAAGAGATTTGTTTCAGTTTTCTGACGAGTTGGGCACACCCAAGAGTTATATGGCTTCAGGAAAGCTTCAGATTATTTTCAAATATTCTATTCAGATGAAGTTTTGGGAAAAATTGTCCGTTTAACGAACGTCAATGCGACCATCAAATGTGGCGATATAGGTCACTTAGGTGTGTGGACAGATCTCACCTTGGAGATCATTTTGGTTCATTTTATAGAATTTTATATATTATGGACACCATGAAAGAAAGACTTGCATTGTTACTGCGATTATTCACTAGTACATCTAGGGTCAATTGAACAAGTTTTGAGAACATTCTAAGTTTTCTAAGAGGTAATAAAATAATTACTTGTATTTTACCTGTTGTTACCTGTTTGTACCTGCATTTTAACAGTTGTAATAGATATGCACATTTTATTGAATTAGTCATAAAATTTGATTTTTAACCTTGATTTTGACACTTAATCCAGCCAGATATCTTTAACATTGGCAAAGTTATGTTGTTTCAAAGTCCACAAGTCATTTTGCTTTACAACTCCAAAGTTACTTAAGTGTTGAGGACTCTTGTGCCTACAAAGTTACTTAGTGATGAAAGGGTTAAAACGCATTAATGATAGATACATAAAATAATCATTTGTTTTATTATTATTTTTGTGACATATAACCATAGTAATCTATTAAAAAAGGAGGATTGGAAATTAAACTCATAGATCCTCAGCCAAATGAGGTCAGATTTTGTCAAGGGCAAGTTATATTATCTCCATACATAATAATGGGTAATAATAATAATTTTTTTTTTTTAACAAGGTAGCTGAGAATATGGAGGTCTAGTCTCCCTTGAGGCCCTCTAAAGCTTTTTAACAGTCTACATGCATGAATCTTTTGAACAAAATGTGTAGGATGTGCAGGGTCACAGCCTTTAAGAATGAAATGGTCAGGTGATAGTTTTGGACATTACTTTGGACTTGTTACTATTATTGAAATGAAGACAGATTAGTATGCAATGAGATGAGACAGTCAGAGTACAAATGGGAGATTTTACAAGATATGACATAAAAACTAATTAAAAATCGGGTTTCAAATGTTTGATATATTTTGCTTCAAAACTTTTCAACAGAAGTAGATGATCTAAGGGATGTGAGCAACGAATTGCATAGCTTTTTCCAGAATATTTATAATTAAATCAAAATTGTTCAGTTTTGGTTTGGTAATTTGAGTGGTTATGTAAAGTTGACCATAAATTATATAACCCTTGAATAGGTCCTACATTTTGGGCATATTACAGTTTATACATTTCAAGAGATAGTACTGCCTTTTGAAAGTGTATTCTTTATTTGAAGCCATTTCAGTTCTCTGGTCCCTGTTTGGTTGATAAGGAATTTGTAGCAAACTGCACTACTGTCCACTATATTGACTGGTTTAAAGTATATAAGCCAAATAAAACATGTAAATTATAACACCACTGTGTATTGTTGAACCTGGTTACATTGTTTTGAAAATCACCCACTCTTGTATTTTTAGAAGAGCAGCAGTGGTCACTGATGCCAATAACAGCCATGTATTACTATTTGCACTTTAGTAGAACTGTATCCAGTTGTTAGTTTACCTTGCAGCAAGCATTGTAGATTATGTAACCTATATTTAGAACAGAAGTTTTACAAATGCTCACAAAGGGTCTGACTGATTATTCATTTCAGCCCTATAATGTATTGTAATAATCATACTTTCTTGGATAAAAGAAAGGATTGGGATATTTTGTAATTATTGCCATGAACAAATAGCATATCATTACATTATTGGTTTTGAAAATGACTGAATTATTTTCATCTTTTGTCAGCTGTGTTGATGTTTCCTGTACAAGTCAAGATTTAAGGGACATAACCACAAAGTAAAAGAGATGTCATTATTTCTCTGATTGGACATTTTTTATTATTACCATATTAAAACCTGTTCATATTTTAGAATTATAAAACCTGTTCATATTTTAGAATTTGGGCTTTTGCTATATTGTATAAACCAAGTAGCTGTATTATAAGCCATACCATCCTTCTACATTTGCCATTCAGGAACTCAGTTGGTTCACTGATTATTATGCCAAACTCTTTACAAAAATAGTGCAGGCTTGAATCCTGTCTTGCTACCAATCAAGGTCAGCTTCAACAGAGAGTTTCTGGACAAAGCACTTTAGGTCAATTACCCTGGCACAAAGTAGCCAACTTTTGCTGGTGTGCCATAATGGCCAAACCAAGCCTTTCAAGATTTGTTGCAGAATTATGATTTTTCTGTGTGGACTTGGCTAATGCTGTAATGACTCTAGACTCCTATTTATGTTGCATCTCCCAAGCAGATTGTTTTACATTGAAATTAGCTATTGTGAGCTCTATTGGCTGCAACATATAGGCTAATCTACTCAGAATTTATCTCTAGACAACATTAAGATCAGTGAAGAGAACAGAATTGAATATTACCATAGGAATCCAGTACTTGTGACATGGTGAACATAAATTTATCCACTTTATATTTCTTCTTGAATAGATGAGTAATGCTGTACACAGTGACAAAAAAAATTCCATACTAATGAAATATCAAACTTTTTGTTTAAGAAAAATCTGTATTTCATTAAAAGTTCTCATGCAAACAGACTACATATCTTAAAGTTTTAATTCATATAAATGGGTGAAAAACAAGGCATTAAACATATGCCTTATATATCCTCTTAAAAGAGTAGTAAAACTGGAAATGGCTAAGATCATATCTACCATAGAATCTGCAGATCAGGATCAGTGTTTGTTCTACTGCTTACTCCTGACCCAGATCTGCCATGACAGAATGCAACTTTGTTTACAGCAAGTATATATGGTATAAAGTTATCAAACTATAATTGGCACAAGCTATAACTCCCACTTTTGCTGCAGCAACATTGACAACTATACTCACCATCTAGTAAATGAATTCAACATTGATACCAGTGTGATTGGAGTATTGGAAGTACTAGCAATTTCAGGATCTTTATTGTTTGCAATTTGAGCCAGTAAATATTAAATCAGATGCACTAAATACATCCAAGCCTCAACCTTGTGTCATGACCCAGATCATGGTTGCTGGCCTTCTCAGTAGGGTTGTAAAGGGTCATCAGACCCATTGTTTGTTTGTTATTTTAAAAATCTTGTCCTAAGCCTGATAGTTGGGAAGACCTCTTGGTAGCCATTTTGGGTGGCAGTAAAATAAGGTTGGAAACAATTGCTGTGGCCAGCATTTCTAATCCCATGTTGATAGGACTTGGAATGTATGTTTGCATCATTAAGATCATAAATCATGCCTACTAATGAGGTAGTGGATTAGACAAACTTGTAACACTGCCATAGTCTTTCCTTTGATACAGTTTGGATCAAATTTTCAGCCTTGGTTATATTATGAGCTTAGACCAATTGGATAATGAACAAGATTTGTATAAATTACTGAGATAAGATAATCTTGTGTCTAATTGGCTGAGATTAGGCCTTATTTTTACATAGGCATTTATATGCCTAAACTGTTAATAATTAACTTCAGTAATGATTGGAGATCAACACTTGTTAACATTGTGGAACCTATAATTTCTTTTATTCAGATTTGATGGACTTTAAATTGATGCTTGTATAAGCTGGATCTTGGACTGTTTGATTTAATGAGTTTTGCATCTCATGTACTCAGCTTCTTACCATTCTTGTGTTTATTTTCATCAGGATCCTGAATGACTAATTCCGTTACCTCGTATAAGCACCTTTTGGAGTTTTACCAGATTCCCATACAAGCGCAATTTGGCAACTCTGTAAAGAGCAGCCATTTTGAGCAGATTTTCAGAGCGCCACCTTCAGGGAATCCCACATTAGATACTACATTCATTGATTTGAATGACCATTATGTCAGATCACATGTTCTGGTAGAAATCTGCAATTTAAAATGGTGATCACTGAGATAGTTCAGTACTTGCTTCAGTAGAATCACAACTGTGAAAGCTTCAATAACTTAGGTAAAGGCTCATGTAAGAAGCCATTAATTTTTATATATTATCAAATTCAGCTGATATAGTGTTGTAGACACACAAAGTACTTCTAAATTTCTAGTGTGTGAAATTGCAGCTATGGTTGATCATGCAGCTTCACAGATAGGTGAACGAGTTCTCTCAAGATTTTAAAGCACATACAATTATTTTGTGAAAATTAATTATAGAGCTATAATGACTGTATTTTATTAATTCTTCCCATTCATGTGTACCAAAAATGTACAAAGGTTAAAATTGCTGTTAAACATATCATAGACTTACTTCACTGCATTACAGGCCTATGTGTATTGACTGCACTGTGTAACTTTGCTACATGTGTATGGATGGGCTACAAAGCCATACACTCCACAAGGGAAAGGGTTAAGATGAAGAGACAATATAAACTCATTAAGGCTGAGAGATGCAATTTTGTCACAAGGTAGTACCTTTTATTCAATGCCTGTGACATCATGATTAGCTTTTTAGATCCCAAGAGGATGGTATTCTTGAAGGGAGAATGTAGCTAGCTAGCTGTACAGTGACATTGCAGAGAGCTAACCATTCTAAATTTGTATGCACATAAACAAAATTATTTGGAATAAAACACATTTTGGGACCATTTTTTACTAAAATATTTGACTTCTGGACTTTCTGAATTTTTAAGGATGTTGTCAAGCAGTAATATAAAATATGGTTGCGGATACATGTGTTCTTATAATGCAAGTGAAACTGAACTGAATTTGATTGATATCTGTAATGCACTAATAACTTTTTTTCATCAGGCAAGACAATGTGTTTCCTGTCAGCCAACCATCTGTTTTTTTGTTGTTGCACGCACACACCCCCATACCCAATTAAAAAAAAAAACACCAAAATTTTTAAAAATTTCCGAAATTGATTTGTGCCAAGTACTAAATTACTCCTAATTTTAAAAGTCAGTGCAATACTTTTCTTGCTCATCATCATCAAAATGATTTGATTGGTATTTGAGTTTGAACAAACTGTCCCATTTTTTGGTAAGTTTGTAAATAAAAATAAAGAAAAATATCATTCAAGCTATTACAACAAAATATTACAAAATAGGCCAAACATTTTTTTCCACCAGTTTTTTTTGCATGTGGAAAATCATCTTCTGTGGAACATTACCTCATTAACCCCTGGAGATATTTTGTAATGTTTGCCCCAAATATGAGTAAGACATTCATTTTGGTGGCTGCTTCTAAATACAGTGGAACCCCGATATAACGCGATGATCGGGGTCCATAAAATTGGATCCTGTTAAAAGCGGGGCGCGTTAATGCGGGGTTTACAATGATCAAAAGTCTGCTTATCATCAGATGAATATTAACTGGATTGCATTAAGATATATTCAAAATAATCGATGGCTAAGATATTTATAGGTTATTACTGTGCATTAAAAACATTCACTAATTTTTATTTGTTTGAACGATAATACAGATTGACTGATAATGCCAGACTATCGCTATATCATGAAAAATGCATCAACACTGTGTGCTACCATGCCGTCGTGGCTTACAGTTCATCCAAAATGGATGTAATTTCATTGAAAATTGTACATATTTAAATATTCAATAATTTTGTAATAGTCTGAATTCATCGTGTAAAATATAGGATGAACAAACTATTGAAACCATTTACTTGCCATCTGATATTGTACGGTCACTGCATGCAGCTTTTCCCTGGGTCTACATACGGTGTCTGTACAAATTTCATACCCCAAAATTTTATCATAAGCGAAAGAATAATTAACAGTCAAAGCATGATTTCAGCGTGCAAATAACTTTTATTTCAGATTTTGTGAACATCAAAAGAAGCATGTGAAAACTGCTAAATTAAGCGTTGCCCAAAGTGCAAAGTCAGTGTGGTCCCAAATTTAAATTTCATCATTTCTTGAAAAATATATTCAATGACATTTGCTTATTTGTCACGAACTGTTGGGTTCTAGCAAAGTCAAGAGTGTTTCTTGATTGAATGACTTTGACGATGTCAACATCTTGTGTTTCCAGACACCTTAAACTTGCTTCTAAATATACTACTGCTTCAGACACTTTTGGAGTGCTTCTTTTGCTAAACGTACATCGTCTTCAAGCTGAGTTTTTTTTGTTTGCCCTTCTTTAGTTGCTCTAGGGCATACAGTTTCTCTTTAGCAGAAAATGACTTGCGTTTTTGAACCTGCTTTTTCATAACAGTAAAAAAAAAATTATATATAAGCAAACAACGTACACAGATAAAGCTCGATAACTAAGTAATGAAGGCCTACAATGGTTATGAATCACTTTTTTTTTAAAACAAAATTTAAGCCAAATAGAGGTACAATTTCAAGCCCTTTTAATTTACAGATAATAAAGTGGATATTATTTACTTTGAACTGTTTGTTATTTGACCACAATGCCAAGCACAGTATACATGTCGGTGGCTTCCGTCCTTTGATATTTATTAAATTGTGCAACTCTTGTACCTACCACCACTTGGTCTGCAGATTGGCTGTGCTTGCAGCTAAATAAGAAGCCCATGTCGGCTATTGTTTGAGCAACCACTGTCTACAGAGACTGTCTACAGAATTCATGGAAGACCATTTACTGGCTTGACTCCCATCCGTAATAAGTAATGTTTACTTTGGCTTAACAATTCAAAAACCTACTGAAACCAGTTTTCTTTTCTAGAGTGGAATATAGAGCTTCACCACAACCTGTTCAAATTGATAAATTTCAGAAGCCAAGCATTGTACACTATTTCTGGTACGTTATATATATCATATTATTTTAGAATTCATACAGGATCACTTCTCCAAAATCACTTAAAGAACCTGGATAAATTGTTAAGTTCCCATCGTTTATTATTAAAAGCAATACACAAATTCTTCCACTAAATTATAATAAACGTTTTACACACTATTTCTCGTACGTTAAACAAATATTTTCACCGTCCCATAAAAATACACGTAAATTAATTTCAAATTTCAGGAACCAAGCCACGATAATATTATTTTAAAAGTCACAACTAATCTCATGCCCAAAATGAAGTTAATTTCTTGTGATTTTTTTTTCTCTCTCTCTAAAAATTTTTTCCATGTGTGAATGAATATACAAAATTTAGGAAGCCATGCTACGATCGTGTTATATCCGAATTTGCGTTGATGCGGGGCGCGTTATAGCGGGGTTCCACTGTACTTCCAATAAAACCTGCTTCCAAGTGATTTTTATTTCCTATATGTGTTAGAAACGTTTTTCATAGGCTTTTTTGCTCATGCATGTGCAGAGGAGTTAAAGTTGGAGTTTCTTTTTTTTTTTTGTTCTATTTAGCTTTTTGCGCTTTTTTATTATTGGACCCATCATTTTTATGTCCTGGCCACTCTAAATCCTCAAATTAAGGGCTGAAGTTTGCTTGTGGTACTGTTCAGACCAATCTGAGGCATTTACCGGTGAAATTTTGTTGAAAAAAGTTAGGTATCAGAAATGTTTTCCTTCTGTACTTTTTAATGCCAGTAGAAAGTCAAGATATTTGGTATCCATGTATGGCTACATCTGTCTACTTTTCTTCAATGCCACCCATTTTGGTATTTCTTGAATGACCATGATGCCACCAAGCTCAGAATTAATGTACTAACTATGGGTACACAAAGGTGGTGCCAGGTTAATGTGTTGAGTACACCTTATTGTGATTTACTCTTTCAAAGTAAAGCTGGACTAAACTATCAAAATATTACTATATGTTGGTATGATGTCAGGCATTGTTGTCTATGAATATGTACTAAAGATTATGTCACCACATTTGTAAAAAAGCTCAGAATTAAGGTACTAACTATGGGTACACAAAGGTGGTGCCAGGTTAATGTGTTGAGTACACCTTATTGTGATTTACTCTTTCAAAGTAAAGCTGGACTAAACTATCAAAATATTACTATATGTTGGTATGATGCCAGGCATTGTTGTCCATGAAAATGTACTAAAGATTGTCACCACATTTGTAAAAAATGGATGACCCTCTGGGTGGTACTAAAAAAAGTTGATAACCGTTTCTGTATAACAACAATATACTTATAATTTGGCAACCATACTCTTTTTTTTTAGGCCATTAGTGGTATGTGTTAGAAGCTGCAACTGGGTAGAATGACCCATGCACTTCAGACAATTTTGTCATTTGCAACCGTAATTAAATTTTGTCATTGCTGGAATTTCTACAAGAGTTAACACTCCTTTACTTTTACCTTTGTGGAGTATTTCATATTTATAAAAAAAAAGTGTGGACAAATTACAGTCCTCTACTGTGCAGAGCATAATTGTGTGTGTGTGAGTGAAGATGATGCAAATAATGCAGCTCACTACAATGTAGAGAAAGGATTTGTTTAGGAAAAAAGGCAGTTTATTTTGTATTGTAGCATTATTATTGGGGAAGGGTAATGCAAAGTGTCTTCAAAATGGCAAGAAATAAGTGATAAATGGATGCATTGTTCCAGGGTAAAATTAACATAATTTCTTGGAGCAGTTGTTGATTATTATTAACTAAATTGCATTTATCCATCAATTGGCACATAAAGTACCATAAAACCTCCTGGCCACAATCTCAAATCAAGACTGCTCCTCTATAGCCCCATTTGACTACCATGTTGACAAGTACAGCCCAATTGGAAATAACCTCACTATGCACACACCAACCAATCAAGGCCATCTTCTTAATAGTCTGCATGGAGCCATAATCTGCCAGTGCAATATACAACAATAGTTCTGGGTCTTTGCAGTTGGACATGACTTTTAAATCTTTCATTTTAAGTAAGATATTCCTCCTTGATATTTTAGGAATTCAGACCACTGTTTCCAGTCTTAATCAAAGTGGTATGTAGAAAGATGTACATTTCAGCCTGCCTTAGCAGACACCTCATTATAATGTACACTAACTATTCAGGTGTCCCTAATTGTAATTCTGTGTTCAAAGCCTGTCTTTCCAATTAGAAAAAAAAACTAATTACTATCATCTTGAGTGTCATTGATGGAAAGGAATTACTGACAGTTTCATTGAAAACTTTTCAACAGAAGAATTTGTGAATTGCTTTAAAATTTTGACAGACCTGGTTCCAACAACTCTTAGATGCATCTTGCATGCAGATATATATGGTGTGTGATTCAGACAGTGAGACATTCTACATTATAACCCAAGCTGCAGACAGTGAGCTTGGAGGCCAGCATGTCTTGCCTTGAACTCCTAGATCAATACCAACTTCACCATGCTAAACCTTCCAAAGTCTGTGGCAAATTGGCATTACTGTAGCATCAGCAGCTTGCTATTAAATAGTCTTTATTATTAGGGTATTATTGTTTTAGATGCTGAGAATGACTGATGATGACTTGAGTTGGTTTGCACCTATAATGTGGCCTGGGATAAATTGCAACTGTCTCCAGAGATAAATTTATTTAGAGATAAGTCTTGTCCTAAATTATGTTTTGTATGAATCTTGTATTAAAACACAACCCAGAAGGCATGCCCCACAATGGAGTGAGTTAGGGTAAGCACTTTGCCCTTGACTACCCATAACTGCTCCATGGGTGTGAGCCATTGATATTTCAGTTGGGGTTAACATTTACATAGGGAGCAGGTGGCATTGTTTGCAACTTTCATTGATAAATGAATTTGTAATCTTTTGCTTTTAAAACTTTCTGAAAATAGATTTTAATATTACTGGATTCAATGCATCAATATAGATCTCTCCTGTTATCTATTGGTTAAAGCATTTGCTTTGGATATATGAGGTTGTGGGCTGGAACCATTGCCAAGTCATAAGAGGTTAGTGTTAGGACTGGCTGGACTAGTGTCAGGATAATGTGACTGGGTGGGACATCATGCTAGATATATGTGGCATGATGCCCCAAGGTGGGACATCACTGAAAGATAAAGGTACATTTAAAAAGCCAAATCACACACACTAGATCTAGTGCTGCATTAGAGATCCCAAGACAGGAGACACTGCATCTTCCATCTAATTTTGGGGACAAAATATTTTAATCATAAATAATATATACTACTTAATGCACTAGTAGGGCTTCCAGAAAAGATAATTTGCTTCAATAATTTTGCCACTTTAGCTTTCTGGTTTGCACTGTGCTATCATATTTTCCTTATACAATTAGATTATTAAACATGTAAAATATTGAAAATTTGTAGATCTAATTCACCTGAACTGTGGAATTTTTCATTTTGGTTTTGTGGAATTTTTAGTGCATGATACATGGCAGCCAGTATATTAACTGGAGAAAGAATTGTCACTTGCAAGCTTTCTTACATAATTATGTGGTCAAGCTCCTCTAATTCTCACTCAGCATATATTTTAATAATACCACTATTTTGTTTTTTGAATTGATTTTCTTTTTGAATAAATAATTCATTTATTAAATGGCACATTGTTTATTTATTTGTATACATTTAATCTCTCGTGATGAGTTCAACCTTGAATGAAATTAAATCTTCCTCTTCCTTGTCTCTTATCCTCCATAATCTAAATGGTGTCAGAACATCACATTGCAAGATGGCAGATAATACCACAAACATTGCCAAATGTTCTAATTGCCAAATGTGATGTATGCTGCCTTTAATGACTTTGGCAATTGCTAGACTCAACATATTCATGGGTGTATGTGCACACCTATAAAAAAAAAAGTGTGCCCAGGGATGTATTGATGTTTGGGATAAAGTATTTTTGGGGAAAACTGAAATCACACACACCCAGTTTACAAAACTGCATTGGATATTGAAGCTTATCTCATTTGCATGAAAAATGGCAATAGGAAACTCATTGGGGGGGGGTTTACTTCTGAATACATCCAAATATATTGGCTTGCAAGAGATTTTATGTTAGCCTGTGGACTAGTTGTATTAGAGAAGTTGGGGTTTGTTGTTTTCATATTGGATCTATCATTTTTGTGTCCTGTCTCCATTTTACTCCATATCCCCATTTATCCCAATTTTTGCAAAGGATTCTCCTGTCTGTGCAAGTTTGTACAGTCTGCCTTAGATCTGAGGCCAAAAAGTCTAAAATCATGACACAAAATCTGATTCCAACCCTAAGTGAATTTTTAGTATCGAAATTGTCTTAATAAAACAAGCTTTTTCCCTGAAGATGTAGTTTGAAAGTTTAGATTTTTTAGTACCTTTGTAGGGCTACATTTGTCTACTTTTCTGTAATACCACCCACTTTAGTGCATCTTAAATGATCTGGATGCTACAGAGCTTGGGAGTAGGTTAACCCTTTTATCACCGCAGACTGCATATGCGGTCAGGGGAATTTACTTTCAACACTATGGACCAAGTTTTCTGTCTAGGGCAGTGTTCCTTTTTTAACGTTATAGTACCCAACTAAATATCTTTCAGGGTACCTCTAATAACTTCCATCTGGTAATGTAGATGTTATATTTGGATTATCTTGTGAGTTTAGCTTGTATACAACAAGAAATAACCAACAATGTAGGAACTTTTAACGTGTTTTCCGAATGCTGAAATTTGTATCCAGAATGGCGGCGTTTGAAGGATTTTTTTTTAGAGGAGAGTTTTCGTGGTTTAAATAATTCTGACCTGATAAATTTGTTTCACAATGAGAGAAGATGTATGGAGAGACAATGGAATGCACTTCTGGGTGACAGTGATGATGATGAAGATGACTTTGAAGGTTTGAACCAGAGGAATTGTACGCTCCACATGGTTTTTTTTTTTGGATGAAGCCAAAAAACCTAAGAGATTTATTTCAGTTTTCTGACAGAGTTGGGCACACCTGAGAGTTATATGGCTCCAGGAAAGCTTCGGATTATTTTCAAATATTCTATTCAGATGAAGTGTTTGGAAAAATTGTCCGTTTGATGAACTTCAATGCGTTGATCAAACGATCAAACATGGCAGAGGCTATATAGGTCACTTAGGTGTGTGGACAGATCTCACCTTGGAGATCATTTTGGTTCATTTTATAGAATTTTATATATTATGGACACCATGAGAGAAAGACTTGCATTGTTACTGCGATTATTCACTAGTACATCTAGGGTCAATTGAACAAGTTTTGAGAACATTCTAAGTTTTCTAAGAGGTAATAAAATAATTGTATTTTACCTGTTGTTACCTGTTTGTACCTGCATTTTAACAGTTGTAATAGATATGCACATTTTATTGAATTAGTCATAAAATTTGATTTTTAACCTTGATTTTGACACTTAATCCAGCCAGATATCTTTAACATTGGCTAAGTTATGTTGTTTCAAAGTCCACAAGTCATTTTGCTTTACAACTCCAAAGTTACTTAGTGTAGAGGACTCTATGCCTACAAAGTTACTTAGTGATGAAAGGGTTAATACCTCCTGAAACTTGATTGGGGTGATAGGGATTAATGAGTTAAGACCTTAAATAAGCTGATTACAGTTTTGACATCTTGCTTTCCTCTTGGTTAAAAAGCATTGTATGCATTGTAAGCAAACAAATAAAAGCTAAATTAGTGTTCCTTGATAGGAGATGGCTAAAAAATTGTACTGCTTCATGTCTTCTTTATGAATAAATGCATACATGCCAACCATTATGCTTTTGTCATAATTGTTTTTTCACTAAATTATGCCTTGCGCATAAATGTACTTGACTTATACTTTTCTGTATATCCCTTTCCCCCAAAAATTAATAATTTGGTTTTTCAATTACCAAACAGCATACAGGTAAGAACTGCAGGTCCTTCATCAAATGTGGCCAATATTACTATAAAAGAAAACATTTAAGCAACTTCTCAAAACACATTTAACAGAGTTTGACCAAATTAGACATTATCACAGAATAGACTGCGTTCATATTTTTGCAAGTATTACTGATATACCATCAAATCTGGTTATTTTTACTATATGTAGACAATGTTCTTTTAAAAGTGGAACCAAATATGCAGACTTCTTGTCATAAAGATATCTCTGATTTGTACAAATGATGCTGATCCACCATCAAAAATGTCCACATTTGCAAAAAATATCAAAATAAACTTATGCATTTTCAGAAACCGCTGTTCAGAATTTGCAATATTTGACTTAAAATATCGAAAGGACAAATGGTATCCATTTGCCATTAAATACATTCACCATTATGATTTAATTCAACAAAATTTGACAAAGTGGAACAATTTTGACAGAAATCTTTATTGCTTGAAGGCATTTCATGGTTAGATAAATGATGCAGATCAAGTATGAAGGCTATTAACCCCCCAAATCATTTGCACAATGTACCTATTTTAAAAAAAAACAAACGCCAAAGGAGTCTTATCTGAATTTGAGGGTCAATCAAAATTATACCCATTATTTTCTTGTCTTTACAGCTTGTCGTGTATTCAGTCATACCCCCTGACTCCACCACAAGGTCTCAACAAAGTCTGAGGTAAGTAATTGAACAGTTTCCTAATCAATACCCAATTTCTCTCTTTAGCCCCAAGAGATATATTTTTTTTAAAAGTTTACTCAGCACAGCACTTTATCACGAAGTTGTCTGATCTGGAGTTCAAATGTCAAAGCCATTAGTAGGAATAAGGTCACAAAGATCAAGGTGATTAATATGGATAAGGTCTCAAAGATCAAGGTCATTTATTGGGATAAAGTCATTAGTAGGAGTAAGGTCACCAGACTGGACAATGTGATACTTCAATCTGAGTCTCTAGGATGGGTAGTCGTTTTTGGTGATGGCTATGTTGACTTTTTTGGATTCTTTTTAATACTTGTTTTATGCATTATGGTGTCTTGGCAGGACAGGCCATTGCTTAATAGTACCCTGAATGAAAGCTGATTGGGCTACTGATGTTTTTTTTTTTTTAAGCACATGCTCTTTGTACACTACAGTGCATTCCTACAGTGCTGGCATGTAACCAACTGAAATCTTCTATCTTTCCTTTGTAATCATTTGTATTTTGTTTTGTGTCAACTTTTTTCTCTATTAAACCAAACTTGTGCAAGGTGGCCTGAGCATTTTTATTTATGGTAGAAGAAGCACAACTGGTCAAGATTCTTAAGTTACTATTGGTAGAGATGACCATTATGCAAACTGGGAACCCTGATATCAGTACATAGTATTTATATACTCTAGAAATTTGGGATTAAATTATAGTGTGAGATGATAAATTTTGTGTATGCAAGGCAGGTGTCAGGCTACTAGGCGAAGTGGGTGAGAAAGTAGCCTGAGAAATGTAAACTTTGCCTTCTATTATGAAAGCGACTTGCCCTCTGCCCTCGATTTTTCAGACATAAAATGTTGGTAGATTATGACTTTTGAGATGCCTCCTCGGTGAAATGCATCTTTAAATAGTAATTTGCTTTTTTAAAAATGTGATCAGTAAAGAGTTTTCTTCCTTTTATAAATGGAGATTTATGCATATTTTCTTGATAAAATTTGTTTAAAACTGTAAAAGAACTGTAAAGGAACTTGTAATGGCGGTTGGGTCGGCTACGTATACAACATACATCATTAAACTGTCTGTATTCCTAAATAATTGGGCAAATAGATTCAGGAAAATATATAATATAATGAAAACAAAGATTAAATATTATCTCATAGTAGATTTAGTCTAAATATTTAAAAATGTAGATCAAAAAGATGTGACAATCTCTTGTGGAATTCGAAACAATGCTGCAAGGTCAAGGTTGTTTCCTGTCCAACCTTTGTGGAATTCGAAACAATGCTGCAAGGTCAAGGTTGTTTCCTGTCCAACCGTGATTAATTTTTACATTAAATTACATTACATTTTAAATTACAGAAGAGATATATAGTAGTGAAGTAAAAACTATTTAACCAATTTATACCATTAATACCAGTAGGTAGACAAATAATTCAACCATAAATATGCAGTCCTATTAATGAATTTTGTAGCAAAGCAAGAAAGTGAAGTTATATTTAGAAATACCCTCTTTCTAAAAATAGGTGCACATTGGTGTTCTTGAATGTTTTGGTTTTGGAGGGAAAAGGGGTCCAGTTTAGTTATCTATTTATTTTAGTGCTTCTGTGTGTTGACTATGAATAGTTAGTTTTAAATAATAGTTATTTTATTTTATTGGGAACAAGGAAATCAGGATGAAGAATATGTTTTGAAGTCACTTGTGCATTTTTTACTATGTACATAAATTTGGAGTTGTTTCAAAGAATGCTACAAATCTTTTTCTACTGCAATTTTACACAAAACTTGTACAAAATAAAATAAAATAATTAAATGGTAGTTTAATAAGCATTTTTACCAACTTGAAATTACAAGTCTCTAATCTTGTTTACTGATTTCAGCTAAAATTAGTAACAATGTATAGCTTGCACTGTGCCTTTAATGTTAAGTCTCCAATTAGCTGGTATCTCAATCCAAACACATATACTACAAGTGTGAATACAATGGGTATGAATATAATAATCTGTATACATGTACACTATGGGTTGATAATACATGACATATTTTTAAACTTGAAAATAAGGCATTAAAACTGTTAAAAGCATACTGAGCTCAGTTACCTCACCAACCCTATTAAGTCTTTTGAAGGGGAACTGCCAAATTCCCTCTTAGTCTTAGCATTTTCTCCTGGAACCCTAATATCTCAAGCACAAAAGAGGCCAAATTTGCCAATTAAGGTTGGTTATCTTGATCCCCATGACCCATGGAAATTTTTTTCCCTTGGGGACCAAAATTTCCCATGGGGACAGACTTTTTAGTTATTTAATTTGCACAAACAATGGTGGCTTTTGACTGGATAAATAAAAGGGGAATGGAAGAAAGCTACCAACTGTAAGGAATTGGAATCAGTCTTCGCTTTGCTTGTTACATCATAATCTGCCTATACCATGACCAAAGGCCAGTACTGTACATTTAGACCAGCAATTATGCTATCTTACTATACCTACACCTGACCTAAGGCCAGTACTGTACATTTTGACCATCAATTGTGCTACCTTACTATACCTACACCTGATACCTACAACTGACCCACTTCTGAAGGGGAATAGAACAGATAAAATTAATTGAATGGCTGTTTGTTGGTTGGTTATTACAGACACTTAAACTCAGCAATAAGAAATAGCAAACAACAAATAAATAACTTTTGCATAATTAAAAATAAATATTTCTCAAAATACAGGAGTGAAAGAATCACTATATTGGGTGTTAACTTATGCTACAGTAATATATACCATCCAATATTGTGGAAATGGAGATACTGTTTTGCAAGAATAGGTCTTTTGATTTTTTAATTTACATCTACTTCTTGTGATTGTTTACTTTGTGCTAGCTTATGACTTGCAATAAAATGATCATACTTGGTTAACTGCATGTGCTGAGTTCACTGTCATCACATGCTTTAGCAGGACAGTAGCACTGGTGATGTAGCACCTGGTGATATGGTCATTCACCCCAATGACAGTTCACTCACTCTTGTTGATCTTGTCTGAAGGATAACTGCTGTAACTATTCTGTTTATGATACTTTTCAGAGCTATCAGAGTGAAATGACTCCAAATTTAATTTTGACACTGGTTAGCTTTTTGTAAAAACAACTACACCCTGCACTTTTTTAATATATTTTTTGAGGATCATTGTGTTTGCAATGTTTGAGAATATAATAAAGGTTTGTATTGAGAATCAACAAGGTTTGTATTGTATACAGGTAAATCTCTGCTGTTAGTTGGTGCACATATGCCTTTTGTTGTTAACAAACATGTATATTTTTATAGCATGCCGTTCACTTCATGCAATGCTGTTGTTTAAAAAAGTCCAAAAATATGTGCATGTACATTCTCATAACAAATTTCAAGCATGTGTTATTATATTGAGCCTTATTGGTTTTGTTTATCTGGATGCTTTTTGGCACACCCTAGGCTGGCACATAACCAGGTGACATAACCAGGTTCTTGCTTTGGTCTCACTTCTCCCGGTTTAGCTTCCATTTTTAGCTCCCACTCCTCCCTGTTCTGACCAAAAGGAGAAGTCACTTCTCCCTACAATTTAAGTCTAACATGACCCCTGCAAGGTATTTTATGAAATTATTTTTCATGCAATTTGATATTGATGCATGATTCACGTACACATTTAGATGACTGGTAACACTGCAGACATACTCTTATTCATTGATAATAAACAGTGATTTGGAGAATGTAAATTTGTTTTAAAATGTAGGGATAAAATGTAAGACAGATACATGGGACATCTTTTTATCAGAGATTAACTTTTTTAGTAACTAGATACATTTATTGTGAATGAAAGAATTAAGATTTAATCTTTCCATTGTAAATATAATCCTCCCAGTCCAAATCATTAAAAGTTGTCTTGCATTAGCATTAGATAACCACCAAATTGGAAATGATTTTCTTTTATAACAGTTACATGTTGACATTTTTTAATACCTTTTTTCAGCAATTTGAAATACAATATTGCATGTATACCAAAATAAACCAAAAACCAAACAAATCTTTTACTTTTGAAAACCTCATGAATTGAGTCCTGGATGCTTATAAAACAATTATTTTTGCAATCCCTGCTTTTACCAACTCATTAAAGCATTGTATATTTATTTGGGAAGCTGCAGTATCTCATTTGGAGGAGTTTTGAATTTGAAATCCAAGGATTGAGAGTTCAATATAAGCATGGTGTTGGCTGCATTAGTGAGTTCTTGTTAAAGTCCTTTGGCTCCCATTTACTCCCCATGATATAGCCAATAATGTGTTGAATAAAAGCAAAAACACCATCTATTGTGTTAATTCCTCATATTTGTTCTATGCATTTTTAATCGTTACTTTCTCCATTCCTGGAATATCAGAGACTAAGGCTTGAAAGGACAGAATGAATGGCAGAAATGGTAAATGGAAGACATAGGCAGGAAGGTTCATTTCTTTCTAGTTGAAATGCTGCTTAAATAATCAGGTTATAGCTTGTTTCAGCCATGTTACTGCATTCAAATAATGTCTGGTTCCAGGTTGTTTTTAGGCATTTAACTTCCTAAAATAGTTTCTATTAAAAATCCTGCCTAGTCTTTGTAGGAGATGAATGTAAACAGCAGGACTAATGAACTTAGATGAATATAAATGGGTAATATTATTGAAATTGACTGCATTAGTTGTGTGTGTGTATATATGTGGGTGTATATATATATATACACATACACCACTCCCTTGATAACTGATGACATCTGGGTCCAAAAACATCTACCTGACCTGATATAAGCCAGGGTGGAGTTACCTATAGGCAAAAGGGGTGGGTGGTGGTGGTGGCTTGGCATCTTTCAGTGTTGAATATTTAATTAGTAATTGTGTTAAGATTAATTGTGAATAAGTATCTCTTCATATGGGTGTACTTTCAGGGCTGAGCAAATACTATAGCCCAACATCCCAAACTAGTCATTTTTGAAGTCAGGCAAGTAAAATTTTCCAAGTGGCTAATCTGGCACAAGTGACAGAGGTCTCCCTAGGATTTCAAAACTAGAAGTCCAGGACTCCTCTAATTTAGTAAAAATAGGAGTCCCACCAGCAAAAGTTGCAGTCCGAACTAGGTCAAAAATCTGGTACTTTCTTACACTTGGCTACAGTGGCATGCAAACTATCAGTTGAAATCTTCATCACTTTTCCATTTAACTACAAAACACTTGTCTAAGCTTGCAAACAGCATTTTGTCCAAGAATCTTGAATTCATGGGCAATATTTATAGGGCAACAATGGGAAATATCATAAAGAGTTATTGGCTGGGCTTCTGATAATTACCTTTTTCATATTAGTGACAAAAAATACCTTCTGGCCATATTTTGGGCTAATAAAAATGGTACCATCTTGAATTGGGAGTGGACAAATTCAAAGACACAAACTTGGATTTGAAAATGCCCTGCAATCAATTGTTACATAAACAAATCCTTATTTCCTATTGACCTACCACCCAAACAGTTAATTGTTAGGTCATAATCCACTTATGCTGATATCTGGCCTTTGATAATTGTATTGGTAATATAATCAAACTAGCCTACTGTTTTTTTTTTTATAGCTACAATCAACCACCTTTGAGGGCTGAAACATGAAATGACTATAGTTTTTCACTGGACAGCAATTTTTAAAAAAAGAAAACAAAAACCCAGAATTTAACAAAAACCAGAAAAAAAATATTTTTGCTGCAACTTCATTGTAAACTGATTACCTTTGATGCACCTATATATACTAAGGAAATTTTTTAAAAATTGTGTCAATGTTGTACAATTCATATGATGTTGCCACAAATGGGTGTTTCTTTTGTCAGTCAGAGGGAGCCATTTTTAGCAGCATATCACCTGCACCTTCATTAAAGCAAGCCCGCAACCTTTAATCAAAGAAGTCAGCAACAAACTAAAATTAAAAAAGCATTGCTTCATTTTTTTATAGAGATCAGAACATATTTATTTTGTGTGTATGGAGGACTCCTGTGTAAGCAATTTATGTGTCCCAAAGCAAAAGTTTGTGTCCAAATAAGCGTAATTGTTTCTGATATCTCTGTGTACTTTTTTTAAAAAGTTGGTCTAGTCCTTATTTTCCTGCTTTAGTCACTATATCTACCTTTATTTCCCCAATCATGCCCTCAGGGCATACTGATACTTGACTCCAAACCCTCTTCATGTATATGTTTACATCCTGTTACCCCTTGACTGCATATTGGACTAAGCTGCAGATCAAAACAGTCTAGCTCAAGAAATCTACTATGATCAATTAGCAGTGTTGTACAGGGTTTTGTTGAAATGATCAGATCTAGCAACTCCCTATGATTTTAATCCAGGGAGTCAGTGTAATTAAATTAATGATAGGTAATTTACTCACATCTGTGTTAGTTTCCTTAATGAATTGATTAAATTTGAGTAATGATTTTTTAATTTATAACTGTTCCACCTGCAATATTGTGTTTGAAGCAAAACAATTACACTATAGTCTGAGTCAGTTAATCTTGTTTGTACCACCTACTGATTTCAATAACAGAAACCTTTAAGTTGATATAAAGTGCAAAGAACTTGTGAAGTCTTTCATTGGTTTATATTTTTTTATCAGAATTACCATAACATGGTCATCATCTGCACATTTAATTCTTAACAAAAAAATATAATAGATATAATAGATGGACATTCCAGTTCCTGAACCAGTCCATTTTCAGCAAAGGGGTGTAGGTGCAATTAAAGATGTACATGCAGATGTCATGCAGTTTCATGTGTGCATAGGAATATAATTTTAAACTGAAGGTTGTGGTAATGTACAGAATTATCGGCAGTTATCAATAGGATGAATTACATCATGTTATTGGATGGAAATAAACTGCCTATGGTGTACAAATAGGGCGCTGTGTTAAGTATAGAAAGTCTGTAAGCATGAAGTTGCAAGGGTATGTCAGTATTAATGTCATTCTGGTCACAGTCAGGTTAGAAATTATAAATCAATGATTCAATTGACTTAGTTCTGTGCACTTTTTATGACATTAAATATTTTACTTATTGAAATGGGTGGGGGGTATACAGACAAATGGGGAAGTAGTGTAGGTCTATAATTAATGAGCGTTTGATGTTATGATAACTTGAAAAGTAGTTATCAAACAAGCTGATAGATACTCTGTGGATAAAATGAGTTTAATAAACTATTTTTCTAAAGGACAATTTGGACAATGTAAATTTGTTTGAAAATGTCGGGATAAAATATAAGACTGATACTGAGTGTGCGGTAGCTGTTTCTCCAAAGAGACATAAGCAACAATCATTGATGGCAAGAAATGTCATACTAAGAGACAGAAATTTTCAATAGCATGGGGTTGATTGTTATCCCTGGCTTGAATATAAGACTGGGAAAGAAAGATGTTTTGCAGTTATTGCAAATAATATCCAAAACTGTCACAGGTAGGAAATTCACCCAGATGAACATTTCTGGCTTAGTGCTGGTGCATGTGGCAGACATATTCATGGACATAATGTTCAAACCCATCAGCTAAAGCATATATATATGTGAACCTGAAGAAGCCAAATGAATAACAACCAATGTTTTTAAAAAATTAATATTCTTTTAATAAATAATTTTGTTGTATATTATTTCATTTGTTTTTTTTTTCTCTATGGATTACATACATTTCATCAAATCTTGGCAAGTGATTACCATTTTGGGACTAGTGAAGGGAAAGGTGGGACTAGTGAATTTTCTGAAACCACTTGTCCTGGACTAGTGGTTTAAAAAAAATATTTGCTCAGCCCTGACTTTGTTTACTTTAATCTTCAGAGTAACATTCATTTCAGGTTAACTTGACAGTTTATTGAGAAGATCATCAAAACATTAATCTACATGGTTTCCATTTACTTTACACATGTACGACTTTACACATTGTGTACTACATCACAAATTTTTGTTGTAAATGGTATACATTCTAGTTTTTTTCTTTGATCCAAGGTAGACTGTACCTTAAATACAAAATATCAACACATTTTGAAAAAGTGTCGATTGAATGATATGTAGATTTTTATTGCGTTAGAAATAAAATAGAAAGAATAAATTCACAAGGGTTAACCATTACCAACATGAATTTATTGTCTAAAAATTTAAAACAACAAAAATTAGAATACGTTAACATTTGCGGTTTGTGACACTTTTGAGAAATATCACTTCACATTTTTAAAAAATCTTAATTTTTTTGTGTTACTCTTTGATTTCTCTGCCGACTTGCAAAATCTCCTATTTCTCAACTGCATGATCTTTACATAGTCAACATTTTGGGTCCCCAGCAAACCATTGGCTGATTTCAAGCCATTTTCTAATTATGCAGGCTGTTGAACCAAAAACATTTTAGCTTAAATGAGTAAACAATGCTGAACACATTGAAAAAAAATTAGATTTCAATAGCATCAGAAATAGTGAAGATATTTAGATCCAAAAATGATGCACATTTACGGGACTCTGCCAGTTGGAGCAGACTTTTATTTGACATACTCTGATGGAGAATTTTCAGGATTTTTATCGGATGAGATTGACAGTGATATTGAAATAGCCATCGATGATAACAGTGAATGTGATGAGAAAGAGTTCAAATTTTATAAAGTGATTTATTAGGTTTAAAATTTTCAGTGAGAATTCTAAGAAGAATAATTCAAGAGCAAGAAAAATATGCATCTTTGAACAGTATTCACAGGATGTTAAGTTTACAAGAGATTAGTGGAATTTCTGCATACATAAAATATAATTTTTTTGTGTTAATCATTGTGTGTATTCCTAGTGGATTTTATGGATTATTTATGGCAAGAGAAAGAAATTGATAAGCTCATCATTTATTTTCACCTTTATGCACCAGTTTTATTTCTGTATGCAGCATGCCATTTATACCCTTTTATTGAGAACTGTTGTACCAAATTTCAGCCTAATTAAACAAATATAAATAAAATAATAAATTTACTGCAAGTAAATCCTTCTGAAAAATATGCAAGCCAAGTGCTATCAGCAAGTCTCAGGATACAGGCAATGGTAAGACTAACACTGGTATAGGTGATCTCTGCAAGTATGCTGTAGGGGACTGCCTAGCTATTTGGAGCAGGGGTTAAGGAGTTAAGCATATTTACTTGGATAATGACTGCTTTATTATGACAAGTTTTATTGACTGCTTTCCAGATTATTCTTTTGGTTATGCAATTATGAGAATTTCCTAAATTGAATCAATCTCCATTAAAATATTGAGCAAGAATGTGAGACTCAGTCACAATGCCCTGAATATTGCAATACATATGATATTCTTTAACATTAACAAAGCTCCATCTTATCATTTAAGTTCTTGATGTCTAGATCAGCTGTCATAATCAAGCACTTGGGACAAACAAAAAATGTTTCTTGTTGCTAATCATAGCCACCTCACCCTGCCCAACTTGTTAAAAAAATGTATGAAAATCTCTCACATACATACATACATACATACATACATACATACATACATACATACATACATACATACATACATACATACATACATACATACATACATACATACATACATACATACATACATACATACATACATACATACATACATACATACATACATACATACATACATACATACATACATACAATTAAGAAAAAAACAAGAAAACCAGTGGTGCAATAGGATATTATTTTTTTGTCATTAGTGACCTTTTACAGTTTGGCATAGAGATAGCTTTATTTGCTCTAATTGTGTGCTAATTGAAAACACTTTGGTATTCGTGGATAATGTATCTGTTCTAATGCATATAATGAAATGCCATCCTCACCACATAATTGTTTCCACTCTCATAATGAAGACTATCAAATCTTATGTTCGTTCTTTTAAAGTTATAACCCCCACCCACCTCACCCCAAAAATTGAAAAATCTCTTGTTATTAAAATGCTTGAGAATTCTGTCACTTTGTGAAAATTGCTACTTTTTCATTCCAAGTCGGAAGTGTCTAGAAAAAGGAGAAATACAAATGCAAAGTGTGTATTTACAGCCTTAAATTGAGATATATTTAGCTCTACTTGTTAGCAACCACACCTAAAAATAGTGACAATGTGTAATTATCTCAAACAAAATACTGGACCATATTAGTATGGTTGGTAGTTACATTGTTTTGAGAGATACCAGCTAAAGGATTAATTTGCTGTTTGGGTGGTTAAAGGTCACACCAGAGATGGGTCTGATCATGTTGGAGTAGAACACATGTCAATTGAAAATCCCAGATCAGATGTCGGGTTTTTTTTATGGATGCTTTGTATTGATACTGAAGTAGTAAACACATTGTACATAGGTATTGTGCTTTATAGTCCTTTCTTTTGTTAGTTGTGGGATACAAATTGTCACTATCAATGCAGCTATAGTTCATAGGGACTCAATTACATTTTGAACCCAGAGATCAATTTTTAGTCCTACTTGAACAGTAAGCAGAGACTTTGGAAAGGTATATTAAACAGTGAGATGTTTGGTGTATGCATGTTTTCTTTGGTTTGAAGTTGTGTGATATAGCAGTATAAGGAATTTGAGGTAGGATCAGACTGTCAGTCTGAACCCCACCCTCCACCCAAAATCATTTACAATGTCAGGTGCTGAGGGATTGGAGATGGTTGTGACCCTGCAAAAGGCATTGGTTACATATTTCTTTCCAAGCTAACCTGAACAAATTCCAGTTTTAATATTGACAATGGCCCCCAGTATGGTAGATTACATAGCCACACATCTTTCCTTTATATATAAGTAAAGAAAGGATCAGCCATTGTCCCATATTACTCATAAGTTGTATTTGCAAAATGAGGGAACAATTGAGGTGCTTTGGGTGTCTCATCAATGAAGCTACTGTATTAAATGTCTAGTACAGATAAACTTAATTAAAACTTTAAAAATTATTTTAAAAAAATGATTTGACCCTTTCATCATTAAGTAACTTTGTAGGCATAGAGTTCTCAACACTAAGTAACTTTGAAACAACATAACTTTGCCATTGTTTTAAAGATATTTGGCTGGATTAATTGTCAAAATCAAGGTTAAAAATCAAATTTTATGACTAATTCATTAAAATGTGCATATCTATTACAACTTTTAAAATGAAGGTACTAACGGGTAGCACAGCATGGTAAAATAAAATTATTTTATTACCTCTTAGAAAACTTAGAAAGTTCTCAAAACTTGTTCATTTGACCCTATATGTACTAGTGAATAATCACAGTGATAACACAAGTCTTTCTTTCATGGTGTCCATAATATATAAAATAATATTAAAATGAACCAAAATGATCTCCAAGGTGATATCTGTCCACACACCCAATATTGCCTTTGTCACATTTGATCGTCACATTGAAGTTCGTTAAACGGACAATTTTTCCAAAAACTTCATTTGAATAGAATATTTGAAAATATTCCGAAGCTTTCCGGGAGACATCTAACAGTCGGATGTGCCCAACTCTGTCAGAAAACTGAAACAAATCTCAATTGGTTTTTTTGCTCCAAACAAAATCACGTGGAGCGTACAATTCCTCTGGTTCTAAACCTTCAATGTTTTCTTCATCGTCGTCACTGTCACCCAGAAGTGCATTCTATTGTCTCTCCAGATGTCTTATCTCATTTTCATCTCATTTTTGTTTTGAGACCACTCTTCATTCTAAATGCCCATCTTATCCTACTTTTTTCAAAGGTTTACATGTCTGTGTGCAATTCAGACTGGTCTGTTTTTAGATCTGAGACCAAAAAGTCTAAAATTCTGTTTTTTACTTGCATACATGTGTTATTGGAATGAAGTGCCTCTTGTCATATGGATTAATTTCACCTTGAACAAAATTCTCAGTTATAAAGGTTGTGAATCTTTATGGCATATTTACCAAACAGACACATTAGTAAACCAGAATATTGAACACTATTTAAATCTGCATTTTCATGCAACATGCAGAAATAAAACTCTGGCATAAAGGTTTTTAGAAAAAGATTTTCATATGACTTTTCCTTGTCATTAATATTTTATAAAATCCATTAAATCCTTAAATTCTACAAGAATAATTCTGACCTTCAGCACTTGGAATAATTATATTGTATGTAGACAGAAATTCCATGTTGTATCTCATCAAACTTTAATCTTTAGTGAAAGCTGCAGTCCTATTTTTCTTGCCTTCTATATACATTTCTTAGAATTTTCCACTGAACATTAAAAAATCACTGTACAACTTTTAAATTATGTAGATTCTTGGAAACTAAATTCATTTTTCTAAATGTTAATTTGCCGATTCATCAAAAGATTGTGTCAGTCTTTAAGGTAACTTTCTACATCCAGTGGTCGATTCTCATTATGCATCATTTTCAAATCTAATGCCACTATTTCCAGTGCAATTGACAGGAAATTTTTTTCTTCCCTTTGTGCTGTAGTGTTTCCTTTGTTGATGTAAGCTAAAGATTGATAGCTTAAAATTCTTGCATACTGAAGAAATGGTTTGAAATCATCCCTGATACAATTATCATTGTTTTACCTTTTTGCTACAGACAGGTATTATTGATGTGCTATTATTTGTAAACACTGTTCTTTGGTATATCACATTAATCGAAGTGACATGTGCTCTCTCCTTAATGAATTTGGGTTTTTCTTCAGTTTGCAGTGACAGTGACAGTTTCAGTAATTTTATCTGGTCTGTTAACATAGTAAAATCATCTTTTTGTCAATTTCATACAGGTATAGATTATTGTTAGGGTTAAGTTTGCTAGACCCACTAATCAGCTACCCATGTTGCCATGGTAGCAGAAAAATTTCAATGTTTTGATAGGGAGTTAGCTGTGATGCCACACCCCAGCAAAATAATGATGTCAGAAGGGTGAGAGTAATCTCAGTCTGATTAATGAGGTGATCTTGCTTCTGATCGGCTGATGCTTTTGCAGCACAAAAAGTCATCTTTCTGATAAAGTTTTGATCCTACTGAACTTTCCCATAATAGTCTGGAATGGGTTCAATAATATAACCATTGTAGTGCTGTGCTGTCAATAATATAACCATAATTTTGCTGTGTTGTCAAATGCAAGTACGTGTGCAAATATACTATCTCGAGTCTGTCAATAAAACGTCAATAAAACGGTAACCTATGGTCTAAGGTCACTGTTAGATTTGTGTATTACTAATAGGAATTGTTCTTCAATGTACTTAATGCCATTTCTAAAAAAAGTAGTGGTTGGTTTGATCAATACAGAAAGCTTTATTTAGTAAGCATTTATCAAACTTTAGTAAAGGTGTGCAGTAGTGAGATTATCGAGAACAGGTTTCTCTTTTAATAAGATTAAGAATCTTTTTGACATTTGTTTTTTTTTTATTTTCAGGTGCATATGACAAGAAACTTCCATTATGGCTTCACCTACTCCTTCTCAGAGTGACACAACAACTGCTTCGAACTCTTCCGACACGGAGATGGATCTTGCAGGAAATGGTCCCAACACAAGATGTCCACTTTGCCATGAAACATACACAATTCCAAAAGTTATGAGCTGCTTTCACACATTCTGTCAGCCATGTCTGGAGAAAATTCAGGAGATGCCAGACAAGATCACATGTCCTGAATGTCACATGGATACATATCTTGGGGCCAGTGGGCTTACTGGCCTTTTGCCCGATTATGCTGTGAGTAACCTTCTTGAAACTACAGCCCTCGTCACCAGTGCCTTACACTGCACCGGCTGCAAAAGTAAAGACACCAATGCTGTGGCACGCTGCTTTGACTGTGCCAATTTCCTTTGTGCCAACTGTGTCATGGCACACCAGTTTATGCATTGTTTTGAAGGTCACCGTGTCATTAGTCTTGGGGAGCTCCAAGGTAACAAGGAGGATGGAAAGCCAGAAAAGCCGATTTACTGTCCAAGACATAAAGGAGAGGTTTTAAAGTTCTATTGTAAAACTTGCTCCCAACCCATATGCAAGGAATGCACAGTGTTTGACCATACCCGTGGGCATGAATGCCAATTTATCATGGACGTTGGAGACAAGCAGTTGGATGTATTGCGACATGTTGAGGAGGATGCCAAAGTCAAGATAAATGAGCTTCGAAGTTCAACCAAAGGTATTGAGCATATTTTGAACCGTCTTCAGGTCCAGTATCACAAAGCACAGAATGATATCAATGACACTTATAACTTTTATCGTGCAATGCTGGAAGAGAGGAAGCAGGACTGCCTGAAAGAATTGGACCAGGTATTCAATGCCAAGCAGGTAGCAGTCAGTACCATGGCTCAAAAGATTCAAGAAAATATAGACAGGCTTTATCAGGGAACAGAATTTGTTGAGAAAATCACAAAATACGCAACAAACACAGAGGCCTTGATGTTCAAGAATCTGATTGAACAGCGGTTCCAAAACATCTTCAATTTCACACCAGATGTCCATAATCACCAGTATTTTGATATAGAATTCATATCTAACTTCCAGGCTATTCAAACTGCAGTGAGAAACACATTTGGCTACATCCGAGAGGGAGATGAAATTCAAGGTTTGATTCCTAAGCCACTCCCCATTGCAAGGCCAAATGGAGTCATCTCCACACCTGGAACCATATCACCACCTCTCACAAATGGACACATTTTTGATACTCCAGGTGACCCAAAGGACTTTGTATCAACCAACACTCTCATGTTCCCTCCAGCAGATACTAACTTCTATGAAAAGTGGTCAAGTGGCTTAGACATTTTTCAGAATGGTATTGATGTTTTCTCTACCAGTAGCTATCCCATAATGGATTTGACCAGCAAACTGATAACCACAAGTCTGTACCCACCGAAGTCCCAAATCAAGAGGCAGAAGATGATATATCATTGCAAATTTGGGGAGTTTGGAGTGATGGAAGGTCAATTCACTGAACCAAGTGGTGTTGCTGTAAATGCCCAAAATGACATAATTGTTGCAGACACCAACAACCATCGGATCCAAATCTTTGACAAGGAGGGTCGTTTTAAATTTCAGTTCGGAGAATGTGGTAAACGTGATGGCCAGCTTCTGTACCCAAATCGTGTTGCTGTGGTCAAGACATCTGGTGACATAATTGTCACTGAAAGGAGCCCTACACACCAGATTCAGGTGTACAACCAATATGGGCAGTTTGTACGAAAGTTTGGGGCCAATATCCTCCAGCATCCAAGAGGGGTCGCCATTGACAACAAAGGAAGAATCATCATTGTGGAGTGCAAAGTAATGAGGGTGATAGTATTTGATCAGTTTGGAAATGTCCTCCATAAGTTTGGCTGCTCTAAGCATTTGGAATTCCCGAATGGTGTTGTTGTGAATGATAAAGAGGAAATCTTCATCAGTGACAATCGGGCCCATTGCGTCAAGGTGTTCAACTACCAGGGAGCATTCTTGCGTCAGATTGGAGGGGAAGGAATCACCAACTACCCTATTGGTGTTGGAATCAACAGCACTGGTGAGATTCTGGTTGCTGACAATCATAACAACTTCAACCTTACCATCTTCACCCAAGATGGCCAGCTTATCAATGCCCTTGAGAGCAAGGTAAAGCATGCACAGTGTTTTGATGTAGCACTCATGGATGATGGCTCAGTTGTTCTTGCAAGCAAGGACTACAGACTCTATATCTACAGATATGCACAGATTCCAAGTCTTGGAATGTGAGACTTGGGGGACAAGACACAGTTTTTAAAAAAGGTCAAGAACATTCTTATGATCAGATCTGAAATAGACTTGCATGAAGATTTTGTTCTAGATATGCTCTGGAGTTGGTCCAAAAGCCAATGTTCAGGTTCAGAGATAGAAGTTAGGTATTTGATAACAGTGCAAGGTATATTTTGGCTGCACCCAAGATTTTGTTCTCATTTTTTGGACCAAGGTCAGATCAAGGTTATTGTTGATGAGCTTTTGAACAAAAATTGATTAGGTTTTTGATGGCCGTAATCCTAATTGGTCAATGTTCAGCATAATTAATGCAGCCATATTCTTGTTTGTTATATTTTGTTTAAAAAATCTGTAAAAGTATAAAAAAAATTCCCAAAAATGATAATGAACTAGTCAATTGTATACGAGATTGCAATTCCACATCTTGCTGATTCATGCATTGGTCTTGCAATTTGATGGCGGACCAGTTGCAGTTAGTTGCAGGTCAGTATTTTGCCAATAATGTGTATGCATTTTTTTCTTCAATTTCCCATTATTGTTGCCATGGTAACTGTTTTTAAAGTGGTTTCCATGATAACATTTTTTCAGCCACCACAAGTCCACCATATTCTGTTATTATTTATCATCAAAATGTTACTATTTTATTACATTGTGATAGCATAGATAACTGTTTCATGTTGTGCTTATCCTTATTTTTGTTCCTGCACAGCTGATTAGGTATTTAAAAATGCTGGCCTTTTTTTTCTTCTGTAAAAATGTGATGTTATTATTTAATTTAGTTTTGCATGGTGTTTGTTTGTAATTGGTAATGGTTAAATACAATCATTATATATATTGTTTCCCCTTTATTTGCAGTTATTGGTCTGATTTACTTAGTTTATTTCCTTAGATGTTTATTGCATACATTTCATCAAACTGTTCTATTGACCATCAGTTTAAGCTAGACTTTGTTTACTTTTAGTATAAGCTACCTACCTCACCCAACGCAATATCGGCACTTTAAAGTTCCATCATACCCTGCATTGTCATGCATTATACAAGAGTTTATTTGAGAAAATCTGAGATTATGTATTTGCCATTTATTAAAAAATCAAAATTACATAGAAAACAGCAATATTTTATGTCTGTTAATGAATTTCTTCTAGTCAAGATGGCATGTGGTTTAAATAAAGACTCAAACTTTTCTACCATTTACATTTTTGGTAGTCCCATTTGTTTTATAAAACTTCTTATGAAGAAAAACCTCAAATAATGAGTGGTAAGGACATTTTGAAAGGCACTGTAATTGTTATAAATATTTAGACTGTGGCACGATAATAGAATCAAACTTAATGAAATGTTAGTTTCAACTGTTTAAACTTTGGCTCTGAACCTTTAGAAACAAAAATTGTTAAACGGAATTAAGATCAAGGAAAAACTTTTTCCCAAATCAAGGACTTATAGATGGCAATTTGAGATGAGGTTAATGTCTCTACATTTCTCTTGTTATTTAATAACAAATAGTGCATGGTGCTGAGGGCCTTGTCACCCAGAAAAGGTTTATGCACCAAAGTAAAACAGCGGACCTGGTACCTTTTCTGAGGTAACTTACTTGTTTATAAGCTGCCATGAAGCACTTCAGCACTATACATATACAGTACATAATGCTAAAGGATAATCTATCCATTTGTCTGGGGAAACAATTTAGTAATATACAGCTCTCGCATGATTTTGTATATAGAATCAAACCAGCAAGTCTATAGTATTGTTATGGACCTGGTGAATTGCAAGGGATGAAGAAAGAACTTCAGTGTACAAATATTAATACATGTTCTGTAGCTACATGCCAGCTGTGTCAACATCAAATTCAACTAACTGTTGCATCAAATTTCAGCAAATCACGGTTTATTTGCACGGAGGTGACTGATCACTGCACTTCACTTACATATTATTAATTGTCAAGCATTGTTGATTTTAAACTCCTTCAGTCTTTGTGCACTCTCAGGCTTGTCTCTGTGTTGGGATTATTACACAGTACTGTCTTGAATTTAAGCATTGTGTAACTATAAAATGGAATGGCTATTGATGGTCTGACGACTTAGCTAATTCTACTATGTGACAGTTACAAAATCTGCTGTTGTAACTTTGCTGTTTTCATCCAAGTTTTTGTGAACTTTTAAATGTGGATTTAATTTTATTCTTTAATAAATTGGTGATGATTTGATTTTACAGAAAATGTTATGCTAGTAGTCTTGATTACATCTGATTTAGGAATTCAGTAGTTACATGTGGTAGCATATTTACATACAGCGCTAATCAAGCCTTTTGTTTCCACCATTGTTGATCTGTTGATTAAAAGCATATTTACATATGCATAATAACACAACTTGAGGTTTCGGCCATCATCATAGACCTTTTAAAGAGTATGTTGGCAGATCTTTTTTGTACATAGTTTGAAACCAGTGGTGAAAAAAATAGTTGGGACCCTTATCTCAATAGGCAAACAATAGATCCTGATCAGATAGCAGGTCAGAATTTGCTTCATTTTGAGATCATGGGTGAGATAAGTGCCCTATATACTGAGTGAGACAAAAGGTTTTGCTAACTTCTGATTGAGAGGGTGGACATTTCCTATTCAGTGTCATTAAATAATGTAAGGTTATTTTTTTAATACATTCCCATCATAAATGCTATGGTAATAATTAAAATGGAACCTAGATGATGATACAAACAAAGGATATAAAGGATAAAATATCCATACATTTGTTAAATATATGCAGAAAAGCTGGAAATCCTTGACATTGAGGAGTTGAAAACAAAATTGACACACAACCAAGTTGTAGTGCTTGTGTTAATCAACACGTTTTTAATGTCATTAGGTCATACAAGACAATGGTCATGTGATGAAAGATATATTCTACTAGGCTGCATCAATGTTTCACAGGCGTAGACAATTATGAATGCAGAAAAATTTGGACTCTGCGTTTACTGGACTAGGGTCATTGCAGTGTGTAGTGTTGAAACATAACATGAATCAGTGCAGGACATGAAATAATGCTGTTTCACAATTTTTGATAATACTCTTAAATTATTTTACTGGCATAATCGCATTTCGCGTTTTGTTTTACTAGCAAAAGCACATCTTGTGCTTTGTTTTTACTGGCATAACCACATCTCCAGTTCCATTTAAAAAAATTTTTCCTTTCACTGTCCTATTCAGGGGTTATGGAAGATATCAATTAATTAATTGTGCCCCACATATATATATATATATATATATATATATATATATATATATATATATATATATATATATATAATGTCATTTGGCTATTTATCAATATTAACATTTTTAGAATTGGCCTGTCTTAACCATGTTTATTTGATAAGCTCCTGAAATCCTTAATGTAAATGCCATCTTGTATATAACACACAATTCATTCCCATTCTAATCTTTGG
The DNA here is from genome assembly GCA_016746295.1 of Potamilus streckersoni. Classification (NCBI taxonomy): domain Eukaryota; kingdom Metazoa; phylum Mollusca; class Bivalvia; order Unionida; family Unionidae; genus Potamilus; species Potamilus streckersoni. Next base: position 1,601,877 of record JAEAOA010002175.1, read on the forward strand.
TTTTAAACAGTAAAGATTTTAGATTTATAGTCCTTTGTAATATTGGTATATCTTAAAATATAGTAAAGAAATGTGTTAATGTGTATTAATCTTGACTAGGTGCTTCTGTAAGCAAAATTGCATCATTTACAGAAAGGCTTATTTTAAGTCATGGCTGTTTTGTCATAAAAAGTAACACTGAATAAGTGCTATATAACTGTTCTACACTTATTCTTTACAGTTTTGTACATCGACTGGTAGTAAATTTAGTAACTCTTGTTAAAATGTGCTACGTATTTTAGGAGGGGGGAATGATTTTTGCTTACTTTGCATTTCAGTTTGCAATCCCAAAAGGGACTAAGTTGCCTAATACTAGTTTGTTTTCTTGGGTTTTTTTTGCTTTGTTTAGTTCAATAGTTTGTTCATGGGATTAATATTTTAATATGGTTTGTCCATTGTATTCTCACCTACAGCAGTTTGAAATTTCTGTATTGCTTCAGTATTACCAGAACAGATTTTTTTCGACTCAAACTTGGCTATTACATGCAACTGTATTGAAAAACAAACGAGGAGTCATTTGGAGGAAACGGGATTTGCAGTATTCATGACATTGTATGAAATGTTTTGAAATATAAACAGTATATATGAAAAAATGCATTAAATTCTTGTAAACCTTAATTTCTTTATTAAATTTCCCCTTAGTTTGGGACACTTGCTTTCTTTTTGGGGGTATGGGTGTAGTCATTTCAGTTCATTTTCTTCACTAAACCAGAAATATTTTAACTGTCAAACTATTGTCTACATATTCTGTAACCATTCATTATCATTGTTAGCCAGAGTTAATATTTGTGGGTGAAAAAAACAATTATAGGAAATTGATAAGGTATATTCTCCTGTCTAATCCACACTTTACTTCTAACAGCATAGAACCTGATCTATTTATCATCTGATGGCAGATCTTAGAATAGTTAATACAAGGTATCCCATTATATCATTCACTTTTTTAAAAACCGGTATTATGTATGATGCATAATTTTTATTATTAACCTCATGGTGACTAATTTGATATTTATAATGTAATGGCAGATCTTGGAACAGTTGTTTCTCACTGTAAGACATCTCACTGTAGCAGTCTTCCTATAAGGCTATAAGTCGGGTATCATTATGGATCTCTTACATAAAAGTTATAATGTATACAACATAACCCAGTGTCAGGAGATCTTGCATCTTGGCATATTTTTGTGGTTCCCATGAGGTATAGCAGGCAATCACTACTGTATGTATTCACTTGAAAGTAGAGTCAAACTGTAAACCACAAAGATTCAGATATGCCATAGCATGCTTTCACAGGTCAGACTATGTTGTTCTGCAGCTTATTTCTAACAAACTGCACAGACCCAGATCTGCTGGCACATCATGCAACAGCATATCTTTGTGCAGTTGAGTTTTACTGATTTTAGAAGCAGGTATATAATGTGTATACAATCAGTCATTTTGGTGTTTCTTATGGGCAAGGAAACAAAGTAATTGTTGACCGTGTCAGATTGTTCAGAATAGCAAAACATGTTCAGAGAATCATGAATCATGACATGGATAATCTGTTTTTAATGTACATTTTTTTTCTGCTTCAGAGTCTGCTTGTGTGTATCCATGAACTTGATTCCGTCAAATTTGGTTTTTGCCTAATCTGGACTTGTTGATTAATTAAATCCAGTCAGTAGTCGGTCAGCATGGATTTGTTGGATTGCATGATATTTGCATTGACCACTACAGATTGTAATGTATTTTAACAAGATATTTGATAGTACATAATGTATGCTAGATATTAGCTGGCACATGACTAAATGATGGAATATCTTCGTCTTGTTTGATTTGTGTGCTCTCGGTATGCTACTACATAGCATCCAATTTGTAGCTGGTCACTGAACTCGTTAACACTCAGTTAATTTGGCATTATTGGGCTACACCTTACATTTGTGAGATGGATGCATTGTGCAATTTTCTAGAATGCATTATACATTTTTATGCTATAGAAGTTTTGAAATTTATTTTAAACCTTGCCTTGCTGTTGGGTTAGTTATTAGTTTTACAGTAGCTTTTATATTGATGGTAAAAATTGTTAAATTTGGTTTCAAAAATTTATTTGCTTGATATAACTTTGATAGTAAAATTGATAATTTTTATTTTCTAATCATCAGTAACAGTGGAGGTATGTCTAGCTAAAGCTGATGAGTAAAACAAATGACTGTTTTCACTGTCTCTTTATAGATGCATTTTTCTGACATTGGATCTGCATGAACTGATTTCTTTTCCTGTCATTTTTAATGCATTTACAATTTTTGCAAGTCGCCTCCTCCAAGTCTGAGATGCACTCTTCATTGTCTTGTGGTATTGTGATTTTTAAAAATTCTTGCTCAGATGTGTTGTCATGGCAACATGTCATTTTGGGAACAGGAATTATTTTTGTATCCATTGTCGTTAAGTGTGTAGCTTGCTTCAACACTAAATGGTTGTGCTCTGATTAGAGTTGTAACCCATATTTGGTCTTCCTCAGTTGTTAATACTGTTGTTAAATCGAAGTACTGGCCTTAAGTGACAAAATCATCATTATCATTAAAGTTTCTTCCATATCAAAGGTTATTATTATTATTATTATTATCATTATTATTGTTATTTTGGAACTATACAGCATCAGTTGCTTAACTTTAAGCAAAAATTTGATTGACTGTCACTATTCATTACTTTCGTTTAAAGAAAAGAGAATATTATAAATAATTTACCAAAACATGTCTTTTTTCAGTTTGAGAGAAAAATGTTTTGAAAAATGATTCCAAATGACGTTTTTCCTTTTGATTTGACTGCTGAATCGAATGAAAAGAAGTGTCTTAGAGATATCTTTAAGCAAATATAAATTTCTGCCAGATTGTTTCAGTTTCTTACCTTGATGCTGTATATAGTTTGTTATATATGCTGTTTGGATTTAGAGAATCTAACACAGCTATTGTGTTCAGTAACATTCCTAAATAGTGATCTTTCTTTTCTCTGCTTATTTAATTCTTTTTTAAGGTTAAAAATACCACATGTAGTTCAGAATGGGAATCAAAATTAGCATTTTTGGTGTTATTTTCTTCTTTCTTTTAGTAATCATTCTCATAATCAAAGAAACAGGTGCTTGTGTAGCACTCACTGTGAGTGAGGCTGCCATTGTTCATATTGTTGATTTTACGTGGAACTACACATCAGGAAAAGTTCAACCATTTTGAAGTACAGACAGAATTTCCCATTTCATGCATTGATCATAATTTAGTCAAAATAGTTTACTTTTATAAACTCACCATTTTTGCAGAAGTGTTTGCTGTTCATATGTTGACACAACAAGCTGGTAAACCCAAAAAGTGACCTAGTATAGTTTCAGAATGATTTGACTTTTTCTTTGATTTTCATTATCTTTCATTTATAACTTGGGATAGCTTTTTAAGCTTTAAAATTAACACTGATTATTTTTTGATTATTTGGTTCTTTATTCAAACTAATATTTTTGGAATATGGAAGATTTCGATATTGCATTTTTGCAGAACATGCACAAATTTTTTTATGAACTGGAAATTTTGTTTGGCCAAATATCATGCCCAAATTTGGTTTGTCAACAGTACTACAAAGTAACAAAGTAATAAATCACTTGCAGATGTTTAAATATTTCTTGTGAAACTTCAGCTTTGGGTAGTTTGGATTGTTCTTTGGAGAGAAAAAAAAAGTCCAAATTCAGATGTAGGTGAATTTAAGACAATTATAGAGAAAATGCTTGCAAAGTTTAAGGGCCATAATTCCAAAAACTTCATTATTTAGTGACTATTTGCTTCAAGTTGAGGACATTGAGGAATAGGAAAAGGTCATGATAAATTATAATTATTTTCACAAAGGAAATGTATGACAGAATATTATAATAGAGTTTTTCCCATTAGTTTCGTGGTATTTGATGTTGACAGCGTTCAAATGTTATCTACTGTGGATCAATCATTTTATATTAAGATGCAATTATCCAGTTTTGTTTACTGCTCAATCATCTTTGTTTTTACAAGATTTTGTTTTACTTATTGCTCTCAACTTTGTTATTCCTTCCAGTTATATCGACTTTTTCCCCAAGTGTTGTCCCTAGCCTTTTTAATGAGGGTGCTTTACTCTGTTCTTCCTGTGTCCCACCCCTCAAGGTGGCCTTCTCATGTCACCAGAATTTACTGCATTGTGCAATGTAACATTCTGGGCATGCATTTTAGATGTCTGCTTGATATGGTTGACTTATCTGACAATGGAGTGCAAAAGGTACTTGCTTTTGCAAAAAGTATGTTTTCATAAGAGACTTTGCTGCATATAAACTGCCTTGACAGGTTAAATGATGGTACATCAGCACATAATTGGTCAGTCACACCATTCGAAAGTTCAAGTAAAAGATGGACTAAAAGTCTTCAACACTATACCCCAAGTTGGTCTATGGACAACACTGTTTCCACCCTCCATGACATTAGCATTCTTGAGATATTACATATCACATTATACCGTATATACTTGCTTGCAAGTTGAGTCAAACTGCCAATAACAAAGATCCTAATCTGTCTTAGCTTAATGCTCCTGCAAATTAGGGTCTGTGTTTAGATTACTCATAACAAACTGGACAGATGCAGATCTGTTGGCAGATTGTGTGATGTCAGATCTGGATCTGTGTAGTCTGCAGTTTGACTCATAAGCAAGTATATATGTTTGCTAATTTGTTGATAATTGTTTCATTGATTTTAAAAGAATTTGCTAGACTACAGTAAAAAAAAATATTAGTGTCATTATGGTATGCATAACCATACTTGCAAAAATAAAATTGGTTTGAACAAGGATATAAATGTGTACATATAGATGCTTTCAAGTTCAGGGTTTGAAACATATACATTATGTGCTTTAACTTATGATGTTGACTTCAGTATTTTTGCATATTGTGTAAATGTGTTTGTTGAATTGACTGCTGAATGTGTAAATCTTTAGCATACTCAAATTGAGGAATATGTATTGGCCTCGATTATTTTGTGTTTTGATGTATAAATAAATCGCCATAGTGGTTTACTTGTGCTATTTCTCTTCGTGAAACGCCATGGTTTAGTACTTGTTTAAGCTTTGTATGTAGTCTTTAACTGTGATTAAGGTTGTTCATACTGCCTCTCTTTTTTTTTTTGCACCAGAAAATGTAACAATTTACAATTTTTAAAAATGTGTAAATCTTAGTATGTTGGACACAGGTCTGAAACTTGTAAGTTTGCAGCTATGTTGCATTGTCGATATGCGATATTGTATGAGTTTTTGTATTGTGTTTTCTCCTTCATATCATAATGTGACAGGAAATTTAATTTTGATAATCATATTTTTGGTAATCAGATCTTGTGTATTTTGGAGCGCCAAAAGATCTGACTGACCTTGAATGATGCTGACAGCATTTTTTTATTTGATTACAAATTCATTTTGCAAGTTGATAAGGATTTATAGTATAAAAAAGTCTTGTCTTAATGTGTATTTTGTTTCTTCTGAAAATAATGTGATAGAGTGAGATTTGATTATTAAAAAAAAGTATGAAAATATTGCTGTAATTCAAAACTCCATTTGCAAGAAAAACTGAATTTATTTTTAGAGGACCATTTTATGTATTTGGAATATACTGAAAGACTATTTAGCACACCAATTTGTGTGAAAATTCAGTAAAATAGTATTAAAAGCAGCCAATCAGCTTCTTTCAAAATTTGTGAAAAGTCACAAACTGTTTGAATTTTCATTGTCACACTGTTGAATTTTCAGCATCACTGTCACACTATTGAGTAGCGTTTGATAGATGCTGTATAGTAGAAAGTGTTGGTTTTATGTTGCTTTTTTGTATTGCATGTTAAACAAACTGGTGCAGATACTTTTATAGAAAATCCAGATGGTTGCTTGTTGAAGCTGGTTGAAAGATAAGGTTGATGTTGATTTTATGTTTGAAAAGAGAGTTTTTTTTATACCTTAAATGAACTGAAAAAGAGGGCTTCATGATTAGTAAGATTTGTTAAAACAAAATCTTGAAACAGACAGCTTGATTTTTTTTGTTCATTAATTTAATTTTGTTGTTAATTACAGAGTGAAAATGATGATTTTGTGGAACATCTTCATTAATTTACTTTTACCTGTAAATGAAAAATGCAAAGAAAGATTTATGTTCTTTATCATCAAAACACCATTGTTTTCCAAAGAATTAAAAGAAGCCTGTTTGTTTCATGTTTTTGTAAAATGCTAAGTCCCATGTATACAACTGTCCTCGTTTCATATTTGAAAGATAAACCACATAGCAAGCTATGTTACAAAGGAGGAAGTGAGGCCTTCAGTAATGTAGTATTGGAAATCAGAATGACTTGAAAGGGCAGTTTATACTTGAAAAAATGGACAGGCACCTTATTTTTAAAAGTTGCTGTATTATACTGTTAGCTTCCAAATGCTGTCTTTTTTGCCAGGGGCCTTCCATACGAGTTATAAATGCCTGCCAAAATATGTATTGCAGTCTTTTTTCTTTTTATAAGTAATATATCTATATATGTTTAGAATTTTTGTAGGCTTTGTCAGGTAGACATAGAATTATTGTTGTTTGATTAATCAATTTTTACAAGATATTTGAATGCCATATAATTATCACTATTAATATAGACGTTGTTTTTCATGCTTCATTCCACAAATAGCTTCATTATTTTTGCAGATATTAAAATGATTATCAGATCAAATTTTTTATGACTGTAGTAGGATTATAAACTGTTGATATTACTCTGAGCATGAGATGATTTTTTTCATCTGTTCATATTTTTTTGTCTGCTCATTAAGAAAAGGATAAAGAAGATAAGGTAAAGCTATAATACAGAATTGAATTGCTATTGCAATAAATATCAGTTGCTACTCCATTTGTTATTTCAGAAAACCATAGATTCATTAAGAAATTGTCCAGGATTTTTAAAATGTCAGATTTTCATGCTAAACTGGCTTTTGAAGTCGGACATTTTTTAGAAAAGTCTAGTCATCAAATTTGATTACATGTATTTTGCTTTTGTATAAATTGTACTAAGTTCATATTTTACCAATAGTTTTGTTACACAGACATTTTGCATGGGTTTTTGAGATTCCTGCCAAATGAGGCATTTGAAACACCAGACCAAGTTTTTCCAAAATTTGGAGAAGTGATTTAATTTGCCACACTAGATGACATAATACTGATGCCATGATTTGGCGTCACGTTTTATTTACATGTGTGCAGTTTAAATTTCCAACTGCAAAATGCACACAGCATCTGAAGATTCAACAGATTTCAGAAAGTCTGTTCAAATTTCGAATTAGGGAGAATGTTTCTCTTTCATATCCAAAAAAATTTGACCAAAGTTCCTTCTTTTGCAGCTAAATTACTTTCAATAATTCTGATTGTAAATAATGCTATTTACAACACGTTACTAAAAATATTAATTTTTCACAGTGTGAACTGCAATGATTTATGGAATTGGATACTAAAAATAAGCTAACCTTGCATCCCATAGGTCACCAAAAGCATGAATTTTTATCAGTCTCCACCACCAGATCGGTGATTTTGAGTTCTTGATTTTAATGAGATTAACTTGTGATGATTTCAACTATTTAGGGGAGTCAGAATCTACTGCCTTGTGATTGGTGACAATTTTGGCCTCTCTTGGGTTCATAATGAATAGGGTAGACATAATTTAGGAACTCATGACTTGTGGGAAATCTTGGTCTTAGATGGATTAGTCCTAGCTATAAATACATCATAGTGCAGTATCAGATAACACTGGCAAACTCGTGGGTTCCAATTCTTTTAAATGAAATTTTTTATTATTATTGAAACTGTCTGAATTAAAGCGGACCTTTCTTAACATGTAACCCTGAATCCCATGACAGTGTTATAATAAGGGATGGGTAAATACAGTGTAAGCAACAACTTTTATTCATATGGAAGCTTTATGATGGAGGATTGAGTGATAGTTTACCTTGGATTCTTTATTCCTTTTCTCTGAAGATGTACGACTGAAGTGGTTGACATATTTTTTTCCCCCAGAGCATTTTGACTTTTACTCATTGACATCATTCATTGACTAAACATCATATTACTTTTTTTAAAATGAATTCAGTTGAAATTTTGGGATGAAAGATAAATCAATCATAGCACTTAGTATGCATGAACGAAAACGTTGTTGACTAAGCAATATATCTTTTTTTAATGGTTTTGTTGACTATTATTTAAAAAAAAAGAGAAAAAGAATCACAAAGTATTTGCTACATATTTATGGTTTACTTTCTGTTGTGTCTTTTTATATTGAAAGTAGTTTAACTTGTTTAATATGACTCTTCAGAGTCAATTTCTAGGCATGGGTATTGTACGAGATTAGTTGTGATTATACATGTAGATTTAGTGGTAGATTTTTCCAGGCAGAGGCATTCAAACTTTAAAAATAATTACTTGCTTTGAACTTACCTATCCATCACGTATGCAAAAATCACATGTGATTGGATAATGTCATATTGAAGAAAAATGTACAAAAGTTGTGGATAATCAAACACATTTTTTTTCTTGCATTGCTAGTTTAGACCTTTTCCTTGTATAATAACTTGTCCCCGTAAATTTGAAGTGATGGAATGTTTGTAAGAAGTAGATAACTTGAACGTTTTCTGTTTGTTTTAGAGCGACAAAATGGGACAAATGATTTAGGCAGAAAAAGTCATTATGTAGGTTGTGTGAATTTTATGGTTTTGTTTGACTTTTGCAAGGATTTATTAATCAGATGTGATAGTGTAAATGAAATAACTATTCTGTAACTAGAACAGCTACCAGTACCACCCACCTCTACTTTCGTATAAGTCGGATGCACTTTCAGGCTGCATAGACTCCCTTCTGCCATTTTATAATATGCTCACAGTTCTGGGTCTATGCAGTTAGGAGTAATTAAGTCTGATATGGGGATACTTATGATGGCAGACCAGGGTCCATGTTATTGTCAGTTGTACCAGACCTATAAGGAAGCTTGTATCATACGGTAGCTAATGTGACTCCTTAGCTATGCAATTATTAGAGAAAGCTTGTATCAGTAGATGTATATATAATGTTTGGAAAATTATTTGAAATGCCTCTGTCTGCTAGTTATTTTGTTTGGTGGATATTGTTGCGCATTGGCTTTTGACATTTCATTTTAACAATAGGTGTATAGAGTGTTTTAGTAGATGCTGGTACATTTTTCATCTTAAACAGTTTGACTGTTCTGATGTAAAGATATTTCAGTTTCGACCAAATTAATAATTTTTCCATTTTAGTGAAAATTTCTGTTCTGAATTAAAAATTAGACTTACAAGATAGGCAGGTTTTGTAGTTTTGGAATTTGTCATGAATATGTAATTGTTAACACTGATATTTTGAGGTAAAGTTATCTGGGATATTGTACTGCATAGGCAAAATTTGTATCTATACATTGCCTAAAAGTAGCACTCACCATACTCAGTGAATGTTACAGAAAATTAAATTGGGACACAATTTAAAACTGGAAAGATTTATAACAGTGAAGTTCTTAAAATTCACATATTTGTAAACAAGACAGTGTAAAAAGTGTTATGTTTGCATAATTTCATTAATTTAAATTTATTTAATTTCTGTGATGTTTTCATTGTCTAAAAAGGATTGGAAATGTACTATTTGTAACATGTTTATACAATCAACATTGTTACAGTGAGCATGTGTGTGTAAATGCAAAGTTCCATACATGCATCATTAAAAAATTGCACATACAGTAAAACTTGTCTTGAGAGACCACCTATTTTGAGAGACCAAGACTTTCTTGAAGATTTATTATTTAGTGTTATGACAACCTGTCTCCAGAGACCTTTATTTTGGCAAAAGAGGTGGTTTTCTCAAGATGTTTTACTGTGTGTGTGTGTGTGTGTGTATGTATATATATATATATATATATATATATATATATATATATATATATATATATATATATATATATATATATGTGTGTGTGTGTGTGTGTGTGTATGTATGTATATATATACACACACACACATACATATACACACATCTGTTTATAAGGATTACAGATTTTGACATTTTGAATGAAGTGAATGGATTTTGAGTCAAGAGTTGTTTTGCTAATTTTAATCTAGATTCTGGTGAGAAGAAATTTAAAACTTAAAATTATAATTTTCAAATTTGAAAATTCATCTGCTTCTGTCCTTTTTGACAATGAAAATGTCCATATTAGGCTGTGTACTTTGCTAATTATTTATATTTTGTATCATCAACCTCTCAAATGTTAAGTTTAACTTTAATTATTAGAGTTTTGAAATTTTCTTTATTTGTTGCCAGTCCATGTTACTATGTATTTTGTTTAAAATTATATTATATACCTATCCAATCATTTGTTGCAAAATGTGTTCCCATTAATAGAGGGAATCCAACCGTATTGTATCAACTCAGTATTCATATATTAGGTTATACTGGGCATATTTAATTTTCACTAGTCCCTTGCTCGGCTAGCCACAATGAATTCATGAAAAATTATACCAAATTTAAATAACAGAAAATTTCAGTTCAGAAAAATATTTTTTTAGGGTGCATTGGGTAAGGTTTTCAAAATTTTTAACTTCAAACCAAATCTTGAAAATTGTTTTTTGTTTTGTTTTTTAATCTGTTTTAAGGACTTGTCCAACAGTGCTTCAGTTTATTTCCAGCAAGGATAGCAAAATGGAACACCTTGTGTACTAGGAGCAGCCAATCAGGCACTTTTCAAAAGCAAAAGGTCAAACATTTTTCACAAAGAATTTATGAAAATGACATCATTAGGACTTTGTACTTTGGAAGTATGAATGATGACCCACACCGACCCAAAAATAACATGTAACCTAAATAGCAAAAATTGTATTCAATAGAAAATGCATTTTAGTAGGTATTGATCATGAGATGCATAGTGCAGGGTTTGAGAAGGGAAGTGAAGGGCAGAGCAGAGAGCATTAGGGACAGGCCTCTCCCATCTCTCCATCCATAAGGAACAATGTTAAATTCATTGATTCCTAATGGCCCTTTTGTAGCACAAGATTGAATAAACCTAGTAAATAGGCTAATGATAATCGGGATAACTCTGCAGTTTAAAAAATAGAAGACAAAAACACAGCACATGTACACAAATATTCAAGTCACTCATCCATGTGCTTCCATTTCAATTACTTGCAAATCATTCTAATTGTATGAATACCGTGTGTCGAGTCCAGCAAACATACAACACGAAGATGTACATTCTGCTAATACCTGCAAGTGCACTGCACTGACAGATTTGGGTCTATGCAGATGGAATCGACTCGTGGGTATATACATTTTTGCGGAGTACGTTTAACTGTTGTATGGAGATCACACTTTCTGAAAAGCATTTGATCACTCATTAGTCAAGTCTGTTTCATAACATGTATTATGTGCAATACCTTTATAATCACTCTTATCACCAAAGACAGTGCATACATTTTAAGATTTTAAGACCACACAAAAACTACTTTGTCACACCAGATCAGATAACATTTCACTGAAATCTTCCTTAATAGAGTATCTTGGTGTAACTCTATTTCTATGAATCTCAAAATTGAGAGTTATCATAAACATATCTTGGCCATGTTTTCATTGCATCCAGTCTACCCCAAGTGACATAGCTGGGTGTCTGTAAGAAATTATTACCAGTCTTGAAACTTAAAAAGATAATTAAAAGGGTGAGGGGGTAAGGGCTGAGGGAAGTTAACATTTACTTTTGGCCAAAAACAGTATATCTTTTGTATTGGATTCTACCAAATATTGGAATGTTGTAGAGGAATGGGTTGCAAACTAGATGCAGAGATATCTCACCTTTTTTCTGGTCAAGTTACTTGTGGGGTTGTTGTGGTTCACTGCCAAGACTCTATAAAGAGTGTTAATTACTCACAATGATGCCAGAAATAGCCGATATTAACTAAATGTTGAAAAACCCCTATATCGATCAACTTCTTGAAACTCATTAGTCCAAATGTGGCATAAGGTTACTAAAAACCGATTACTACTCGAAATCTCCTGAACAGAATTTGATCATACTTTAAAGAAAGCATTCTCCATACACATCCGGGAATGAAGACCTTTTAAATTTTAACAGATGATAGCTAGGCTGCCATTGCTTAAAACAAAAACCAGTTAGAACAGGTGCCTTTCGAAGAGAGATTACGCCGAAAAGTGGCTTATAAATGTCATTTAAACGTTAGTGCAAAGATAGATTTGCTGTATAAATGCAAGCATCATTTGGGGTAGACTGGTAGGTGTTTTATTTGCATAGATACTTATTTCGTCCATATAATCCTAGTCCAGATAGATGACATCCGAGTGTTGAAAAAATTTTGGCATTGGGTAGTAATAACCTTATACATCACTGATTCAATTTTATAATTCATTTTGCATATTTTGAAACTGACTCAAAACAGATCATATCAATATAGTTCTTTTATTTTAAATAAAATTTAAATCAAAAGTGCCGTGTTAATCCATGATAACCCTGTTGCTACTTTTTTAACATGTTTGTGTCTGGCCGCCTGGGCTCATCATGAGAATAATACTGTACATGATATATGGTTAAATTTGCCTTAGACCTAGTTGAAAGAAAAGAAAAATGCTCATTAATTAGGAGAAATTTGATTCTATATATGCATTTTCTTGCCACACTTTATCATAACAGCTTTAACTTCATGTATAATGCCTTAAAGATGTGATTTTTTTAAATATAAAAAACTATCTTGTTACATGGTGTAGGAAGCTTGTCATTTTTAAAATTGAAATTTTTTATTGGGATGTGTCTTATAATTTTGAAATCTGTCAAAGCAATTTGTATTTAAATTTGAAATAAAATAGTTTGGAGGTTTTTTTCCCCCACTTATTTGGTGTTCCAAAAATGACTTTTCCAGTTTAAAAAAAGGGCCAAGACATGAGCGATAATTGAGGTAGTAGGCTATTAAAATCATGGTGTCTCAAGTACAACTAGTCCTCCAGAAATTTGGGGGAGGGTAATTTTTATACAATTTAACAATTCTCTATGCTCAGAGATCAGTCGAAATATATTTGACCAAAAATTACTGAACTGTTATGTTACATGCATATTTTTATGTTGGGGGTTAATGAATAATTTTTTTTATAAAACTTGTACAAGTACTAAATATTGGATTCATGTTGAAATTTACCAATGTTTGATTTGACAGCAAGCACCTCTCCCCCAATTTCAGTGAGCAGAATTTTAAATCTCGTAAGGCAGTATAAAATAATCTCTTGGTACAACATACAAATGATCTGGAACAATATAAAATAACAGAATTTAGGAGTTTTTACTTCTATCTGCAGCTCTTTGCATTTTCAGTTTGGTAGCACTGTCCCTAACTGCCTTGAACCTTTGCAGAGCCATGCTTTGCAGCCCCCTCCTCCAGTCCTCTAAAGGAACAACCATCACCCCTGACCATTTTTGGTCTTGTTCTTAACTGTTGATACTCAAAATATGAAGATATTGTTTGATTTGATCGAGAGCATAGAGGGTTCTAGCCGTCTGGGATACGTTAATTTTTTTTCACAACGCATAATATATTTATTCGTATTATTCCTTTTCATCGGACCACAATGTGCAACAAGATGTTCAGGATATGCATTCATCTTTGTTGCCGTTTTTTTTTTTACCACATTCCATTTCTTTCGTTACATGCACATTGTCATTCATGACGTTATTCACAGAGCTCAAAACAACTAATTACACATTTGCTCATCAAATTGCACGTTGTAGAGTACAGCATTGAGTACATTATTTTGTCCAACATAACGTGCACCCAATGGTGCATGCTCTGACCTGATGTATCATGCCTGCAGATCAAAATCTGGACAGTTTGCTGTGCAGATGTCCCATTAGATGGGCCTTAAAGATGGTACCATTTTCATTAGTCAAATTGTTATGATCTAAACTGAAGGTACAGTCATGTGTAACAGATGTCTTCCAATTGAGCTTTGGTCGACAGATATCCCCATCTCTGGTCAAAAACATGGCATATTTACTTTATCAATGAATGTATGCTTGACACGTTTTTCATTTGGCATTGATTGGGAGATTTTTATGACACCATGGTATATATTATAATTAGTTGCATACCAAGGCTATGCCAGCATCTCATGTTCAAGGTCACAGCAATGGAATCTATAATACTGTAACTTGTATTATTGTTTAGGTGCAGTTTCAAACCACTGAAGATATTGGAATAAACTTTGCTTGGGTATATAACAATACTTAATGATGTGTTGTGTACTACAGCCATGTAGCCCTTTAGCAAGGTCATGGTCACAGCAAAAGAAATTGTAATTCTGTGACTTATGTGCTTCTCACTTGTAACAATTGAACTAGCTGTGATATTATAATGAAAATTTCATATATATCATGACTAGACAGTGGTCACATGCAATATAATCCACTGCCTCTAGGTTGAGGTCACAAAGAAAAATGTACATAAATCCCCTCATTCTACAAATAACTTTTGAACCAATGAAAATATTGTAAACTTTAGTCCATTTTATATCTAGACAGTTTCTCTTGTATTCATTCAATGTAGTCTTCCCACAAGATGGTCCCAACAAGGGATAATGCAAGTCGCTGAAAACTATTTAAATCCGTGTCATTCTGGCAAGTTCTACCCAGATCCACCCTTATTAAATTTTATAACCCTTATAGAGCTGTAACTACCTTATGAAAAATGCCTAATAAATCGTTTTTTTTTTCTGTCTGATAATACCTGCTGTCTTTGGGTTGATCCTAAACATATCAGTAAACTCCAGTCTAAATGATCTGATAACTTATGATTCCAAAGACCGATCTGTAAGCACATGTGACAGCAAATCTGGAATGAAACCGTTATGGGTGGGTGTTTTATATAGAGTAATGAAATATCTATTTAGTCTGCAAGGTGCTTGGTATCTTCATCATATTCATGACAATGTTGCAAAGTGTTTGATAGCAAAACCTTTCAGTTTTATTTGTAATGGAGGAAGTGTAACGTTCAGTGTTGCTTTTCATGTATTTGTATTTCAGCTTTAACTGCTGTATGCCATCAGCATTTTTGCTACAGAGTGTTCAGTTTTAAAGTATAGGTACAGAATAAATTGTGTTGTTACATCTGAATGCATCATGCGTGTTATCTTAGCTTGGAAAATGACACCCTCTCCCGATGTGTACATCATTTGGTTCACTACCAGATAAATTTCATCATCAAAAATCAATTATTTTGTGCTCATTTTTTATGTTTCAAATGAAGAAAACAGTACAATTCCAGGTCAGATGCAACAGCATTTTGTGTGGATACTTCAGGACAATTACACCTTCATTCATATATTCTTCATTAGATGTTGAATCAAGTATGTTGCAAATTTTGGATGACGCTAAATTCATTTTTAATTTGAATAATCATGTCCTGAGCCAGACTTTAATTTTTAGGGAGGAAATAACTTTGAGATATTTCTCACATGTTGGATAATGTGATGCAACTGGATAGATACAATATTGTAATTTCTTGCATCCGTTTCATAAACAAAATTGCATGTAACGTGCACAATGCCTTAAATTGACCCCTTCCACCCCCCCAACAATATTCAAATACATGATCTTTTCCAAAACGATGATTTAGTTGTTTTGTCGGGAGTGTTTGAAATAAATATCAGAAACCAAAATATTGCATTACAACTGATCCATTTTTTAAAAAAAAAATTATCCTGTTTCTTAGACTGATTACCTTTCAAGCTAAAAATGTAATGAAATTTTAGAGTCAAAATTTGCCCCACATTTGTCAGCTCTTTGCAGCAATTAACTTTTAATGAACAATATTGAGTGAACTTTGTCTTTTCAGTTCCTTGCCAGAATTGTACTGAGTTCCATTTGATATCTATACACTGGTTTATTAATTTTGAGGTTTAATGTTATAACATATGCTACCAACATAATTGTACAATGATTTAAATTTTATCGTCTAATCATCAGTTTTGTTACATGCGTGTATCTGATTGGTATTCAATAAAGTATTTTGTTTGCTTGATCAGTCGTTTTATTTCCAGTCCAGTCTGATTTGTTGTTTTATCTTCGATGCATAGATAAGTATCAAGTATCACTTTTTGTTTGATCATTCATTTTTCAGACATGATGTATTTTAAGAGTTGTGATTATATATAATGGGTACTGGTATTGTGTGGGATGTTTATTAACATCATCAAAACCAGTCAGTTACCTTTCAATTGCATTAGGCATATAAGTATTTAGATTCAATGCAAGAGTTCTATATTTTTAAAAGAACCAGAGTTTTTAGTTAACAATAGCTTCAGTGACACAAGTCATTATCTTAAAGGGTGATGACCATATGAGGTCATTCACAGCATTCCACTTTTTGGTATGGGGAAATAACTTCATCCCCAAATGCGATTGAATGTTTCATGGTAATGGGTTACACGGTTAGAGATCAGCACAGTTGTAATATTTATATAATGTTCTGCGTCATGGAAAAGAAGTCCTGGTAAACCAATTTGATGGATACGGGTAAAATACTTTTATTCAAAGATATATTCTCTGTGTAAGCTTCAGAGCAATAGGTGAAAAGATATTTTGCAACTTTTTCAAAATAAATTTGGGAAAGTATGTAACAGTGGCCTACTTTTAGTCCACGATATGTTCATCCCAACATGATCATGAAGTTTAATGTTAGGTGCAACAATATAGCATCTGCAGCCTGGAAAAGGAAGAATGGAGAAAAAATTTTAAAAATTTAAATACACATGGAAGGTATACATCACTGGCCTGTTTTGTGGCAACAGGTGAAAAAGTATTGAAATTAGTGCCTGTCCATGTTTTTTAAACACTTTTCATGTTTCATGGAAAGTAGGTTACAGTAACAAAGTTTTAGTGTTTTACATGCTCATCCCAAGATGCATACATGTTGGAAGTTTAACATTTTTTTAAAAAACTCTTGGAAAGTAGGTCAAAGCATCCAATTTTTGGGTGCACGAGAAACATTGTTATCGAAAAATTTGGTGCCATAGGTGTAGAGGTATTGTAATTAGGCAAGTGCTGGAATTGGAAATGGGTCACAACAATACAAAGTAATAAGTGAAGTGGTATAGACACTAGACTGGACAAGAAGGATAAATTCTCTCTCCACTCACCTCTACCCTCGGATGAATATACGTCTCAGTATACCCTATCTATCTCATCTATCGAATGATGGAGATAAATTTAATGCACATAACCATCTTTATGGGTCATACTGCTAGCTTACAGGGTTATTTATTTTTGTGTAAGTATACCCACCAGCCGATCCCTTCATCTCACCTCTACCCCTTGGAGATGAATTTATAGAATAGTGGCACATAACTCGAATTTATGGGTCAATGCTTGCTTGAGGGCATATTGCTTGTATAAGTATACCACTCAGTCCACTCTCTCCATCTCAGTTCTACCCCATGGATATAAATTTATAGACTAATGGACATATCTCATATTTTAGGGTTGTAATCCATGCTTAAGGGGATATGACTTGTGCAAGTACACCCCTCAGACCACACTCCATCTCCCCTCTTACCCCATGGAGATGAATTTATATCACAACAGCACATAACTCGTATTTAAGGGTCGTCTTGTTAAAGGGATATTGTTAGCTTTATTTATTGTGAACATTGGTACATATTTAACAAGTCAATGAGGTTATAAAACCAGTTACCTTATCATTACACAAACATCGCAAATATATTCAAGTCGTTGTTTGTACAACTTTGAAATGTTAAAAAATCTGGGGGATATATTGGATTAAAGAATTTTTTAAAAGTTGATTTTATCTTTGATAAGTTATTGAATTTCTTGAAACCCCCAGAATTTATCTTTAGGAATACAAATGATATTTAATAAATTGGTTTAAACAGGGTGGAACAACTCAAACTCACATGAGTAGTTATTAAGTGCAGTAGCTTTCCTTTGCTGTATTGGCATGCTAATTCTGTATTTTGTTTCTTCTGCTTTGGATTTTCTTTATGCAGTTCTTATCATAATAACATCAATAAAGCTTGCTTTCTTAACAATATGTACTTTAAAAATGTCCTATCAAGTTCTTGGAAAAACAATTCTCTGGGCACAAATCATAAACATTTTTTGAATTAACAAACTATTGTTAATCAATTTTTCTCAAAGCAGCCTTTTCAAATAATAAAAGATAAAAAAGTGGTATGGTTTAAGCAACAGGGAAGAAGGAGGCCAACATTTTGAGTCAAAGGATCCAGCTACATAAATTGACTGGATAATTAAGAATTGTCTTATTACAGGACACTGATTTCTTTATATACAAATTACCTACAAATATTTATAGTGCTTGTGTTTTTGAAAAAATATATGGTCAATCTGTATTATATATTTTATAGGAAAAATGTGTTTTGACACGAGATGTGTGGTCAGGCAAAAGTTGGGGAATTTTTATTCCAGTCATGTGAAAACCCTGGCTGAAGACCCATTTTTAATGCTCGTATTAACCTGGAAAAAAATAATTCATGGATTTTTAAAAAATGAAATAAACTTTCACTGTGATTAGTTTTTCTAATGATTTTCAGTGCAGCAAAAAACAATCACAATGAAGTTATATTAATTTCCAGTCATATGTACCATGGTACTTTTTCATTCTGCTGGTAGTTTCCATCTATGCATGGAAATTCCTGAAGAATCTTGTTATGTCTTTACTTTTATGTTTTCATTTATTCATGATGAATAGTTCAAAAACTTTTCTTTTTTTTTTTTTACAAAATCATTTTATATATCACAAATTATTGGTGAAAACTGAAATTATAATTATATTCAAGATCTTTTTAATCACATGTTTGACATCTGCTAATGCCATAAACAAATGGAATGTGAAACATATTCAGACCAAATCCAACTTAAGGAAAAATTTTGGCTAAATAACTTACAAAAAATATTGTTTAGTTGTTTACCAACATATGTGAATGTGTTATGTATATGTATTCATAAGACTGCAAATCATCTTATAATTTTCAAGATTACATCCATTTTCTTTTTGAACTTTACCTATCTTTTCAACTAAATATTTTCTTATTTGTGGAGTGTTTTATGTTTACTGGTCCTCTCTCATCAATACCTCGTCCGAGTGTTCACATCCCACTAAAACTTTTGCTGCCTATTATATCCATAGTGTCAACACAGTACATTGTCTTTTACAGCATCTACTATAGTATAACCTTAATCATCCCACTTTAGTTACAGCTTTTTAATTACAACTTGTACAATAATTTCAACTGCTACAAGGTACTGGCCATTTAATTGTGGTTTTCCTTTGAGCTGAAATATTTTCTTGTCTTTTATTTCATGATAATTAATATTTTGTCTACATTATATGCATTTAATATGGTGTCAGTTTGCTATAAATCAGAGCAAGATATTTCTGAAGGTATTGACAGGCAGATATTAAACAAAGAAGTATCAAGCCCCCTTTCCAAGAGTATGGAATTTTTGGACCCTAATATAACTGCAGTATACCACAGTATACCATGGGAATAAATTTTTGATGGTACCTAGCTCTAGTAATCAGTGATACCTCAAAACTGAATGTTTTGAAACCATCTATACTACAAAAAAATGGTCATGGTCTGTATTCATTCTAGTAAACTGCATAGACCCGGATCTGCCAGCATATTATTTGGGTCTATGCTGTTTACAGTTGAACTCCACTTTTAATAAAGTAAAGGTATATACACTAGGTCTTCTTTCTGTTGCTACCTATACTAAAAAATACAATGAAATACAAGGCAAAAGTTCATTTTGTATTAAACTGCAAGAACAATCTCACATTTTATTAGTTCATTCAACAAAATTCTTAAATATATTCTCTGATCATATTCTAGTTAGGAAGATCTCTGCTATCTCTTAAATCCAACAATCACAGAAAGATACACAAAAGATCACCTTTCCCGTCTATATTCCATTTACATGTAGCTGGTGTTATACTGAGCATAAATGTTGTATCAAATGTTATGTGTTGTCTTGCCATTATATGTTTACAATATAGTAGAATATATTTGTGGACATAGTCTCATGTAAGTAGGTAGAGTGAGTGAAAGAATATAAAAATTCATGATAATAGCACATGCCCTGCATGTTGGCATGTTTATTGCATGTTGGCAGTCATTACTAATCCTGCCCTCTCCTCCTTTCTCTCAAAGCAGTCTATCAGAAGTCTTCATGGAAAGTTGTTGCACAACTCTCTGGTATATAGCACTTGTACAATATATATCTACATCTATATTTGTATTTCTTTCACACGAATAAGAGGTAAATACTATATAGAAGTCCTAGTTCTAGTAAGGACTGTAAATAATTAAAATTATGGATGATATTTGTGTCACATGGACTGTTTAAGTTTGTATTGTCTCTATTGTAGTTATTGTTTGTATTTTGTACTTAATGTTTGTTATTTAACTGTCACACGTCAGAAAATAAATCTATCATGATTAGAGAATGAATCAATAATAACATTTTACTTCCCATAATGAGCAGATTGACAGAGAATGGGGGGGACATGTACCCTGGGTCTCTTCTCATGGGGTCCCTGGTGACCATAAATAAAATTAGATATGTTGAAATAAATCATATATAGATCTAAACCCTCTAATACTTTGCCTATAATGGTTTAAAAGGACAATGTAAGGACTGTGTGCTTAGATTAGAGTTGTTTAATGGAAAAAGATCAATTTATGCAGTTTAAAAATGAAGGAATCTGATACCTGTGGGAATGTGATGTGTGGGTGGTTGGAGTGGCAAGTCAATGTCAGCTGATAGGAGGTTTGATTCTGCTTGAAAGTAGGTGCAGGAGGCAAGGGATAATAGCAGTACTTGTGATATCTTCTACTATACCTCCTCATTTTCCATCCACACAACAGTGACACACCAAAAGGTGCTGAACAGAGATCGAGTTGACAAGGCTGGGCACTCGTAATCAGCAGAACTCTGCAGATTTCCTCCATGACCACTTTAAAGCTGCATGCTGTATGCTCCATTTCAGGTTAGCATATGGTAAATCATCTAGGAGTTATCCCTCACACACAAGGTCGTTTTCCTCATCAGTTATTCAGTCAACATCTGAATAAAACATCCTTGGGTGCAGGGAAAAGGTTATGCTATTGTCCCTGTGTATTTTTTTTTTTATCTCCCAAAAGATGCACTCTAAAGATTTGAGAAAATGATTGCATTGGCAACTACCTATGAATATAACCAACCATAATGGATCAGAAAATAAATGTTAACAATTTACACAATCAATGGGAATTAGATGGTTATTGGAAGCCAAATTGAAAGAACATATGGAAGGATGTTTATTTGGCCATTACAGTATGAATTTGTTAAGTCTAAACTGACCACAAACTAATCCATGATCATTGACCTTCCTCTCTCCTTTTCGGAAGTTGTTACTTTAAGTACATGTTGAGGCAGCTGAGGTCTATGGCTGGACTGAGATTCTGGTTGTTTTGGGTACCAGAAACAGCATAGTGAAAAACCTTGGAGAGTTTGTATCCCATATTAGCGAAAGCAAAAGAAAGGTAAACAACAGTATCCACCTGTGTTTAATGACATTGTTTAAGGAGGAGTCTACTCTCTTCAATTATATTCCTTAAAGATGGCAAAGACAAATTTTGGGGTACTTCTGTGATTACTGAATTTGAGCAGCATTGGAGAATAAGCTACATGTTAATGTATTCGAAGAATTTTTGTGCAGTCATATAATGTTAAAAATGAAATTTTATTTGTTTCTTCTAAAATAAAATCATTTGGGACTGTGCCCAATAAGGTCTGCAATAGGTGGTATTAGGCTAGCTACAAAAAGCAAGATGTAGCTTGCTAAGAGCAATGTGTGACAAGTTTGGTTCTTGTACACAAGACATGTAAACTGAGGCTTGGAGAAAAATGTTAAATTACTTGAAATGTTGTTTGTATGGTGCATATTATGCCTGTTTATTCAAAGATATGGATTTAATATTTTTTAAAAGGGTAAGTTCTGTTTACTCATTAATCTTTGA
Organism: Potamilus streckersoni; assembly: GCA_016746295.1. Lineage (NCBI taxonomy): Eukaryota > Metazoa > Mollusca > Bivalvia > Unionida > Unionidae > Potamilus > Potamilus streckersoni. The sequence continues at coordinate 1,624,036 of JAEAOA010002175.1, forward strand.
AGCATTCTTCCACCATGTTGAAAATTCCCATGAAAAGACTGAACATTATGTAGTGACAAACTGCATGTCCTAACAGTACCCAAGTGCCATGTTAAGCATAATATATTTTCCATCCTCCACCATTTAAGGTTTTACAATTAAAACCACTTAGGTGATTTTGGAAAATTCGTCTAATTTCAGAGGATAAGAGAGCTTTAAAACAAAAGCAGCAATAAATGAACATTGCTAAATTTGGAAAGTTGTCCGATTTGTGGGGTGGTGTTGCGATTGCAAGGAGGGTAAATTTTGAATTGCCAAAATCTTAACTATTCAAAATGGGAAAATCAATCACAGTCATCTCTAAATTTCTTGGAAAATCTGTCTTCCATGCTTGTATACTGGAACCTGTTTAAAAAAGGACAATCAAATGACAAAGTCAACTGGAACTCTTTTTGCCATTTGTCACATGAAAACAAAAGACCTTGGATAGATCATATTTTGAACTGCCTTTGTATCTGTTATTATTTCATAATGATGTTACTGTCATCAAATGACAACATGTTAGGCATCAAATCTGTCGTCATTAATAAAGCAACTTAAGCAACAGTTTCAAGCTATTAAATGCTGATGATTTCTTTGTTAATTTTCATTCAAAATTTGCAAAAATAGCAATACATATTACAAGTGCCTTTATTTCACTGATGTTTGAAACCATAAATATTTTCAATGCACCGTTCATTTATGAGGATCTATTTAATACACATCCAGATGATAATTATCCAACAAAAACCTACCAATTTAACAAGTATTTCCAATTAGTCATTCAACTTGTATCATGCACATGGACTCAACTGATAAATAAGTAAACATAGAATATTCACTGAATACTATTTATGAGGACATTTTTACCATTTCCACTAATTTATGACAATGGAAATCTGTGTATTTATTATGACATTTGAAAATCAGCATGGTTATTGTTGTCACTGAAACTTAAATTTTTACAGCTGATAAAATATTCAAAGATTTCATCAATGAACTTTGCATATATTGAAAAAAACTATAAATATTATAAATTCTTTTTTTAAAATCCTACACTTTAATCAATTCTGTTTTGAGTACAATTTTAACAATTCTATGGCAAATTTATGGGCAGGAAATCCCATGATATTAAAGTAATCTCCCTTGATGCTCTCTACTAGTGTGCAGCCAAGTCCCTGTATGCCATATCCTCCAGCCTTGTCCCTACAAAAAAAATCAAAATGATAATCAGAGGAGGTAATTTTTTTTTGTCCCACATGTATTGAAAATTAGCAAGACCTATAATCACATTTTCTCTTGCCTGCTTAAGTAGACTTCAAGTCAATGTACAACTATCAAACAGCAGCCGTATCATCAATAAAAAATTTCTGTGCTAACATTTTTCAAAAGTTACACAAAGTATTTATCCTAAGATACACCCATGAACCTTACCTTACACATTTCTAGTGGAAAAAAAATAATCTTTCATTAATAAAAAAGTTACTAATATTATGTAAAATTGGGTAGGTGGATTGACTAGATTTGACATCAAGTATGTCCTTATGATAGAAGAAACAGATAGTACTATACATTATAACACTGTTCACTGCTGAGATACAGTTTTCGATGGAATCTCTGTCATAATTAGATTTGTATTTTTTTTAAAAAAATAGAACACTGCATAGTAAAAAATCCTGAAAGTTTTAAAAAATTAGAAAACAAATAGGCAATGGTTTATATTGGCATCCAAATTAAATCATGTATGCAAGTTTGCCTAACAAATTTCATTTATTTACCTTTTGGGTCATGTCAATGAGGCTTTATTAAAAAAAAGTGACTAGTCACAAATATAAAAAATTTTATTAAAAAACTGAACTTTTGCTACATTGGTGTAAAAATCCAAGGTCATCTACACATGTACAAATAGGCATAATGAAATTTTGTTGGTCTAGCTCAAGTGGTTTTTATATGAAAAGTTCAAAAATGTTTTGTAACAAATTAATAAAACCACCAATAGCAGTATGGCCAAACTGCAAACATATTTTTGTGTTTGCGGGTGTAGGTAAAATAATTTCAATTATTTACTTGATACTATTTTATTGCTGACCATTTATAGCCCTTAAAAGTAGAAACTGAATCTGCAGGTTGTTGTGTTGGCGAGGCCCTGTATGCCAAAACAGCAGGTACCTTCACTGAGGTAATCTCCTTGCCTCGTCTACCAACAGGTTGAGTAGACTGCTGAACCACAATTCTTGTGACCAAAGGGAGGTTATTAGGATGAGCTGCAATGTGGATGTCCTGACTTGGTGGAAAACCTGTGTGAGTATTTTGAAAGGTCAGAAGTGGTGATTGTACAGGTGGTCTCATTTCAAACTGAAAGTATCCACTGCCCATTCTGTCTGATTTAATAATGGACAGACTTACAAGGTAATTTTGCTGTTCAGACTCTTAGGAAACAATTCCACTGATGGTCTACCCCACAGTTGAAAATACATCTCAGCTACCAACTGGTGCTGAGAGCATTTTTTTGAAGAATAAAAAAACAACACTCAAATAATGCAAGGACTGGGGGAGAGAACATTTAATCAACATAAAGGTTTTAAGATTGTCCAAAAAAGACATTTAAAAGCAATAACAAAGGCAAATTTCAATAAATAATCTTGGCACACATGAACTCATATGATAATCTACATCAAAATGGAAGGTATTCTGCATGCTCACTATGACTAAAGAATTAGACTTGTATCATGTTTTTTTATATTCTGGGCATCCAAGGAGTATTGGAGGAGGGAGTATTTAACTTCGACTGGGACTTAGCATCCCAGAATCCAACAGTAGTAGGAAATATAGTACTCCTATTCAAACTGTAATTGAGTACCAAATTTAATATATTTTGTGGTTGCTTTTAACCATCGACTGACACATCTAAATGCAAACATGTTTGACTCTGTGGACAGTATCGTCTGAGAAAATGACCTAAACACATATCCAAACCTACAGAAGCTGAACTCAGTAAGCACAACTCACAGAACCATGTTTGTAGTGATGGCTTTAGTACTACTCATTGTGAGTCTAATAAACAACCTGTGTGTGTGTGTGTGTGTGTGTGTGTGTGTGTGTGTGTGTGTGTGTGATTTAGATTGTTGAAGTATGATGTCTGCAGTGTTGCAGTTTATAGTGATGTCTAGCACTGGAGTATCATTTCTATTAGATATTCGGTGAAAACAGTAAAGAAAATACAGACATGCAGAAAATCTGTTTGTCCCAGATATGTGCCCATCCAGTCAGATAATCCATCTACAAGTGGATTATTACACTTGTATATATGAAAGCTAACTGGCCCACAAATAAATATTATTAAGTTTGCCTTTTCAAAGTAAATTTCCTAATAGTGCTATTTAGGCAATGTAAGCAGCAATTTATCTGCTGCTGAAGAAAATGTAAATGATTATGTTTTAGTTGCTTTTATAACAAAACTGAATGTCAGACTGACTGAATGACATCACTGTGATATTGTACTTATGTATTACTGTTTCTTACTTACTATTATGCACCATGTCTTGTTCCAAAAACTAAAAGGAATAAACAAAGAGGCCCAAGTGGCTCAGAGAATGTTCATGTGGCTGACAGTTGCCTAATAGCCAATTGCAAGAGTAGTTGGCCAAGAAATCTTCATCAGTAGGATGCTTTATACATAAATGTATCTTTTCAATGCTGTTGATCAACTATGTTATGAAAACAACTGTTTCAAGATTTCTCCAAATTTTATAGTATTTTAAGCCATATTTGATGGTACATGGGTATTATTTGTCCAATGATGAATGTCCTTTATGCAGGGATGCTTTCTGTCAAGGTCAAATTCTGCTGAACATTTTTTTTGACATAAGTTGTTTGAATGCTCTACTTTTGGAAAAAGCAGCTATATAATGTTGTTGCTTACACTGGTTCCCCTGACTCAACATAATGTTGCTGCTTACATTGGTTCTCCTGACTCCACATAATGCTGGATGACATTGGTGGGCAGATCTGGCATGACTACCTCAGTCGTATCATGAAAAGTATGTAACTTGAATTTACAGTCTATCCCTGTCTCCGAGCTCTCCTGGATAGCTGTAAATACAAAAATCATAAATAAAAGCCATTTTACAGCACAAAAGTTTTCATAAGAAACTATGACTTTTCTTGGATAGCAATTTTTGTGGTTAAAGTCGCAGTGAAGTATAGAACAAAAAAATAAAAGTAAAAGCCCCCCATACACTTGTTTGTTTTAATGCCAATGGTATTAATATTGGTGAAAAATATACATCATTAAAAGTTTATAAAAGATGAGAAATAAACGAAAACTGACAGAGTATAATTTAATTCACAAACATTATTAAATAAACTTGAAATATCTGTGCCATCTAATGTAACAACTCTTGATACTATATGTATCAGTACAAATTTATTTATGATTGTGTCCTTTTTTTATTTCCAATATCACATATTATATTCATACTATATTTATTTATACTGATTACTCATTATACCTATACTATATTGATTTATTCTGGTTAATACTCATTATAACTATACTATATTGATTTATTCTGATTAATACTCATTATACCTATACTATATTGATTTATACTGATAAACACTCATTAAATCTCTACTATATTGATTTATACTGATTAACACTCATTAAACCTATACTATATTGATTTATACTGATTAACACTCATTAAACCTATACTATATTGATTTATACTGATTAACACTCATTAAACCTCTACTATATTGATTTATACTGATTAACACTCATTAAACCTATACTGTATTGATTTATACTGATTAACACTCATTAAACCTATACTATATTGTTTTATACTGATTAATACTCATTAAATTTTTTTACAATCCAATCAAAGTTTGGAAACAGGTGAGAAACATGACATCATTAAAATGTCAGTCACAGTTTGCAACTTTTCTTCAGCAAATGTACATTTGAATTAACTATTTATCCACAAAAATATCCAACATAATGTATGGATCACAACAGCACACTTATCTACTTATGGCCCCTATTCTTTATTAAGGTGAAAGCACCTCTATGTGAACTCAACATTAGTCATTTCATCAATAAAAATAAGTTTTCATTGCATTTTTTATTCTGTTGATTACAAATACTGTTCATTATTTATCTCAGTGGAACACATGGGCACACTGTCAATACTAAATTATTTCAGAATAATAATTACTGAATAAACAATCAACAGATCAGTCCTGCTTTCTTTAAGCCCATTTTAATTACATCAGTCAGAAGTGACACTTTATCTTGTATAAAGAAAATCCAAATTCCATCAATTTGTTTTAAGATATGTCTTCAGAATAATTCTGACCATATCCAGGAGGAAATCTGTTCTCTCATTCATTTAATAAATAAATAACCTAGGCTGTAACAACATAAATCCTGGGACCGAAACTCTTCAGTGAATGTAGCTGGCTCCACATAAAGTGCTTTGAAAACACTAGCATTATTTGTGCAAACTTGCAAGAGAAGTAAGCTTAAGGTTTTATATTTTTGGTGACGAGGTTCATGTTTAATTGCCGATCAAAATGATTTGTGCACAATTTAAAGGCCTTCATGCTGGGATCCTTTCTGTCTAATTTAGCAAATTTCTGTAAAGCAGTTTCAAAAAGAATTTTAAATTGTTTTAATATTGTTAATACAGTAAAATTTTATGCCCATCTGGTAGGTTTTTAAAAATATATGAAAAGCCTTCATGTCTGAATGCTTTCTATCAAATATGATTAGGAATTGAGGTACTGTTTTTAAGAAAAAGACCTTTATAGGTTATGAGCATTGAGTAATGGTTTCTATATCTCATCACTGCCACAGCAGCCAGTTTGGTCTCAGTATGAAATGACGAAAACATAGACAATCCTTTACTTATATCTGCTTTTTCTATCATTATTCTTCTATTTGTCCTATTGCTATCTACCTTCCTTTATTCTTGACCATGCTCCACCTGTTGCTTAATGGTCAAGTGTGACTGTGTCAATAGATCGACAGACAGACAGAGATAAATTCTGATAAAAATGTTTTAGAAAATTATGTACATTAAAAAAATGTATTCATAACATATGACTGTCCAGTCATTACAAGCCTTTGTTAAACAGACAATGACATATTATGTCATACAATTATGTTGACAGAATCATCATAAATAACATGAAAATGATAATGATCCCTCACTATAAAGCACCTTAGTATAAAGAACCTAACTATAAAGCACCTTAGTATAAATAAGATCGCTATAAAGAACCTTTGTATAAATCCTAACTATAAAACACCTTAGTGTAATTCACCTCAATATAATTTTTTTTTAAACAACTTCACTATAAAGTACCCTCATGTAAATCACTTCACTATAAAGTTCCATTGTACAAATCACCTCACTATAAAACACCATTGTATAAATAACCTCACTATAAAGCACCTTAGTATAAATCACCTCACTATAAAGAAGCTTAGTATGAAGAGTATCATTATAAGGCACATGTATATAAATCTAACCCTCTGATAACATAGGTGTGGTCATGCATCATATTTTAACTGTACATTTTCATTTAAGATAAATAATCATATTTATTTATGTAGATTTTAGGTCTATACTTATTATAGCCTGTTAGAATGAGACTTCACACAAAGCATTATAATCATTTTAACACAATTCTGCATAATCTCGTTATGACCATATACAATTTTATGCAAAAATGTATCCCAGGACAAGACAACATCGTCTGTAACACAAATGAAATTATAAAGTTTTCCTCCTCATTATAGTGCAGGACAATATGGACGATATAAATGCTCACTTTCAAGTTGTGATCAACTGCAATCAACACAGACCCTAATCTACTGCTCCATAATGCACCAGCAGATCATGGTCTATATGACTTGTTCTGATCACTCCTAACTGCATAGACCAGGGTCTGCCAGAGCATTATGTGACAGAATATCTGGGTCTGTGTAGTTCGTAGTTGGACTCAACTTATAAGTTTGAATATATGGTAACTTATTTATTTTTTGTTAACAATTCTTTACGAGTTTCCTGTCAAAGACAGAACAAGAAATATATTAAATTTCCATCTGAATTTGTGCCCAAAATATATTTATTCCGTAGAGACTGGAAAGATTTCTCTGAATGTGCCAATAGGTTATTTTGATGGTACTAATATATATATCAGTAACACCAAATGTAACAGTGCAGCTGCAGGTAAATTTAGTCTGAGCCTGCACTGCATTATGCACTCAAAATACCTAGACTGACACACAAAAAGATCCATTTGCTCTGTATAGGCTTGACTACCAGTCTTTAAAGCACTGTATTTGAAATCAAAATATCTAGTCACTGACACAAATCAATTTGCACTGTATAGAATTGACTACCAGTCTTTAAAGCACTGTATTTGCAAACAAAATATCTAGTCACTGACTGACACAAATCAATTTGCACTGTGTAGAATTGACTGCCAGTCTTTAATGGACTCTCTCTCACTAACTTCTATTTGGATGTTCAGTGATTAAACTGAAAAGGATAGAAAATTTATTTTAGCCCTATTGTTTTTTATTCTTTTAAATCTGAGGATTGCTAGCTAAAAGTGTCATTTTACATTTCAGTGGTCAGTCATGGGTATAATTTCTCTGTAAGTATTTCCAAACAACAACAAAATTTGTGAGCACAACTGTTGGTCTCTTGCTGTGACAGTATGACTCCATAAGGCACCACCCACTTGCGGTAAAATGTGGTTCAAAGTATTCATAATTTTAACCTTTGTATCATCCAACTCTACAATGAAAGTACGAAATGATCAAGAAATAATTTTAAGCTTCTATGATCTGCTCTGTAAATTTTACATATATTTTACAAATATCCTGCACCAGTCACATACTTGAGGTCATAAGTAAACACAATAATGTTTTGTACAAATTGTGATCAAAGATTGCAGACAAAAATGACTTAGTGTCACATCTGTCTCATTTTGGTCATTGCTATATGTAACAAAGCCAGGAGAGGTAAGAGTATGTTACCATTCTTGTTTGGTGTGACCAGAATGACTCCTGTGATGACAGTATGGGTCCTGTTGCTGTACCTAAAATAATTTCAAACAAAACAGATAAAGAATGTTTCCATACAACACCTTACAGTCAGTGTTCCTTTGCGAGAGTTCACCAAAACAAGAAACAATTTCACAATACATCTCAAGCTGCCTTCCTCAAATTAAAATCTCTGAATATCTTTTTTGTTTGGTTGGCAGCAATGAATGTTTCAATGAATAATCTGCATGCAATAAGAATCAAGATACAGTGATAATATCTTGGATTATTGCACAAGGAGTTTTGTTTTATCTGTATGGAAAATTTAGGAATATCCTCAATTTTTAAAATTTCCTCATCTTTGTCTTACTAATCAAGTTATTTTCAGGTGAACAATTTTTAAACTAGTGAGTTATTTTTCATCGTTTCTTTTATTTTTGACAAAAATCCCAAATTTTCCAGTTGTATTATAAGTAGTACAGAATCTAAGCTTTAGGAGAATAGTACAGAAATTTTGTGGGACTGGGCTAGACCTGTAATTATAACCAAGTTGGCATTATATTGCTTACCTATCTTGCATAACTTAATAGTCGACCATTTCGCTAAGCAGGGTTATGTGGTATTGTAAGTAAACAACCTAGGTAACTCTCCCAAATTTTAATGCATACTGATTTTACCAATTTTGATATATCCTGATAAAAAACTGTGTTTGAAAAATAATTACATAATTAATATACAAAGTTTCTTGTTCATAATCGTAGTCAGTGAGAAGCATTGTCTGCAGACCTAGACAGGTACTTTGATGCAAAGCTTCTCATTAAGACAGCCTTTAACTGAAATCTGACCAAAATCAGATCAAGGTACATGTAGTAGTGTTTAATGGCACTTCATTTCAGAAATGGATATACGGTGCCAACTAAAATTAATAAAAGAATGGCTCATTCAATCAGATGCAATAATATGTGTGGATCCTATTCACTTTTGATACTGTCCAAGATCCTGATAATATAATCCCTTTTGCCACCTTTAATCAAAATTAGATTAGAATGATGGCTTCCAGAGTGGAAATATACCCAGCCAATCAGATGCAAGACTACCTCATTAAAATGAATGGATCCTGATCTTAAGGATAGAGACATGTATCCCATATTTGTTCAAAATAGGTTCAGAAGTACAACATCCAGATTGATCATCTTGATTAATCCAATTAGAAGCAAGAATACCTTAATAGTCTGTGTGGATCTTGCTCATTATTGACCCCATTCAAGATTTTGATAACATCACACATTTCAAGTTTGATCAAATTTAGATCAGAAATCTGGCTTCCACTGGAGTAACAAGCATAGCATTCAAATGCAAGAATAACCATAGTATATATTTGTGTATAAGCTCATTTGAGTATAATCTGAGCCCACAAACTAATGAACAATTTTCAAACTAGGTATTAACATTAAAAAGTGCATGACCCATGCATAAGTCAACCAACAAGTCCAAAACATTATCACAAGATGCACGTGGTAAGTTCCAAATGCATTTATTTATGCAAACTTATATTAGCAAAAATTATGTGTATTCCTCTCTCAGGGTTGGCAGGTAAAATTATTATTTGTAAATGTTATAAGTTAATATATCTTTGTTTTAAAGCCAATAAGTTGATATAATTTTCTGTTTTCTTATTGTCTCTACCTAATTCAGATTTGTTTTTAATTTGATTGGATGATGATGAGAATTGAGAATTTGCAAGTTGCTATAACAGTGCCTTAACTTTTGACTGGTATTTATTATTTCTTTATGCATTATTGCATTAGAATTTTGTATATGTGTGCCAGTAATTATGTTTTTATTTTGCCTTAAAATAGTAAATACCTAACTCATTAAAATGTGCTTCCAGCATGACACTGAATAACAGTAGTGTTTGGTTCCATGCTAGCATTTAGGCTACCAGGCATATTTACATAATGGTGCCACTGCATGTACACAACGAGGTTTGAACTTGCATTGAATAAAGTATAACATTTGGATTTGAATCATATGCACTAAACTTAAATAATATCTCCAAAAATATAATAATCAAGATTCAGAAATAATGCTTCGAAAATTATGCTAATACCATAAAAGCAAAGTTGTAGTTTTCTTTGATGTAAGCAACCCTACACCCTGTTTTACACAGCTACAATAATCTTGCTAATATTACGGAGCAAATGGCAATTACACATCAAAGTATTGGTCAAAATTTCCTCCTAACCCTAGCCAGTTTAAGGAGTTTAATGAAAACTGACCTGGATTGCGGTCAAAATACAAAAAACAAATCTACCAATTGTAAACAAAGGAGATGCTGAAACAACCAGCTTTCCAGTGTGTGGAAAATTGATTTTGTTCAAAAAAGAGATTGATGATGATCTTAGTGGAACTATATTAAAAATTTTATATTTGCCATTCTTTCATGAACAAATAACAGTTATATGAATAGATGCTGGTTATATGCTATGTACAATTAAACATGTCTACCTTTTCATAAAGACTACCTCAATTTTTAGGATCACTTATATCATTGAAAACATTTAACTCATGAGTGTAAATGAAACAGCTATGTACATCTAGCTTAAATGTCATTTGAAGAATGAGATTTGGTAGAAAAATGAATAAAGCGATCACTGCATCTAATATTTTTTTGAATAAACAAAGATTTAAATGACACTATGCATGACTTTCACTATGTAAGTACTATTATTATAGCACAGCCTGGTCCCCGGGGCAAACTCAAACTAGATTATAAAGTCTTTATTTACCTTTATTGAACATCATGTTGGATAAATCAGAAAATATGCATATGCAAAGTGTTAAGACACAGAATGTGTGTGTTTTTTTACATGTATAGAAGTCATATGGCATGGAAAAATATATTTTCTTGTGTCAGAAGATTTACATCCATTATGCAAGCCAACAAACATACTTAAAAATCTTAAAGTTTAAACCTTGGCCTGTGGATAAGCCGACCCTCCCCCTTCTTCAATGGTGTGTGTTTTTTTTACATGTATAGAAGTCATATGGCATGGAAAAAAATATTTTCTTGTGTCACAAGATTTACATCCATTATGCAAGCCAACAAACATACTTAAAAATCTTAAAGTTTAAACCTTGGCCTGTGGATAAGCCGACCCTCCCCCTTCTTCAAGGCTTTTATTATTTCCTACATTATTTGGCTTATACATGAGTATATATGGTACTAATTGTATGTTTATCACAATTCATCTGATAGTTTGATGATATTAATCTATATTTCAAGTTTTAAAAAACTGAATCAGAAATATAGAACCCTAAATGTGTGTGTGTTGGTAACAAGTATATATTGATAAACGGATGCACAATGCATGATTTATGATACAAGAAAGATGTTGGGCCATTTTGTAAGCTCAAGTGGCCTCATGGCAATGTAAGCTAAAAATCTGCATATTTTAAACATTAGAAAAAGTGGTCCCACCAGTGCATGAGAGTACCTAAAGACATTTTCAGCTCGATGTCTTGATTTGTGTATATTTATCATTACTGCAAATCAAAAATATTTGATACTCTTACCTTATTGTACATAATACCACAATATTCCTGGAACAATGATTAGAAGCATTCATGATGACCTCAATTAGGAACATTCAGGATGATCCTAAACTAGACATGCATTTGTAGAAGATGGATAATCCAACTCCTGAAAAACGACTGGTTCACAAATCTTAACCAAGATGAACAGATTATGAATGGACCAGTTGATGGAAAAGCATAACATGAAGCGTCCTACCTCTGCCACGAGAGGTCATAAATATATGGTATGTATTTATAATAACACATTTCATAAGAAACAAAAACATGACTAAACTAGATAAATTTGTTTAAAGCTAGCTATTTTCTGTCTATACTACAGCAGTAGTAACTTTTATGTTTTGTTGTTATGAAAAAGGATTTGTTACCTAGACAACATTTGACAGGCATGTTCAACAGAACTTGGCTTCTCTATGATGTCTCCATCAAGTGTGACGATTGTATCAGCCCCAATTATCAGATCTGGGGGAGAAACAGGCTGAAAGAACATTAAACTAGAACAATTGCAGTGGCTCACCATAACTAACCCCATGCTTTTTTATTGCACATTCAACACACACCCCTTTCCATATTCATCTTTGGTACTTAATCCCACATTCAGACAGTGACCAAGTGATATAATGTGAAGTCTATCAAATATCTGATGTCTTCTTATTACAATTGAATTTATAAAGTCTGGTCAGAAAATATTTGAAAATGTCATTGTAATTTAAATTTTGTACATCTGACCTTTGACCCCATCTCAGGAATAAAATGGGCAGAAGCCAAGGATGATACCTCTTTTATATATAGTTATCCTAAGGGATCCATGACTACATTTCATGAATTTCCACCTGCCAGTTTAGATGTATTATGGGAAAGATGGTAAGACTGGCAGACCAACAAAGTAGATATCAGAATATCCCCATAAATCATGGCAATAAAAATTTCAAGAAATAACTCCTATTATATATATATATATATATATATATATATATATATATATATATATATATATATATATATATATATCTATATATATATCTATATATATATATATATATATATATATATATCTATATCTATATATATATATCTATATATATATATATATATATATATATATATATATATCTATCTATATATATATATATATATATATATATATATATATATATATATATATATATATATATATATATATATATATATATATATATGCCTCATGCTGCGAATTAGCTGCAAAGACAAGCTATGGGACTGAGCCTTAAAAAAACTATGGCTTTTTAAAAACTTAAAAAAACTGGCTTTTTAAAAACTTTTTTCACCAATTGAAAAAGCAGGCTAAATGAGGTTGAGTGTCACCTGGTGCATTCCCTCTTCCAATGCTACCAGCTATGAGGACATCATAATTTAGAAATTTGTATTCCTAGCATTTTTTAGAACGTCAAATTGATGATTGCAATATATCTTCAGCATATATAGACTAATTTAAATTACCTTAGAATAAATCCTTCTCGCTACTTCCAGTGTTTTCTGCTTTGCTGTCTCTTTCACATATTCTAGAGGACTAGAAAAATCCACCTTGTTTAGATTTTCTTCAAAATTTGACTTGATAATATCAAACTTTAATCCCTGAAAAGGAAACCCATAATAGAATATAAATTAGAATTCTTGTCTATTCTTGTTAATAGATGTGCACATATTGCTGCAAGCATTAAGCTCAGCTAGGTTCTTTACCTTTCATGGACTTCAGAGATAAACTAAAAAAAGATGAGCTGATAATAATTTTTAGAATTTTTTAAAATATATTTTTAATTTAGTCATTGCACTTTCAGATAACCCTCACCCTGGTCCTCTTATTGTGATTTAGGTTTTTATACATAGATTGTTTATATCAGAATTAATTACTTATTTCTATCTCTTAACATCTAAGTGGAATCAGTCTCTTAGTTTTGTTCTGAGGATTTATTTATTTTAATTATTCACTAGAATAAGAAATTGCTCAATAATATTTTCAAACTAAATCACCATTTTGGGATTATTGTGAATTCATTTAGAGACATTTTGGATTATGTCATTGTGATATATCAACACTGTAAGTACATCAACACTATTCCAGGCTTTTGGAACATCAGCATTTTTTTTACTGGAATTCATTTGAAGTGGTCTATAATTTTAAACTTGTGACAAAACTTTAAGGACTATTTAGGGTTTTCACTTTATTTCAAGGAAATAAAAAATCTGTTGAATTTTACTAAGCTTTATGGTTTTTGCTCTTTACTGTTAAAACCATAGAGCCATAACATTTGTACTGTTTTGTTTTATAAACTATACTGAATAAATCCAATATTAAAATTGACTATTGATTTTGTGACTGTTTTCTCTAATCTCTGCACCACCAGAACAACCCCCATCCGAAAACAAAAATAAAAAAATATTAAAATCTAAGATGATAAGATTATTAGTTTGGTCTTTAAAAAGAAGTCTGAGAAAACACAGACTGCTGCAAACTCCTCCTTGTAGGTGTTTACATCAGATTAAATATTTTCTAGATTGTACCTGGCATCACATAAAATTTTTTATCATAGACTGGGATCTCCTCACTCCTTTTATGTTAGACAGGGTGAGATTTTGAGTATGGCCACATTAAAAAATGAGGACACTGGGGATTGGGTATATCAGTATTATTAGGGCAACAGGTCAAAAGACCCACAGAAAAAGTACCCACCCTACCGCCTTCACAAACTAAGTCCCATTGCAAAATCGCCTCCAATAAAAAAACGCCACAATTCTTACAATATCGCCCTCATTGAAAAATCAATAAACATTTATTGTTTCTATTATTATCAATTTTTTTTTCCAGGTTTAATTCACGTATTGTTGCTGCTAAGTTGCTGAGAAACACTGTCAAAAAGGACAATTCGCTTTAAATTTGTATATACTTACAATCTTTTCAAGAATTTCTTTACGTCTCGGCGAGCTGCTTGCCAGAACAATTTTTTGTGCCTCCAACGTTTTCATAATCGGCATCAACATGACTGGGTTAAAACTTACCAAACCTTAAAACTTAAAATTAAGCTAAAAATGACGGATGAATAATTTCTATGCCACAAATCGACCTTCTCACCCACACATGCACATGTTAAACGGTGTTTGAGTTCTTTCGTAGTTGAATAAATTTAGTTACAAAATATGAATAAAAAAAGAATTTAACCGTTTGTTTATCTGGAGAGCAAGCAAGGCTTTTTAAAAAATTATATATTATGTTTGCAATTTAAAATTTTATAATAAAATACTCTTTGGGAAATATCAAATTGTAAAATGCATCATATGCACCGGTCAGAGGTTTAAAATTATTCAACATGTAACTAACATTCGAGTATCTACTAAGGACGTTTTATTCAATATTGCCATCCGAATTGATTGCAGCTTCATTTGAGAATCATTTGCTTTCAAGAGTAAACTAAAGTTCATAAGATGAATATAATCATTCTTTATAAAGTGCCGAGTTGCCTCGACATTGGCAAAAAGATGGACGTAACCTCAGCGTTCCATCAAACACTGGTTGCCTGGGGGTTTTATATATGAGCCGTAGCCACCAATCATAAATAATTATCTTACTTCCTGTACATGTACAAGGACATGTACATATTTAAATCGCCGTCTTGAACTGACGTGAAAATATAGAATTGAGATTAAAACCCAACATATCATTGGTGTCATTGCTTTGAATGTCAAATGCTGCGGTATTAATGTTGTGCAACGTTGTGGACCTGAGTATATTAAAAGGTAATTTTCATCCTTTTTTTGTATTTAAGTTGGTCCATTCATTTATTGTTTAATATATGCTGAATCCATGGTTTAATCTCGCTGATACAATGCAGTCTGGCGTTTCTGCACACCTATGCTAAGGTTCCCTTTACTAATATTGATGCAAAAAAAATATTGATTTTAGACACACAGGATAACACCCTGTGTTTTCATGGCTCACAATATGTTGGCCTATTCTGTGCATAACTTTGTATTGTTTTCTTTTGTAGGGTTTAATGGCATTTTTCAGCACAAGATAGGCTATACATAGTGGACAGTATTAATGGTGGAGGAAGAACTAAGGAAATCCCCAGAAAGAACCACAGACTCACAAGAAGCTACTGGCAATCTTTATCACGTACCCACATTGGCCGAATCAGAGACTTGAACCCATCTTTACAGAGGTGAGATAGAAGTGATCTGTAATGGAGAGCGCTTTAGACTACTCAGCCACTGGCCCTCCCTCCCCATGCATAGCTTTGAAAAGATGAAATATTTATCCATCTTGCTATGGAAATGAAATATATTACTTTGGACTATTTCTGTCAGCATTTCAGTCAAATAATTAGGTCAGGTTTACAGCTGGTTTTACAAATTCAGCGTAATAATGCCAATAATTGTGAAGAAATATTAAGCAGACTAAACAGATCATGTAAACAAATTAGTAAAGATAAACATTTTATTAAAAAAAATTATCTTTTTATGTTGAGGAGAAACAACAATGAATAGGATGTAATAAGTTTATAATGTCTCATTTATGTGAAAAAAAACATACCAAAGAATTTCTTTAGAATTCCATTTTAGTGGCAAGTTGACATTTTGGTTAGCAGGTGATTTTGTGTGTGGGATAACTGCTTGCAAATTTGGAAACTTGGATTAAATGCAGTTTCATTTTTAGATATATATTTCCTTTTTTTATATAATGTTTTTTTTTGTATGATTCTAAAAGATATATAGTAAATAGGATTTTAGGATTAAAAGTTTAAAAAGGTCATGGAGTGGGTCTTCATGTTGACATTTAGAAATCACATATTCATATCTGTTTAGGGACAAAGTGGGATATGTTTGTACACTTTATGAAAAACACTTAAAGGATGATTGTTCTTTCTTCATATATATTGGATTTCCCACCAGAACCAACTTGTGATCTGATGTTTACAGGAATATCATATCTTTGCGCAGAATTCACAGACACGCATAATCGGCCGACATGGTGGTACTTGTCGAAGATACACTTGTTGTAACTTAACAAAAGCAATTATTTTAAATGAAAAAAATGATTATGAAATCAAGTGGATTATATGCAAACCAGTATGTGTGTGTGTGTATATATATATATATATATATATACACACACATATGTATGCATGTATGTATGTATGTATGTATGTATGTATGTATGTATGTATGTATGTATGTATGTATGTATGTATGTATGTATGTAATGCCACATATTACAAGACAAAAGGAAATGATGCATAGAGTGCTGAAGAATTTTGGAAATTGTTATGTAAGTGACACATTTGAAATTTAGTTGTAGGGATATCCATTGATTTTTAAAAAGTTTTAGCTAACAAAAAATAATTCTGTACCATGCAAACTTGAACAAGGTAGACTGCTAAAAATAAAGTATTTTGGGTAGTACAGCTTCCTGTTTGATTTTGCAAATTTTCCATGTTTTCTTCTATGGTTTATTTCAAATCCACTTGTAATTCTGATCAGCAGTAAATTTGTCCCCATAAAATCAGTTAAATGTGTGATATCTTTATATCATCATTACTTTCAGTTATTTAAGCATATACATTCTTTTGAAGTACAGTTTCAAGAGTTTAAAATGTAGATCACCATGCCCTTCCTGGTAAACATACACAACAAGCAAATATCACTTTATTATGTGCAATTTGGCTTCAAAAAGCAAATAATTCCTGACCCATTTTCTTCAAAAGGAGTTTATTCATTTTTTAAAGAATAATTAAAGTGAATAGCAAATACAGCTTGCCTACAGTGAAAATATCATAATTACAGCATTTTATAGTAATGTTTAAAACATTCTATCTCTATATTAAATTAATATTTCTTGTTTTATTCCTACTGATATTTTATTTAATATGTTCAAATAATTGATGTAGTGTTTAGAGAAGTACAGCTCCTATTGATAATTTTATGTGTGTTAGTGTTAGAGAAAACTCTCACATCATCACTTTGCTTAGCTATAACAAATAGAGGGAGACAACTCTTTGTAGTAAAATCTATCCAGGTGCCACTTTTGAGGAGCAGGGTTTTTTAAATTGATATGCCTATCTCAAATTTACTGTCAGCTTGACTACAACTAATCATGATATGTATTAATCTGTCAAAATAAAATTATAGGGTAGTTAATAGGATGACTAAGTACAAGCTGATACAGGACTAAAAAAAGCTGAGATAAACGAAAAACATGGTTTACATGGGAGAAGCCATATTAAAAGTATTCATCATCCAGTATACAAAATTCTACTAATTACTGCTTTCTCCTTAAAGTAAATTAAATTTTAATCAAAATGATCTTAGTTGATATACTTTTGTCATGAAAATAATGAGCACTAGTCAATATACTTTGGATATAAGTAGTTTTACAATTCTCAGAATAATTTGCTTTTGTGACAAAGTTATGTCTTTGTCTCGGAATGAGAATAGATGCAAGATATATTTAGAGGGGTGTGTCTAGCTTCACCATCAGTTGTTATTTTTTTATATCCAATCAAAAGGGGCCCCAAGTGGTCTAAAGCGCTGTCCGTTACGGATCACTGCCATCTCACCTCTGTCTGTGTGTGTTCGAGTCTAGGATTCAGCGAATGTGGATATGTGAGAAAGCTTGCCAGTAGCTTCTCGTGGGTCGGTGGTTCTTTCCGGTGATTTCTTGGTTTCTTCCTCCACCATTAATACTGGCCGCCATGAATAGCCTATCATGTGCTGAAAAATGACATTTAGCCCAACAACAACATATCCAATCAAAAGTTTTAGTACAATAGACGATGAATAGGAGTGGTGTATCACCATAAATTATGCCCCCCAAAAATGTCACTGAATATATTTGCTATATATTTGCTACTAAGAGTAGTCTTCCCTTATTGGTTATTGCTGCTACAGTAGCATTCAATCAAAACTCAAATAATATCTAGGTGCCTGGGGGATTTGTGAGCCCCAGCCATCAATAATAAATGATTCACTTACTTCCTATCCATGTACAGAACTTGAACATATTGAAATCACTGTCATCAACTGACATGTCATAATTAAGTTTAAACACTGAGATTGAAGATTGTTGTGGATTGAAGAAAAGAATATATTAATAGGTAAATTTCAGCCTTTTTTGTAATTAAGTTTGTCCATTCAGTTATTGTTTAATGTATGATAATGCACTGGTTTAATCTTATTAATGCTTATTAACAATGAACTTGATGCAACTTAAAAAAGCAACTGTTTAAAGTGAACACAAGTCAGATTGTGAACCATATGGATTACATGCAAACTATATATACAATGCCTCCTATTTCAAGCCAAAAGGAAATGATACATAGAGTGCTGAAGAATTTGGGAAATTGTTACACAAGTCAACATTTAAAACATAGTTGAGCTACATAATGCAAATTGCCTAAAACCCATTATTGGGACATTCATTATAACAGTAGTTGACCTCAGATATATGAGGATATTATCACTTTCCTATATTATTTCAATATGGTTCAGATAGTTTATTGATGACAAGAACTCACTACTTTTTTAACATTTTCTAACAAAAATCTCAGGCCTGTAGTGTACCTAATCATAATAATATGATAACATAACATCTGCTTTCAGTTGCCATGATTTGAAACAATTCAACATAATCTATAATGATCTTATTGAATGACATAACGTAAAAAACTTAGTAAAATATGATTTGCAAAATATACAATAATTAAAAGTGGATTTAATATTTTGGCAATTAAAAAATAACAGGTTAGGATAATATGAAAGCTGAAAAAAGTCTGTAATTTAAAATTGCATGTTAAAGTTTTAAAATTTAAGTTTAAAACAAAAGTACCAATTTAGGACAAAAAGAAAGCTGAGATGCAAATTATGCTCTGAAAGGAACTAACCGGAGGTACTTCGTAGTAAATAATGATAGTTAAACAATGTGGCAACACATATTAGTTGTCTTCATCAAGGCAGGAGAGTTAAGGGGATATTATTTACAGATATTACATTTAAAATCTTACCATTTGAGAATAAAACTACTGATCTAACTGAAATTCAAATTTAATTGGTCTCTAAAGTGAGTAGGTAGTTCATACCATAGAGTGACAGCTGTGTATAAACATATCAAATCATCCAAATATATGGGAGCACACTTATTTCAGACTTTTAAACCCCTCAGTTTGAACACCTTCAGGGATGGCATTTTTGCCTTGAGTAAGAGTTTATAGTAACAGCTTCTGTAATCACAGATATCATTGCGTGCTTTTATATTTTTTTAAGTTGAGTAGTGTTCCTTTCTCCATGGAAAAGCTAGGTATGAAAATTCCAATATTCTGAGGTCCAGAAAATATCCATTTTAACTGCAGACTGGTTATATTTAAGCAGCACTAGCCTGTTGGACTTTAAATATGTTGGACCTTTAACATGTCTTTTTTCTTTCTATTAATTGAAAAAGTCTAAGATTTTTATTGCTTAAAACATCAGAAAAGAGTTGTAAATGTGTTCTGTTTCAAGCAGAAGTTTCTTGATTGTGGGAGACTAGTGATGTTAAATATTTCTAAATATCTTCAAATTTAGCACACATTACACTGATCACTAGTCCAAACTCGATTTTTGTCAATCAAATGTTTATTCTGCATCATAGCTACAAATAAGCATGTATTGTCTTATCATATACATGTATTATGGATGCTACGAATTTGGTTGTCTATTAATTTACCAGCAGAAGGCAAAAATCAGCCACAAAATTCACCTGCTGCAAGACATTTCACTGAAGGGATTCAAAAATTTGTGACACAATAAACATATTCAGACTTTCCAAGGTCACTGGAAATAGACTTGTCTATAGTTTGAATTTGATGAAAAGAGGTTGTTTATGTTTTGTTCAGCATGTACTTCATACCCAGAGTCAACAAATTGTTCCAGTGCCTTATGCAAAAGCACATCCAACTTTATAACTGACCTATTAAAATAGTGCTGATCTAGTTTATAATATGGTAACCAAGGCAACCATCTTGAAAACCTTGTTATTACTGCTCTGCCTGCCTAAATGATCATCTTCAAATAGTGTTTGTACCAAAAGACTTGGTTGGCTCAGAATGAAAATATTGCTGATGTTAAATTCAGTATTGCGATTACCTTGTTGTAATTAAAAATCTTGTTTTTGATAAAATATAGCAAAGACTGTTTGAGTAATCAACAGTTAATATAAAGGAATAATCTTATTTTAAATTCACAGACATCTTTTTCAACTATCATAGTAGTCCTTTCAAAGAACTTTTAGAATGATAAAAGACATAGATTTCCTTGCAGCTGATGCAAATCCAAAACTTTTATTATAACTTGTTGCCTTGCATGTTTGCTTAGGAGTTGTGAGCTTTGACCAGCATACAGTTTGAATATATGTAAACTTTTCTTGTCTAATAGTTCTGGAGAAAAAATCTGAGAATATTTTCCAGAGAAATTAACACCAGATTTTGTATATATCTCAAAGGCAATAATAAATATACATGTACTTCTAACATTGCCACTAAAGCTCTATTTTATTTTTGTTTTGCTTCAGCCTTACAAGTACTGATTATACAAGTATAAGTCAGCTCAGCAGGTACTGGTTATATATGAACAAGTCAGCCTTACAAGTACTGGTTATACAAGTATAAGTCAGCCCAGCAGGTACTGGTTATATATGAACAAGTCAGCCTTACAAGTACTGGTTATACCAGTATAAGTCAGCCCAGCAGGTACTGGTTATATATGAACAAGTCAGCCTTACAATTACTGGTTATACAAGTACAAGTCAGCCCAGCAGGTACTGGTTATATATGAATAAGTCAGCCTTAAAAGTACTGATTATACAAGTATAAGTCAGCCCAGCAGGTACTGGTTATATATGAACAAGTCAGCCTTAAAAGTACTGGTTATACAAGTATAAGTCAGCCCAGCAGGTACTGGTTATATATGAACAAGTCAGCCTTAAAAGTACTGGTTATACAAGTATAAGTCAGCCCAGCAGGTACTGGTTATATATGAACAAGTCAGCCTTACAATTACTGGTTATACCAGTATAAGTCAGCCCAGCAGGTACTGGTTATATATGAACAAATCAGCCTTACAAGTACTGGTTATACCAGTATAAGTCAGCCCAGCAGGTACTGGTTATATATGAACAAATCAGCCTTACAAGTACTGGTTATACCAGTATAAGTCAGCCCAGCAGGTACTGGTTATATATGAACAAATCAGCCTTACAAGTACTGGTTATACAAGTATATGTCAGCCCAGCAGGTACTGGTTATATATGAACAAGTCAGCCTTACAAGTACTGGTTATACAAGTATAAGTCAGCCCAGCAGGTACTGGTTATATATGAACAAATCAGCCTTACAAGTACTGGTTATACAAGTATATGTCAGCCCAGCAGGTACTGGTTATATATGAACAAATCAGCCTTACAAGTACTGGTTATACAAGTATAAGTCAGCCCAGCAGGTACTGGTTATATATGAACAAGTCAGCCTTACAAGTACTGGTTATACAAGTACAAGTCAGCCCAGCAGGTACTGGTTATATATGAACAAGTCAGCCTTACAAGTACTGGTTATACAAGTATAAGTCAGCCCAGCAGGTACTGGTTATATATGAACAAGTCAGCCTTACAAGTACTGGTTATACAAGTACAAGTCAGCCCAGCAGGTACTGGTTATATATGAACAAGTCAGCCTTACAAGTACTGGTTATACCAGTGAGAATACTTCTGAAAAGTACTGTAGATTTTGTTGCCTCTCAATAGTACATAATGATGCTATTTAAACATTTACATTTGATTATATTTATTGTCTTTTAAATTTACATTTTATTGTTTTGAATAATAAATGCACACCATGGAAACCAATACTTGTCCCAGCTCTGGTGTTCTGTAAGAAAAGCTATTAGTTAGCCTGGTCACAGGCATGGACAGTATTTATTTACGAGCATTTCAGATGACTTTCTTCCAAACAAAGGTATCAATAAAAAGGAAGCTTGATTGTAAATTTACATTATTATGGAGAGTTGAAAACAATTCTCAGTTGAATTTTAACAAATGCAAAGATAGCACATTTTTCTAAATTGTATATTCCAAATCAGTTTTAACAAATGCAAGATAGCAAATATTTCCAAATTGTACATTCCAAATTATGACATAGAAAAAAGAAGATACACACAAAATCCATTGCGGTAAGAACCCAATGAAAAATTCCACATTTTGTTGAAAATGTGAGAAATACCTCACTTTTAAGAGATCAAGATTTTTATCATATTTCTTTATTTATCTCTGATTTTAATACTATTCAGGAAAAATTTTTCAGTCTCATGGGTTCTTACTTTATTATCTCTCATGTCAATACTTTTTTTATTATCCCACGTTAAATACTTTTTCATTATCCCATATGTAAATGCTTCTTTAATTATCCCACCTGTGAATGCTTCTTTAATTATCCCATATGTAAATGTTTAAAGATACAAAGTCTCATCAGCATTGATTTTGCTAAGTGAGAAGAAATTAAATTTTAATATTTCATTACAATTTTAGAATGTACAGTGTTAGTATAGATGTTACTTAGTCACCTGTATCAAATTGTACAAATTATTCAAAGTTTATTTCTTGGTTTTTCAGTCATAATCCATTGTATTAGATTGTTATCAGAATAAAATCTTGCAAACTATTTTCTTATCAGTATCCACCTTTTGACCTTTTAACATTTGACATAGGATCAGTAGTCTTGGGACTATTTGACTTCAGACTAGGTTTAATTTTGTTCCAATGCTCCAGTGATCAAGGTTACATGGGAAATAAATACAGTATTTTGCTCTTTCAGACATTTTCCGAGATAAGGGAGCAAGTCTTGCTATTTAGACAGCAGAGAATGAGCCAGTTTGATAGAATATACAGAAAAATCCTGCTCACAAAATTTTTCACAAAAGGTTGGGGAAAACCAGAAGATCTTAAAAGGTCAGTTTATGAAATATAATTCTGTAGAACATTTTAGAATATTTTAAAATTTGCATATTTAGATAAGCTTTTTAATTATTTTTTTCCCATGGTAGATTGAAGACATAAGTCTCTTGCATTTTATTACATTGATAAAACTGAAATTTTTTAGAAATATTTGACATATGCATGAAGTAACAAACATACCTTTCACAGGTAGTTAATTGCTCTGACTTCCTGTGACTAATACAATGGTTTTATTATACCATACAAAAGCAATACTGTATTGTCAATGATTTGGAAAATAACCCAATATTTTCCATGCACATTCATGTTTTTCTTATAGAATCATGTTTCCCTCATGTGATCATGTTTCTCTTTCTTGTTTTGATTTAGTATAATAAACAGTTTGTTGACCTTGTTTGGGGAAGGGAGGGGATATGAAAAATTGTTTAGATATGAAGTTATTTTGGCTTCACCTTGATGGAACAAAGTTCTAAGTTCCCTCTAACAAGTGCAATAAATGTATTGTGTATATCAATATTATATTTTGCACTGTCCTGTTTGCATTCAATAATTTTAAGTGTCCAGCAATTTCATGATGTCCTGTTGTAGGAAAATGGATAAATATTTCCGTCAACATCAGCGATTTTTATTTTTTATGTCTTTTGGGGTGAAAAGGGATTGATATTCACTTAATATCCACAAATTCTAATACTTTGTTATATCCTATTTGGAAAAATGGGGTCAGTATTCAGTCAGTTTCAAGATACTTTAATATTGTATTATTTCGTGTTGGGGGACATGGAGTCAACATTCATTTAACATCAAGATATAGTTTTACACTGTATTATTTCCGGTTAGGGGACAAGGGACATTATTAATTTTATATCAGTATAATTTTGTGCTTCTTCCATTATCTTTGCTGTGATTTAAAACTTTGAAGAAAAATCAAAGATTTGTAAAAAAAAATTTGTCCTGATAAAATATGCTCTGTAAATAGTTTTTTTGAAAATTTTTAAGCAGGATGCTTAAATGTTGACTGTAAATGTATTAATTTGCATTCTCATATCATCTCAAAAACATACTATGGTTATAGTTACTTAGTGGGGGTTTTGTTCCAGGTCATTAAGTTATGGTAGTTTTTGACTTGTCTTGGTTACAATCACACAGTTACTTGAGTTTTTATTTTCAGCATTTTCATTTTATCATTTACTTTTTTTTTAGGATATTTGAATTTAGGAAAATACTAAGCAACAGAGAAAAATGTCAGCACCTGATTCCTGAGGATTACCCAATTCATATAGAGAAGGTATTAGGAGAGAAATTTGTGTTATGTAAATGAAAATCATTAAACATCATAAAAGTTAGCATATTACCACAATGGACCCCAAAATTATACCTATGTATAACGGTATGTATTGAACGAAAACAGGATACACTTTAGTCTTGGCAGCTTCATTTCCTTTCCAAAAAACCAATTCCTGCCATACCATGGTTCAGTGTATATTATGTTATTCTCAGTGTGATGAGGTTTTTGTACAGCTGTGGTCAGCAGTTATGAACCTTGATTATCACACTATATCAAGGAATAGCTGTTGTTGTTGTAGTTGTTTTGGGGCTTAATGCAATTTTACAGCACATGATATGCTATACATGGCGGCCAGTATAAAAAGTGGACGAAGAAACCGGGAAATCCACGAAAAAAACCCACCAACCCACGAGAAGCTACTGGCAAGCTTTCTCACATATCCACATTCACCGAATCTTAGACTCGAGCCCACAAAGACAGAGGTGAGATGGCAGTGAACCATAATGGAGAGCGCCTTAGACCACTCGGCCCCCAAGGAATAGCAGTGTTTAAGTCTATAATTATAGGATGATTATATAGTCTGAATAAAAAACAAATTTGATTTTTTAAAAAATTAATGTTGGGAATAATGGAATCTGGTATGCAGTGAAACAAGTTTTGATGTTTTTCTCCATTTACTCAACAGTATATTATTACAGTAATTGGTCATTTTGAGGACTTGACTTTGTTCTAAGTCCCAGTAAACAAAATATGTATATTTTTTCCAATAAATTTACAAATGAGAGGAGCTCAGTTGGAGATTCAGATAAAAAATAACAAAATCTTTGTTCCATTCTTGCATTGTTTCTTTCACAATAAGTCCCCAGTTACATCATTACAATTTTCATAATTTAATTTAATATTGATTTCACTCATGTTCATGTGTACATCCACTTCCTTGCCTAACTTCCACCTTGGCAAACAGATGAGCTTATAGCACATCTGTTGCTTAACAAGCCAAACATGTGGTGAATATCTTTTTGTAGCTTGGAGAGACTTGTGGTTGAGTAAATATTATCAAAGAAACATATTTTACATCAAAAATGTGGTTTATGCAAAAAATGAGAAATACTAAAATAAAATGAAACATTTGTGTCCATCACAGTTTATTTATGAGAAAGTAGACAAATTCAACCTTGCAGTATTGTATGGGATTGTTGAGGAACTCATTTACAGTGAATTATACCACCTTTCATCAGTGGGTTCCAGTTGTTTTACAGCAGACATGTGTAACTTCCTCCAGGGCAATGGCAAGATAGTGATTTTAAAGCCACATTATACTGTGTAAATATTACTGGATACAGCCAGGTTGTTGGCTGAATGTGGCTGTAGGCCATATGTTGCACATCCATGCTTTACAGCAAAAAATTGTGCTGTACTTTTTTACACATCTGCAGTCTTGTTTATCTTTTATTCTGAATATCCTAATAATAGCCAGCTTAAGTAGTTCAAATTTACCCAATTCCATGGGTTTCAGACCCCACATTGGAAATAGCAAAATCCTTATATTAGACATTCCTGCTGTAACAGCCTGTCACATGAAGAATAATTTTCAGCAACCATAGGGGACAAAAGAAAAAAAGAGAGTTTTTTGACCACTATGTACACAATACTTACAGGTATCATATATTTGGTGTAAACAGTAAAAAGTCCTGCTTGGAGCACATGTAAAACTTTCCTCAAGGCATTTTGTACAGCTGTTTATCATTATTATAGAGATATTTCAAAGGTGATATGGTCAGATATAAGCAACCAGCATTTCACCAATTACTTAATAGGCTGAGAATAGCTAGCATAATATCTATCAGGGTCTTTAAATACTGCTGTTGGAGAGTCCATTAGACTAGTTTGCATAGGTAATATATACAAATGGAACAGCCTAATTTGAAGTTAAGTAAATCGTGAAAATGCCTATTGAAGAACAAATGTTATTACACAATCTGTAAATAAAAATGTTGAAGCCATCATTATTAAATATTTGCCACTTTATGATCAGCAGAAATGTTCCTTCAAAGTCAAATTTTACTCCATATTTAAAAAGCAAAACATTATATTTATTCTTTACTTAAAATATGGCTCAAGTTTGATTCATTTTTTATGCTTGTGTGCAGATGCTGCTTGGATTAGTGAAGGATTAGTCCAAGTTTCCTCTTATTAAGCTGTTGCCAGTAAAGTATAGAAATGTTAAAAATTTAAATGATTCCTTTTCACTGCAGTTGAATAAAATTAGTGATGGAAATGATGGACATGTAACTGACCTGCCCTCCC
The DNA here is from genome assembly GCA_016746295.1 of Potamilus streckersoni. Lineage (NCBI taxonomy): Eukaryota > Metazoa > Mollusca > Bivalvia > Unionida > Unionidae > Potamilus > Potamilus streckersoni. The sequence continues at coordinate 1,651,312 of JAEAOA010002175.1, forward strand.
AGACTCAGCCTGGTTTTGCACAATCGAAAAATAACTAATACTAGCAAATTTCCCTATCCATCTGTCCATAATATATATGCATGTTAGGGATGGATGGTTAACTGGCTGGTATTTGCACTACCTAGTAAAACCTGACCAGGTTGGGTAGTTCCCTGCTGGGTACCTGTCAGAATTTCTTTACCTGTCCATCCCTAAATACAAAATAACAATAAAAATTAACTATTATGCAGTATTAAATGGTCATGTGTTGATAAATATACAGATTTTTAAGTTACACATCTTAAAAATTAATCCTGAGTCTTCCTTGATCTCATTATACCACTGTTTCATGGCAGGAATCAATACAGAAAGACTACAAGATCCTGGAAGGGCATTTTGAGTCGCCATTGAAGAGCCTCTTGCCTGGAATTATGCCTAAGAGTACAGAAATTGCCAGGTAATTCAAGAAAAAGGGTAATACTGACTATAGTTGTTTTCAGATGGCATCATGAATAGTAACTGACACTTTTTCTAAAGCTTATTTCTGCAGTAGTCTTGAAAAATGGATAAATTTCAATGATTTTACACCAGTCTTTACATATTAACATTGACACTATGCATTCCATTAATGTTTAAAAATTCAACGCTTTCATAATGTAAATTTTCAGCACCAATGCCAGAAGTTGATATAACTCATCAGGGGTGATTGCCCTTGAATAATCATGTGCTACTGTTCTCTGTGTTGAAATTAGTAATCCTAATTTTTTATCTATAATATTCATGAAAAATGAAAACGTTTTGTGAAACTAAACCAAAATCTTCATCACAAGTGCTGAAATGGTTATTAACTGGAAATCAGATGGGAAGTAGAAGCCAGTATGCCTCAGCAGGAAACACTCTTTGACAATATGGTGGCATTTTTTAACATTATGAAGACCTTGACCCTTTGAGGATGAGTTAAATGCATACTGTTCACATTAATTCGGAAAAAGAATGATTTTAAATTATTTAAACTCTTGTGAAAGGAAGTATCTCTTAGTGTGGATTAATACATACAGAATCAGGTATCATTTGTGATGATGTGTTTAGCTAACTTTAGTGGTTAGAATGATATATCATGATAGTGAAGAAAAGGTGAAGGATAAAATTTTTTGTCTATAAACTGAGTATTAGAGGTAACTCTTTTCAGCTGTGCCCATTATGGATCTCCTCTGCTATAATTTCCAATCTTAGATATGTGTCCCAAATTAAACCAAAACATATTTTGAAGGCATGAAAATAAAGATTTGCACAATAATGATACATTTTAATGTGCCACAAAATGATTTTTTTTTCAAGTTTAATACATGTTTGTGGTCCAATACACAAATGTTAATTTAGTTGGCCATTTTCCATCATATATTATTTCCACGGACTGTTTGTTAGTATAATTTACAATCATGATTGCAAACTTCTAGGTTCAAAATCAGTGTGCAAAATTCTCATATTGGTTTGAAATTAATCCCAGTTTTGCATCTAACATTTTTAATGTAATGGCAATATATAGAACCAATATCGGCAGGAATAATTTGGTTATTGTTGACAAGTGATGTCACTTATGAGGTGGTGGCAGTTTTAGTGATTTTAACTGTCATTCGCAGGAAATTTATTTTAATGGTTTTTTTTTCACAGATGTCAGTTTAAAATGTCTGGTTTCTAGATGCATGTACTTAATGCTGTTTGCTTCTGTAGCATCTGTAACAAAATTAAAGTGAACAGTATGTGGTACTGGGAGTGGTGAGATAGTAGGTGAACAAGGTAAAATGATATTGCTGTAAAGACTGATGATCATCAGAATTATATGGATCTAAAGCTTCTGATAATCCAGCTCTAGACTTCAAGTCCAGTCCATCTTTAATTTTAGTATACAATAAAGAACTTATTCAATGTGAAAATGTCGTTATTGTTTCTATTAATCTTGTTGTGGTCAAATACAGTTAATGCATTTATCAGTCCATAATCCATACTCATGAAAACATCATCGACCCTGATCAGCCTTGATGTAATATAGTGTCATGCTCTTGTCACTTGGATATTCATGGCTCATTTTTCTTAATGGCTTTGTGAAATGGACTAATTAATTGTTTAAAAATTTATTTACCTCAAAGGGTCCAAGCAGTCGCGCACTCAAAGGGTCTAAGTAATTGCAAAAAGTGTGCATATTTGGAGTGTATTTTCTTGCCCTACTCCTAGTTGAATATCTATCCCCAAGTAAGAGTAATATAATTTGAAAGTGGGGGAGATAATACTCAGTCACTAATTGACCATAAAATATGAGCTGCATGAGTATTTAAAATCTATCAAACATAGGTTGTAAATCATAGGCTGTTCTTATCCAACTGCAAACTGCACAGACCAAAATACATGTAATAATGATTTCCTATTCTTGTTTACTTTTTGATGACTGGATCATGTTCTTTCACTGGCCTGTTATATTGCAATTATTAAAATTGTATAGGCATTAATATTTTCATTACATAATTTGAAACAGAATGGAACTTGCATTTAGTCTTTCAAAGAGTTCACAGCAGTATAATAATTCTAAGTAAAAAGTGTCACCACATTGATAAGAATGTAATAATCACATCAATTCTTGCCAAACTTCAATATGTGCTGTTTAGCAAGAATTGATTTAACAGAAGTGGGCTGTCTTCAAGAAATGTGCTTGCATGTATTATGTATATACTCACTTATAACATGAGTCCAACTGCAAACTGCACAGACCGAAATCTGCCATCACAAAAGGCACTGGCAGAGATAAGTCTCTGCAGTTTGTTAGGAGTAACCAGTATAACAAACTGCTTAGACCCTTATCTGCGGGTGCATTATGCTACGGCACATCAGGATCTTTGTTGTTTGCACTTTGACTATACTTTTAAGTGAGTATATACGGTAAGTTTAATGACAAATCAGCACAAATAGCAACCACTTGGTGCTGATAAACAGTGAAGTTAGACTGTACATGTAAAGAATTTTTCAAGAATTTTAGGAAGATAAAGCATTCCAGATATAAATGCAAAATCCTATAAGATAAAAGAAAAAGGTAAAGATGTTTGAACTCTTTAAAAAATACATAAATAATTTATATATACAGTTAACTGCTCTGGTGGCCTAAGTGCTTAGGAAAATGTGTATTCAAACCCCAGCCAAGTTATACCAGATACTTACAAAAATTATACTAGCATCTGCCTTGCATGACATCCGGCATTAAGAGGTTAGTGTTAGAACTGGTCAATCTGGTATCATGATGATGTGATTGGGTGGAACATGATGTTACATATCTCTGGCAAGATGCTCCAGTGCTAGATATCACTGTAAGCTGCCACAGTGCAGAAATTGTAGCAGTATGACTGGAAAATTGTTGTTGATGTTGTTGTGAGGCTTAACGCCATTTTTCAGCACATGATAGGCTATACATGGTGGCCAGTATTAATGGTGGAGGAAGTAACCGGAAAATCCAAAAATTCGCTGAAAGAACCACTGACCCAGGAGAAGCTACTGGCAAGCTTTCTCACGTATCCACATTCGCTGAATCTTAGACTCTCAGACAGGTGAGATGGCAGTGATCCATAACGGAGAGCACTTTAGACCACTCGGCCACTCGAAGCCCCAGGAAAGTTGTTAAAGCTACATTAAAAATCCAAATCACACACAAGTAGATAAAGTTCAGACATATCTGAAGGAAATGGCCATATGCATATTCTCAGGGATAGGTTTTCAAAAGTAGGAGCTAATTACTATCGTTTGAGTATTTTCCAGATTTGAAGATTGGTCACTAAAAAAATATGCACTATTAGGTGATATTCTTTTTGTAAAATTGCATTTTGACCCCTAAAAAAGAAAAGTAAATGAAATAAGTCATGAATTTCTTATAACACAGGAATTTCATAGAAAATTGGATGTAATAAAATATATAATTAGCATTACCCATATTCATCCATCCATCTTGCATATTACAGAATTTATTCCACTTAATAATATTTTAAGGATGTCATGGATTAATACCAGTTAAGTATGGGGCTTTATGCATTGAAGTAGAGATCATGGGTTCGAACCCTGGCCGAGTCATACCAAAGACTTTAAAAAATGGTACTAACAGCTGCCTGGCTTGGCGCTCAGCATTAAGAGGTTAATGTTAGGACTGTTTGGCCTGGTGTCAGGATAATGTGACTGGGTGGGACATCATGTCACATGTCTGCAGCATGATGCTCCAGTGCTAGACATCACTATAAACTGTCACACTGCAGACATCAGAGTGATATGACTGAAAAATTGTTAAAGCTACGCTAAAAATCTAAATCACACACACACACACACATTGAAGTAAGAAAACTTCATGGATTACTACCAGTTCAAGTAAGGGGCTTTATGCATTGTAGTTAGAAGACATCGTGGATTAGTACTAATTTCAGTATGAAGCCTTAGATGTTAAATCAAGATTTTTCAGTTGTACCTTATTGACATATCATGCCAATATCACACAGACACATTTCTCAATTTATCGTTTGAAATGATTATACAGTAGCCTCTCAAAATAATGAAAATTGTTATTGCAAATTTCCATATGTAACAGATACCAAACTTTGATTGTATCTGAACATATTTACAATGAAACCTAAATTTCACCAGAAGAACTCATTTGGTTTTGGTCATAATTTCAGAAAACAGTATTAACTAATGGTTTATGCTAACATCAGTTGTTGACTCTTTTCTGGTTAAAGCAAATTAAGTGGCTGATATTGTCAGAATATAATTTCCACAACTATCTGATGAAAACCAAATCATGAACCCATTTTTACTCAAATTTGGGTAATATTTACTATTTATATTCCCATAATTTTGACACACAGGAGGGTGAGAGGGGGCAGTTGTATACAGCCAGACAGCAAGAGAAAGAACTCAGATATAGAGGAAAGACCTCTTAATTTTAGAATGTTCTTAAAACGTTTGTGCAGGAACTTTAAACATTGTTTTTGTTCTTCCAGGTTTCAAGTGATATTACCGAATCAGTGGAAAACCAATCTTAAGCCAGTATGCCTTCACTTGGCTGGGACTGGCGATCATGTGAGTTCAGCTGTTTCTTCCAGAACTTCTCTCACTATCTGTACCATAAACTTGCTACTAGTCATCCTTTTAGGAATTATTTACAGAATAGAGGGCAGTAGGGACACCTTTGTTCATGAAATTTACCCGATATTGATATAATGTGCAGATAAAATTTTGTTGTTCAACTTTTATATTAATGCACACACACATGCACACACATACGTACACACACATATATGCATATATATATATATATATATATATATATCCTGCAGTAAATTTAAAAAAACAAGTGGCATGAATAGGAAAATACCCGTTTTAAGAGATGTTTATGATCAGGAGAGGCATGAGTGGATGACTTTTGAATGACAGTGGAAAGGGGTTAGAACAATAAAAAGGGCAGAGGGGAGGTTACTGAGGAGGAAATAAAATATTGCAATTAGTAGCACTGTTAACATATAAAGATTTTTTATTTTGAGAATTTTCCTTTGTTATATGGTGAGATCATAGTATGCATTTTGTTTTGAGTGTTATATGTTAATACCATAGTTTCTCTTGTATAATACACAACTTATATGAACATTATATTCCAAGCACAGGCTTGGAGAAACTCTACCTAGGAGTAATAGATATGATTTTCATTGTCATCTAAGAGTTTTATGATTGCCAGACCTGGTCTTGCATAATTTACTAACAGAAGGTCAAGGTTATATGCGGTATATTTTAATTGTCATTTCTAAGAAACAACATACGTCCTGAGTATCGTTTATATTATGGCATGACGGTTCTGTGGTGATTTGCTATTAGGTGCTTGTTATGCTTTAATAAATACAGTAGACTGTAATGTCACTAGATTGCCTAAATAAATCAGTATATCTGTTTACAGGGGTCCCATGTCATTATTTTTTTCACATAATATTTGTAAAGAATGCACACAAAGTATTATTAATATTTATAGAAGTTCTGATTATAAATCATTTCTTTTTTAAAAAAATATTTTCTGGTTTCAATTTCTAAGAAAAGTTATGAACTTTCCTATTATGCCTAATCTTCGGCTCACCTGACCATATCGACAAGTGAGCTTATAGGTTTGGGGCCAGAATCAGCTTCATGGCTGTTGCCTGTCTACATGGCTGTTTTCAAGTATTTTTCAAAAACTGCTTGATAATGGTAGGAATATTCCTCAAAATAAACTCTACCATACTTTTCATGATTGCTTCCCTAGAAGTGGTGAGGCTTTCCATAGCAACCAAAATGCTAAATACATTTTTAACTTCTTTTATAAAATGACTGAATCGGTTTTGATCAGACTTGTCAAGGAAGTTTCTTAGCAAATGTTCTGCTGTCAAAATTATGTCCAGGGTGGTTCCCTAGCACTAGTGTGACTTCCTTAGCAACTGACTGGAAAACTTTTGAACTTTTTTAAAACAAGTGTTTATCATGCATGGCTTCCTTGGCATTGTTGTAGCTTCTATGGTAGCTGGGTCAAAAACCTACTTTTATTTTTTATAGAATGACTAAGCAAATTGTAACCCAACCTGATAATATTTTGATCTTTCTTGGCAGAAATGTTTCTTAGGACATTGTCCAGTCATTATTTTATTTATGTTGGCACCTCTAGCCATGTTGTTACTTCCATTTGAATCTTATAGAAAAACTATTTTGTATCTTTTCTAAAATGGTTGAGCCAGTTTTGATAAAAATGTTCAAGAATGTTCTCAAAGTATTCTGTATTGTAATTTTATTATGTTGTAATTTTGTATCAGCCACATTAAAAACCATATTTTTGATCTTTTTATCCTTTTCTCCAAAACAGCAGAATCAGTTTTGATTAAACTTGGTAGGAATATTTCACAGGGCATACTTTATTAAAAGCATGTGCTGGTTTGTTCCCCTGGCAGTAGTTTGGTGTCCAAAGTAACCTTATAGAAAAGCTTTGCCTTCTTTTTAATGGCTAAGGAAATTTTTATAAAACGTAGGATTGGTTGTTAGGACATGCTTTATCAAAATTATATTTGGATGGCTTCCATAGCATTTAAGTAGCTTTATCAGCATCCAGATGTAAAACCATTAGAATAGCTTAGTCAGTCTAGACCAAATTTGGTATGAATGGAGAGAAAGAGAGAGGGAGAGAGAGTATTTTTCTTCAAAACTGCAGTGCATTATCTGATAGGTAGCATGAATGCCTTTCACATTTGTACAACACATTGCTTGTAGACCATATAGTCCAGGTGAAGCTAGTAATGTAGAAACACTGTTAAACAATATGTCAGATACTACCAATTTCTACTAAATACCTGGAAATTATACTGACATCGGTGTCTTTTAACTCAATATGGGTGAGGGGAATATTATCATGCCCGCCTAGTGTTACTTGTTTAAAATAGTTCTGTGGTGTCTTTCAATTTAAGGTATGGAACTTCATTTTATTAGCTGGAACTTACAATTTACACTTGTTAGCCCTGGACTTACCACATTAAATACTAACAGAAACACTGTAAATATATATATGTTGTTACTAAATATATGATTATATTTTTTCAGTATTTCTGGCGGCGGCGTAACTTCATGGCCCTGCCTCTGCTAAAAGAGGGAATTGGTTCTATAATTCTTGAAAACCCCTACTGTATCCTTTATTATTCTAGTTACCACAAATTCAACTGACATAATGCATGGTATCAACATTTTCATGACTATATGATTTTGATTGTAAGGTGCATATAATTTATTTTGTTTGTAATTATTGTTTTGTGAATAAGTACAAACCATGGGTCACAAAGTAATTGTATTTACTTGCCTGATGAATGATCTTAACACTCAGAATGTGTATCAGTAGATTGATAATTCCTATAATTGTTCCATACTGTTATTAACTATGATTTTGCAATATTTAAAGTATTATATACCTGTTGCCACAAAAGCATATAGTAGTAGGGAGAGAGAGACGGCTTATCCAATATACCATATATATTTAGTTACAAGTCAAGTCCAGCTGCAAGCAGCATAGACCCTGATCTGCTGTCATATAATGCACTAGTAGATCAGGGTTGTTTGTTGTAATGATTATTCCCAACAGATTTTATAACCCCAGATCTACCAGTGTGTTTTGTGACTGCAAATCTGGATCTGTGCAGTTTACCATTGGTCTTAACTTATAAGTAATTATTTACACCTAGACTGATTAAAATCTTAAAACTAAGCAAATGTCCTTATTTTGTTTAAAGTTTAGTGACCAGGTATCAGTCTATTAAACAAGGGTATTGCCTTGATATATGGTAACATGCAAGCTCATACAAGAACTTTGCAACAACAATTTTGTCACATTGGCTCTAAATAAAACTTAACACAAATATACTACTAACAAAACCTGATCTTTACCACTCATATTTTTCCATAAAGTGTTATCATTTAGTGTTGACCTTATTAGGTGTATTACTTTCTAGTTAGTGTAATGTACTCTTTAGGTTGTAGGACTGCTTTGCTATCATGATTGAAGGAGTTAATGTTTTTTAATGAATAGAAAAGCAAAAAAATAAAATTGTTGGAATATGAAAATAAATTTCTGAAAGGTCTTCCACTAATGTTGTCTGTTAAAGGTCTGAAGAAATTTTGGATACATATTGAAAGGATTAATTAGTCCTGATTGTTGCAAAGTCAGTTCTAAAATTAGGTCACCCTGACCTCCCATATCCAAGGCAGACACTCTAACCACTAGGCCACCAGAGCAGTTCAAAGAATAAAATAATGGTATTTTTCTTTACCTAGTTGGTTTGACAGCATTTTGTAAAAGAAACAAAGTGAGATATAACTGTGATGTATAATTATTTGATATAGATAAAAACTTGAACCAGCAAAATCACCTGAAATGCAAACTCTGACTTGCAAGATCATCAATGTGTCAAAGTTCTGAATGGTCATATTGCTTACAGCATGGACTCTATGTGGGTATGTGAAAATACTTGCCAGGATAAACCAGCACTAGCTTGTGTGAGAATAAATTTACCTCAAATTTAGTTGGATTGAAGTCAACTAACCACTGCCTTGACCAATTGTCAGTCATTTGTAGATATATGTCCAGTATACATTCAGTTCCTTAAGTATTATTTGATGACTATGACAGTGAACTATTGTTAGCAAAGAGTCTCCTTTCATTCAAGTGGAAGTCACATATGTCACTAATATATGCTATAAATAATAACAAACTATCAACAGAACAGTTAGTATGCAAGTCACAACATACTGGCTTCTTGATTTGGCAGTATTAACAGAAAATGCTTAGAGTAAATAGATAATCAGAGAACCAATCAGTAAGCAAGCTGTCAGTGCCATTACACATTAATTTATGTATTAGACATTTTTTTGTCATCAAACAAGAGACATCGCAAAGACCATGCTCAGGTCAGCCTTGTTATGAAGTGCAATACATATTTATCTATGAGCTGAAATACTGTAAAGTTGTTGGGAAGAAAACTAGATTGATATTTGAATATCACATCTTTTGAGTGTGGGGGGGTTGTAGAGATGCTTCAAAATTATTCTCTCCATAATTTTCCAACACAACTCAATATTAAAATGGCCTGTAATTTGAAGGATCAGTGGCAGCCAACAAATTAAATAGCGAGCTTTGTGAACACTTACATTTGCATCAACAGGCAGAATTCCAGAATGAAGAACAGATATGGTTGGATATATAATAATTGAATCTAACAGAGTTGCTAAACTATTACTTTTTGTTGGCTCAATTACTATATTTTGCATGTCATTAAGCATTATCATGAATCTGAAACTTTAGATTCAGCATTGATGATAGTGCATGAAAAATTTCAACAAAGAAAGTTTAACCCAGCAACATGCTGTTTTCTCAAGGCTGTTTTGAGGAATCTATGATCTTTGTTGTAAATTTCTTATTACTAAAATGCAAGACAATCATTTCATTATTATGTAGGGACATTGTGCAGTTTCAATTACCTTTCTTTGTTATGGCCATTATTTTATGATATATTTAACCAAGTTTATTGTGATGAAATTTATAGTAGTCAATACATATTTTTTGTAACTAGATTGTTTTAAGTCTCCAGTATATAAAATATCTATAGCGACAGTTTTCGAATATTGGTTACATTCTGAGGTTAACTGCCAGGCTCATGGATGATTCATGAAACAGTTCAGGTGATTTGATTGGATTAAAGACAAACAACTTGGAAAATTCAGTCAGACACTTTTAATGATAAAATTTTTATAAAATGTTATTTCAAAGATAGCTTGGTTATTCTTTGCCACTATTTTTTGTGAATCCTGGTGGCGTACTGAAGAAAAAGAGCTGAACTTGCTACCTAAAGGGTTTTTTTGCTAATGTATTTTCTGTCATCTGACGAATATTTATGTAAAGCAAGGTTTTTGCCACCCAATGTATACAAGAATGGTGAATGTATAAAAGTTGAGTTTTTGGGTCATTGGTATTCAGAGATGACTGGGCACAGAGATATGGTGTCAGTATTTTCAACATCCCAGATTAAATATTCAGGACTAAAAAAAAATCCTTAACAATTTTCTCAGATGGAACAAGAAAGCCAAAGGAGCAGCTGTAAGTGAATTTGCATAAAAAATATGAGAGAAATCAAAAAATATTCTTAAGTTCTGTTTGTGAAGTATTAGATTTTGTTTGGTTATCTTCATGTAGCAGTTGCAAAACATAAGTTAAACTTTCGCAGCAGCTACAGCAGCAATGAGTCCATAATAAGATTGTATGTAACTATTTTAAATGAAATATTTTGGCATACCATGTACAGTTGGAGTTCATCATAGAAATCTTCTCAATTGAGACATTTGTGTTTTGTAGAATCCTTGTTTTGGGTTTAGTTTGTGATGATCTCAAGGACTTAAGCCATATTTGTAACTTGGATGCCTGTTTCTTACTTGATTAAAAGTTACAAAATGTTGTGTTTGAAGCAATACCTACGCATACCTTACTGAATACACACCTTCCTTTTTGCTTAAATCTTCCATTTAAAATATCCATCACTGAGTGCTTGTAGGACTGTATAAACCCTCTCAAGAACATTGCAATTTTCATGGAACATGCAAGCATGCATTCCTGATTTGTTACAGCTTAACTCTGTGATTAAATCAGTCTCAGCAGGGGACCTATTCAGCATGACTATTTTGGTACTTAGATGTGATGGGGACACTGTTATGTTATTGTTAGTATGTGATTGTTCACACAAAACTTTCTCAGATATGAACTTTTTAGGAACACAGTGTATCACATCAAGTATGGGTTCATATAAATCATATTAGTCATGAATTTGGAGTAAAATTATGAGTTATTTGTAAATTGTTGATGGATATTGGCAGCTGCTGGGTATGTTTGAAAAATATTTTCTTTAAATAAACCAATACAGACTTAAATAAAAGGATTAAATTTTGTGAATGTCCTTTCAATATTAAATCAAGAGAATTCACTATTTATTTAGGCTTTAACATATTTTCAAGTTATTGATGCAAAAACCTTTTTCTTTTTCCTTACAGAACATGTCCTGTATGAATAAATGCAGTAATTTGTTAAACTTTTCTTTATGCCTTATGTGTACTTTATGTTTGCCCAGTTACATGATGTTGCACTTGTCCATACATCCAGTTAAGCTTTGCATTTAGGTCAGTTTCTTAGGGCACATGACTAATTTCTGATTGCATAAGAAATTAACATTTGTAATGGTCTTAATTTTCTGTTTACAATGACTATATTAAAATAAAATTACATTATAATAAAACTATTAATTGAAAAATTTTGGCCAGAAGTATAAAAATGTACTTTTCCAGCCATATGAATTTCAGAACTGCCTTGGCTGCAGTTTCAGGGAATTTCTCTGCTTAACAAAAATATCCTTGCTGTATTCCAGGCGTTCTTCTCTGCACAGTGTGAGTGACCTGTTTGTGATGGGAGGAGCCCTAATTTTGGAGTCAAAGGCTTTGTTTCATTGGTGTGAGAGACAGGGATTTGGCCCACTGGGCATCACAGGCATCTCTATGGGAGGCAATGTAAGTTTTACCTCACTATAAATAAATCTATTTGATTGTTTTATTAAATTAAATTATTACCCAGTTTTCTTCAAGAGTCCTAAATTGCTGGAATGATGTACTGTGGATTCATTCATTTCTTGTTTCAATTTTTTGTGATCTGGCAAAAATGACTTTTTTTTGTCAAGACTTAAATCTTATCTGCATTTACATCTTACATGGGAGAGTGAGCCATGTTTTTTTCACATTGGGTCTTAAAATTTAAAAAAAATGTTGGAATAAAAGATTCCACAGAAATGAGTTCCCATTAATTAAAATGAATTAAAGCAAATCTACTTCAAGTTCATTGCATATTGTGATATTTCACTAATAATTACCAATAATGTCTTACTCCAGTATTATCATGAATCGTAAAGACAAAACAACCAAAAAAACTTGCAACAGAGTAAAGTTTTAAATTGGAAACATTTGGATGTATTTCAGACCACTTCCTTTATTACATCAATTAATTTACGAAAACTTATACACATGAAAACTGTCATTTAGCTGCTATTGAAATCAGACCACACTCTAAAATTAATGTAAATATATGAGTCATTCCCATTTATTTTTGTAGATTAGGAACATTTTTCTTAGTATTCAGAAATCCTCTCAATCCAGACAACTTTTTAAAGTGACAAATAGAGCATTTCACTTTTATTTTATTTAGTTTTATGCAAACTTTAATAATTAAGGTTTTGCCTTCTCCATCTATCTCTCCATCAATCCACACTTCTTGTAACCAGCTTAGCTCAGCAAATCTTTGACATAATTTAGTGCTAGTTGATTGATGAGCTGCCCTATAAATGGACATGTGCATTTGGAATGTGTCATTGTTCCAACTGCATTTTTGACTGAGTTACAGCCTTTTATTTATAAAATTTGGATCTTGACCAAAACAGTTTCTTGAAACAAGCATAGCTCAAATATCATTCAACAAACCCCGATGCAACTTGGCATAAACATTGTCCAGTAGAGGTATGTGCCATTTAGGATTTTGTCTCTTCTTTAGTTTTACTGCCCTCCAACAAGGTACCTTGGGCAGTAGTGGTGTCTTTTTAACCATTTTTTGGTAGACAGGGTTGTTCTGTAACTTAATTTCAATTTGGTGTGGACATTGGTTTTTTTTTCACAGACCTCATAAATACCTTCAAATTTATAAAAGCAGAAACCTTTATTGCTCAGCTTGTCCATAGCTAAGGTTACTGGAGCTGAAAAGGCAATTTTCCTTTCTGCATCATACATAAAGTTTCATGTTCCAGATTTTCATCAAACTTCACTTCAGGTAGACTACCCTTGGTTTCCACATTGGTTTTGGAGCCAAAATATGAATGGTCATGGTTACTGGAATTGACAGTGCATTATTTCTTGTCTGTTTTTGCTGGATAAATCTGGTTTCTTGAATCTATTTATAATTCAGACATTGTAGATATATGTCCAGTACATATTTAGTTCCTTACACATGGGTAGAGTTGCCTTCCTATTTATTTTTGGTCTCAGAGGTCAAGGTCACTGAAGCTTTAATTGTCATTTTGTTGGGTTCCAAGTCTACTTCTTCAAGTTTACAGCATCCAATTTTATTATCAGCTTCATTGTTGCATTACAGTTGAAGATGGGCAGGTCCCTGTTGAGAATTAATGATTGAGAGATTAAAGATAAAGGTCACTGGACATGAAATTGTAGTTAAAATAGCTTAAGTGTTTCGGTGATGGACCAGCCATATTCCTGATTACTATCTTTGAATGAGTTATAGACCTTGCTCAATTTCATAACTCAAGTTTTGCTCTTTGGGTTTCATCTCCTTTTTTACAGGAACTTATAAATCGATTTTTGATCTTGTAGCAGTATAGCTCATGAACCACTGAACATATTTTGATTCAACACTATGTGAATGCTGTCTAATAGACATAGATGTGTTATGATGTGGTTTTGTCTTATTTACACCAATTTTGACCTGGTTATGGGCCTTGTTAATCAGTTTTACATCTTGAGTAAAGGAAATTGGTTGTAATCAACATAGCTCAGAAAACATTCAGCATATGATCCTGTTTAGTTTGAACACTCTAGTAGTTATTGGTCTTGACAGTTGACTTTTTATTTTCACATTATAAACTTGCCTGTTATAGCTACATCAAAGTCGGGAAATATTTCAGGATATTCTAATGCTGCTTAATTTGACAATTGTCTTCAGAAACAAGTGTGACTGTTTAGGCTTTTGCTTCTTCCAACAAATAATATTTTGACAGAGTTATTGTCCTTTTTTACATTTGTTTCAGTCCAGGGCTTGATATGAATTTGTTAGAAGCTATGGTGACTCATTGGTTAGCTTGCCTGTCTCATAACCTAAAAACACAAACCAAACTAATATCCATTCTAATTTTTATGTAAAACTTCATTAGGTATAATGAGGGTTGTTTCATTTAAAATATAGATGATACCCACAGAATGCAGTTATAAAAAAGATATATGCTAGGATACCAAGATAATCTGAGAATGAAAATCAGGCAAAATTATAAATTGCATGATTGGATTACTACTCAACATTACATATTCCTTCCCTGGGTTCCCAATATGTTTTACTGGAACAATTCTAAGATAAATATGATCCAGCAAATTGGGTATAGGTTACATTTAACAGACACTTGTCATGATCCTATACATAATTCATTTATTATTAAATTTTAGTATAAATATTAAATCTAAATAGTGATTCAGTCAACTTGCAGTACACTGACCAAGTTTGTTTCAAACATTTTCTTGTAGTAACAAAATCAAACCTTAGAAAGATCAGGCCTTTTATGTAGAGGAGATTCATCATTGTCACATTATACAACTAATGCATACAGATGAGAAGAAAAACTCAGAAAAGGAATCTCTCCATTCTCTCCATCATAAGTTCAAATTTATTTTTTAGTCTCATAAAGTCTACCTTCATTTTGATGATGATGCTTACATACTCTCCTCAGATGTAATCCTCATAAAATTAAATTCAAACTAAGTGTTGTTGTAAAGAACAGTAAATGAGGGAAAACATATGATCCTTCATCCACCATCACTTGTCCAACCTTCAGGCATTTCTTGTTACCACACTGGAGACCATAAATTTGATCCATTTTTTGATCAAATAAAAATTTATATCATAAAGGTTTTAGATGAGTTCAGTAATGACTGAGATCCAATTATTGGGGAGATGATTTAACGTCTGATTGAATTAGCTTCTTGCCACTCAGGAGGCCATATTTCAGGTTCAGTTTTGATCAGGATTGAATAGAGGCTTATATTATCATGATCTTGAACAAGTTTAATAATGAACTTGACACAGACATATTTATGAAGTGTTCTTGTTTGACTGAACTAGTCAGCATTGTCAGCTATTTAAAATCAGATTTTAATCAAAGTTATTAACTTGTCTTATATCATAAAGGCTTGGGGTTTGATCATGGGCAAGATTAATACATATTTATGAATAATTTTACATCTAATTGACTGATACCCATCTGGAGATGAATTTAAACTGGAGTTTGGTACCTTGATTTATGAAATAGCTAAGCAATGTATTTGTGTTATTTATGCAAATTTATCAAATGAAAATGTGTGCAGCATATTTTAATACATTTGAAGATAAATATTTTAAGTTTAATCACTTTGTCAGCATCTTCCGTGTATGTTGCAATTGTCATTAAAACTTTCTAACCTACAAAGCAAGTTAAATTAAATTAAAATCCACTGAATCCCATTCAGTCAAAATGGAATATGTATCCAGATAAAAATTAAAATTGTTTTAAATGATCTGCTTAATAATGGATGGAATACCTGAAAACAGCACTCTAATTTTAATGATATTTACATCTTTATAAACCACATGATCAATATCTGGTTACCAAATCTTAAGTCTGGTAAACAATGAGCCTTGTGAGGTGTTTACAGAATGCTCACATTGAGTCTTGGACACTTCAGAACATGCAGTAAGTTCCAGATTAGAGTGGGAGATGATAACTTAATTAACATCTTATTTGGACATTGGAGTTTACATCATATCAATCTTTTTTAGTTCATTTGTGAGCTAGAGCTGTGTATATTAATCGTGCTATTAGCTTTGGAAAGGAAATTTTGTCATACCAAACAGAGGACATAGTATATGCTTTCTATCTGTCCATCCATTTGTTTTGGTTGCATATTTATTTCTACTATATAACTTTAAAGCCATTTAAGATTAAGAAACGAAGCTTGTTACCATATCTCATCAATAGAAGGTGTGGTGTGTACCACATTAAAGGTCACATTTTACAGGTCAGTGTCATGATCCAGTATTTCATCTTTTCCTAACGGTTTCCATTCTACTCTCACAACTTTACAGCTATTTCAGTTTTAGTGATGAAACTTAGTGTATACTTAAACCGCAGTATTAGGAAATTAGGAAGCTAACTACCACATTTTGGGTTTGAATTAGCCAAGGTCACAGCTGAAATTTTAGAAATTTTTGTTACTATTTTTTTTGGTCTGTAATTTCTGAAGTGTCAGGGATTAATGATAGAAACCTGGTATGCATATATATTATCATTAGACGTTTTGCTGTGTACCATATTGGGGCTTCTACCTTCTGGATCATTGTCAGAGGTCAATATTTGAGGTCATCCTTCCTTTCCAAGCTGTAACTTTATAGTCATTGCATCTTTAGGGATGAGTATGAGACTTGGTATCATACTGTGTAACATTTCATAAACTGTCTATTCTTATATACTTATAAGTCAAGCCAGAATGAGACTTGGTATCATACTGTGTAACATTTCATAAACTGTCTATTCTTATATACTTATAAGTCAAGCCAGAATGAGACTTGGTATCATACTGTGTAACATTTCATAAACTGTCTATTCTTATATACTTATAAGTCAAGCCAGAATGAGACTTGGTATCATACTGTGTAACATTTCATAAACTGTCTATTCTTATATACTTATAAGTCAAGCCAGAATGAGACTTGGTATCATACTGTGTAACATTTCATAAACTGTCTATTCTTATATACTTATAAGTCAAGCCAGAATGAGACTTGGTATCATACTGTGTAACATTTCATAAACTGTCTATTCTTATATACTTATAAGTCAAGCCAGAATGAGACTTGGTATCATACTGTGTAACATTTCATAAACTGTCTATTCTTATATACTTATAAGTCAAGCCAGAATGAGACTTGGTATCATACTGTGTAACATTTCATAAACTGTCTATTCTTATATACTTATAAGTCAAGCCAGAATGAGACTTGGTATCATACTGTGTAACATTTCATAAACTGTCTATTCTTATATACTTATAAGTCAAGCCAGAATGAGACTTGGTATCATACTGTGTAACATTTCATAAACTGTCTATTCTTATATACTTATAAGTCAAGCCAGAATGAGACTTGGTATCATACTGTGTAACATTTCATAAACTGTCTATTCTTATATACTTATAAGTCCAGCCAGAATGAGACTTGGTATCATACTGTGTAACATTTCATAAACTGTCTATTCTTATATACTTATAAGTCAAGCCAGAATGAGACTTGGTATCATACTGTGTAACATTTCATAAACTGTCTATTCTTATATACTTATAAGTCAAGCCAGAATGAGACTTGGTATCATACTGTGTAACATTTCATAAACTGTCTATTCTTATATACTTATAAGTCAAGCCAGAATGAGACTTGGTATCATACTGTGTAACATTTCATAAACTGTCTATTCTTATATACTTATAAGTCAAGCCAGAATGAGACTTGGTATCATACTGTGTAACATTTCATAAACTGTCTATTCTTATATACTTATAAGTCAAGCCAGAATGAGACTTGGTATCATACTGTGTAACATTTCATAAACTGTCTATTCTTATATACTTATAAGTCCAGCCAGAATGAGACTTGGTATCATACTGTGTAACATTTCATAAACTGTCTATTCTTATATACTTATAAGTCAAGCCAGAATGAGACTTGGTATCATACTGTGTAACATTTCATAAACTGTCTATTCTTATATACTTATAAGTCAAGCCAGAATGAGACTTGGTATCATACTGTGTAACATTTCATAAACTGTCTATTCTTATATACTTATAAGTCAAGCCAGAATGAGACTTGGTATCATACTGTGTAACATTTCATAAACTGTCTATTCTTATATACTTATAAGTCAAGCCAGAATGAGACTTGGTATCATACTGTGTAACATTTCATAAACTGTCTATTCTTATATACTTATAAGTCAAGCCAGAATGAGACTTGGTATCATACTGTGTAACATTTCATAAACTGTCTATTCTTATATACTTATAAGTCAAGCCAGAATGAGACTTGGTATCATACTGTGTAACATTTCATAAACTGTCTATTCTTATATACTTATAAGTCCAGCCAGAATGAGACTTGGTATCATACTGTGTAACATTTCATAAACTGTCTATTCTTATATACTTATAAGTCCAGCCAGAATGAGACTTGGTATCATACTGTGTAACATTTCATAAACTGTCTATTCTTATATACTTATAAGTCCAGCCAGAATGAGACTTGGTATCATACTGTGTAACATTTCATAAACTGTCTATTCTTATATACTTATAAGTCAAGCCAGAATGAGACTTGGTATCATACTGTGTAACATTTCATAAACTGTCTATTCTTATATACTTATAAGTCCAGCCAGAATGAGACTTGGTATCATACTGTGTAACATTTCATAAACTGTCTATTCTTATATACTTATAAGTCAAGCCAGAATGAGACTTGGTATCATACTGTGTAACATTTCATAAACTGTCTATTCTTATATACTTATAAGTCCAGCCAGAATGAGACTTGGTATCATACTGTGTAACATTT
Organism: Potamilus streckersoni; assembly: GCA_016746295.1. Classification (NCBI taxonomy): domain Eukaryota; kingdom Metazoa; phylum Mollusca; class Bivalvia; order Unionida; family Unionidae; genus Potamilus; species Potamilus streckersoni. The sequence goes on from JAEAOA010002175.1 coordinate 1,670,309, forward strand.
CATAAACTGTCTATTCTTATATACTTATAAGTCAAGCCAGAATGAGACTTGGTATCATACTGTGTAACATTTCATAAACTGTCTATTCTTATATACTTATAAGTCAAGCCAGAATGAGACTTGGTATCATACTGTGTAACATTTCATAAACTGTCTATTCTTATATACTTATAAGTCAAGCCAGAATGAGACTTGGTATCATACTGTGTAACATTTCATAAACTGTCTATTCTTATATACTTATAAGTCAAGCCAGAATGAGACTTGGTATCATACTGTGTAACATTTCATAAACTGTCTATTCTTATATACTTATAAGTCAAGCCAGAATGAGACTTGGTATCATACTGTGTAACATTTCATAAACTGTCTATTCTTATATACTTATAAGTCCAGCCAGAATGAGACTTGGTATCATACTGTGTAACATTTCATAAACTGTCTATTCTTATATACTTATAAGTCCAGCCAGAATGAGACTTGGTATCATACTGTGTAACATTTCATAAACTGTCTATTCTTATATACTTATAAGTCAAGCCAGAATGAGACTTGGTATCATACTGTGTAACATTTCATAAACTGTCTATACTTATATACTATAAGTCAAGCCTGACTGCAAACAACAAAGATCCTTATTTGCCATAACTTAATGCACCTGCAGACGGGGTATCTGTTGTTTGTTTTACTGATTACTCCTAACAAACTGCCCAGACCCAGATCTGCCATTGCATTTTGCAATGGCAAATCTGGGTCTCAACTGTGTACAGCTGGACTCATGTACAAGTGTGTTAAAAATAAAGCTAGACTAAATTATAAGTTGTTATCTTAATTTGAAACTTCTTATTTTTCTATTAAAAAGAATTTAACAAATTATGGTAGTGTTTCTGTTTTACCTCCAAAGGAATAAAACTAGCACAGTAGTTTTTTTTTACAAAAACTTCTGATTGTTCTATACGATGTTTGTTTATTAATTGTATACATACCTCAGAATTTTTTTTTAATAATTTGTTGTTTTACAGATCAAAGGCTCACTGATGACCCCAAGTTTTTACAATATTTTTAATTTTCTCTAATTTTCAGATGGCCTCTCTTGCTGCCACCAACTGGCATAAACCTATCTCTCTAATTCCATGTCTGTCCTGGAGTACAGCCTCATCGGTTTTTACCCAGGTAAGTGGAGAACCAGCCTGCTTGTTACCATAGCTATATGGAAATATTTGTTTTCATCTAAAGATGAAATTCTAGACCTTGTACGTTAATAATAATTTGTAGATGGCTTGCATTTTGCATCAGTGAGAAACAAATTAATTCTGGGATCGGAGGTGATAGTGACTTGAAGAAGAAAAATGGTTTCTAAGTAATCAAACTTTGTTGTTGCCTGGCACTTCAGTTTAGTACAAGAAACATAATGATTTTAGAGTAAAAAACTCAAAGTTGAAAGGCTACATTAATTTGAAAAGGGATTTCTTGTGCAAATATTTTAGTTCATGCCTGCTTGTGTGTTCTTGTTTGTATAGTTCATGAATATTTTGTATGATCTATCATTATACAATTTAATATTTTATGGAGGAGTTAGCTGACAGTAATTTTCAGGGTATTGTTCAGATAATAACATTCCTCAGAGGAGCAGCAAGATGCAAAATGTTCCCCCCATATTTATTCAAAACATCAGAATTCAACAAAACCTGCATCTTACTTTCCTTCATTTTTAATAGCAAATTGGAGGATATAATGTAATTGTAACCCTTTGTCTTTCAGCTGTTGTCCATTTTATCACACTGTCTTTCAGCTGTTATCCATGTTATCACACTTTCAGCTGTTGTCCATGTTATCACACTGTCTTTCAGCTGTTGTCCATGTTATCACAATTCTTTAACATAAAGAATATTTTGAAACCTTTATCAGTCAATCTGTCCATCCATCCTTCTCTTGTCTACCACATTTCCTTGTAAACTGTAATGTGGAAATTTTACTGAACTTGGTAGTTGTCTTGTTTTTATGGTAAGCATGTACAGTAGGGATTCTGTATTATCCCCATTATTGTCTTCCTGGTAGGGGGTAAATGCTAAATTTACATAAGTGTAAATTTTTATGACATTCATAAATATTTTTAGAATTAACTTTGTATCTGCAGTCACAGTTGGAAAACACATATTATATGTAATATATTATCATTGAGTGGTTCGGGAGAGGGGTGAATTACTTGCTCAAAATTTTTGTCCAAATGCTGTTGTTCCTGTGTGTGTAATGAGTTTTCAGGTTGTCTTCATATGCTTATTTTCCATGAATGATTTTGCGGCCATAATGAAATGACAGAAAAAAAAGAAACAGATGTAAGCCAAAAGATTTATATCAAAATTATCCATTCTTCCTTGGTTATTTATATGTGAGATGAATATTGTCTAAAGACATGTATTTTTTACCTCATTGTCCACTTCATCCAGACTGAGCCTTCATGCGTACAATCTGATATTTTGTTTCTCAAATACAACAGATAATTTCATAGGCATAAGGTAGAAAAAAACACCATACTGGCAACATCATAAATAAATGAAAAAAAATCTTGCAATACTTCAGTATACAACCTAAAGCTAAATTAGAAAATGATAATAAACTGCAGACCTGAAAATCTGTATACTTTGTGATTATTTCCAGGGTGTAATGAGTGGTGCCATTCCATGGGAGGTTCTACAACGACAGTACTATGCTGATGAAATCTATGAGAAGGAGATTAGAGAACTCTTAGTGTCTCCAGAAGATGTAAGGGATTGTTATAAAATAGATTTATAATTGGTACCTGGTTAAACTCTCTAAATTTATGTTACATGTGATTATGCTAATATTCATCTGTGATATCAGTCAGTGTCATTAAGAGAGGCATCCCTTAGTTTAACATCTTAGAATTTATGTTTTTGCAAATGGTGAAGGAAATAATAAGGTATAAGGAGCAATTTTGGCCCTTAAGCAGATATAGGTGAAGCTCATAGCTAAAAGAGGTCTCTTCCCACCTAATATTAATTAATTTATGTCCAAACAGCTTTTAATAGAGGAAACAGCCATAAAAAGCCGCTGTTTTTCTCTTCTCTTGTGCCACTAATTTTCTGTAATTAAAGACATAATGGGTTACTAGTGTTTTTAAGCCAATGGACCAGAAAAGATGCATTTAAACTGTGCATTTGAACACCATATTGGACAACAATTGCTGATAAAACTTGTATTCTTTTTTGTATTATTATTCATTGGCACTCAAGGATGTCCCAAAATACGATTAAAAACAAATTTAATCTTTCATACATAAAGCAACTGACATTTGAATGTCAGTTGTGATTTTTTAAAAAATGAATTTTTTTTAATTCTATGAAGTATGTCCATAAGGCGATGAACATTATAATGGGTGAGTTAAGAACACAATTTGCCATCATTGTTTTGTCAGTTATGGATCTGTGCAAGTTAGAGCACAGAAGAAAATTGTATATGCATTAGATGGTTACAAATTGTGTTTGGAAATCAACATGTTCTCTATTTTGTTAATATTTTTGAGGAATTGAAGATATAGAAATGAGAAAAATATCTGAGGTTTTGGATGATTGAACACCAATTCAGGATAAAAGTTTACAATGCTTAATTTATGTCATGTTGATGTAAATTACCATGGACACATAGGGATGATGTTATAACCATAATAAAGATTCTTTCTTAATTGATCACTAATTCTGGGGACCAAAAATTTATCATTATCAAACCTTGTCCTTTGGCACAGTTGTGCAAATGGTAAAGGGGATAACATATGGCACAGTTGTGCAAATGGTAAAGGGGATAACATTTTGGCACAGTTGTGCAAATGTTAAAGGGGATAACATTTTGGCACAGTTGTGCAAATGGTAAAGGGGATAACATTTTGGCACAGTTGTGCAAATGGTAAAGGGGATAACATTTTGGCACAGTTGTGCAAATGGTAAAGGGGATAACATTTTGGCACAGTTGTGCAAATGGTAAAGGGGATAACATTTTGGCACAGTTGTTCAAAGGGTAAAGGTAATAACATTTTGGCGAAGAAATCAGAACAATGATTATAACAGCAGCAAAACTGAAAGCACAAAACAAAGGAACTATAATTAATTTCAATACTTGCAAAGAATAAACTGTCTTTATGATACATTGGTGTCATATACCACTTCACTAAATCATGGGTATGGCCATGGATATCTTGAAATTCATTCAGTTTTGGTTTATCATTACTACCGTCTTTAATCGCTTATAAATCAAGTCAAGCTGCAAACAAGAAAGATCATGATCTGCCATAGTATAATGCACCTGTAGACCAGGGTCTGCCTTGTTTATTCTACAAATTACTCCTGGAGAAAAACTGCTCATACCCAGATCTGCCAGTGCATTATGCAATGGCAGACCTGGGTCTGTGCAGTTTGCAGTTGGACTTGACTTATAAGTGAGTATAGATGGTATTTTTTATTTCTTTGTTTAATAGTTACTCTTGGCTAATCCTCATCAGTGATGTGATTTCATATTAAATTCTTTATAGTTGTGTTTCTATGCACCAATATGACACATTGGTGTTAGAACCTCACTCATTATAGGGTTTCCTCACTTATAATGTTGTCACTTTGTGGCTTCCAGTAACAGTATTATAAAGAATGAGAGCATTATTAAGAGGAATAGTAATATATAGCATGATAATGTTATAAAGAGGGAGCACTGTATTCATACTTAGACATTTTTTCTTACTAATAAATGAATCAGCTACAGGAAAAAAAAACATAATTTCATTTGTCCAAATGTTGCATCACACCTCACTATAAAGACTTTGAAAATAGCCACATTTACTAACAAATTTTCCAAAACATCCAAATGGTGAACTTTTCAAAGAACTCCATCTTTATAAATCTTTTGTCTATCTATCATCTTTATTCCTTCAACAGTGGGGAAGATTTTGAGTTGTCAGTGAAATATGTTGATGCAGTAATGTACACCTATATACCAAAGCTTTCTAAAATGTTCCTGAGCATATAACGAGCTAAGGTTTTACTTGTACAGCTGCAAGTCCAATACATTTTGTTAAATTGTTTAAAGACTGTCTCTATTAGAAGATACTGAGTTTTTGAAAGCATACAAGATAGTGATTCATTTCAGATGTGATGAAAGAGTACTCAGCAAAGTTGTTTTTTTTTCAGCATTACAAGTCTGCATACAGTATAGGACAAGAGTTTGCTAGGACAGCCACTGATCTCACAAGTGATAACGATTACGAAGGCATACATTTTCAGCTTGATAAAAAGCTTGGAAATTTATCGTTAGAAACCAGTTCAGCAGCTAGTCAAAAGCAACAGTCAAGGTCAATAAAAAAGAATGAAGCAAACCAAGCAAGAAACCAGAATATAGATAGTATTGAGAACCCAACTGCGAGTGTAATGCATAATAATTATGAATCAGAAAATCAGACTGGGTCTACAGGGCAGGTCTTTAGTAAAAGTTCGAGATCTGATCAGAATTTATTGGACAATATTTCCAAACAAAATGATTCTCAATCTAGATCATATGCAACTAATTCTATCAGTAAATCCTTAGTTCAAAAGTTGAAACATCCACAAGTAGAGCGCTCAACAGTCATATCTAAATCTTCAGTGGAGAAAGAATCATCCACTATTTTACAGCAAAAAGCAGTGGACTTCATGAGAGGTGTCATGGATGAATGCACACATCTAGGAAATTTCTCAATACCAGTGGACACAGAACTTATTATAATCATTGCAGCTAAACATGATTCATACGTGCCAAGAGATAATGTACTGAACTTAAGCAATTTGTGGCCAGGGTCAGAAGTCCGATACATTGATACTGGACACATCATGGCATTTATTTTCAACCACAATGTCTTCAGGTGAGTTGAATATAATAAATTGAGTGTCATGTATTAATTATAGAACTCGGTTGTTTGAAACTTTTGCAAAGCATGATATTAAATACCATATGAATATTTGGTCATGAGTTTAAAGTTTTTTCCTAGGTACAGTTCACAATGTAAACAAACACAAAATTTTCCATTTTGATGTGAGGATGCTTACTGTATTTATCAAGTGATGATCCCTTCTTAACCCCACATTTTTAGAAAATGTGTGCAAATATTTACCAAGGATATCTCAGTCAGAAAAAAGCCCCTCCCCTAAAGTTTTACAAATTTATTTAGCTGGTCACTTGGTGATATTGTGGGTGAAATGCTGAGGATAGCCATTATTTAAATTAGTAGTAAATTGCGTTAAGTAAAAATATTCAAAATGATGGTAACTATTTTTTATGGTAGTATAGCCAAAATGTAAAATGAAAACCAAGATTTAATGACACATTGTTTTTGATAGTATTTTGCTTAAATCAGGGTAATTCTCATTGTGTTCAATATATTATGTTGAAGGCTGTGTAATATTTCATTTGGAAGAATTTTGTAAAATTTATGTCTTGATTTTGTTTCTAGACAAGCTGTTATTGATTCCTTCAAGAAGCAGATCAAGAAGTATTACTCTTAAGGGTATGTAAGTTTTCAAATGATTTTTTGCAATCGGAAATGGGATGGCTTCTTATAATTTCAATATTACATTATCATAATCCTGACGGAAACTTGAATATTGTCAGGGTTATTTTCCATCGTATCAGCATTGACCATCAATAGAGCCACATGATTTTACCAGTTGCTTTATTAATGAACTACAATATAACACCTGCACATAGCTATAGTGAAGATAGGGCCATATCATTTAACTTCCTGTTACAGTATGACGCAGTATGCACACAGATATGACGAACTTCATTATAACACAGTATTTACACAGATATAGTAAAGATAGTCAAATTATTTTACTTCCTGTTTCATTATAACACAGTATGCACACAAATATAATGGAGATAATAGAGCAATATAATTTTACTTCCTGTTTCAGTATAACACTGTGCACAGATTTGATGAACTACATTATAATAATATGTACACGTATATTGTGAGGATACAGCCATATAATACAACCAGTTACAGTATAACACAGTATGCACACAAATAAGGTGAAGTAGTCTAACACAGTATTCACACAGATATAATGAAAATAGAGCCATTTGATTTTATTGCCTGCTAGTGCACACAGTATGTGCACAGATTTAATGAACTAAAGTATAACATTATGTACCCAGATATAATGAAGATAGAGCCATATTAGTTTACTTCCTGCTAGTGTAACCCAGTATGCACAGATTTATTGAACTACAGTATAAAACAATATGCACACAAATATAGTGAAGATAGAGCTGTATCATGTTACTTCTTACTATAGTATAACACAGTATGCACACACAAATGATGAACTACATTTTAACACAGTATGCACACAAATATGATGAACTACATTTTAACACAGTATGCACACAAATATGATGAACTACATTTTTACACAGTATGCACACAAATATGATGAACTACATTTTAACACAGTATGAACACAAATATGATGAACTACATTTTAACACAGTATGAACACAAATATAATGAACTACATTTTAACACAGTATGCACACATAAAGTGAAGATAGAGCCATATCATTTACTTCCAACTCTTGTATATAAGCATAGTATGCATACAGATATAATGAATTACAGTTGGATATGAAGTTGATTAATGTATCTAATAAAGTTATATATATATATATATATATATATATATATATATATATATATATATATATATATATATATATATATATATATATATATGGAAAAAGGAAGTATGGTATAGTGCAGTAATTATTGGTTCCGAAAAGAAATGTAATAAATGTTTACTGTGCATGTTTACATTAGATTTCTGCAGTGTATGACAGTTGTATGTCTTTAGCTTGCCAGTACAAAATATGGGAGAGTTTTGTTATACTCTGTTGTAGGCAACAGTGACATTGTCCATAGTTGGGTTAAATGTATAAATGCTTTGTTGCCACTGCTACCAGCTCTATGCATAGATTTTTCATGGAACTTAGCGTGCTCATTCTTAACCAGCCCACAAGAAACTAAGTTACAGTTGCCACTTTAAAAAGTAACAAATAACTTGTTCAAAGGTCAACCATGTGTTCTAGTTTTCTCGACTAATCCAAGTATGTTTGTGGAACATGGTCAGGGTGTTAATGAACCACCCTAGGGAATAATGGTCTACTTTTTTGTCTGTCTTATTATTGCTTACAGGCTTTCACTTGTGTAAAAGTTTTGTGGTACTCACAAATTACCAATAAATATTAGATGTCTTTTTGGCAGTTAATATTCCACTTAGTTAAAAAAATTTCTTCATTTTTTTCTTGTGAGAAACATATTTCTCTTTTGAATTAATTCCTGATCACATTAATATTCGGAAGATACACTATAAGCTTTTGAATTCAGTAATAGTGGAAAGATAAGAAATTAGTTTTTCCCATCTGTATTACACACAAAGGGAAGAAATTCTTCCCAACTCTCTTCCCTTCCCACTGCCGGATGGCTACATTTATCTACTAGTTTTAAGCTTTCACTTGAATTAGATACATCATTTTCAACACCTCTCCAGGAATCTTGGTCAATCTTTTTTTTTATTTTTACACCATCCTTTGACAGATTTAGCAAAATAGTGAGTGTGAAGGTATGTACCTCAAGGGTACTGCTTTTTTTGTATGGGAAAATATAAATGAGTGGGGTATAATATTGTATGACTTTTGGGAGTGAAGTATTATTCTAAAAAATTGAGTTCAAATTTTCCCATATTATTGCAGTAATGTTTTTATTATATACTCATTTTATTATACAGCTTAATCATAAAAATATACTATAAGAAACAAAGTAATTGAATTTATGCTGTATTGAGAAATAAATACACAACCGTTGATTCATCAATACACAGTAACAATATTAATGCACACACAGCACTGCACAGCAACCTTTGAACTTTGTTGCATGTTTGATAGTACTTTCCAAAAAAGAATTATTGTTTTGGAATTGAAATTTAGAGTCATATTGAGAATGAATGCACCTAGCAACAACTTTTCTATTTGGTTTGGAATGGATGGATTTTGTTTTTATGTTGATTCAACTCAATTCTGCTTTTCTGATTATGATGGACTGGATTATTGGGCCAATTCAGTGCTGATTTTAGCTGAAAATGTATTCAAAATTCTGGTACAGTTTCTGTGTGTATCAGGTTTTGTAGAATGTCATTCAGATTTGAAGAACTAAAAAAAGTACATTTTGAGGAAATTCAAAATACATGAATGCAAATATATTTGTTACCATTTATATTATTAACAAAAGAAAATGGTACTAACAGCTGCCCCACTTGACACTCAGCATTAAGAGGTTAGTGTTAGGAATGGTTGGCCTGGTATCAGGATAATGTTACTGGATGGGACATCATGCCACATGTCTCCGGTATGATGCCCCAGTGCTTTACATCACTATAAACTGTCACACTGCAGACATCATAGCGATATGACTGAAAAAATTTTAAAGCTGTGTTAAAAATCTAATGAATGAACGTGATATTCACAATGTCAACAACAAACATGAGACACATAGTAATTGAAAATACCATTCTGCTCATTGAAACATTTATGACAGACTATGAAAAGTGCTCTCTAGGGCCTATACAAATATTGCATAAAAAAGCATTTCCTCTTCCTCGTATGTATTTTCCTAATGTTAATGTGTTTGGGAATGTATTCAAGGGAGAGAGCAATTTTTTTAGTAAATTTGATTTTGCCAAGGACATGTACCTGATCACATTACTTTTTGCTTCCCCTTTCCAGTCTATCTGCAGATGTGAATCATTGAGTTTTTGCTCAAGCAAAACTGGTAAACAACCATAGCCACCTAGAGGTGGCAATGGGAGGTATGAGGAAGGGTTAATTTCCTTGACTTTATCGAATGTAGACAGATGAGAGAAATCTTTCATATATACATGACTGCTGAATTTAAGAGGTAATAGAGCATCTTATTAATGTTACTGTGATCAAAAATAAAAATAATTTACTCAAGCATGTGTTTTTTCTATTCCAACTAAGTATTTAAATGCTGGTATATGCTGACTTTATGCAATTTTTGCTTGTGTGAATTTTTAATTAACATGATTTGATATGAATTTGTTGTTAATTTAATTTTTATAGTGAAGGCTACAAATTAATGATGTTATTTGTGCTAAACAAGAAACTTTGGATTCATAACAGAGCAGTGCATATTTTTCCTATCAGTAACTCAGTCAATTTTTGCAGGTAAGCATCATTAAGTATAGTTCATGATACCTGATTCATTTTAAATACTTTGTGTGAAATGAATTAGGTACTTTTAGTTACATTTAATGATGCTGACCTTAAATTTACTTAGTTACAGATAAGAAAAATATGATGCTGTTAGGAATGAAGTATAATATTATTTTAATTACATGTAGTTGTAATGTTAAAAGTTAAAGATCTTTTATAAGGAAGATTAGAGAAATTTCAGTGTTTCAGGTCATCTGTTTTTGAAGTTGCATAATTGATACTAATTCTCCAAAATTTTCAACACTATGTTTGTGTACTAGCCATCATCTGAGGTAGTCGTTTATTTCAGATAACTATTGGGGTGATGAAAAATACCAGGTTTACCCAGTTGTTTGCTTAATTAACTTGCAAAGACATTGACATCATTAGTGGGCTGTATTTTCAATGATGAATTTATAGCAAAAAGAAGTCAATGTTTGAAGGAAAAATCTTGCAAAAATCATTGTGTTTAATTAAAAAAAAATTAATATGACATGAGAAATATGGAATTATTTAGTAAAATGCTAGTAGGTTTATGTGTTAAGACAAAACTTAAGTGAGAACAAAGTCTCTGGAGTGCAGATTTACTAGTTTAACCCTTTTCTTTTAAAGTAAATTTATCTGAACTTGTTGAACTGTCATTGAGCCAAATTTTAATACATTCAAAAATTCTGTTGCCAACCAGACAGCATCTAATATGTAAAAAAAATTAACGATTATTAAAAATTATTTTGTTATATCATTATTATTATTATTATTATTATTATTATTATTATTATTATTATTATTATTATTATTATTATTATTATTATTACATCAGGTTTCCATAAATATGTTATTGAGAATATTTTTCAAAAATTTTAATATTTTATATCCATTTAATGAACATAAATTCCCATTCCATGGACCACAAACCATGTTCTCTGTCTGTCAGAAAAATCTCTTTCAGGTTAGTCACTCCAATATAAAAGTTTAGTCCTTCTGGCAAGTCTCCAGCTGTAGGCATGGTGTCCTAATGAAAATGTGTGTTCCTGGCATCAGTCTGAACCACTGCAGGGGAATGCTGATCAAAGTGATTCTATTTTCACAAACTTATGTACTGGTTACCCCCAGTATACAAATTTTATCTTTCAGGCAGATCTCCAGATTTAGGCATGCAGTGTTCATGGAACTTGGTGCTATTTTGTATTATTTAAATGTAAATATTTGTCACACTGACCTACTTTTCCTATGCTTATGACTTTGTTATTTACCGGTTAACCCTTGAGTTAATTTTGTTCTTCCAGGGATGAAACTGTGGTAGCTCAGTTGGTAGAGTGTTAAACTCATAATTCAAGGGCTGTGGGTTCAATTCTTGCCAAGGCTAGCCCATATTGTAACATCAGTGTATCAATGAGAAAAACACTTAGCTTCCATTTCTCTAGTAATATTGCTAACTTTTGGAGTGCTGTAGTTATAGGCAATAGTCCAGATATTCCTTACATCATAGATAAAACACCACAAATAAAATACATACTTACATACTTTTTCAAATTAGTGATGATGTTATTGTGCATTTCCCTAAGAGAGAAAGTAAGTCATGTTGACCTTTTTTACACTAATTTCCGACAGATTATACCAGGTGCTAGAAAAACACAAGTGTACCATATGTACTCATTTGTAAGATGTATTCAACTGCTGACTGCACAGACCCTGATCTACTGTTGCATAATTCACTGGCAGATCTGTGCTGTGCTATGTTAGGAGCGATCAGTATAACAAACAACACAGACCCTGATCTGTAGCTGTATTATAATATGGCAAATCAGGATCTTTGTTGTTTGCAGTTTCACTCAGCTTATTAGCGAGTATATGTGGTTATGAAAATGCATCAGTTCATCTGTAATTTGCTCTAAAATAATAACAAGATCTTTTGTGTTTATTTCCGGGACTCTTTGATGCTTAAGTTTCAAACTAGTATTGAATTATGCCATGTGTGAGTTGTATGTGTTCCTGTCCAGTTTGTTTTAAGCTAGTCAAACATATATATATATATATATATATATATATATATATATATATACACACACAATTGGCTTCAAATGATGCATTGTTCAATTTAGAAAACAGGTTCAAATACAAGATATATTTACTTCCCATAAATTATTGCTGAGTATATGAGAATGGAAATACTTAAATGCATTTAATTTCTACTTGTTTATTTTTTATATATTCACCTTTTATCTAGATTGTTACTGCTTTATATTTTCTTTTAAGCTGTCTTAGTTTAATTTGATATATTTATGTAGCATCTAATTTAAATTAAAATGCAATGAACATATATCCACATTTCTTTTAATTCTTTCAGGATGGAGCATGAGCCAGTTTGTCACCCACAGATTGGAGCTTTTCGATTTCAACTGTGCTGGTTGATGTGAACTTTATTAGCATCTCACCTTGCCAAATATTCTTCAGACTTAGCAAGCATGCAGCACAAAATCTCTCCAATTAGAAGAACTTTTGACAGATGTGATTTTGGTTATAATAAAGCTGAAAGCATAAAACTTTTTAAGTCTGTCAGAATTTTTAGTTGATTCTAAATTTTAATCAGACGAATGTTTTTATGACCTACATGTCTAATTTGGTGATGTGAGCTCGAAGTGAAGTTTAATTTTAAAAGCATTTTTAAATTTATGGAGTCTTGATGAAGTACAGATGAGGTTGATTGATACCTTGGGAGTAAAAGTTGAAATATCTAGTTATGGTCTTACATGCTGTCTAAATTAACATTCATAGAACATATAGTAGTCATAATTTTAGATGAATGAACCGTAAAATCTAGGGTATAATATGCATACATGTATAATATGCACCCAGACTTGCAGTGCCATCTTTGACTTGCCCTACAATAAAACTTAAATAAAGTTACATCTAGGTATAATACACACTCCAAGTTAAGAAGAAAAAAAATTCGTTAAAATAATTGCATATTATACCCGAGATTTTACGGTAATAGGAAGTACCATATGATGTCACTTATATGGCAGGTGCAACTGCAAAAGACAAAAAATATATGCCCTGATCTGCCATTGCATGATATGCCAGCAAATCAGGGTCTATGTTAATTTGTTCTGCTGATTAGTCCTAACAAACTGCATAGATCTAGTTCTGCTGGCACATTATGCTTGGCAGATCCAGGTCTGTTCAGTTTCAGTTGAATCCCTAGATTATGAATACATGTTTAGTATATGATATGGATTTTTACTGTCATGATAATCACATTTTTGAAGAAGAAAGGTAACTTTTAATTTTGTTTATATTTTATGGGTTTTAGGATCAAAGTAAATATGTATGAATGTGAAATTTTTCATTTCTATTTTTAAACAGCGAAAATGATGGATAGAATTTTATTGTACTTTTACATGTCTGCATTGTGTAGATAAAAGTGATTCTGTGTGGTTAATGTTGAATATCATTACTTAATCAGATTGTTTTTAAAGTACTTAGGAGTGTAGTGGTTAGCTTCACAGTAAAATGTGGTTATACATATAGCAGGTCCATACATTGTTCATTCTACAAATAGAAAATATGGGACATAATGCCCTTACCCAGTCAGAAATTGAGATCATGTGGGGGGGAAAAAACACAGGTCATATTCTTACCCATTTCAGTTCATTCCGAAAGATGAACACATTTTGTCTTCTACCTACCCTGCTGTGGGTTTTCCATACCAGGAAATATTTTCCTTATGCTTTTACCCTTCTAGAATTTTGTTTTGGAGACTTGTGTTAGTATTTTTTAGCAAACCTGGCTATACAGTATAGTGAGCTTTTGGTATGGCTTTTTGCCTGGCCTGTGGTGCCCAGACAAATTCTCTTTTCTACTTCTTAAAAACCACTGGACCACTTCAGGTGGTGCTCTACAGTTTCGTATTAAGCATAGGGTTAGGGTATTAAGCATAGGGTATGCCAACATTCTCTCCACTATACATGTTTAAAATGCAAACAACTTCACCTTACATACATCACTCTCTCAAAAGTACATAATAACTGGTGAGCGCCACCATAAAGAGTATATAGGTATTATTATTGTATGATTTAATTTTGATTGTATGGCTGAAATATTTAAGTCGCAAGCATCAAAACTGTCCTTTGTAATAATTGTCCTGTATTTCCCTCCTCAGATTTATTAGAGTCAGTCTCAAACAGGTACAGCCCCCCCCTATTAATGATAAAAAGTGAACTATTTTAAAAATGCGCATTGCAACCAGTGTTATGCATGCGCATTGCAACCAGTGTTATGCTGATAGACAGGAACATGAAACTAGCCATATTTATTCCTGAGATGTCAACAATAAATTTTACAGTTAGAAAAGGGATATAACAGGTGAGGTTCATAAAGGTCAAAGGTCAAAGTGTAAAATATTAACTAATTCTTTGATATGGAAGAAAGCAAATTTGCTTTGGTATCATTTATTTTTTAATTTCATTGCAGATAAATGAAAAAAAAAACATTTTCACTGTGTATTTATTTTACTTAATGCAACAGTTTATTCCTATATTCTAAGACTTCTAATTTCTCCATAATGAAGGTCACTACCCACCCAAATATGCCTCATGGCAAATTATGTATGCTAGAGCAAAAATAAGCATAATTAGCTTATTTTCATAAATAAAATCAATGTTAATGTACCATTTTACTCAGAACATCATGCATAATAATATGAAAATAAGAAAAATAATTGCATAAATGTTTATATTTGTTTTTAAGGTGGCGCTCTACAGTTTCGTATTAAGCATAGGGTTAGAATTTTAAAGAAAAAGAATTTCCCCGGGTTTCCTCACTAGTTATACTGGCTATTTAAAAGAGACTTTGTATATCTTAGGTATTGTTCAAAGAATCTTTAATTTCTTTTATTTTGATGTATGATTGATGGGTGTAATATGGGTTAGAGAGAATACAGCTTGGCCTTACTCCAGATGTGCATCTTTCAAAAAAGTGCTAGCTCTACTTGCTCATTTTCACTTCTTGAACTTTAGAGGTAAATTATAAAAAATAGAGCCGATAACTTTTTTTACATTTTATGTATTTGGTAATTCATTTATTACACTTTTAGAAGCTGGTATTGTCTAGTTTGGCAAAATTCATTTTCCCTATTTTAATAGCTGCCAAAAATAGTGTACTTGAGACAAATTCAGGTTGATTTTTGGAGCACAAGGGAGCAGTCATTTTAGTTAGCAATGTCTTAAGATCATTTAAAATTTCCAAAAGTACAATATCCAAAGAAATTTCATCCACATTACATGAAAGTAGTATATAGGTATGCCAACATTCTCTCCACTATGCATGTTTAAAATGCAAACAACTTCACCTTACATACATCACTCTCTCAAAAGTACATGATAACTGGTGAGCTCCACCTCAATGAACTTGCTTGGAATATTCCTCAGGTCATGTATCAAAATTGTGTTCACAGTGGCTAACTTATAAATGGTATGGTTCCCATAGTAACCAAAGTAGAAAATTGATTTTCTACATCTTGTCCAGAAGAGACCAGCCAATTCTGACCAGACTTGGTAAAAACATTTCTTATAACATGCTGTCAAAAAAAATTTTCTGGATGGCTCCCTTGTAATAATGCAACTTTTAGTAACAGGCATTCTTCTCAACAATGGAAGAACTGATTTAAATAAAAGACCCATACACAATATTATTATTGTGTGCATTATAAGATTTAACAGTATTTCAGCATAACACTGGCTGTATTAAAAGTAAAAGTTACATTCTAACAATGTATTTAGAACTTAAATTCTTAAGCAAAACAAATAAATTGCAAAAAAGAAAACTTAACATAATGATATATATATATATATATATATATATATATATATATATATATATATATATATATATATGAAATCTTGTATTTTCACATGGATATAGCTTTCACATGTTGATATAAAAAAATACTTTGCTATTTTCACATTTAGATATGTCTGTGTGTGTATACAAATCTTATTTTTATTCAAGAATCTTCATATATTTTGTAATCTAATTTGAAGCCAATGATTTTGCTTTATGCTCTGATGATATAATTCACACTTGGTTTTCTTGTATGTAGAAAGTAAACAAATTTTGAATGTACTGATGTCTTGAACAGGTCATGCATCTTTTTATGCAAATTACTTGGATTATTTTTTATCAATATATAAACAGCACTTTTTAAATCACATTTACTATGATGGCAAACTTTGTAGAGGTTATGTACTCATTGTGACACAGAACCAAGTACTTCATGATTTAAAATTCTTGATTCTGAGCCATATTTTTTAACTATCAGAGCAGAAAGTTAACACACATAATGCAAAGTATTTTTTGTCTATAGATGAAAGAAATACAAAGTATTACAGCTAAAATTTACAGTAATAAATTATATCAGTCAAAATACTTTGTCTTTATTAGAAATGGGATTGATTTAGCTCACATTGTATTAGCCATATAAACAGTCTAGTCAGTATTGTATCAGAAACGAGTGCCATGTATAGTCAAAATAATAAAGTACAGGGTAGCAATTGACATCAATTCACCAGGTGTTGGCAAAGTGTCTGGCCTGTATCACATCTGAATTTAATGTTTGAACATGCAGTAAATGGAAATCACACCCTTTTGTGTGATGAGATAAATTAAGATTGTATTTTTCATTGATCTCACAATTTTGACTTGATCAGGTAATACCTTGAACATTTGAATACTTTACCTGATTGTATATGCAAACATGGACACAAAGAACATGGTGTGCATGGGATTAGAAATATAAGGTTGAGTCAGTTTTTGTTTAGATGCTAAGAAGTTTGATCCTTTAGCCTTTATAAAGTACATGCATCTGCAAAAACATATTGGACAACTATGCCTACCATGGCATTAAGACTGGCAGATTATTGTATATGTTCCTTATTTTAAATAATAAATTTAATAGAACTGGTTTTGTCTCCCTTTGTAATGCATGCAGATAAAAAGATATTTATCTTGAATAGTTCATACCATTTTGTAGGTATGTAGTTTAGGCATATTGTGATGTCTTCACAGAAGTGCACAGCTATTGGTTGAGAGAGATGTGTTGTACTACTAGGTCAGCAAAGTGCAGTCAATGTTAAAAAAAGTTAATATTTTTCATTTTAAAAACAAAGTAATGACTGGGAGAAAAGATATCTCTTAACATATTTTTTTATTTGAAATAGATATTTCTTTTGAACTCTTGATTCTTAAGCAACCAGAACAGAATGGACTCCAATATGCTGGTACCTTATGCCATTCACAGCTAGGTTTATTTTTGTACATGTATAGATATTAAGAATTGTGTATAGCACTTTAAGCATAGAAGGCAATTTGTAATATATGAATGGACTGTCCTTGCTTGGGAATGTTCACCTGGTAGAAAAAATATGGATGGACATATTGATGTTGCGTTCTCTTTGAAAGACTTCTTACAAAGTCTGCTTTGTCCTAAATGAAAATCATACCAATCCAACATCCATTTTACTGCCATTGTGATTGCCCTAGCATTACTTTTGTATTAGCTGATCATCGTCATCACTGTTATGAAATATTAGTATGTGTCCCTATCACCATGGGCAAAAGTTGGTAACTTACTTTTCATGTAATCCATGACTGGCTTCTTGCCATGCTACAGTGATTACATTATGTTTATGCATTTAGCTCCTTGTTAGGGGATGAGGTTTGTTTATACAGTTGAATTCATCTTGGATGGTACTATTCACCACAAGCAGACCTGGGGCATATTGGCCTACCTTTTGCACACTAGCAATTACATTCACTTTGCTTTTTACGGGTGGGGGTTTAGCTCAATTTCACTGCCACTATTTTCATTAGTCATGAAACTTTATTCATCTTGGAGGATACTTTATACATGTCAAATTTTTACATTTAGTTCAGGGTCTCTGTTTCTGTTGTATGTATTGTCATGAAACTTGATGGGTGTTTGCATCATTGAGGTATTTATCCCCACAAGCATGGTGACCTGCTTTTCTCACTGTGGAATATCCCCACAAGCACAGTGACCTGCTTTTCTCACTGTGGAAAGGGTTATTCAATTATGCCATAGCAGAGGAGGCAAGACAGCATTCTTCATAATTCCGGTGTGAATTTAGTTTATTCAAGAAATCATTAATTTACATACTAATTGAAATGTCTTTACCATAAATACCATTTATATCAAAGGCATATATTTTTTACCTCCTACAAAAATGCACTTTTTTCTGTAAATATAAATGAATTCACAGGTCTTTTTTACACTGACATTGAAGGAGTATACATTAGTGTTTGATACATGGAATTGTATAACAGAAAATGTGTATATTTTAAAATGAATTTATACACAGTATTTGTTAATGTATTCTTTATATTAAACCTGGTTAGATACTTTTTGGTAAGAAAACATCTGGTTATTCTGTATTCTGTAAAGCATGATAACAAAAGGTTAATGAACCATTACTTTTTCATGAGAGATTGTGTTATAGGTGAGAGAGAGAGAGAAAGAGAAAGAGAGAGAGAGGTAAATGGAGAGATAGACAGAGATTCTGATAAAAACTGAAATACTGGGAATGCAAATGCCTGAATCCATAATTTGCAGTATATTTAGCATCATCTAGACGCCTGTCCAGTTAAATTATTTATTTATTTATGTATTTGTTTGTTAGCCTCCAATTTATATACACCTGAGGTACCTTATTTCACAAATGGTACCTAAATGTTGCACCAACAGCAGTATTACTCACCAAAATCAGCCCAATGTAAGCAGGTCTATTTCATTTTATTCCCAGGGAAGATGTTTTTGTGATCATTTTCATTTTTCATGAATATGTTTTAAGCTAATAAAGCAAAAATGGTTAATATCTGTTAAATGCATTAATTAATTTTTATAATTGTTGATGAACTTCTGTGGACAGTATTATGATAACAGTTGATCGACAAAGTTGTCACATATCCTAACTACTGTTTTACCCAAGTATGTTATGGACTCTTATGGTAGCAAGAGAGACCAAAATCAGATAATGTGCCAGCACATCAGGGTCTATGTTTTTACTTAAGATCATAAGTAGAATGAACTGTGCAGATCCTTTTATATTAGCATATTTTTATAATTAGAGGATTTCATGCTCAGCTAATTACAGTATGGTCTTTGTTCTCTTAGTAGGCTACATATAGACTATATTGCAGTGAAGAAAGTGCACATTTCTAGGTGAGAGTTAATTCTCATATACATGTAATATGCATTTCATTTCAAATGATTATTAAAGAGAGAAGATAGAGACAAATTTATTTTGGGTATTTGTCATACTAACAGAAAAATGAATTTGAACATTAAATGTACCATCAGAGTATACTCAAGAATTTACCTATTGAAAAGTATTGGCTATTACTTCAGATGATATGAGATTGAGAATATATTAGATTACTGTACTGAATATTATATTGATAACTCTGTCGAGATATATTTATATGACTAAGTTTTAAAGCTTTTTCAACCTTGATGACTGACTTTGACAATTTGTGTGCTGATTAGTAATAAAAAGTCCATAGATACATTTGCCAGCAAATAATGTTTTGTATTTGAAGAAGCCCTGCATTTAAATTGTCACTCTTCCCATCTGTGTTTATTCCAACCTTAGATCTGTGCAGTGTTAAGTTAACATGGCAGACCTGTTATCTCACTCTTTTAGGCAAATCTCACAAAATGCCAGGCAATATCAGTCTATTCTGTAAGTGTAATTGCTCATAGAAAATTCAAAGCCTTATCCTATGATTTTTATTTATAATATTTTCATAAAATTAAATATATTAACTTTTAACATGAAAATGAGGTACCTGATATTGTAAGCTTATTGTATGCCTGATCAGGGAATAGGCCAATGCAATTGACATGAGGTGCTGTGATTACCAGGTCCTACTTTCACAAAACTTGTAAACATGAGTATGCATAGCTCAATTTTTTCCCACTGCTGAATTTCATTGCAGGCAAATTGAGTATCAATATTACAATGTAAAGCATCCAATTAAGAAGCTTGTTTCAAAACATAAGTTTAATTCATTTAGCCTAATATATTATTTTAAATAATGGAAACCAAAATGTAATATTAATTTGCCTAAGGCTATTTCTTCGTTCAGATATTATGAAAAGAGCCTCTCATATTTAAGAAGCCAGTGCAGCTATCTACACAGTTTTCACCTCAGAAATTTTGCAATCCTACTGCTGTGAAGTTTATCATTGTTCATTCTTTGTTCTTTATGTGTCAGTCAGAACTGAGTTAAATTAATATCATGTTTGTCTTGGATTTTTAGACTTAGTTTGATCAAATTTTCAGTGACCCTTTAAAAACCAATATGGATATAATAAAGGTTATGTGACTTTATCAAATGCTATTATGGATGTAATAAAGGTTCTGTGACTTTCTTAAATTCCATTATGGATGTTCTGATGGTTCTTGGACTTCAATACCATAAATTCCATTATGGATGTTAGGAAGATTTCGGGACTTTATTAAATTCCATTATGGATGTTAAGAAGGTTCTGGGTGATTTCACACATTCTTTATATGCCCACATTCAACCAGCAATGAAACTAATACACAAATTCTTATTGACCTGCAACATACAGTTCCATCCATCCATCCATCCATCCATACATAGATAGGCACAATATAAATTCTTTTATTAAAGTGGTTGGAGTGCTGGACTCATAAGTAAAGATTGCAAGTATGAACCCTGCCCAGATTGGCACTAATTAGACTGCATTTGTGGCATTGTGCTCTTGTTGGCTCTGCATATTAAAGCCTTTCATGTGTTGTCATTAAACAAACAACAATTCTTTTATGTTGAATTTTTAAATATTAGCATGTTAAGCTAAACTTATCTTTTGACACTTGTAAAAGTTAACATGGCATTTATACTGATATTTTCAATAACTAGATAATGACAATTTAGTCCTTGAAACAGCCTCCCAGTTGGTTTACTTTATTCAAGGGCAGTTTTTGACACACATCACAAAGTGTTGTACTGGTCATTATAGACTGGTCAGTTTATCACTGCCATTTTCATCATGTTGCCATGAAAATTTCAATGCATGTTCAGCATATAACATTTGTTGTCAAATTTGGTGTTGACATGGGGGCCCCGAGTGGCCGAGTGGTCTAAAGCGCTGTCCGTTCACCTCTGTCTGCGTGTGTTCGAGTCTAGGATTCGGCTAATGTAGATATGTGAGAAAGCTTGCCAGTAGCTTCTCGTGGGTCGGTGGTTCTTTCTGGTGATTTCCCGGTTTCTTCCTCCACCATTAATACTGGCCGCCATGAATAGCCTATCTTGTGCTGAAAAATGGCGTTAAGCCCAACAACAACAACAACATTATCACTGCCATTTTCATCATGTTGCCATGAAAATTTCAATGCATGTTCAGCATATAACATTTGTTGTCAAATTTGGTGTATTAGGCATTAGTAAATATGATAATGGAAGCCACTGGAAGATCATAGCAAAATTTTGTTACCTGGAGAAATTCATCGTGGTGGTTTGGCAATTCCATGTTGACACGCTTGCTCATGGATAGGTGAGCCAGCTGAACAGCAGGGCTGTGTGTTTGCCCCAACATCCTCAGTATGGTGTTTTCTGCCAGGCTTACTGATGCCTTCTGTGACATAATACTGGGATTGATATCAGAGACCAAATAAAAGAAAGCTGGTCAGTTTGAAAAGACAACAATTGATGATGAATTCACAGAAGTGACTGTTCATGATCTCATGTTTGCTGACGACTGTTCCCTGAATGCCAGATCTTATCTTTACACGCAACAGAGTATGGATCATTTCTCTTCAGCTTTCAATAAGTTCAGTCTCATAATGAGTATCAAGAAAACTAGATGCAACAATCTGCACCTGGAAAGTTCTACAAAGAACCTACCTTTACAGAAAATGACCAAACCCCTTCTTGCTGTGGACAAGTTCACCTATCTTGACAACACAGTCACATGCTGCAGTTCACATCAATGATGAAACCAATGCCAGATTTACATAAGTGAGAGTTGCCTTTGGAAGATTACGTACAAATGTGGAAGTGCAGAGGCATCAGTGCAAAAAACTGAAGGTCTACAAAGTCATTGTGTTGCCGACTTGCCGTATGCATGAACCATTTCTAAGTGGTATGCCTGAGAAAACTTATGAGGATATGATGGCAGGACTGGGTCTCAGACTCATGGGTTCTTACACTGGCAAGAATTCCGAGCATCCACACTCTACTGATGAAATCAGAGATGTGGTGGACATGTCACTTTATCAGAAGAGCAATTGTCAAGGAAGATTTTCGATGGCGAATTATAGGAGAACAAGCTTTTTCCATTTGTCAGGAAAAAGAAAAAAAAAATGCTTTAAAGATTCCCTCAAGTCATTTGAAGCATTTCTACATTGACTCTGAGTCTTGGGAAGATCTCCTTAAGATCTTCAGATATTATGAACTTTTGAGAGACTGACAGGTCATCACTGGTGTAAGGTAAAATAGTTCGCATTTGTAACATGCACAATGGAGAGAATGTTGGCTTACCTCTGTGGTACTTTCATATACTGTAACTTAAATATCTTTGGATATTGTAGTTTTGGAAATTGTTCATAAATTAAGCACACAGCTAACTACAACGGCTTTTTCCTTGTGCTCACAAAATCACTATAAAAATGCACTATCTTTAGCAGTTATTAAAATGGGGAAAAATACTTTTTTCCAGATTAGACATTATCAACTTTAAAGTGCAATGATTGAATTACCAAATTTATAAATGTTAAAAATGTTATCGACTCCTTTTTTACAAATACATCTGATGTCCAGAATTAAAAATGAACAAGCGGAGCTAGCAGCTTTTGTTTTTTTTGAGAGAGAGAGATGTACATTTGAAGTAAGGCCAAGATGTATACTCTATAACCTGTAATTTTATTTTCTCTTACAGCAGAAACAGTTTACGTTTACGTATCACACCTGGGTTCTTAAAACGCGTCCTGTTGAGTCCTTTCCCACAACCACACCCATAATTTATAAACTAATTAATAATGCAGATTAATGTTGCAATTATTTTATTCACAGACAGCCAGTTTTTATTTAACAAAAAACAAACAAAACATTATTGTTACATCGTTCACTTGTTTCCAACATTTCAACTAGCTACTCTTATACAAGCTGCATTCACTGTATGGTTTCAGTCATGTAACCCTGAGACCAATGCACTAGTCCTCTTGTGGTCCTCACAGTGATTTAAGTTTGAGACCCAAGTGTTACACAGTCTGTCTCTTAAACTATTTTTACATGTGACAAAACCGCTGGTATATTTGCCTATCAGATTCCATATATGGGTAGCCTGTGCGCTGCTCGTAATCTTTACTTCTAACATCACACAAATAGTAAACTCACAAGTACTCGAAAGAAGTCGCCAATATGCATTTGCAGGTACGCTTAACCAGTTTAGTCTCTGCCTGCATCTTGTGGAGCCCTAAGTTTTAACGTCGACTTTGGAAAGGAAGAAAGAAAGAAGCTTCTAAGAATGACTAATAACGTTTCTCTTATTTTTATTGGGTCCTCTCTTCGATTTTAGAAGAATACATAATTACCGTTATATATGTTATATATTGCTCTCACAACCATTGCACTAGTTCAATTAGAGTATCGTGAACAATAACAATCATAATGCAATTACAGAACCGGCTTATTCTTTTTTACAATTTACTTAAAGTCCAGGAAGTGAAAAAGATGACCAAGCGGGGCTAACGGTGTTTTGATAGATACACCAAGTAAAGTCGATGCATGTTCTGTATAACTCAAATTACGTCCATCAATCACACGCCAAACAAAGAGAATTAAAACTTTAACAATAGCTAAGATATGCAAGGTCTATTTAAAAAAAACAAAAACCCATACCAAAAAAAAAAACAAAGCAGCCAGAATACCCGGGAAATTCATTTTACTGCATCGACAAACTTGGAAATGCAAAAATATGTCATCAAGTTTCACCTTTTGAAAAGATTCTAGCATATTCCACGAACAGAGAGGTGAGATAAATTTCAGCATTTACTACTCTAGATGGACTGTAGCAATATAAAGTGATGCCATTTGGTACGAAACATTCTCCATTAGCATTCCTGCATTTAATGAACACCTGATCTTAATAATTTTGACGCATATATTGATGGCGTCATCATCTACAAGGTACCTGGAATTATTCCTTGGAAACCATTCGGAAATTCTATTATTGACTTAGTGATGCATATTTTACAGTTAATTGATGTAAATATAAGTCTGCCGTGCTTGTTTTACATATTATAACAGTGCAAGACACAGTTAAGTTAATACAGTAGAAATTAAATTCAAGGATATATATATATATATATATATATATATATATATATATATATATATATATATATATATATATATAGAGAGAGAGAGAGAGAGAGAGAGAGAGAGAGAGAGAGAGAGAGAATTGACAAGATTGCACGTAATTGAATGTTCATTGAGATGATTGACAAAATTGCATGTAAATGAATCATTGAATCTTTGATATATATAGGAGTGCTTATGAATTTTCAGGAATTAAACTTAATAAATGATGGGTAATGCTTTGTAGTTTTATGAATTAAATCTCTGTCTAGTATGACATGTATTGAGTGCATATTCATCTACTAGTTTGTAACATTTAATTGATCTATTGAGTGTATATTCATATACTAGTTCGTAATATTTAATTGATCACGTAAACTATTTTAGACAAGATGTGAGGGGCTTAGCCATATGTAATTTTACACTACTGGATAGTTAATGTAAAAAGTCAAGGGTGTTAAAGACGGGCACATACGTGTTAACCGTGAAGTGGAATTTAATGATCAACGCTAGAGTTACCCGAATTAAGGTCAGGACATGCAATATGGCCGTCTATGTTTGTAAACATATGAATTAGTGAACGAGTGAATGCAACAGAATTTATACCTTTTATTTTTCTGAGCCGAAGTAATGTAAGAATATAAATATATACTTAGAAATGTGACATATTGTCTATTGCGAGACATTTTATTTATTAAAGGAAACATCTTCCTGAACTTTCCAGAAGCTTCCTAAAATGTCCTAGAAATTCCTGTACCAATTACAAGTACCAGAGCAATTTCTAAGCCGAAGTCTAGGTCTAAGGACGATCGTCAGATCAATGTTCGACTGGCAAGAGTCCAGGTCAAGACGACTAGATAAAGGTTGGCAGTGCAGGTACGAACAGAAGATTCTATGTCCGGATAAGATAGGTGATGATGTCGCTCATCATTGAATTCAAAGGTCACATCTCGTAGGCAATGACGAAACTGAATTAATTCTGTCACTGACACACTGACAAGTTATCGTAAAGTGAAAATTTGTATTGTTTTTTTTTTAGTGCATGTGTGTGGTTGTGTGGATATATATATATATATATATATATATATATATATATATATATATATATATATATATATATATATATATATATATATATATATATATATTCCCTTGTGCATGTAATAAAAAAAAACTTATGCGCTTTTGTGGTACGGGGTCTGATATCGGAAATTTGCTCAATTTTTTTTATAAGTGCTGGTCAAATTAATACTCGGAATGAATGTATTAATATGTACGTGGTACATGATGTGTAGTTTAAAATAGACAAAGATAAATTTTTGTTAACGATAAATGAGTTTAGAATTGAGGACAAAATATTACCAAATTAAAATAGTCCACGAGAGACCCAGGCTTAAGGTAGACAAATAGTTAAAACGGAAGGAGTTTAGTTAGGTAAACTAGAAGTGATGCATTTATTCTAGCATATTGGCTGAAAAGCATTTATTAACACTGTGTGTGAAGGTATGTGTTTCTCCACACTATAAGACTGTGTAAAACACAACACAACCTAAATTGTGTGGTGTCTCAGAAAGGGACTACTTGATTGAACCATCAATTACTATCAGACAGTCCATCGATGCCTTCCATACCAATGAGAATATAGGGATTCGTACAGTAGGCATAAACAGGCGTTTGATAACTAAGTATTAAAAGCAGAAAACATTATATATTTGTACTAAGTGGAGCAATTACCTGCTAGTCAAGGGGAAAGATACTTGGGAAATTTTTAATTGCTGTGAAAGTTATCAGATCAAATAAAGAGTTAAGGAGACTTGACGTTGAAAAACATTGACACATAAGGAAAAAGAAAGATCCAAACAAAAATGCTTTACTTTAAGAGTAGTTGAAAAGGGTGGAAATCTTAAAAGCTGGACTCCTTTAATGTTTAATAGATCTGAGTATCAATTTAAGAAAAATCAATGGGAAAATCAATTCATAAAGCATACGAAACTATCGTTTGATGAAAGATAAAAACAACTGTTTCAATAAAAGGGTGTAACAATAGCAGCAATTGTTACAGGGATTTTGGTAACTATTTAAACAGTTTTTCCTACTCCCACACCTCCACTACTTCTCATTTCCGCCTACTTAACCCCTCCTTTCATGCCTATTTATACCCCCATCTTCTCTAGATGAACCCCTTTTTTAAGCAATATTAACATTTTTGTGTAGAACATTTTCCCATCATCAAACTATATCTATTCAAGCTTTATTCCATTGAACTTATCTCCAAAACACGTCTTCCATTTTTTCTTCACTTTTTTGGACCAAGACTATTTTAAGAAGACATCACCACCAAGCTATATTTGCAATCATTGATGTCTTTTTCAAATACAAGACTTGCATCAATGTCTATCTGCCATGGTCATCCATGTGAATTATATAGATCTTTGGAAATAGCTTGACTTGTTTAATGCCTACGTAGATTGCTAATTAAACCTTTCTTTTAATGCTGCTTTTTGTTTTATTATTGAGCCGTTTATCCTTTTTAATTTATGATATTTGATATTGACTGATATTTGTTTAATGAATATTGTCATGATAGGCCTACCTTATTTGTCGGCCGTTGAAAACAGTATAAAATAAGGTCCGAATGCTTACAATTGACCAATCGTTTTAACATGAGGCTCGTTTAAAACAGGTGCGTTAATTTTAACAATTAGCTCTATTTCTTCAGGCCTTTTGAAATTTGAGCAATTTCATATTGTTATGTCTTTGAATTGATGAAAATAAAGTTGTGCATGTATTAATGTGATGCACGTAATCTAAGGGTTATTAAAAAGCAGTGTTTTATGTTCTTGCTATGAGGGTTGATACTGCTGATTGCAATATTGTCATCATTAATGCAAATTTGAATCTTTTTTGAAAGACTGCAGGATATCCTGTTTTGACGATTGAAATCGAGAAATCAATTTTTGTATTCTCTTGAAAGATATTTTGTACCACAGCTTGATTTGACCACACTATCAGCCTATCCAAACTTGTATACCAAGATTGCCTCTTCACACAGAGATTGTTGCTTTTAAGTTAAACAATGAACATTTAAATGACCTTTCTGATAACTGTTGAGTTTATAACAATGTAACACCGCTCTATCGTTTATCTTGCCATCTTTATCCATTTTCATGTGATGGTTTGAATAACTCGATAGAATGAGTGTATTTCAAGTAGGAAAGTAACGAGAGTGTGGTAATTTGAATTAATAAGTGCACCATTTTTCATTTTAATTATTATGTCAAAAGATTAAACTATTTTAAAATTAAGTCGCAGTCTCACACTCTCATTACTCATCTACTATATTAAATCGACAAATTGTTATGTTTTGTAAATATTTGAAACAAACTAATGACTTATATTCCGGCGAAATTGACAAAGAAACGCTTCTTAGATTACATACATAAGAAGAACCATTTCGGATACACACAATCCTTCTACCAATAATACCCACAGATCACAACTGCCCCCCACCCCCGAAAAAAAATCAACAACAACAACAACAAAAAACACGCAACAAAATAGACCAACAAGTTTTTTTTTTGTCCGCTGTCAGAAAAAAGCGGAGATCTACTTGTTGGTCTAGCAACAAAACAAACAAGAAAAAATCGCTGGGAAAGTCTCTTATACCCACGTTATAATGTCTGGAATTATGACATTTGCGGATTTTACGAAATGCTTAACAACATTTTGATATTAAAACTTTTCTTAGCAGAGTAAATATTCCTCTTCGTTAGTCTTAGATTTCATGTAAACGAATGAAGTCAAGTTTCGAAATTAGGACCCGAATCAGAGTTGGTCCAGAAAAAAATAAAAATAAAATACCGACCGTTTACGAAATAAGGGAAAATACTCATGTACGACTACTAAAGGGGAGCTCTTCAAAGATGAAGTAATAAACAGTATCTAATGTTTCTAAGGATTGTGGGTATGTTGGCAAGGAAATTCTTCATGGCGGTCTGCTATCAAATTTTATCAGAAGTTTATACGAAGTTTAGTGTACAAAATTGAATGTAGTGAAAGTTGATTGAATGTTTGAACTGAAGAAGATTAAATATATTTTACAAAACAGGAAATGAGGGATACAATCCTTAAAGAGGATCTGACAATGTTTTCAGTTTGATCGAGAAAACATTATATGGATGGTGACAGTAGGATTTACTATATACTTTACAGTATGCACGACAAATGTGAACACATCAGTTAACACGGTAAGGTCAATATAAAAGCATAGGTCTTGTTCTCAGATTCATTCAGAATTAGACAACAGTACTATGATGGAGTATGCCTTTGTGTTTATAACGGAATAATACTATATACACAATCAAATGAACAACAGTACAGTACACTATCATTCGTGTACAATCAAATTCTTGCGGAAAGAAGTTTTGAGTTTGGCGTAGGGTGTTATATAGCAGTAAATGACTTAACAGTTATTCTGTTCTCTCTTCTAAAGTTATTGGTTTAAAGAGTATGATTTTATTTATGGGATTACATATTTATACAAATTTCATCAAACACTTCTTAAAATTACTTGCAATTATTGGCCATTTGGTGGTGAAATTCAGTCACTTGAAAGTGATTGTCTCCTGTCCTGGTAAATTGTAATTAACATTTTTTGTATATGCAGATAAAGTCAACAAATTTCAACCATTTAAAAACTTGCTCTTTTTAGCAGTTTTCAAAAAAAAAAAAAAAATCCAACATAGCCTAATTTTAATATTTTTAGAGTGAGAAAGCATTAACTCTATATACAAAAAAAAAATATGTGAAAAGTGGTAAAGTCAGTTTTTTTTTGTTGCTACTGTATACTGAATACACTTTTTGGGAGTATGTGATAATGAACACAAGTTTTCAGAAAGCCACATAGAGACTTGCTACTTTTACAGATAAGGCAAAAATGTGTGAAAGAGTATTTTTTGCTGTTGTTTGTTGTTTTTTTTTTCAT